>CM077010.1:111988576-113217092 GCA_039090855.1 Macrothele yani | reverse complement strand
GGGAGAGAGCCAGTACCGTAACGCAAACACAACATCCATGCCTGACCGGGATTCGAACCCGGACCCCTTACGGACGAATGATCAGAGGCCAGCGCCTTAGACCACTGCGCCACCGGGGCAGCAAAGCTTCTCTTTTTAAGTTTAACAACCATCATGAGCAACTCTAAGGTTTATAAGCAGTCTCCTGTCCCTGATTTGGGTATTTTGGCTCCAGGAAGGGGAGAAAGCCGGTGCCGTAAGACAATCGCACCACCCAGGCCCACTTAAACTGTTAGAAGCCAACGCTTAGACGACTACACCACCGCGGAAGCTCGGTGAACTCCTCACTGTTGACCAACGACTGATCTCGTCTTATAAGTGCACGAGCAAACACCTGCGGATGTTGGTAGAGCTGATTTTTTTTTTTTTTTTTTTTTATTGGAGGTTTAACGACCACCGTGAGCAACTCAATGGGCTATAAGCAGTCGCCCGTCCCTAATTTAGGGTCACTGGTTCCAGGGAAGGGAGAGAGCCAGTGCCGTAAGACAAACACAACATCCATGCCTGACCGGGATTCGAACCCGGACCCCTTACGGACGAATGATCAGAGGCCAGCGCCTTAGACCACTGCGCCACCGGGGTGGCTTGGTAGAGCTGATCAGATCATATGTAGAGAATTTTAGGGAGTGTCTGACCCCAGGTCTTAAACAACCCTTAGAAATAGGGAGCTAGGAGATTTGGGCTAGAGTGCCCGATACGAAAGTAACACGGAAGCTAGGTAGAAAGGGGGAGGAAGACGTCCTTATTGTTTACCGGGGTGCCAGTACCATGGGTCCGACGGCATAACGTGCCCATCCGACGCACGACAGATATTTAGTAGTTCGAGCGTTCCTACCTGCCAGAGCTCGAAACTGAGGTTTCCCTGTAGCAGTCACGAACTTTGACCACTAGGCCTCCTTGTAGAGCTACTGAGTGCGACAGCCGTACACCGATTATCTGGTTCAATCCCAAGGGCAGAGGGATACAGAGCCTTGAGGCTCTACGAGACCTGCCATCTTGTATTGCTGCCTCCTTCTCTTATGAACCAATGGGCAAGCGTATTTCACAAATTGCTCGGGCAATTTTGCATATTTTGGAACACCGTTTGTGGCTAACGCAAGATATATGATAAATAGAGAGCTCCCTGGTTTCAGATTTTCATTTTGGGCCATTTAAGTATTTTTCATTAATTAATAAAACTATGGAAGACGCCTTGGTACGACTTTCGCTACAGATAAAAAATGAAGGGAAAGGTCAATAAAAATTCTGAAACCAGGGAACTCTTTATTTAGCATATATCTTGCGTTAGCCACAAATGGTGTTCCAAATTGTGTAAAATTCCCCGAGCAATTTGTGAAATACACTTGCCCGTTGGTTAATAAGAGAAGGTAGCATACAAGATGGCAGGTCTCGTAGAGCCTTAAGCAAACGCGACTATTCGGTCAGGAGAGCGAAGTTGCGTGAGGCCGGAGGCACAGATAGGAAAGCGGGTTTGACATAGCACGGAGTGCGAGATTATCAGTGTGTATGTCAACATAGGGGCATCGTGATGACTACAGCAGATCATCAGACTACAGCAGATCGGGAAATGCACTGGTAGAGGGGGAGAATGGCCTTGTACGTAGCAGTTGGAAGACAGCATAGAGTTATGTGTTCATCCGACCCGCGGGGGTATAACCAATTCAGATCTACACAGCCTGCTGGGATCGAATACGAGACGAACAGATCGGAAGGCGGTTGCTCTAATCGTGAGGTCACCTGGAGCCCTTAATGTGTGCTGAGAAAGTGCCTCATATATTTTGTATGAAAACAAACGTAATTTACCGCTTTGACATATCCATCTAGGAAAATGAAAAAAAAATCTACTTCCCCGCAATGGATCTCAAACGCAAAGCCTTGAACAACTGACGATTTCCCCATCAAGGTCAGTTTTCGCTTCAGCACGTGATAAAACCATCCTGGTGGCTGGTCAAACAAAGGTGGAAAGATTTGTGTTGAAGGTAATGGAATCTGCACTCATCACAAAATATTAGATGAAGTCGGCGTATAAGAGTGGCATACGATATCGGTAATTCTGTTGGTTTTACTGAGCAATAATCTACGTACTGCAAGTAGTTAACTCCGTAAAAGTCGAAAAATGAGCACCGTAATGATTTTTCACCATCAGTAGTTATTATATTTTTCAATATTTCACAAGCCAAAAAATGAAACACACTTAAAAAACTATTCGCGAGCATAAGCGTCGAATTCTTTTTAGCACGTCTTTTGTAAAAAAGATCGTGCTTATGTTATCGGTTTGTCCGTCCGTCTGTAGACACGATATCTCTGCAACTATTAGTCCGATTTGAAAAATTCTTTTTGCATTGGGGAGCGTGAAATATATCAATAATGATCCTTTATTTCGTTATTGTTTTACGATGTATAATTTCGCCGCTACAGGGCGTAAATGCAGATGATGTCGAATTCAAAAATACGTTTTATTCAACATGTTTGCTTCTAAACATCCGATTGAAAAAATTATTTTATCTTTCAATTTCATTTATGTCGAATAGTATTTTAGATATATTTACTTTTTCAAATTTTCCGCTAGGGGGTGTAAACGTAAATTACATTTTCTCCGATAACTCTTCTTTTAAAACTCAGATTCGAAATTTTTTTCTTCAGCTCCTGATGGAAAATCTTTTGCAAATAATTTCTAATTTTTATTAGAAATTATTTGCAAAAGATTTTCTAATCTCGATTGAAAAAATTCTTTCGCGGACTGATGACACTCACTTCAATGAACTTTTTCGGAATATTTTCTTCTTAAAATAGTCCATGGTTTCTCCGCCAGAGAGCGTAGATGTATATCTTATTTCTATCAATATCTTTACTTCTAGGAGTCCGATTTGAAAAATCCCGTCTTTGTTGGATAATGTTCTTTTCAGTGTGACATGTTTTTCATATAATTTCAAAATTTTCAAGTAATTCATAGACTTTCCGCTAGGAGGCGTAAAGGTAAATTGCGTTTACCCCATTATTTCTGCTTCTAAATCTCCGATTTGAAAAATTCTTTCTGCACCAGATACAGCTCCTAATGGGAAATCCTTTGCACATAATTTCTAATTTTTGTAAAAAAATGGTTTGGCCACCAGGTGGCGTAAGCCTGAATTTACGCTTCTGATGTATTTGCAGCAAAATATGAGCTTCTAAAATGTCGATTGAAAAAAAAAGTCTCTTGTAGACCGATACTACTCATGTCGACAAACCTTTTAAGAACATTTTTTTTCTTGAAATAAGGCATGGTTTCTACGCCACGGGGCGTAGATGTATATCTTATTTTTGTCAATCTCTCTACTTCTAGGAGTCCGATTTGAAAAATTCATTCTTTGTTGGATAGTTTTTCCGATGCGAAATGTTTTTCCCAAAAATTCAGAATTTTCGAGCAAATCACAGACGTTCCGCTAGGGGGCACAAAATTAAATTGCATTTTCTGCGTTATTTCTGCTTTGAAAACTTCTTCCTGTATCTCATACACCTGATGGAAAATATTTTTTCCTTAATTTCTAATGTTTGGTAAAGAATGGTTTGGCCACCAGGGCGGCATAAGCGTTAATTTCTGCTTCTGGTGTATTTGTAGCAAAATCTGGGCTCCTGAAAACTCAACTGAATTTTTTTTTTTTTTTTTTTTTGACCGATACCGCTCATATTAAAAAACCATTTGAGAATACTTTCTTCCTAAAATAATGCATGGTTTTCCCCCCAGGGGACGTAAAGTCAAATCTTATTTTTGTCGATATCTCTGTTTCTAAGAGTCTCATTTGAAAAATTATTTCTGTGTTGGAGAGAGTTTCCTGTGCGAAATGTTTCTCACATAATCTATTTACAGCAATATCAGAGGGATTAAAAACCCCATTGAAAAATTTCTTTCTTCGGTCAGACACCATTGCTTTCTATACCAGTTCCATTGACTTTGAACAGCTTTGATAAATTTAATTTGCGTCAGAACGGATTCATAAGACGGGCTTATTACACCCGAAAATTCGGTGTCATCTTTCTTGGTTTTTTTGTATAGACAAACATGTCCGAAATGGTGAACCAAAATGTACTATGCTCCACAAAAAATGTACAATGCTCCACAAAAAATGTACTATGCTCCACAAAAAAAAATGTTTGCAATCGAAGGGCCTCGAATAAATAACTGCATCGTCGCCTGACAGATGCAGGCAGATCAAATTTTGACTGGCTCAATGTACATACCCAGGGGCGGATTGGCCCACCCGGAAATGTCCCGGTGGGCCAATCACTTTGTATCTTTCTTATTCTCTTAAAAATGTTTTCAGTTCAGTTGTTTTAAACACACAACTGAACCACAGCACTTGTTGTATAAACGAAATACACATAATGTAATTATAACAAGCGGGGAGGAGGGGGGGGGCTTCTTTTTTGATATTTTGAATTAGGGAAAAAAATCCCCTCACCAGGCAACTGCTAGAATCCCAACTACAATAGGTTAGGCCATGCGTGCTAGCTAACTACTGGGATCACTAAGTAACTGAGGAACGAGAATGTATGTACCGTATGTTGCGGGTAGTAGTTGATTTTACTCCCGTTGGTTGTAGGAGGCATTATTGCAGTGCTCACGAGAGCTGAGTTCGGGCTCAATTTTAAGAGCCCCAGCCCGAAATATGTCAGCCCGAGCCCGAATTTTATATTGCAAAATAGAGCCCGAGCCCGAATTTTATATTGCAAAACAGAGCCCGAGCCCGAATTTTATATTGCAAAATAGAGCCCGGACGAGTCCAAACGCTACGATTAATCTGTTTAAGAATTTAAAAAAAATATATCTTCCAAACTTCCACTCCTTCCTCCCCGTGCAATTTCTTTCTCAACTGCGGAGTGGGGAAGGGACGTCTATTTATTTCTATAGTTTCTTTGACCATTCATTTCATCCTGAAATGTTTCGAGGGGAGCCCGGTATCAGGAAAAATCGGGAGACACAAGAATCTACGTATGTTAACAGCATTCGAGTGAGAGCTGAACAGGGCTGAAAAAAGTTTCACTACTTTAGTTAAAGTAATGAAAATACTCACCCATGTTTGATAAAGCTGCAGAACAATGCTAAATAATGGTCATTATGGGATGTACTGTCCACTATATGACAACACAGAATTCAGAGTGAAAGCTAATAATATCAAAAACTTATTTTAATATAACTAAGATCATTTGCGGGGGTTTTCATATACGATCCCTTTCCACCGAAATGTTCTACCTCCGCAGCCTTCTCTCCTTGTGAAAACTGACAAATGCTGCAGATGAAGGCATTTACGGAGATATCATTTCAACATGAAGTTGCGAAATGTTTTGTTTACGTTATTTAGTAAGGTGTATTTACAATACATAACCACAGCATAAAAGCACGTTTTGTAATTGAAACACATACGAATATGTGATCACTAAATGAAGAATCTTTTTTTTTTTTGATTGGAGGTTTAACGACCACCGTGAGCAACTCAATGGGCTATAAGCAGTCGCCCGTCCCTAATTTATGGTCACTGGTTCCAGGGAAGGGAGAGAGCCAGTGCCGTAAGACAAACACAACATCCATGCCTGACCGGGATTCGAACCCGGGCCCCTTACGGACGAATGATCAGAGGCCATCGCTTAGACCACTGCGCCACCGGGGCGGCCTAAATGAAGAATCTGTTCGCCACGATATTTAAAAATCTTTAAATTTCTAACTGTGATTGTTCACAATAGAAAAATTACAAAAATTGCAGTACAAATAGAAAATTTTACAGTGTAAAAGTTCTGTATTTTTTTTTCATTTATTTAAATTTAAAAGTCATGTGTTATGTGAAAGGATATTTGGTACAACTCCAACATACATAATTTTGGTAGTACAGTTCTCTCTCTCAAATATTTGCTGGAATTTCAGCCCACTTCGTTGAAAATTTAAGAACTGGAAGCTCAAAGGTATGAAAATCTAGATCATTTTACGATCTGTCAAACAAGGCTATATAAGCAATTAATAAAAAAAATTTTAATGTTCTTACTTCAGCGTTCTTAAAAGAACATTTTAAATAAATATTGTGTCCAAAATTAGGTGCTTCTCCAGCGCAATTGCATACATAGCTAACTAAACTAGTGATTTAAACCTGGTTATTTGCTTTTTCCACGTCGATTTCTATAGTCAGTTTGTCACGATATTTAAATATCTTGAAATTTCTAACTGCGATTGTCCAAAACAGAAAAATTGCAGTAGAATTTTTCTGCAGTAAAATTTTGGCATGGGCCGATGAAAATTTTCCCGCAACACACTTCAATTTAAGGATGACGGGTGAACTTTTACCCCCCCTCTTCCTCCAGTACTATGCTTGCCACTGTTTCCAGAGCAACTGCACTGTTTTTTTTTTCTTAAATAAATTAAAAAAAAAAAAGGATTTTCTGTTGTGATACAATAGTACCGCAGAACTACAATTGAACGGGCCCTTTTGCGACCGCCAATCCGCCCCTGTACCTGGATTCCATGCAACCTCACCTGAATAGTCAACAAGCAAAAAGCATTTTTCGCAGTCTTCATATTTGTATGTATGAAACAGCGACTCCCAACATCCCCCACTTTAAAGTAAAGATAGTGACAGACTGAGAGAGACTTTGTACCTCAGGGTCGGAACGATGTACACTGAATTACGAATTTGATATCCGAATCACACGCTGGCCGTATGGCACAGCAGTCAGGGATAAAGATTACTTCACATCCTCCTGTGAAGTGAGCAAAGTCACGTACGCAGCATTCATTATACAATGACAATTATTTTGGTGAAATACGGTAAGCGTTCAGTTTCTCTACCGCTGTACAGTCAGAAGCATCATCATAAACGACATTCTGTCTTCTTAAATTGGCGTAGCGTACTAATATTTGAAGTGAATAAATACCACGTGTCTAACTTTAAGTTGACCCTTATAACCGAAGTATTTCCAGTGCCAAAAAAACAAAGGATATCTATTAAACAGAATTAAAAAGCTGATACGATTCAGAATTATGAACATAACGAACACGCAGTTGACATTGTCAGAGTAATCTCCGAATGGAATACCAGTATAGGAACAAATTACATTTGTTATTAAGCCAACGGTTTATCTTTGTCCTTCCACAGAATTTCAGAGATGAAGTATTATTTGCAGTTTTCGCACTGGTCTTTGGAGTTTCGCTGTTTGCTCTGTAATAAATAAACTTCACGTCCCTCAATCTGAGGGACGTGCATCAGAGCTTTGAATCACTGTCCCGTTTACTTACTAAGTTATCTGTTAGTTATACGAACGGCTTTGTGTCCGTCTCAGGCAGGTATCCAGCTTCTCAGAAGCAGTCTCTTAATCAAAATCGGTGTTTCACGTGGAGGAAAGTGGTCTTCAGTGTTTTTGCACTACTCATACGGCATTGTACTGAACTTTTTTTTTTTTTTTTTATTATTGAAGGTTTAGCGACCACCGTGAGCAACTCAATGGGCTATAAGCAGTCGCCCGACCCTAATTTGGGGCCACTGGTTTCAGGGAAAGGGAGAGAGCCAGTGGCGTAGGACAAATACAATATCCATGCCTCACTGGGATTCGAACCCAGACACATCTCGGACAAATGGTCGGAAGCCATCGCTTAGATTACTGCGCCACCAGGACGGCAACTCATCAGTTTATGTCTAATATTGGGAAAAGTTTCGTTAGATATCAATATTTCCAATTCATAACGTGTAGAGATAGTCTCCATGTGCCACACCTTTAAATTTAATTTTATTTTAGTTTGGGGGGTTTAACGACCGCAGTCAGTAAATTCAACATACTATATGCATTCTCCTGTCCCTAATTTTGGGCCACTTGTTCCAGGTAAGGGGTAATGCCAGTGCCATAAGACACCACACCATCATGCCGCATTAGGGATTTGAATCTATCTCGGACGGACGATTAGAAGAGAGAGCTTTGAAAACTCGGGAATAGGGGCGGCCGTACGAAGTATATACTGTATATACATTGGTATTTCTGATGCAGGGAGTACTGATTATGTGGTGAAACAGGCTGCGAAAAGTGGTCACCCAGTGGTCGAAGCCAATAAGCTTCCGGGTTTTTGTATTATAGGTCCTCCGCAAGAGCGGCTCGTCCATAAATGAACAAGGGTCTTTATTCACACATCGTGTTCGAGGATACTTTATTAAAACAAATATTTGTCATAAAATGCAAACATTAGAACACATCGAGTTAAATAGAACAATCGCCGTATCATGTCGAATGAAATGGTGATGGTCACTAATTTTAGTTTGTTTGTTTGTTTTTTGGAGTTTAACGAACATCATGAGAAACTCTATAGGCTCTAAGCAGTCGTCCGTCCCTAATGTTGATCCACCGGTTCTTAGAAAGGCTAACGCCGTCGGAAAAAGACTGCCTATGACTCGAACCCGGCAACACTGGGGCGGCTTACACGTTGTGTACGCAGCCAGGTTTGGGCCGTCGTTCGACTTCTGCACTGGATCCATTAATGCCAACGAATATTCTGCATAGTTGGGGGGGGGGGGGGGCGGGAGGCACATGATGCTAAATCCGCTCACAAATAACGGCACTCATTTTGCGATGTCCAAGGATAATGATGTGATTGATCGACCTGTCTTTGCAAAATGCAATGTCTGCAATGTTCCTATGAGCATTTTTTTTATTTGAGGTTTAACGACAATTGTGAGCAACTCAATGTGCTATAAGCAGTCGTTCGTCTCTAATTTGGGGCCACTGATTCCAGGGAAAAGAGAGAGAGCCAGTGCCGTAAGACAAACACATCATCCATACCTCACCCGGGACTTGAACCCAGATACATCTCGGACGAGCGGTCAGAGACCAGCGCCATCGGGACTGCCCTGTGAACAATCCGCTCATTCTTGTTTAACCATGCTGTTAATCGATCACAAAAGTTGTAATTTTCCATCAGAGGTCTTCCACTTCGCTATTGGTCACACAAATGCGTCAGCTTCGGCATCTGTAACCTTCTTGACTTAACTATGTACAATTCTCGCTTCAATACATTCAATCACCATTCCTCGAGGAACATCGATCTGAGTCGCTCCTCCTTTCGTCAAAGATTGATTACAGAAAGCTGTTTACATGGCGATGACGAGTGGCCATAGGGAAAGTTCCGGCAAGTTCAGACATCGATAACTGTTTGATGTCTGAACTTGCCGGAATCCGATGTGCTACAAATTTGACACAGAACGTTTCAAAATTTCATTCCACTAGAACAAAGTGGAGACATTTTCATTCACCTCTGTTGTATATATATTGTAATTTTATACAAATTGCTTTTTTTTTTTTATAATTACCTACAGTTTTTCTTAATATCGAACGCAGGACGGGTGCAGAAATATTGGATTGCTCATGCATGCTTAACTACAGGAATTCGAATGGATGTTTCTGTTCAAAACACTGTCTTCAGTCCAAGAGGAAGGTTTCTTTCATGTATCAACTAATTTTAGGTGGATTTTTGTTGTTGTTAGATTTCACTGTGTTCCGTTGCCTTTGTTTTGCACTTAATTTCTCAGAAACTAAATTCATAGTGACACAAGCAGAAAAAAACTTACTAAACGGCATTTTTAAAATTTTTTTATTCACATAAAAATATACATTAAGTACCAAAATGAAATTAAAATAGTTCCACACAAATATCAAAATTTACATATCGGTATTTGTCTACGGACGGGGGTTTCCGGAATCTGTAAATGCATTTGCGACAGATGTTTAAAAGAGTTATAGTTCCAAAACTCCATGAATGAGTAAATGAACTGACTGGCATTCAAGGTACAATTGTTAACGAATCCCCATTGGGGTCCAACCACTGATGAGCAACGAAGTCAGGCATCGACATTCCCTGGGCACTAACAAAGCAAGTGAAGTTCATAGTTTTGCTTACAGGTACAAGAGGTCGTTTTAAAAAACATGCTTTGAAATGATGCCGAAACAAGCATGAATACTTAAAAATTCTGGACGATATTTGAGGCTTCAAGTAATAACAAAAATATGACATATCCTCACGATCCACAGCCAAAAACCACGGGGCTGTTTCCCAATCTCAAAATATAGAGTTCCTTCTCTATGCGTTTTTCTTCTATTTTTTTTTACCTCTTCATTCTTCTAAACTAGACGGAGACGTAAGGTTAAGGAGATGCTTGACTAGCATAGTATAGATAAAACTAACAAAGCTATCTCAAAATTGCCGTGATACCAGCATAAGAGTGGGATCAGACATTTGACGAATACGAGTTTAAGAAATAATTTAAATCAACGTATATCGTTTCCATAGTCATTTTCCTTTACATTAAAAAATCGTTGCATCATATCGTTAATCTGTCGGCCACTCATTGCACCCAGGCGAGCCAATTTAACGTCCCATAGTTAGTTAGCTAACTGAGTCTAACCACCTAGGAATCAAAAACTCAGGTTTTTAACGCCTGCATCGATCAACTGCCTGCTATTTATTGCGAAATATGATATCAACATTGTCCTGATATCACAAAATCAGGTAACTATTTATTATCACTACACTTCCTCTGGGCTTCATCAGGCCAAATGAAAACCTTGCGAATTTCATGTGATGACGAGTTCCTTGGCTGATTTCGCCATGAAATAAGTAAAAGTAAAGCCGCGATTTCACACTTCAAAACATGAAGCGGTGGCTTTTAATTCAAGACGCTACTTATAACTTCTCTAAACCATAAAGATACATCAAACAAAATATCTTGCAATTCATACAAATATGAGTACACACGTGACAACCCCAGGATACTATGGACAGAACACCTGCTGCTTTTCATGATGTTAGTTGAAAGCATGTTGATTAGAGGAGCGAGTACAAATACCCGAACACCTACCTACCTATCTCGGAAGCTAATAATTCACAGTTGATAAAAAAAATCACTGTCTTTCGAGATATATTCAGTGTTTGCGGACTGCCATTTATTTCTCCGTTCATGACGATGCTCCTATCCTAGCTAAAATTGGCTAGTTTTGCTTGGAAGCATGTGTAAAAAGTGAAACTTACACATAAATTATAGCTGTTCAAGCGGAAACTTGTTTCATAACATTCTGAGACAAAGAAAATAAAATGAATGTACCACACACAAATACTTAAATAACATATACGCACAAAATTATAAGATTTCACCAGAAAAAAATGAGCAGAATTGTTGTTACACGAGTATATGCATTAGCTGATTTCAGAATAAACTTGAAAAAAAAAAAAAAAACATAGCTAATCTAATACGACATGTGCTTTTGTTTCTGCACATATTTCAGTTTAAATCATACAATTCTTGCTTCACCACCAAACGGGAGAACGAGTGATGAACAGTCCCCATTGTGGTGCAGACGACAGCCTCCCACAGGAAGTCGTCAGAAGTACTTCCACCACTTCGAAACAAGAAAGATACAAAACAAGAAAACAAAACTTCAGAAGCTATTAACGTAAATAATATTTACATCATATGGACGGATTTTAAAAGGGCACAAAAAATGTTTGTGACTGGACTCACAAAACAAAATCGTGTACATACTTGCACTGAATGTTAAAAATAAGCAAATAATACCGTACGTTTGGAAAAAAGCAATCAAAAACATATTCGCTTGCTTTATTTCTCACTACCCCCTTTTTAAAAATTATTTACAACTGTATAATAACAGTTTTATTTCAGGCAAATTAATAGACCTGACCTGAAATCTAACAGGAATATAATGCATTTGCACGAAACTGGCTTAAAGGCAAAAAACCGCATTCCGGAAGTTCTTCACATATTTTAAAGCGTCTCTTATCTAAAGCACACACGGAATGTTTTGTTAAAGGGACATACTTCTTACTTCTTCTGGAAAATTTTCTTTTTCATCATCTCTGCCAGTTGTATAACAGACTACGTGTCTTAATTTAGAGGAGGACATCACACACACGTCTGAGCCGTGGCCATGATGTTTCCATAATATACAAACTTCTTTTGCCACTATTACATTGCACATTATAAAAGATGGCAAATGTTTTGTATTAATGTAGAAGATCTCTTGCATACAGGATTAAATGCTAAACGATGAAAAAAATCTAAGACGAAACTTAAAAACGAAAAATAAAGAAAAATTACATATTCTCTCTTGGAACACAACAACACACACAAACTGACACAGTATGTACAAATGTATGGTTGGTCCACTTTGGGCAGGGCTTGGCATGTAAATTACGACAAACATTCAGTACGATGCTATTAAAAAAAAAAAGCAAGTCTCTGCTTTGTTCTTCTCTTAAACAGAATACAACGCTTTAGTTCTAGCGTATGAAAATGTAAAACATCTGGACCCGCCATTATTTCTCCCCTTCTCCGTATTTCCGACACAAACCATGACTTATCAGTAACTGTAAGGGCCACCGTATTGCGAACCGTGCGTGTAGTACGGTCCGGGGTAAGCATACCCATATCCATACGGTTGGCGTTTATCCGGATACACTGGCATCAAGTATTGCATGTTTTTGGCTTGCTCAACTTTCTTCTCGTGCACAACGCAGCAAGCAGCACTGAGAAACAAGATGGCGGTCAGCAGGCACATAGCAACACCGATCCATGCAAGTATGTACGACCATCCGTAGTAGAACTGAGTAACACCATTCATCTTGAGAACCTGAAAATACATTAAAAGAAAATTGAAACCGATGTATTTTAAAACGTTAGCACTAATAAATTAAGCTGTCTTCAAAATAAAACGTAAAACGACAATAAGTGATTTGGGCCTGTGCGCTATTACTTGAAAGTCAAAAAATTACGAACTCATATATTAGGGACTTCAAAATGTTTGACCGCATACCCGCCAATTTTGTTTCAATTTGTCTAAAACGCCATTAAAAGACATTTCTGGATAATTTAACACGTGCCGACTTGAGTGCAATATGCTGCACGCTGACTCATTTTCACGAGCAAGTCGCCGGGCTGACGACTTTGCGTTGCCTGGCCGACGCGATGATTTGAATATCAGTATACGTGTAGTCAGTTCGCTTTTGGTTCCCGGTCGTGTAACATGTATTAGTGTTTTGTTGAACTAACAATTATGTCGCATGAGTTACGTAGTCAGAAGAAAAGTGTTTTTCCAGTTGGGGTTGTAAATCACCAAACAACCCGAATTAAATTGGCATCAAATCGACAAATGCTGGCTGTTTTGTTTTTTAACATACGATAGGCTAAACTCACTGTCAGTGGAAGTGCGAATCTTGTTGTGCGGGAATGTGTGATGCTTTGGGAAAAAGCCAGAATACGGACAAGAGCCCAGCACAATTGTACAAAAAAGTAATTCAATTGTATTCCCTGTTGACATACTTACAAAAAAAAAAAAAATACAAAGTAGGCACAAGATATTTTTAAGCGCCGTGCAGCAGGGGGTTTAAAAACAATTTGGATAACTTATTTGATATCGCACATGCCAATGCTCCACAAACTATCAAAATAGAAGACAATATTTTTACAGCGGAAGAGAGCCAGAACATATGTCTACCTAGTAGGTGTAGACCCCCCCCCCCCAAAAAAAAAAAACCACATGCTGAAAAGGAAGAAAGGGTGAGGCAAAAGAAAATCGAAGAAGAGAAAAGACAAAATAAACACCTAATTACAGCATCAACATCTTTAGCTTAATGTGATTTTTCATCAAATGCAGAGACTGACGAAGCGTGTTCCACTTCAGATAAAACCAACGATGGTGAGTTTTCGTCCTCGTTACCAGAGGCCACACACCAAGGCAAAATGTTACAAAACGAGGTATCTTTTTTTTTTTTTTTTTTTTTTTTGATTGGAGGTTTAACGACCACCGTGAGCAGCTCAATGGGCTATAAGCAGTCGCCCGTCCCTAATTCAGGGTCACTGGTTCCAGGGAAGGGAGAGAGCCAGTGCCGTAAGACAAACACAACATCCATGCCTGACCGGGATTCGAACCCGGACCCCTTACGGACGAACGATCATAGGCCATCGCTTAGACCACTGCGCCACCGGGGCGGCCAAAACGAGGTATCAAACATTTCATTACACCAAAACTAGTGGCTGCTTTAGATAGATGCCAATTGATTGCAAGAGACGCTGTTTACGTTCTACAGGCCACATCAGAGGCACTGGGTCACATTGTTGATGAACTTCGTATTAATAGATCTTCTATTCCACGAATCCTGTAGAATAAAAAAAGGAATACGCTGAAGCCAATAAATCTGCAGTTGATAATAATGACATTTGTTACCGTTCATTGGGACGGTTTAAAGATTCAAAGGGAGAAAGACGTCCAATAGTTGTTACATTTGGAGATAGCGAGCAGCACATTGCTGTCCCAAAATCACCGAATTCGTCTGGTAAAGAGCAAGCACAGACTATTAGGATTGCACTAAAAGATTGGGGTGTGAAAGACAAAATGCAAGTTTTTTTGTAGTAGCACAACTTATTCAAACACCGGCCGTTTTAATTGTGCTTGTGTACTCATTGAACAAAACCTGGACAGAGTTATTTTTCCCCTGCCATCATCACATCTACGAACTAGTTTGGCGTAGTGTGTTTGAAACCAAAATACGTCAGGTAACAAGTAATCCTGACATCTCTCTTTTCAAACACTTGAGAGAAAGCTGGAAAAATATTAAATCTACTAATTTTCGAAGTGGTAAGAAAGTTTTGGAAGAGTTTTTTAATCAGTTTGAAATTAACGAAATGGTAGAATTTTATAAAGCTAAATTACAAGAATTGAAATAAATATTAAACAGTGACTACAAGGAACTCGTAGAACTGTGTGTAATACTTTTGGGAGGAGATATGGAGAAAAAAAAAACAGCTAAAAATCAGGCCTCCTCGTGCGATGCATCAAGGCCTGGTGGATGGCAAGAGCAATTTATTCCTTGAAAATGTTTTTGTTAAGGTCTGAACTTAAACTGTGCGACAGACAGAAGGAAGCTTTGAAAGACATTTGTCTATTCATCGTAACGGTTTGTATTAAACCATGGCTTCAACTGCAGTGCAGCTGTTAAATCCCTTAATCAAGATTTGGGCTTCTTAAAAGTCATTGAAATCGTACGAAAGGGTGGATACCACAGTTTCTAGAACAGCTTTGAAAAAAAAAATTTGTAAGCACTTGTGGTATTTATCTGAAGATGTGACAGTTTTATCACGGCTTGATGACGAAGTTGATGTACAAACAAAAATTAAAATGGTGGCAAATTTGGTGAGAAAGAATCAGCACAAGGAAAGGAGATATGTTCCATCATGTGGAGAAATGACTGATAAATTATTAGGTAAGTTTATTTTCACTTCAGTTTACTGTAATATATAAAATGTTGCTTTTTGTTTCTAATTCAGTTTGTTCTCTGTTTTAGAGAAGAACATGGCAGATTCGTATCAACGAAAAGTAGAGATTTGTTCTGGTTTTCTTCAGGAATGTCCATCTACTTGGGAGAACATTTCCTTTTTAAATGCCGAAAGGACAGTTAACACGTTAAAAGCAGTAAAACGACACAGCTGAAAGAGCTGTTAAATTAATGCAGGACTCTCAAAGACTATTAACTGTGGATGAGGAACAAAAGCAATTTGTCTTGCGTTGCATGCAAGATTATCGAAGGTTGTACCCTAATTGTAAAAAAGCAATATGAGAAAATATTCACAGTAGCTTCGTAACTTGTAATGTATCATTTTACGGGTACAAATGAATCAAGAATTTATTTGAATATTTGATATTATACTTACCGGTAATTTCAAAATTCAGATTTGCTTAATCTGTAATCGTTCGTAGTCAGACTTAGTTTACAAATTTGACACTCTTAGCTTAGTTTACAAATTTGACACGGGTTAGCATCATTCGTTTGTGGTGAAATTTCATGTCTGAGTAAGTTTGACCGTGTCATGGCGAAAATTTTAACCTCTGGTGAATTTCAGAGAGACCTGATCAATCTTTCTGTTGGTTTATCAGAGATTAATTAATGCAAAAATTTTCTCCCATGACATACGTTGGAAGAAAATTCCTGGTTGAAAGGCAGGGGAATTCATGCGCAAAATTCGCTTGTCTTAATCACAACCAGGAAAACAAAATTTCATGTTGGAAAAAAAAAAAAAAAAAAGAATAATATTTGATTTAACTGACTTTGGGGTTTTGAAAATAATTATTTTATCGGTTCTTATATCGCGATAGGAAAAGGCGAGTAGGTGTGCAGCTCAGAGAATCAAAATTAATTTTACTTTCACATCACGGAACGAGAGAAAAGAAAAAAAAATTAAAATTAGTGATTTTCTGCAAAGCAAGAATTCGCCATTTTTTTGCATTCCTGTTTCCAAAGTCGCACAAAAGTAACATCTTTTCGTCTTTTGGGGTAGGGAATTCAGCAACGAAATCTATTTTTAGACCCCAGGGTCAAGAAGAGCCTGGGTCTGCACGTGTGAAGGTCAGAGGTCACTCGAGGCGTGGGAGTGAAGATTCCGTTGGAGAGTCGTGAGTTGCTAGGCTGAAGTTTCGACCAATGAGAGGGGTCAGCGGTTTTCAAGCACCCCCAGAGTTTTTATCCGTTGAGAGTCACTTTTGCTCTTTTCTTGTTGCTGGACGTCAGAGAAAGAGGGGACGGCGGAGTTTTTTTTCTCCTCACCTTTTGGCGGGAGAGAACCACAGAGAAAAAAAAAGAGTTTTTCCATGGCAGCATTTTTGCTGACCACCAGTCCACCACAAGGGGACACTCTGGATCTGGGCTGACTATTGAAAAATTTTGTCGATGTAGAACGCAGTTAAAGCGGCATTCCGCCGGCCGGGAACCTCGCCCTGAGGAACAAAATGGCGGCAGGCTGGCACAATGTCGCTAAGGAAAAGAAGGGGGACATGCCTTCTCCCTTATGGAAATTCCGGAAAGAATGGGCCCAGCCTCTACGGCTTCACCCTCGGCTGATACTCCGAAAAGGAGGCCTGCCTCAAAGGTTCCATCTCATCCCGAGGTTTCGAAATGGTCACCTCTGCTACTAACCGTTTAAGGAAGGGAACTTGTCCTAGGGCAGAGGGCTCTGAGTAGGGAATTTTCACCAGGATGCGATATGTGCAGAATAGAAGTTAAAGTATTTTTTTGTTCTCAAGTTTAGTATTTCACAAAAAGAATGAACATCATGGGTTGAGAAGACACACTTTTGCTCACCAGTTCCAGTATTGATTGTTCTTTTCTTTGGCCTAAATTTTCTTGTTTTTACTATAAGGTTAAAAGTCTAAATGTAATTTTAATTTTCAATAAGGTGAAAATATTTAGTGGGTTATGTAAATGGTCAGTGTTATTGTCTGAAGTGGACCTGCGCATTGCCATGGTGCAGAAGAATTTCCTTGCTAGTGATTTTTCCTGGAATATATGTGGAGAGAGATAAAGTGAATTTTCCTGGGATATATGTGGATACTGTGATTTAGGATTTCTTGGGATATAGAGAGATAAGTGAATTTTCCTGGGATATATGTGGATACTGTGATTTAGGATTTCTTGGGATATAGAGAGATAAGTGAATTTTCCTGGGATATATGTGGATATTGTGATTTAGAATTTCTTGGGATATATACAGAGATAAGTGAATTTTTCCTGAGATATAGTTGTGTTAGTTCTGGGGCCAGATGTGCCTGGAGTATTTAGGGTTGAAGTACGACAGGCTCTTGCAGGCGTGGTTGATCAAGGTGGGATCATGCATTGGTTCGAAAAGGGGGAGATCCTTGAAGACGTGGTTTTTGGGGGAAAACTTGTCTTCAAACCCCCCCCCCCCCCCCAGTAGTTTCGCTGCTCACGGAGATATGTACTGCCAGCGAGGGTCGGTCGAGCGTTGCTTCAAGAAATGTGGTGAGATCATGTTAGAGGAAATTCTGTGCCTGATGATGATGTGTCACACTTGAGGATTTTTTTTCCTTTCCCTTTGCATAGGCTGAAAGTGGATTCACGACCCAATTTCACGCCTTCAGCCTGACTTGGTATTTTCTTCCTGTGTTGGTTCTCAAAACCCAGGGCAGTGTCTGAACTGAGAGTATTTGCCTCACCGCTACCTCAGTAATTCACTGCAGGTGTTAAATTCAAGAGTGTTTGGTGATTTAAAGTATCTAAATTTATTTGTTTATGATTTGCTGTAGTGCTAGGGATGTAAATTCTAAATTCTGGTTGTTGGTGTTAGTGAACTTGATATTTAGTTTGGAAATTTAGTTAATTGGTATTTTGAGCTTTTGTTTACAGTATAGAGTTATTAAGTATCCTGAGCTATTATGTGAAGTGCAGAGTGAGGTGATTTTTATGAGCAAGCTAGTGCAAGAAGATTGTTTGAATTTCTGAATTATGTTGATGTTATGAATAGTGATAATTTTTAAGATTAGTTAGTGAGGTTTCTTTATAAGTAGGTTCATTCAGGATAGTTCTATGGGTTATGTAATGTTAATTAATGCTTGTGCTCAGTGTAAATTCTGTTTTGAGGATAATTTACCGAAAATTTTAACCTCTGGTGAATTTCAGAGAGACCTGATCAATCTTTCTGTTGGTTTATCAGAGATTAATTAATGCAAAAATTTTCTCCCATGACATACGTTAGAAGAAAATTCCTGGTTGAAAGGCAGGGGAATTCATGCGCAAAATTCGCTTGTCTTAATCACAACCAGGAAAACAAAATTTCATGTTCGAAAAAAAAAAAAAAAAAAAGAATAATATTTGATTTAACTGACTTTGGGGTTTTGAAAATAATTATTTTATCGGTTCTTATATCGCGATAGGAAAAGGCGAGTAGGTGTGCAGCTCAGAGAATCAAAATTAATTTTACTTTCACATCACGGAACGAGAGAAAAGAAAAAAAAAAAAAATTAAAATTAGTGATTTTCTGCAAAGCAAGAATTCGCCATTTTTTTGCGTTCCTGTTTCCAAAGTCGCACAAAAGTAACATCTTTTCGTCTTTTGGGGTAGGGAATTCAGCAACGAAATCTATTTTTAGACCCCAGGGTCAAGAAGAGCCTGGGTCTGCACGTGTGAAGGTCAGAGGTCACTCGAGGCGTGGGAGTGAAGATTCCGTTGGAGAGTCGTGAGTTGCTAGGCTGAAGTTTCGACCAATGAGAGGGGTCAGCGGTTTTCAAGCACCCCCAGAGTTTTTATCCGTTGAGAGTCACTTTTGCTCTTTTCTTGTTGCTGGACGTCAGAGAAAGAGGGGACGGCGGAGTTTTTTTTCTCCTCGCCTTTTGGCGGGAGAGAACCACAGAGAAAAAAAAGAGTTTTTTCCATGGCAGCATTTTTGCTGACCACCAGTCCACCACAAGGGGACACTCTGGATCTGGGCTGACTATTGAAAAATTTTGTCGATGTAGAACGCAGTTAAAGCGGCATTCCGCCGGCCGGGAACATCGCCCTGAGGAACAAAATGGCGGCAGGCTGGCACAATGTCGCTAAGGAAAAGAAGGGGGACATGCCTTCTCCCTTATGGAAATTCCGGAAAGAATGGGCCCAGCCTCTACGGCTTCACCCTCGGCTGATACTCCGAAAAGGAGGCCTGCCTCAAAGGTTCCATCTCATCCCGAGGTTTCGGAAATGGTCACCTCTGCTACTAACCGTTTAAGGAAGGGAACTGGGAGGAAGAAAAAGAAATTTTAACGAGAATGTGGTTGTGCCAGGACTGTAAACTGTGGTGAAAACAGAAAGGAAAAAAAAAAAGAACGCCAGCTCGAAGGTAATGTTTTAGTTCATATCTTTTTGTATTGATATATAACATCCCACGCAGGGTACCTAAACTTCGAGCTGAGCATAAGAAACAAAAAAGAAAAAGAGCAAGTTTTTTTTTTCCTCTGATTTTGGCTGTGTCGTCGTTCAGCTTTCAAAATTAAAATGTATTAGTTACTCAGGTACGAATTCAGAAAAAAAAAGAAAGAAAAAAAAAAGAGAGGGGAGTTGAAAATGCTTTCATTTATGTTTTTTTTTTTGTGCTGTCATGTCTGGTATTTTAGCAACTTCCCAGGCCAGTAAATTTTGATGTATCGGAAAAATTTAGTTTAGTAGTTGGGCATGTGATAATTGAAAAGCAGTGTTATTGTGATGTCGTGGGTGATAAAATAATTGTAAACATTTTTTCTCTAGCCTTTTTACAGCGTTGAGTTATTTTTTTTTTTGAGTGAAGATAAATTATGGGATGATTTATATTGGAATTTTGGGAACATATTATAGTGTGATGAAATTGGAAACCTAAAGTGCTGTTTACATTCTTGGAGTGTTGAGTGTCGAAATTGAGATGGTAGGAGTGTTAATTGAGGACCAGTATTTTACATGCTCCAGATGAGTGTTAATCTCCCATTGGAAAGGGGTGATCTTAGGGCAAGCAGGGAACTTGTCCTAGGGCAGAGGGCTCTGAGTAGGGAATTTTCACCAGGATGCGATATGTGCAGAATAGAAGTTAAAGTATTTTTTTGTTCTCAAGTTTAGTATTTCACAAAAAGAATGAACATCATGGGTTGAGAAGACACACTTTTGCTCACCAGTTCCAGTATTAATTGTTCTTTTCTTTGGCCTAAATTTTCTTGTTTTTACTATAAGGTTAAAAGTCTAAGTGTAATTTTAATTTTCAATAAGGTGAAAATATTTAGTGGGTTATGTAAATGGTCAGTGTTGTTGTCTGAGGTGGGCCTGCGCATTGCCATGGTGCAGGGGAATTTCCTTGCTGGTGATTTTTCCTGGGATATATGTGGATATAGTGATCTAGGATTTCTTGGGATATAGAGAGATGAGTGAATTTTTCCTGGGATATATGTGGATATTGTGATTTAGAATTTCTTGTGATATATACAGAGATAAGTGAATTGTTCCTGAGATATAGTTGTGTTGGTTCTGGGCCGGATGTGCCTGGAGTATTTGGGGTTGAAGTGCGACGGGCTCTTGCAGGCGTGGTTGATCAGGGTGGGATCATGCATTGGTTCGAAAAGGGGAGATCCTTGAAGACGTGGTTTTTGGGGGAAAACTTGTCTTCAAACCCCCCAGTAGTTTCGCTGCTCACGGAGATATGTACTGCCAGCGAGGGTCGGTCGAGCGTTGCTTCAAGAAATGTGGTGAGATCATGTTAGAGGAAATTCTGTGCCTGATGATGATGTGTCACACTTGAGGATTTTTTTCCTTTCCCTTTGCATGGGCTGAAAGTGGATTCACGGCCCAATTTCACGCCTTCAGCCTGACTTGGTATTTTCTTCCTGTGTTGGTTCTCAAAACCCAGGGCAGTGTCTGAACTGAGAGTATTTGCCTCACCGCTACCTCAGTAATTCACTGCAGGTGTTAAATTCAAGAGTGTTTGGTGATTTAAAGTATCTAAATTTATTTGTTTATGATTTGCTGTAGTGCTAGGGATGTAAATTCTAAATTCTGGTTGTTGGTGTTAGTGAACTTGATATTTAGTTTGGAAATTTAGTTAATTGGTATTTTGAGCATTTGTTTACAGGTATAGAGTTATTAAGTATCCTGAGCTATTATGTGAAGTGCAGAGTGAGGTGATTTTTATGAGCAAGCTAGTGCAAGAAGATTGTTTGAATTTCTGAATTATGTTGATGTTATGAATAGTGATAAGTTTTAAGATTAGTTAGTGAGGTTTCTTTATAAGTGAAGTAGGTTCATTCAGGATAGTTCTATGGGTTATGTAATGTTAATTAATGCTTGTGCTCAGTGTAAATTCTGTTTTGAGGATAATTTTACTTTGGTTTGTTTACTTGCTGATAGTAGATTTGTTAAAGTATAATTTGTGGCTCTTAAAATAACTGTAAATTTAATTGAAGTCTTTGAATCTGGTCTGGGAGATTATGCGGAGTTTGCTAAGAGTGTTTAAATTTAAATCAATAAGTGTAAAATTGTAAATTGGTCATTGAGCTAACTGGGTGAGAGAGAAGAGAGTACGTTTCAAAAGAACAGAATTTGTCCACCTTGTAGAATTAAAAATAATCCAGTATTTTTTTTTTTAAGCTATGTGAATCATGGTATAATTTTGGATGCATGCCTAGTGTTCAAACCAACTGTGTTGAAATATGTAAAGTTGTGTTGTTCATAAGGCCAGTGGCCAAATAGAAATAGAAAGTAAATTGAGATTCTGTTTTATACTGCTGTGTTTAAGCAAACAAGAAAAAAGGAAATACCATCTGTTTGTCCATTAAAATTAACTGGTTAAGTTTTTAAAGAAAAATAATAAATACAGGCAGTAGCCTTTCAAAAAAAAAGTTCAAAATGAGTGCAGTGTGAAAAATTTTTGTGTGCTGTTGTCTTCCATGACTTGGTCCCATGTACTCCCCCTTAGCTTGACTAAGGCTATCGATCCGAATCCTGGTATTATAAGGTTTTTCATAACTGCAATTTTTGTCCTAACCTTTTTAAATTGACTTTCACCGCCTCCACAAGATGTTATTGAACGAGTACATTTTATCGTATGACTTATAGTGACACATTTTCATACACATGCAACAATATCCACTTATTTTTGCACTTTCAGGTGACTCAACTCTGCTTGAACACAAACAACGCAAACTTTCCAATAACTTCTTGTGGAATGTAAATTTTCAGATGCATTTTTGTTTAGGATGTTCATGGCCTTTTCTAGTACTTAGAAAATATTTTTGTTTCGAAATGCATCCACCCATCTCCCAAATTTAATTTTTCTATAATTTCCATATGAATTTTAATACCAGCATAAATAATAGCAACCCGTGTTTAATAAATAAGAAAATACAATTCAATATACACAAATCAAATTAAATTCAAATTTTTTTTTTCACCAAAACAACCGCATGGAACAAAATTAAGGGGTATGGCACACAAATTTGAACAAAACAATTTTTTTCATCCCAATAAAGAACACATGAAGATATACGTGTATGTATGCCAATAGCGGTATACCTATATCATTGGGATTGGAGGAAATGCTATCCCACACTCACCAACCCGCTTGGCCAGCGGGGTGAGTTATGGCCAAACCCCTCCAAAATGACTCCACAACTTAAATCTTGGCCCTCAGTCTCCGGCAGCTGGAATGTACCTGGCCAAGACAGCGGCCACTGCGACATGAAGGCAGAGGGTGCTAAGAATCACCGGAGGACCGGACTAGGCTGCCATCTGATGCTGACTTTGGCTACCTATAATGGACGCTCCCTTATCTTCTGATTCAAGGCTTCTTGAATTGGAAGAAGAACTACAAAGGATCAAGTGGGACATCGTCGGGCTAAGTGAGATACGGAGAAAGGAGATCTCATTGAACTGAAAAGTGGACATTGAACTGAAAAGTGGACTTCTACTATCGTGGGACAGATACTGGCAGAACTAGTGGTGTTGGATTTATAATAAACAAGAAACTGAAGGATAAAGTTGTAGAAGTTGAAAGTTCCTCTGACAGAGCTGCACGACTCGTTATCCAACTCTCGAGAAGATACCAGGCTCAGATTATTAAAACTTATGCACCCACCACAAGCCATCCTGAATAAGAAATTGAAGAATTTTATGAGGAAATTCGTCATCTAAATAATAAAGGTAAGCAGCACTTGAAGATAATTATGGGAGATTTCAATGCAAAAAGAGGGCAACGGCAACAGAATGAAACTTCAGTAGGTAAATTCGGTCACGGCAACAGAAACCAGCGTGGAAATACTCTCGTAGAGTTTGCAGAGGCAGAAGGGTTTTTCATCTTGAACTCCTTTTTCAAGAAAAAGTCACACAGGAAATGGACATGGAGACATCCAAATGTGACGACAAGTGAAATTGATTTTATTATGTGCAACAAAAAATTCGTCATAGAAGACTGCAGTGTGCTAAACAAGTTCAACACAGGCAGTGACCATAGATTGGTGAGATGTAAGATGCACCTCAACACTAAACTCGAACGTGGCAAGCTCATAAGACAAACAAAATGTATTGACATAACAAACCTTAAAAAACACCATAATACCTTCAAGTTGGAACTGAAGAACAGGTTCTCTGCTTTAGAAGGCCTAACATCGGAAGAAGTGGACATCTCTGAAGTTAACAGAAAAGTAACCAAAGCTCTTATGGAAACAGCAACAAAATTAGCTGGGTCTAAGAACAAGTTGCATGTGAACAAATTATCAGGAAAAACCAAAATGTTGATGCAAAAAAGAAGAGATATGAGGACAACTAAAGAAGATGTGTCTTCCAAAGTGAAATATATAGAGCTATGCAAGACAGTACGAAAAAGCATCACTGAAGACGTAAGGAAATTCAACTGTGAACTAATGAGGAAAGCAATTGAAAACAACCAAAGCCTAAAGATAGCAAAGGGACATCTCAGTAAGGGGAAGAAAACAGATTATGGCACTGAGAAAAGAAGATGGTTCTGTAACAAGAAATAGAGGCGAAATTTTGACAAGAGTGAAAGATTTCTACTCCAAATTATATGAAAGGGATGATACATGTACTCCAGACATCATGAAAGGTACCAGAGTTCTTCCAGTCCTCCCAGCAGAAGTTGCACATGCAATCAAGAACATGAAGCGGGGAAAAGCTCCAGGAGAAGATGGAATTACTGTAGACATCATACAAGAAGCAAGTGGAGAAATCGAAACAGTACTCGCCCAAATTTTCACTCGATGTCTTAATGAAGGGAAGATTCCTGAGGATTGGAACAACACTACTGCCACATAAAAAAGGTGACATTGAGGATCTCAGGAACTGCAGACCTATCAGCCTCCTATCAGTGGTTTATAAAATATTCACTAAAGTTCTTTCACACTGCTTGAAGGTAACACTGGACATGGCTCAACCGAGAGAACAAGCTGGATTCAGGAGTGGCTACAGCACAATAGATCATATCCACGTACTGAGAGAACTAATTGAAAGAGCGAGGGAATATGAACTTCCATTGTGCATGGCTTTTATCGATTATGAAAAAGCCTTTGATTCGGTGAAATCATCAGCAGTTACAATGGCTCTGAAATCCTGCGGTATTGAAGATGCATACATTAATATTATTAACATCTATGAAAATGCAAGTGCAAAGATTCGGCTGTTTGAAAATACAACACACATAAAAATTGGAAAGGGAGTGAGACAAGGTGACACCATATCTCTGAAGCTCTTTAATGCCACATTGGAAAATGTCTTTCAACCACTCAACTGGGAAAACAAAGGGATAAAAATTAATGTAGATTATCTAACCCACCTTCGTTTTGCTGATGACAGTCATTTTTGCAACTACCCCATCAGAGCTGCAGAGTATGATCCAGGAACTTGCTGACAAGAGTAAAGAAGTGGGATTAAAAATGAACTTTCAGAAGACAAAAGTGATGTTCAATGCTTTTACAAGAAATGAAGATTTATCGATTGATGGAGAAAAGCTGGAGATAACAGACACGCACGTTTATCTTGGACAGCAGATATCAAGTGATGGTCACATTGATGAAGAAATTAATCGGCGTACAAAACTTGCCTGGAGAGCTTTTGGAAGAAACAGCATAATTTTCAAAAGCAATATGCCATTATGTCTTAAAAGAAAAGTGTTTGATCAATGCATCCTTCCAGTGTTTACGTATGGTGCAGAGACGTGGACCTTAACTAAAAGAGAAATACAAAGGCTGCAGACAACTCAAAAAAGCATGGAGAGGTGCATGCTTGGTGTAACCAGGAGAGATAAGAAGAGGAACTCGTGGATCAGAAAAATGACAAGAGTGGAAGACATCATGGTCAGAGTTAAATCCCTGAAATTGCAATGGGCTGGACATACTGCCAGAAGGACAGACCATCGATGGACAGCCGAAATTTTAGATTGGATTTCAAGGGACAGGAAAAGACCCAGAAGAAGACCACATGGGCGATGGGTGGATGAAATTCGAAAGTATGCGGGAGTGACATGGAGACTGGCACAAGACAGACCGTTGTGGAGGAAACTTGGGGAGCCTTTCGTCCAGCAGTGGATCGATAATGGTTGATGATGATGATGATGAATGTGTGTGTGTGTGTGTGTGTGTGTGTGTGTGTGTGTGTGTGTGTGTGTGTGTATATATACATATATTGTTTTTTACTATTATGTATTATTGTATTTTATTGTTTTATAAATAATGAAAAACAGTTTGCTTGTGGTGGCGGATCAGATAATTCCCTTGTTGCTTTATCAAAAGACTATTCTGGCATACATACATGCATGATGAGTGCAAACAACAAAGTTTCATTTAAGTTTACAAATCAGATGCTCTGCCTGACAGTAGCAAGACTAAATTATCTTAGCGCTGGAAATACGAGTTGCCGTAAATTTAAATTTGGGCGCATCCGCCTTTAATGTATGGAACCCCAATATGCAAGACGAAGTTCCTTCATCACTTTCAATAAAATATGACGAAGAATATCAGGAAAATTTGCATTCATTTTACTGGCCTAATGAATATTGCAAACAGGATCAGTTACGAAAAATGTCATTTATGTGGGGTGCCATAATTTGAGACCCAATCGTTTTTGGTATTGACAACAGGCACGCTGACAACTAAACGATACATATACGACATGATCTCGCTGCTTACTCTTATTCTGGGGCATCTAATGCTTTGTTCCCAATAAATAAAAAAAACGTTGTGGGTTGCGTCACCTAACAATGTTTACATGCACGAAAACACACTGCATTGGCCAGTCGTGTTCCCAGAGTATTTTCCTATTAAGCATATCCTGCGACATCGTCGCAGAGGGAATACAGATACCGTATAAGACACTATACACCTTGTGTGCCCAGTTGGGAGGAAAATGGTGGAATATGCCATGGGACACTATTCACGACCTGCAAGTACTAGCTGCGCGTCGTGACGACGCCCAGCTGCGTGCATCTCCAATACAATGGGACACATACTCTTCTGTGAGGTGGCCCTCAATACTGCACCACAGCATCAGTGTGCGTGTCGTAGTTATCGATATTCAATATCATACCATATTACTGTGCCAAGTTTGAATCACCTCTGCAAGCGTTGCAACAGTTATGTTCATGAATGTACACACACAAGCACACATGTCATGTCAACCATTATCAATCCAATCCTGGATGAAAGCCTCCCCAAGTTTCTTCCACAAGTCTTGCGTCAATCTCCTCCATGTCACTCCCGCATGCTTTCGAATTTCTGCCACCCATTTCCCATGTGGTCTTCTTCTTGGCCTTTTCCTGTCTCTTGGAATCCAGTTTAGAATTTTGGTTGTCCATCGGTGGTCCGTTCTTCTGGCAATATGTCCAGCCCACTATCATTTCAGGGATTTTACTCTGATCACGATGTCTTCAACTCCTGTCATTTTCTTTATCGACGAGTTCCTCTTATTTCATCTCTCCTGGTTACACCAAACATGCATCTCGCCAAGCTTCTTTCACTTGTCTGCAGTCTTTGTATGTCTGTTTTAGCCAAGGTCTACGTCTCTGCTTTGTACGTAAGCACTGGAAAGATGCATTGATTAAGCATTTCTTTTAAGACATAATGGCATATTGCTCTTAAAAATTGTACTGTTTCTTCCAAAAGCTCTCCAACCACATTTTATACGCCGATTAATTTTCTGGATTTTATGAAATTACAATTGATTCGAGATATGGCTGCACCATTGGGAGCCTGATATTAAACACGTATTTAGACGTAGTGGAAGCATCATGGCTCACCACCACCGAAAAAGTTCAAAACACAACCATCTGCGGGGAAGATTATGGCCATCATTTTGGGAGGAGAAGACTCAGAACAGTTGCTGTTGATTGTAATGATATCTGTGATCGGTGCAACAAGTGTATCCATGTCAGGGTAGACCATGTGGAAAAACAAAGGTGCGTTTTTAAAATAACTTTATCTTTATATGTTAGGCTTAGAACATATTTGTTGGATGTTAGCGTCCTCTGCTCGTTTCTTTTATTTTTGTCGAACACATGCTGCAAGTTTACGTTTCTGAATTTCAATTGCGTGGATGCCAAACAGCCATCAGCGGTTCATTGCAAAGAATTATGGGATCACGACATGTATGAACACGCTGTGTTTGTTGTTCTTACAAAAAGTGCTCTAAAAGAGTACATGTTTTTGTGTTAAAAGCCAAAAGGAAATCAAATTTATGGTAAGACTGTTTAAAACAGACTAAATGGAAAGCAAAGTACGAAATAACCTTAAAAGTCCGGAGACGTAGTGGTTTAATAGCTCATTCGTTTTATGTTTAGTATTATATATCAGTGAACTTTCATTAGCGTTTTAGTTGTGTGTTTAATCAAGAATAAATAACGATAAATTAAATGAGGACTCTGTCGGTTATGAATATAGTTACCGTTGCAAATCATTTCTTAGATTTCAACTTACACCATCAATATTAAACGCCCTACCAGATATAAGTCGAACACACTAATACTACGCAAAGATTATGACTTCCTTTATGACCATCCCCAGCCTATAGAAATGAGCGCGCATGGAGACCGAATGGCGGTGCAGGTAAAGTTCACAGAGCAGTATATATAAAACCCAACGACCGGCTTTCGGTTAGTAGAGTGTTCGAAGTCAGAATGCGAAAAGCTGCCGATTTATCGGAGTTTGATAAAGAACAAATTGGCATGGCCTTGCGCGTCGGAACTACGATCTCGGAAACGGCGCGGCTTGTGGGTTATTCGCGTGTCGCTGTAGTGAGTATGTATCGAAAGTGGCGCACGGCGTGTAGCGTCCGCAGCTCACTGATGCCAGAGAGGGGAGCGGAGACAGTCGCGCATTCTTCACAGCAACCTCAGGGCCACAGTCGAACAAATCACCCGCATCTACAACAGTGGTGATCAGGGCAATGTGTCACAGCACACAGTTCATCGCAGCCTTCTGCGCATGAGCCTGCGTAGCCGAAGACCCAGCCGGGTCCCCATGCCCACTGCATGTCATCGCCAACAACGTATGAAATGGGCCCAAGATCATAGAGATTGGACCGTGGATGATTGGAAGAAAGTAGCCTGGTCTGACAAATCAAGATTCCTAGTGCATCACGTAGACGGCCGAGCGCGGATACGCCGACCACAAGCTGAGGCTATAGCACTTGGGTGCACTGTTGGGCGGAAACAGGCTGACGGCGGCGGTGTTATGCTCTGAGCGATGTTTTCTTGGGACGCTTTAGGCCCCATTTTCCCAATAGCACAATCCCTGACAGCTGTCAGGTATCTGAACATAGTTGCGGACCAAGTTCACCCATTCATAGAAACTGTGTTCCCTGCTGGCCATTACCAACAGGATAATGCGCCGCGCCACGCAACACTGCCAGAATAGTAAAGGAAGTGGTTCGAGGAACATGCTGGTGACTTTCTGTTAATGCCCTGGCCTCGAATTTCACCTGACATAAACCCAAATCGAACATTTGTGGTTCGACTTGGAAAAGTGGGTTCGCGCTAAATAACCACCACCCCAAAATGTACGGGAACTGGAGGACCTGCTGTTGACATTATAGTACCAGATACCCCAGGTTACCTGTCTGTCGCCACCTCATCGAATTGATGCTTCGCCGAGTGGCCGCTGTTTTGTGGGCTAAAAGGCGTCCTACAGCTTATTAGGTGGGTGGTCATAATGTAACTGGCGTGAACGTGTGCCATCTCATTGAACTGTGAATAGGCAGCTCGTGATAACTCCAACTTTTAGGCACACAATGGTCAGTGACAATGCATTCGAGGACGATATAAAAAGCATTATATAGGGAGATCCTAGTCCATCAAGGTGTGATTTATATGCATTGACTGACTTGATTTTAAACGCCTGTCCCCGCCGTCGTCATATGAATACATACGAGCACACACAAATTTTTATTGAAACTCCGGCTTCTGAATCTGGTCGCCCATCTTCAAATATAAGCATTTGTTAATTCTTTGAAATTCAGTTCATGAACTTATAAGACCGGGTTTTAAAAGTTCGTTTAACCTACATCTCTTCTGTTCAAGAACTTATTTGTCACTTTCTTACGAAACAGAAGAAATGATGAAACTACAAGATAGGCTTACGGAAGAAGAGAACAATTTTCAAAATCAAACCAATTGGGTTTTTATTCCTGAGTACACGTAATATAAAAGGACAATGACATCTGAAAACCTAAAATTCTCAAACGTTGCTCTTCCAAATAGAGCCAGCTACAGGGTAGGTGGAGAAAGAAAAAAAAAGACTGGGAGAAGGAGGCTACATTAATGTCTCGAATGCTTGGTGCAAATGTTAAATTGATTTTTGATCTGTTCTGGGAGCATAACCTTTCGACTTGTCTCATGCACCGTATCGTATAATAAAGTCAATAGACTGTTACTTGTCGAAACATGTCAACTCATTTTTGACCTGTCTATGCAACGTGTATAAGCAGAATGATGCGAAATGCTCACTTACGAATAAAAGAACGACTTCTGGACGGATAAAAAATATTACAGCGCCTTATTGGAGAGCAGCTATGAGATGAGGCCAACTGCCACAGAAAAGATGTACATTAATCGAAACGTGCGCCTGCAGTATTTGCTATATGTAAGAGTTCAACCACCCTTCAAAATGAACTGCTGACTCTTACACGACGCTTACTACGAAAGAAAAAAATCAGCTGCTTTGATGCGTTAACTGTTTTGCCAAGTGAAGGAAAAGTAGCAACAAAATCATTTAGATCTTTCTCTATAGTGGCAAAAAAAGAAAAGAAAAACAATGGTGTAAACGAGGAAAAGAACAGGCGAATATATCTTTTCCGGCACACATTTGGGAGAAACAAAAGATCAAGAGTCTCATGAACTATTTTAATTAATGCATTTGTCAATTCGCACTTATGCGCGACTGATATGGAATCTAAGAAATATACACTACCTGTTTAACATAGCATTGCAACTGCTTTGATCATTTTACGCAAAGACAACGTTCTTGTAATATCACTAATCTGTTCGCCCATTTTGTACACACACATGCGATCATTCTAATCTTATAAACTGTTAAAATCCGTTATTGCAATGTTTAACTTCGACTATCACTAAAATTGATTATATTTTCCAACTTTTTCTAACGTATAATATTTTGAGGCTTTGCAGTTGTGTATTTCTATTTAACACATACCTGCGATTATGAAAGTCAGATTGCGATTTCATTTCAATTATTTATTATTTCTTGATTTGATTGCTGCAAACTATCAAGACAAAATGATCTGTACTTTGATTTTTTTTTTTTTTACATCGAACTTTCACCGGTGTGGCGTATACACCTCTCTCTAATTTCCTATTTGCACTTCTTGCTTGCTTCCAAAAAATCTATTCACGTCGAATTTCTCAATGCGGGTGGCGCAAATGTTCGCTTCTGGAGGCCGAGATGGAAAAATTCTTGAAATTGAATAACTGAAATCATGATTTCAAGCATAATTTCCGTTTCTAGAGAATATTGCCGACCTGGATGATGTGTATGATTTCTATTAGGAAGTATATGGAATTGCTACACATAATTTTCGGAAGTCGCTTTCTGTACTGCGAAAATTCTTCTCATGTCATTATAACCCACGATTATATTTCAGATTTGCATGGACAGCTTATAAATAAGCATATTTTCCCTAACGTATATAAATCATGCAAGGATATTCCGGAACCATACGAATCGCGAACCACATCGTTGTTCATGAGGTGGCATGCTTGAAATGACAAAACAGCAAGTGAAGTTAAACAATCTATAAAAAAAAATCATTTAAAATGTAAAACAAATACCCTTCCAACTGTGCGTGTTCAGTTGGAAGGGGATTCTTTGTAATTACGTGTTCATAGGCCATATTAGATGATCTACACATTAAACTCCACATTGTTCACTATGCGTGCACAGAAATATTGAATATTTTATATATAGTGTGGATAATTGTTTATGAACATAGTTAAGATACAAAGAACATATCTTCGTAAGTTCCTCACAAACCTGGCGAATATTTGGTTATCAGTAATTACAATAAATTACAGAATCAAATAAAGAAAATGGACCAATTCATATTTTCAAGACAGTATTATAAAATTATGTAAGGAATCTTAAAATTTGGGGAATTGTGTTTTGAATATGTTAAATAATAGAATTACCGCGAAATTTGAAAATATTTTTTTTACCATTGCAGTTTTACGCTATGCAAATTCATATAGTTGCGTTTCTGTACGCTGTTGCCGTCTGTATTTACAAATATTTTTTTTCAGACAGGTTTGTTTTCGAATTTTCAGAAATTGTGGCATTCCCCATAGTCACCAGTACGATTTGTGGCTCTCAACTAAACAGTTTGAAAAAATATTACTTCAGCACCTTAGCTCTATTTTACTTTTCGTTTGGCTATTCATTTTGATTTTGCATGTGGGAAACACTGTATAAATTGAGCGTAATGAATATTTCTAGAACTGTACATACGTTAAGATTGATATTAACCAAGTAAATGTTTTTTTAAAATACCCACGAAAGTAATATTTGAGAGATTTACATTGCTATATTTCAAACCTATAACGGAAGAAAATTTATAAATGCTGGAAGGCGATATCGAAAGTTATGGTTCTGTATATTAGCATGGGTATAACTCCAACAGCATCTGTAATTATTAAGACAATGAACCACTTTTGGAAAAACATGGCTTTGCATTCCACTATATGTAGAATGCATATTCAGCAGCTCAGGTATTTTATCAACAAAATCGTATTTCCTCTCTCTCTCTCTGTGTGTGTATGTGTGTGTGTGTTTGAATACTAAAATTTACTAAAAGTAATTACAACTTTTACAAACTGTTTACTATAGTTTAGAGAAATCAGGCAATCAACTACTGAAGTGTATTGTACACGATTCTTAAATATTTGTAATACAAATTTAGTGATTTCATTTTAAATTATAAGTAGCACAGAATATTTTATCTGTGATGGGTATTTTTAAACAGTAAACTAAAATCAAACTTTTATTTGGGAACTTAGCATTTTCACAATAACTATGAAGAGCCATATAAAAAAAAAAATATTTCTCTTTCAGTGGGCATCTTGAATTCTGTATCAATACATCTACACTAGAGCTATAACAGACCAATAGAAGATTAGCTCAAAAATAACCTACGAGTCACGGGCTCCTGACAGAGGTATACGTGAGAAATCTCGTGCACGAGAAAGTATAATATATGCATGTATATAAGCCTCACGGATCAAAGCCATAGAGAATTAAACAGTGATAAACAACATTCATAAAAAAAGACTACACGAAAAAAAAACAGAATGTTGAATATGAAAATTACAACAAAAACAAAATCGCAACTTACATCTGGCCAATTGTAGAAAGAATGGTCATCCTGTAGCTTTTGATAATCATAATAATGAACACCATGCCAGAGTCCCATTGAGCCGGCATCCACCAAAGCTGGAAAAACAAAGTAAATAAAAATTTATATTTTTTTTAACAAAAAACTGCACAGCATCAGACAAATACTTTGTGTGTTAGCTGCGAGGATGCTTCCCTCGTTTGAAAATTACGTCCATTTCTACTTACACGCAACCCCATACCACAACCTATGTCACATTAAACTGCAATTTCTTTACTCTGACCGAATACTATTTGTCCTTAGTCCTGACCTCTTGTTGCCCAGCCGGATTAAAAGAAACAGCAGCAAGTATCATGAAATTAATTCAACACTTTGCGTGAGGCATATTTCGTACTCGGGCAGGTTACACCCACAAAAATATTTAGTATGAAAAGCTGTACAGCATACATCTGAGTTTTCCCAAGGAACAGCAGTTTTGTTCATGTGAAAAGGAGGCAAAAAAGCATTCACAAAGGTCTGTTTTCAATTAAGCCGATGATTGCACTCAACAGTATCTGTTACTGAACAAAAGCTAATGCAGTCCACAAAACCTGTTGTAAACGATATCAAACTCGCTCGTCAAAATTTCTAGTCTCGCTTAACGCATCTGAAAGCTGATGCGTTCAAAAAGTGTTGCACTGGAGTTAACTAAAGCAGATACGCTCAGCCAGCATATTATTGCATAAATTAATCCAAATGCAATCGATAAGATGGCTCCTTGCGAAGGCACTCAAAAAAATTAGCCCAGCAGACAAATGTAGATTCCCTAAAAAGTTTCGCTAACGAAAGCGGATGCACTCGACGTGGCCTGTTACAGCATAAACGAAAAGAGATGCACTAAACGAAGTGGAGTTCTTCGACATAATCAGCTGCATTTCAAAAAAGCTACTCTTTCGTACGCGAAAACGCATATATTCAGAAGGATGGTAAAACTGATATTCTGACACAAATCATTCGTTTCCAGCATAACAAGCCGATGATAAGTTTTCAGCCTTCGAAGTGCACATCACTATTTCTAATGACTTTTTATTTAAATAAAATAATCACGACAAAAGCAATGTCCCATATATGTTTTTATAGAATAGTATAAATTCTAACAACGTCGTTACTTAAACAGAAGGCACGTAAATTACTTTCAACATATAAACACAGAGAGATGTAATTAACATCATATGCGTAACGGCACTGAGCCACCTCCAAATATTTCATATGCTTCACATCATCATACGGCGCCGCGTTCTTTAATAACTGTTGCTTAGCGTTTAGACCACCTTTCAGATTCTACGTTCTTCACTCACTGTTTCGCGGCATTCACATTACTAAACCGTTCCGCCATCTTTTAGCTACTATTTGACAGCCTTCACACTAACATTGTAGTTCTGCGACCATTAGCCACTGTTTCACAATCTTTACAGAAATACTTGGGTCTAATGTTTTTTGAGTACTCTTTAACAGAATACTACTCTGATTCTGCGTCTTTCGGCCACTGTTTCGCAGCCTGCACACGAAAAGTTCGGTTCTGTACCGCCTCCCTCAGGAACTGATTCACAACCTTCATACTGGTATTCCGCAGCGTTCAGCAAATGATATTTTTCCCAATCCTGTTTCACTGATCTCATTCTTCAGTTTCTACGTTTGTTTAGAAAAACTTCTGGCCAAAGTGCCACGAACCATTTCAATTTTTCCACCCACCGCTGTCCCTGTCTGAAATTGTTGTAATCACGTTTTGTGTCCCATCTCAACACCTGCCACAAATTCCAGCCCGTCATAATCAAGAAGCGCTAAATGCTCCGAACAAGTAGTTTTGGGCATGTATGCCACTGCGGCTAAAACCCACTCCAACTTGGCCTGCCTGTCCGAATGATATTTGCGGGTAAGCCGAAAATGGAGGGGTGTCTTGGAAATTTATGAACCCTATAAAAATATTAGGAGGCATTTAAAAATTTCCAAGACGAAAACTATCAGGTGGTTTCTCTATTCGCTCCTTCAAAAAACGAGACGTGAACCTCGAAATTACTTTGCCGGTTTATGCACCCCACAAACATTTGTATGCATCTTATGACATTTTCTCAACGGTAGCCGCGTGCCGCGCTGAATGCCAGTACAGTTATTAAAGTAGACTAGTTCATTTTAGGCTGATGTTCTCTTTGCCTAACGTTCAGCTGTGCGTCGGTCGGCTGCGATTCTAAATACCTCAGACCAAAACATATCAACAGCACGTCCATGGGGAAACGCCATGTTCAACAAATTTTACAGCATGGATATACACGCTGTAGAAAAAAGGAAATAAAACAGATTAATAAAAAGAATGAGGTCTTATTTTAATGCTTGGCCTTTTACTGTGTGTGCGTGTTTAGTTCATAGCGAGCAATATCTTTTATGTATGAACAAATATGCTGTACAAAATACTACTATTATTGTATGATGGAATCTAAATTCTATGCAACACACAGTCTGCTCTCAATCTATTTACAAGTTTTCCCCATTTTCGCCACGTTACTCCTAAAAGAATTTTTCATTTTCTTTCTTGCACTTTTCTTTTTCCATATCTTAATTCTGCGACGTATATCAATACAAAAATTGGACTTCTGATCCGGACTATCTTTCGTTAATTTATTTACATTGCACGCCTACTGTCCAAAGAAATCTGTTACACAATAAATAACATTAAGATAAACGAGCTGTCAAGAAACCACCCTCTCACATTTAGATAGTGAAATTTAGCATTAATGAATGGCAAATGGTACACGGGAGGAGGGGTGCGAGCGGTCTGCTTCCAAACCTTTTATTGCAGTTAAAACGTGGCTTCATGTAATATTCATGTGTGATCGGCCGATATGCAGATTAAGACATTCCATACCAGTTAAGCAAATACAACACACGACCGCAGTAAGCTGATGGATCTCTTACCTGCTAGTAGCTGGAGTAGACCTGTGGCCAGGATGTTGCCCTTCGACCTCTTCCAGCAGCCAGCGACGCCAGTGAAAAATGATATGAAGATGAAGAAAAATCCTACTATGTACATACCAATCACGGAGCGGGCCATATCTGTAAAACACAGTATAAAAAAAATTGCACGTCAGAACTGTTGAAAGGTATCTTAAATCAAATACTATAATTACATTAATTTTATAGATACAATGAGGAAAAATGATTTTTTATCCAAGATAGAAGAAAACATTTAACTCGTCAGAATCTTAGTAAGATATAAACGTCTGCTCTCTGCTTCCGATCTCAGGAGAGAAGACGTTTAAGTTCTACCTTTCATATTCAGTTGTTTAACATATAAGAAAAAAAAACGCGTTTGTTTAAAAACTCCAATAGCATCTGAGAATAAAAGAAAATTTTTATCCTAAATTCAGAGCAGTTTGCCTGTAAAGAGAGAGACCCAGAACAGAAAACAGAAAAACAAGCACAGCATCGATGTCTCACCCGGAACAGCGATTAAATATCTCGAGAAGCTATAGTCGTAATGACTCTGCTAGAGTTCAATAGAAGTATTCGAGAAACAAACATTTTTATATTTATATATGTTACAGCGAAAGCCGGAAGTCTAGTCACTTCGTGAAATGACCGGCCACTTCTAGCTTTGGCCAACTCATGTGGCCAAAGCCCGAAATATACAATAATTGACCAGTACTTCGGGCTTTGCCTGGCCAGTTCTACGGTAGATTTGTCTAGGGCTGGATGGAGCTTTTGCGGGACCCGGAGCATAACTTCATTGCGGGGCCCCGGAGCAAAATTTCATTGCTGGCACTAGGAAATAAATCTCATATTTTAATAAAGTCGTTATCGTCTGTAAAGAACACGCACGGCCGCCACAGTGGCGCAATGGCTTATGATCATTCGCCCTAGTTGGGTCCGGGTTCGAATCCCGTCGAGGCATTGATGTTTATGTTTGTCTTTCGGCACTGGCTCTCAATGTGTTACTTGATCAACACTGGCTCTCTGTGTACATTGGTCATTTAGCATTCTGTAACATCATGTTTGATATGTACTTGTTCATGTGAATTATCTGCATCTTGTCTGTGTTTGCATGTTTATCATGTCTCTGTACCACCAGGTCCAATAAATCATTAAAAAAAACAGTAAAAAAAAGTCCTCTCCCTTTTAACGTTTAAAAAAACGTACATTCAAAAAAAAAAAAAAAGAACTTTTGCGGAGCTGTGTATCGGTGTACTCTCCTACCGACGTGACTGGATTGTCTGAGATCACGTGGTTCAGCGCCAGAAGCGACGTGATTGGTTGCAGAACGCTGTTGCCTTCTTTTTGTTCAGTGTAATCAGATTTCTCGCTTTAACTGGGAGCTAAAGACCCTCAAAGTGCTTCTGTAGTAGAAAATGTTTAACAAATCCACGTATGTGTAAACGAGCCAATAGGTTATGTAATTCTAAATGTCATAACAGCCGAGATTGCACAAACAGGTAAAACTAAAGAGATTTCCACACTGGTAAAATCATCTCTTTGAAGTGATTTGTTCAACTATCATAATTACATGTTATAAAATACATGTCATTATATTGTCAAACTGCACAAGCAAGTAAAAGTAAAAAAACAGATCATAGTGCTAAGATAATCATTTGCTTATCCGTTTTTTATGTGAATTGTAAACCTTTGAGAAAATGTTAATAATTACATGTTTCGTGTATTTCTTTTTCTTTTGCAGCGCAGGAAAATCTTAGAGATCACCTATATAGGACTTGGATCCCCACCGGCGAAACTGTGGGATTTTTACCCAATAAACTCTCACACCTTCGGTCCACCGAAGTAAAGATAATTAAACTTTGGCCAATTTCTCACGGCCAAATCTAGAACTGGCCGGCCAAAGCCCGAAGTACGGGTAAATTATTGTATGTTTCGGGCTTTGGTCACATGAGCTGGCCAAAGCTAGATGGTCATTTCGCGAAGTGAATAGACTTCGGGCTTTGGCCGTAACATCTGCGTATGAGACATGGCGAAATCTAATTTTTTTTTATTCATTTGTCAGATAACGATAGTATGAATGGCTGAATGTTTAAAATTACTAAGTCTGTTTTTCATTGCAGATTTGATTTGTACGAGTAAATTCAGAAAAAACGGAAAAAGAAGGTACCGTAGATTTGACTACATGTTCAACTGCGATAGCAAATAAGATCCCCATTTCAGTCAATCTGAACTTTCTTTGGAACACAATTACGAAACGCTCAGTGAAGATCAATTGTAGTAGTTGAACATTACAAAAATATTTGCTGAAATCTGCTTCTAAGTAAACTCGAGTTCTATGAGCTATGATCGTGCATTGGGTCGCACCCTTTGTGGTTGCAAAGACTTCTGCCTCAGAGATCAGTTTTGCTTCACAGTTCCATTACAGATATAATCCAATCCACAGTTTTGTTCACGACAGAACTCTTCTTACATGCGATGATCGAACGTTCACATGATATTTCACAGAGACTGAACTGCAATTGGGCGGTCTTTTCTGATTGAAATGAATGAGCTTTTCCTTCATACTCTTCATATATCTCACACCAGAGTTCTTCAGATGGCACTTATAAACGGCCAAGTCACGATGATGAGGCCATTTCTGATTCAAGTAACTGAGGATACTTTTTTCAAGTAGTAAAATATAGCAACCATTTCATCCTATTTTCCTGTAAGGTAAAACTTCGATAGAGAACTCATCTCTGTGTATTCTGAATCTGAATATTAACCCCAACTTATCTTGGTATGCTCGGGATTCTTCCATCGCAAAATGCACTTCAAGAAAACTAGGATTTCTTTTTTTGAGCTTGGAAAAACGCCCCCCCCCCCACATACATACATACATACATACATACATACATACAGAAGAAATTTCGATACTGTGCAAAGTACAAATTATAGTCCAACACTGAAGTGCTGTTTCCACAGCGTCACCAAATCACCTAAAATAACACTTCTTTTTTAAAAGCAGTTCATCTCATTAGGAAGTCAGTGACTGACTGATTCATTTCAATCTCTTTTTCCGGGGGGGGGGGGTCATTGTCAGTCGTGTACCTTTTATCGGCATTAGTCTTAAAAATTGTCAGCCCACCTGAATTCTCGTTTCTGTTTTTTTTTCTTTTTTTTTAATTGGGAATTTAACGACCACCGTGAACAGCTCGATGGGATATAAGCAGTCGCCCGTCCCTAATTTAGGGTCACGTAATAAATAACATTAAGATAAACGAGTTGTCAAGAAACCACCCTTCCACAAATTTGGCATTAATGAATGAATGGCAAATGGTACATAGGGGGAGAGGCGATCGGTCTGCTTGTAGCAGTCCCCCCCCTCCCCAGGGAAAGGAGAGAGCCAGTGCTGTAAGACAAACACAATATCCATCCCTCACCGGGACCGATCTCGAACGAGTGGTCAGACGCCAGCGCTTAGACCAGGGGTGCACAACCCGCGGCCCGCGGGCCGCTTGCGGCCCTCAAAGTCAGTTTATGCGGCCCGCGGATAAATATTTTATACTATTGAAAACGTGAATATATATATTGTGAATGATGAGATTTTTTCCCATTATTGTAGGCCCTAGTTGAAATAAGAAAATTATAAAAATGTTTCGTTAACTAGCAAATTTTCCAACAATGAAAAGTTTTGTTGAAAGTTCTGAATTCCATGTAAATGTGGCTAAATATGCATCTCTTGTAGTGGACCTTCACAATGAGTTTAAAAGACGATTTGAAGATATAAGAAAATTTGAGATTTTGTTTGATATGTTTTCTCTACCATTCACTACTGACGTTGCGTCAGTGCCACTAGATTTCCAGATGGAATTAATTGATCTTCAGTGTAACAATGAGTTAAAAACAAAATACTCTGAAGTTTCTCTCCTAGAATTTTACAAAAATTACTTACCGAAAGAAATGAAATTGCTCAAAGATCATGCTTTAAAAACGGCAACGTTGTTTGGAAGTACCTACTTATGCGAGCAATCGTTTTCTTTTATGAAACAAATAAAGTCAAAGTGTCATTCCCGTTTAAGTGATACACTATTGGAGGGAAACTTGCGCATTACCATCTCTAACATTGAACCTGATATTGACAGACTATTGAAAAATAAACAATGCCAAGCATCTCATTAGGAGCATTAGGCTACTACTTGATTTGATGGTCAGTTTGACGATATACTGATTTTAATTTTTTATATACTTTGATGTTAAGAATTCTGTTTTTTGTAAAAATAAAAATTTTACAACCTTGTGATAGTATTATTTTATTTTATATACCCCTAAACCTTTTCCAATTAGGAGTAAGTTGATTGTAAATCAGTAATTTGATAACTTAATAACGCAATTTGCCAAAAAACTTCAAAAATGGATTTAAACCATTTAGAGGACACAAAAATGGTATTGAAACACATTTTTTTGTCTGCTGGTAAAATAGGTTATTCGAATAATAGTAAAATTAGCTTTAGCGGTAGGGTTTGGCAAGTGCCTATGTGAAAAGGTAACTTGCGGCCCGCCACTTATTATGTAAAAATAAACTTGGCCCCCACTTATAAAAAGGTTGTGCACCCCTGGCTTAGACAATTGCGCTACCGGAGAGGCCTCTCAGCTTTCGATAGCTCTACGTGAAGCACAATCACCCAGCACTCATTCTATGCGCAGTTAACCCATTCACTTCTACTAAAACACAACCATTCACTATTAATTCTATATTTAGTAAAAGTCACTTTCACATACCATTCATTCATTCGCAGTACCGAATTAGGTCCTAGTTCTGCCACTGATCATTCGTCAACAAGCACGCTAGGTGGCAGCCGAGAGCCCGCAACACAAACCATTCACTTCTACTACATCGAAACTTTGAAATTTCTTAGCTGCTAACAGTTTATCGGAAAATCACATGCTAATAAGCTAACCAAAGAAAGTTTTCTAATACGAAAACACGATGGTATAAACTACATTTTGCTTTCGTGATCGTATCTTCCCATTATACACCTACAAGGAAATGATCACGAAGAGCAAAAGCGTAAGACATATTTCTACATTATACATATGCATTTCACACCAATTCTCTGCATCCGTACATATAATGTGGATGCTGCAGTAGCAATCGCGGTTTTGCCGCTCCTGAAAATCCTCGATAATGCTAAAATTTACGATCTTATGATGAAACACATCGTTATGGAAACTGAAGACAACTCCACAACCTCTTGAAATTCCTCAAACATTTTTTGTTGTTGTTTTCCTACAATAAAATATAAGAGTAAAGAGAATAACAGCATATGTTGGAAATAATATTGTACTGAGTTTTTTTTTTTTTTTTATGTGCTTCTGTAAATATTCAGGACTTAGTGCAGTTAGGTGCTTCGAGAAGTACTGCACACACAAACATGTGGGTTTAGTCATTTGAATTGATTTTCAAGTTAAAACACTAACAAAAGCTTATTATTAGATTTTTACCAGGTCAGCAGGTTTTATTATTTTCTTTTGCTATGCAGTGCACATTCCGTTATCCTCATAAGAACATGATTTTGATTTGGATATTTTAGCGCAAATAGTTCCGGATAAAATTAAACACAGAGGCATTAAAAATCCAGCAGCCAAATCCAGATCTTGAAGTTTGAATCTGGAGTTACAACGTTAAGGCGGAGGTTCAAACATGGTTGGCGATCTGCGTGTACCCTAAGCACCGGGGGCAGGTCAGGCAACTTAGGCTTTAGGAAATTATAGAACATTTTTCGCATATACCCAAATTCGGGGTTGCTAAGAGACTACAGTTTTTGTGAAATTTCTGATGCATCACTAATCATTTTCTCTGAATGGATTGATGATTTACAAGGACACGCGTACTTCGGTCTGGTAATTCTTTTCTAACAGCCCTTAACTATGGAGGCTTTTGAAGTCGCTGCTTAACTGGGCAGTTAGTTTGAACCACTCAGAGGAATATCGAAGCTACAGAAGCGCGCGTTAACAAGCTTCAAAACAACGGTCACCACGATAAAAATCAAAACAGTAACATCTTGCGGCGTGGGCACGAGAGAAAGAGAAACCTTGCCTCTTTCTTTTTAACACTTCGAGAGTTTCTTTGCACAAGAGTAAGCCTGTCTGCCTACAATTAAGCAAACAGCAGTAACAAAAATGCCCCTGTTTATCGAAACAGCAGCTGCAGACGCCAGGAAGAGAGGGCCTTTTGAAAAGCCTCGAGATTTGACGACTTCAAAAACAATATTTCTCGGCGAAACCGGTTTGGAATCGAATGCTTTTCTGTAGCTCCTGTCAGAGGAATCAAGTGTCGGCGAAGTCATTAGGAACCATTACATTTTGACAGGGCCATCAAGCGGTCAGAGAACTTTTGAAATTTCACACCTCATAGCACCAGCAAAGCAAAGAGAGAAATTGTAATTGTTTAATTCCGGCAGGAATCTAAGGAGCATGAAAAAAGTCTTACAAGGTGTTGAATGGAGGAAATAGCAGTCTGCTGAGCTACGTAATGGCTAAAAAAAAAAAAAACTCGCCAACTAAACTAAGAAAGCTCCAGAGATCCACGTAGTCGAATAACGGATTTCACCCCACCCCTTTTTTTCGCTTAACCGGACACTGACAATCCACATTTGCCCCTAAGGTAGTGTAGGAGACAGATACCGATGCGATCGAGAACTGCGGTGGCCTTCATAAGGGAGCTATTTCCATCTTCAAATACCAGCCGGGTAAAACCTTGCAGCGCTAAGAAAAACTGCATTCAGGTATGATGGTTCAAGATATTTTAAGGCCGTAGGCAAGTCCAAATGTGTTTGAAAGAATTCTATGCGCAGAGTTGAAAAAATATGATGGGCACTAAACATAAGCACACAAAGTAATTCTTTAACACAGACAACCTTAGTCCTTAACATAGTATAACTATACTAGTAATCCGAATTTCTTCGAGTAGAATAGAAATCGAAGTTTCCAAGCTTTCGCACATCAAAAAGATGGCCTTTTCAAGGAATGTAGCCAGTAAACTGAATAATACTGTAGAACACTGAAGTTTTCTATTATTCTGAAGAATAGAGCAATAATACTGCAAACTCAATAACAGACCACTGAAGTGTTTTAAGTGTTCTATTATTCAGCTTGCTGTCTACCTTCCTTGAAAAAGCCATCTGGTTGACGTGCGAAAGCTTGGAAACTTATTTCTAGTCTACAAGAAATTCGGATTACCAGTATAGTTATACCATTTTAAATATAGTTGATGTATAGTTCTTTATTAATTACAACCTTAGTCCATTGGCGATCTCGTTTTCAATTATTCGTGGAATTTTCCACACGCGCACGTTGAAACAAACAAAAATTACATGGAAAGTTACCTTACGTAGAATTCCTCTTTGAATACAACCATCTACAATTTTTACCAGAAGAGTTTTCTTTTGATACCTAATAAAGTCAAGCAAAGTGGTTTACATCGATAGCATTGGTCAAAATTCTAATCTCCTACACTGTGTGTTATTTAAACATAATGCTCACAACATCAAATGGCAAAGGCATGTTTTCCAGTAAGATTTTTAGAAGCGAAGATACAACTGCAAACAAATATACACTAACGCCACCTAGCGTCACAACTGTGCATAATAAAAGTCCAGGAGTACATGCGAGATGTTTCACAAAGTGAATAGTATTGGATATTGAAAGAAATTTTCACGTCCGTTTTTTAGAAGTAGACATATAGAGATAATACACAACTCGGCGGTTCTGTATTTTTGCATTATTTTGGACAGGAACTACACACCAAGTGTTTCCGGGTGAGTAGAATCGGACTGAAAAATAATTTTTTCAATCAAGTTTTTAAGAGTGCATGTACTGCTGCGAATATATCGGAAACATATGTGCGGAGTAACGTTAAGACTTCATTACGAAAAATTAAAAAATGTATGTTAAACCGTTCTTCACCTTGAACTCCATCCGATGCAAAAGAATTTATCAAATTGGGCTTTTAGAAGTCCAGACACTGAGGGAAATTTAACTTTACACCTCCTACTTGGACAACTGTGCATTATTTGAAGAAGAAATTGAACGCAAAATCAGTGGCTGATTTCCAATTAGGCGCGTACCTAGGGCCCCAGAGCTTGGGGGCCCCGAAAACGTATAATTGGATTGCCAGTATTGTTTTAGCTTTCCCAGGCCGAAACAAAAAAAATGCAGACCTTAATTTTCCAATGAAAATGATAAGAAAAAATGTCTTCAAGAAACTTCACATTCTCGCTTTCCTTCAGTGACTGATGAAATTCTTATTGTTCACCTTCCTTGGTCCATGGCATTCGTCTATGCCAAAACTCCTCCACGAAAAGTCATCACCCTTTTCAAGTGAAGCACTGTGCATAAATTTCATTTTACCCGTATTTTCTAATGTGGAGAACTTTTTTCGGTTGCCAATGTCTTCAAGTATTTTATTTTTTGCTTGCTCCCATGCTCGTTTCCTACTGATTTGCTCAAAATGTAAAAAAACAAGATGATTTTCCAAAGCTGAAGCAATGGAAAGAGCACGTTTTATAATTGAAATGCATTCCAATTTTATGACAATTTACACGCGATGCACGAAATTTCATTTTCAGCGCCCTTAGCGTTCAACATTTGACTGAAAAGATGTTAAAGTAACAAGTTTTGCTAAACGTATCAAACTCAAAAAGAACTTTTGCTGTAACTGAAAGTCTCTTCGTAGCGCAAAGTAATTTATGAAATTTTCACTTTGAGAAACCCTAGCAGGAAATTTATGAACTAGTAATGAAATTTAAATGGGAAAATTTTAACGAATTTTTATGTGCGATCATTCGCAAAAATAATTTTTGAAAAATCTGTGAAAACCAAATATTTTGGCCTTCAGTGCTTGCAGGAAATTGACGAACTAATTGGAAAATTTAAATATTTGAGAAGGAACAGTTAAGCCTAGTCTGAGAGACAAAAAATATTTTCTTCCTTTAAAGTTGAATAATTTCTTCACAACAGAACTTTAATTTTTTGAATTTTTGACTGGACAGCCCTTAGCGGTATTTAAACTGCCAAACTTATGCTTAGATTTCAATTTTTTTATGCTTAGATTTCCTATTAGATTTGATTATTTTTTTATTTAGATTTTTCTTATTATTTTTGATTTTACATTCTTTATGCTTATATTTCCTATTAGCCGCAAATATAATTTTTGAAATATCTCTGAAACCAAAATGTTCTATGTGAATTAGCACTAGCACTGTTACTTACAAAATGTTCTAATAATAGAAAGATAGAATGGAATTTTAAAAAACGTAAAAACTTCTTAGACTTTTTTTTTTTTTTTTTTTGCTAATCTGACGGATGAAAATTTATGAGGCGATAAGAAAGGGCAGAGAATCTTATAAGAAAGTAACTCAATCTTTTAGCGCCTAGGGACGCAAAAGATCTAAAGTGGCCTCTGAGCAAAATGGTCTCCCTTCTGAAAGATATCGAACGAAAAAAGTATTGTCTCAGTCTGGGATTTTAGAAGTAATGACACAGAGCAAATTTCATTTTGAATTTGATAGTATCTGCAGTCGTCTTGCTCTCTAGCGGCGAAATTATGCATCGGAAGAAGAACAAAAGGAAAAGATAATCGTTCTCACATTTCAGGCTTCCCAATACAAATATATATATATATTTTTTCAAATCTGACTAACAGGTGCAGAGATATGGTGTGCACAAAGATGGACGGACATAAGCACGTCCTGTTTTTATTTACAGATATACTGCAAACTCCTATGTAAGCATTTCTATTGCCCTGCCACAGTTTATGATTGAGTTTCAAAGCGCATTATTTGACAACGCCATGTTACTAAAGTTTGGCGGCACTCAAGAATTACACCGGAAGTGCTACTTTTTAGCACGCTTTTGAACAAAAGAAAAACAAAAAAAAAACCAGCAAAAAGCCAAGGACATGATTTATTATGTTATCACTATTTTTCGTACAACAAATTTCTTCAAACAATGCACAATTTTCCCACTAGGCGCGTAATTAAATGTATTACGCTTTCCACAGTGTCTGCTTCTAAAAGCCCGATTTTTTTTTTTTAATTCTCTTTCCGCGGTAAGTGTTTTTTCTTATAAACTCTTAATTCTTCGTAACGAGTAGTTTTGTCACTAGGGGGCGTAAGAGCAATTTCGGTTTCCGACATATTTGCAACAGTATATAAGGTCAGGTGATGCGTAACATCACAGCCTGTCCTTGACAAATGTCAACCCCGCCTTCTCGTGGTGCATCCTGTTCCCACTAAAGGGGCTCTGACGACCGCCAATAGCGGTATAACTATACCATCGGGATCAGAGGAAATGCTATCCCACACTCACTAACCCGCTTGGCCAGCGTGGTGAGTTATGGCCAAACACCTCCAAAATGACTCTACAACTTAAATCTTGGCCCTCAGTCTCCGGCAGCTGGAATGTACCTGGCCAAGGCAGCGGCCAGTGCGACATGAAGGCAGAGGGTGCTAAGAATCCCCGGAGCACCGGACTAGGCTGCCATCTGATGCTGACCTTGGCTACATATAATGGACGCTCCCTATCTTCTGATTCAAGGCTTCTTGAATTATAAGAGGAACTACAAAGGATCAAGTGGGACATCGTCGGGCTAAGTGAGGTAAGGAGAAAAGGAGAAGATCTCATTGAACTGAAAAGTGGACATCTCTTTTACTATCGTAGGACAGATACTGGCAGAACTAGTGGTGTTGGATTTATAATAAACAAGAAACTAAAGGATAAAGTGGTAGAAGTTGAAAGTTCCTCTGACAGAGCTGCACGACTTGTTATCCAACTCTGAATAATCTGAGCCTGGTATCTTCTCGAAACTTATGCACCCACCACAAGTCATCCTGAAGAAGAAATTGAAGAATTTTATGAGGAAATTTGTCATCTAAATAATAAAGGTAAGCAGCACTTGAAGATAGTTATGGGAGATTTCAATGCAAAAAAAGGGCAACGGTAACAGAATGAAACTTCAGTAGGTAAATTCGGTCACGGCAACAGAAACCAGCGTGGAAATACTCTCGTTGAGTTTGCAGAGGCAGAAGGATTTTTCATCTTGAACTCCTTTTTCAAGAAAAAGCCACAAAGGAAATGGACATGGAGACATCCAATTGGGACGACAAGTGAAATTGATTTTATTATGTGTAACAAAAAATTCGTCATCCAAGACTGCAGTGTGCTGAACAAGTTCAACATAGGTAGTGACCATAGATTGGTGAGATGTAAGATGCACCTCAACACTAAACTCGAACGTGGCAAGCTCACAAGACAAACAAAATGTATTGACATAACCAACCTTAAAAAACACCATAATACTTTCAAGTTGGAACTGAAGAACAGATTTTCTGCTTTAGAAGGCCTAACATCGAAAGAAGTAGATATTTCTGAAGTTAACAGAAAAGTAACCAAAGCTCTTATGGAAACAGCAACAAAATTAGCTGGGTCTAAGAACAAGTTGCATGTGAACAAATTATCAGAAAAAACCAAAATGTTGATGCAAAAAAGAAGAGAGATGAGGTCAACTAAAGAAGATCTGAGTTCCAAAGTGGAATATATAGAGCTATGCAAGACAGTACGAAAGAGTATCACTGAAGATGTAAGGAAATTAAACTGTGAGCTAGTGAGGAAAGCAATTGAAAACAACCAAAGCCTAAAGATAGCAAAGGGACGTCTCAGTAAGGGAAGAAAACAGATTATGGCACTGAGAAAAGAAGATGGTTCTGTAACAAGAAATAGAGGCGAAATTTTGACAAGAGTGAAAGATTTCTACTCCAAATTATATGAAAGGGATGATACATGTACTCCAGACATCATGAAAGGTACCAGTACCAGAGTTCTTCCAGTCCTCCCAGCAGAAGTTGCACATGCAATCAAGAACATGAAGCGGGGGAAAGCTACAGGAGAAGATGGAATTACTGTAGACATCATACAAGAAGCAAGTGGAGAAATCGAAACAGTACTCGCCCAAATTTTCACTCGATGCCTTAATGAAGGGAAGATTCCTGAGGATTGGAACAACGCTACAATGATCCTGCTACATAAAAAATGTGACATTGAGGATCTCAGGAACTACAGACCTATCAGCCTGCTATCAGTGGTTTATAAAATCTTCACTAAAGTTCTTTCACACCGTTTGCAGGTAACACTGGACATGGCTCAACCGAGAGAACAAGCTGGATTCAGGAGTGGCTACAGCACAATAGATCATATCCACGTACTGAGAGAACTAATTGAAAGAGCGAGGGAATATGAACTTCCATTGTGCATGGCTTTTATCGATTATAAAAAAGCCCTTGATTCGGTGAAACCATCAGCAGTTGCAATGGCTCTGAAATCCTGCGGTATTGAAGATGCATACATTAATATTATTAATAACATCTATGAAAATGCAAGTGCAAAGATTCGGCTGTTTGAAAATACAACACACATAAAAATTGGAAAAGGGAGTAAGACAAGGTGACACCATATCTCCGAAGCTCTTTAATGCCACATTGGAAAATGTCTCTCAATCACTGAACTGGGAAAACAAAGGGATAAAGATTAATGGAGATTATCTAACCCACCTTCGTTTTGCTGATGACGTAGTCATTTTTGCAACTACCCCATCAGAGCTGCAGAGTATGATCCAGGAACTTGGTGACAAGAGTAAAGAAGTGGGATTAAAAATGAACTTTCAGAAGACAAAAGTGATCTTCAATGCTTTTACAAGAAATGAAGATTTATCGATTGATGGAGAAAAGCTGGAGATAACAGACACGTACGTTTATCTTGGACAGCAGATATCAAGTGAGGGTCACATTGATGAAGAAATTAATCGGCGTACAAAACTTGCCTGGAGAGCTTTTGGGAGAAACAGCATAATTTTCAAGAGCAATATGCCATTATGTCTTAAAAGAAAAGTGTTTGATCAATGCATCCTTCCAGTGCTTACGTATGGTGCAGAGACGTGGACCTTAACTAAAAGAGACATACAAAGGCTGCAGACAACTCAAAGAAAGCATGGAGAGGTGCATGCTCGGTATAACCAGGAGAGATAAGAAGAGGAACTCGTGGATCCGAAAAATGACGAGAGTGGAAGACATCATGATCAGAGTTAAATCCCTGAAATGGCAATGGGCTGGACATACTGCCAGAAGGACAGACCATCGATGGACAGCCGAAATTTTAGATTGGATTCCAAGGGACAGGAAAAGACCTAGAAGAAGACCACATTGGAGATGTGTGGATGAAATTCGAAAATATGCGGGAGTGACATGGAGGAGACTGGCACAAGACAGACCGTTGTGGAGGAAACTTGGGGAGACCTTCGTCCAGCAGTGGTTTGATAATGGTTGACAATATTGATACGTTCCTAAAAACTCATTAAAAAAAATATTTTTCAGGCAGATACCGTTCACACGACGGAATGCTTTTTGCACGTACCCGTATTTCCTGCTTAGAATAATGCACCATATTTCCGATAGAGGGCATATACATGAAGAGCAATTGAAACAGAGACAGCTGGCGTTATGCAAATGTGGCGCTGTGGGCGGCCCTGTAAACGGAAACGACATGACGTATGCAGTGATCAGACAATATAAGGAGTGCTGCGACGGGAATCAGTAAGGGTCGGATGCAGTATGGGTAAGATGAAGGATCTAAGCTCATTTGATCGTGGGAAAATTGTCGGGGCCCGACGAATGGGTCACTCCATCTCGGAAGTCGTGCAGGCACTGGGATTTTCACGAGCCACTGTGTCACTGGTGCACCGTGAGTACATCGAATCCGATAAAACCATCCCTGCAAGGGCCAACTGCCGTGGACAACAGCGTGTGGATGAGCGGGGTCATCGTCGACAACAGCGGATAGACGGGCCACAATGCAAGAAATTACTCGGCAATTTAACGCTGGTGCACAAAGACGTGTAAGCAGCCACACCATCCAGAACCATCTCCTCGCTATGGGGTACAGAAGCCATCGTCCCACGTGGGTACCGCTGCTGACCGCACATCACGGGCTGCAAAGATTAGCATGGGCGCGGGAACATCGCCACTGGACCCTAGACATGTGGGAAAATGTTGCCTGGACTGATGAGTCGAGATTCACATTGGTACATTCGGATGGCAGGATACGAGTACGGCGCAAACCACATGACGCGATGGATCCTTCTTGCCAGCAGGGTACACTTCAAGCTGGTGGGAGTGGCATTCTCGTCTGGAGACTGTTTACGTGGACTGAAATGGGACCTCTGGTAGTGTGACATTGTCCCTCACAGGTCAACGTTACCGGGATATCCTGGACGACCATTTGCCCCCTTTTGTGCGTCTTTAACATCCCACTGGGGACCTCATCCTGCAACAAGACAATGCACCATGCCATCGCTCCCGAATTGTATCCGAATGGTTGGATGAACACTCCATCGACGTGACCTCGCTTCCTTGGCCAGCTAGGTCACCTGACCTCAATCCCATCGAGCAAATCTGGAATGCCATTGAGAGAGATGTTCGAGGCTCTGAACCCCCCTCCATCAAATTTTCGTGAACTGTGGGAGCTTGTTCAGGGGTCGTGGATCCGTATGGCTTCCCAACGCTTCCGGTGTCTTGTCGAGTCCATGCCGAGACGAATCGCCGCCGTCATCAGGACGAAAGGTGGTGCTACACGTTACTGGACTGGTATCTCTAATTCAATTGCTCTTCAGTGTAGGTATAAATTGCTTTTCTCGATATCTATACTGCAAATCTTATTTAAAGAATTTTGGGGGTGGGGGTCAGACAGCGTTCCTGATGAGGAATATTCAGCAAACAATTTCTAAATTTTGTCACTAGGACGTAATGATAGATTTCTTTTTGCAACATATTTGCAGCCGTTTCTGCGCATCTATTAAGACCGACTGAAAGAATTCCTTTTGAGTTAGAAAACGTTTTATGAGCATTTTCGGCACAAAATAACATACAATTCACCCACGAATAGGGCGCAAATGTATAATCTATTCACCACTTCATTTCACTCTTGCTCTGGTTTTTCTTTTTTTTTTTTTTCTTTCACAGTGAATTTTTACGTTCATCTTCACTCTTTTCCTAAAGCTTAGGTCCTATTTCCCCTTGATTTTTACCAGCAGCCAATCCTGATGCGATGATTGTTGTGTGGCCCATGTATTTTGTTACTTTTCCCATAGAAGGTTTACATATTTTTGATACACAGATGTATGCAAAATGATGATTTTTTTTTAAATCGACCACAGATCTTGTTTATGAAAAATAAACTTCATTTTATTCTTTAATATTAATATAATTTTTACCAAACAACTAGGAAGTGACTTACGAAAAGTGTTCTGGAATTGAACTTTAGTATCACATTGAAATTCACAACAAGAAAAGTTCTGCACTCTTCCGAATTCTCCCCACTCTAAAAAATGTAATGCGACCTCTGACAAAGCAGTCAAATCACGTAGTAGGTACGCACTTACTTGCTAAGCTCAATGAAACTGAAACGTCCGCTTTCCGAAGTAACTTTTCCAGTTCGAAAACCCGAACTTAGAATTCCTAACTGACAATGATTAATGGGGGGTAAGGATCTGAGGAATTCGGAAACGTTAGCTGAATATCAGCAATCACTCTTAAAATAAAACGGTTCACTGCAGATGCTTTGAGATTAGAAAACTCTAGAATCTGACAATCTCACTTTCTCTCAAGAGGAGGATGATACGCAGCGCGACGAACAACATACCAAAGACTCCGAGGATTTACAAGATTTTCCAAATTCTAAAAATCCGTGCAGGTACGCGCCTCAAAGCAGGAAGTCACTGCGTACACAGGTTTGCTTCCCGTAATCTGTCACGCCAATGACAGCATACCGGTGTTAAAAACAAAGAGTAAAAATCAAGAGGACGAGGTATGTACACATAACTGCAGGAGGGTGGGAGATGTTATGAGGTCGAAAAACTTCTTGATCGACGAAGCGTAATAATTGACGTGATTCCCAATGACAATCGAGTATGAAGCAATTCGCTTTAAACTAGCCCGCAAAAGAATTTTAACATTTTTAATCCGATAACGCAAAAGTTAAAAAAAAATATCATGCGAACTTTACCGCTGAAAATTCCGTTTTATTGAAACGGTCTTGGAAAGAATGACTGAAGAAAATGTACATGGACAGAAAGACAAAAAAGTTCATTTTGTTTCGCTCTGCTTCAGGGATGTAGAGACTCGGTAAGCATCTTTTGTGTAAAGGAGTCACCCACCCTCAATTTAGAGCCGCGACCAAACAAGGAAGAGAGTGAAGCCAGCGCCGCAAGTTCAAACGAAAGAAATATCCATCCCGAGAGTTGAACCCAGAACCCGCAATACGGAAAATTCGAAGACCGTTCCTTACACCACGTGAATACAAAGTTCATCCCTACTGCACGTAAATGCCGTTTAACTTTCGCACCACGATGATTGCCATTTTGCAAAACTGTGAAGTCATTTTTCTTTTTCTTGTGGGAAAAAGTTTTAAGTACCACTTTAATTTAAAATACTCCATTTTAGTAGCTTTCGGAAAACGATGCTTAACGTTATCGCTCCGTCTGTACGTCGATCCATATGTAGTTAAAAAGCATCATGGTATGTAACAGTTATTTTTCGGGGGGGGGGGTAACGACTACCGTGAGCTCCATGGGCTAAAAGCAATCACCCGTCCTGAATTAGGACCAATGGCTTCAGGAATGGGAAAGAGAGCCAATGTCGTAAGACAAACACAACCTCTATGCTTCACCGCGATTCGAACCGGGACCAATCTCGCGCGAATGGTCAGAAGCCACACTTGGACAACTGCGCCACCGAAGCGTCCAGGTTTGGGTTGTCTCACTTCTTAGCATCTTGCAATATCGAATTAGATCGCATCAAGAAGCACAGTGCAAATTGTACCAGTTTGGCTACATGAACGAAATGCCAAATTTGACTCAGCAATATAGGATCTTCCAGAAATTTAATCAGACACCACCAAAGAAATTGAGTCAAAAATCATACTTTCTCACTATATATTGCTTATTTCTTTCTCAAATTTAGAATAAAAATTTTAATTAAATGGATAAAAATAGCAAAGATGTAAAAAATTAACCATATAATTTCCAACTTTTCCTGGCGCATCATTTCCCCGCTAGATTTCGTAAATGAATGTTTGTAAAACCAGATTTTGTAAAAACCAGCAAACCAAAAGTGTTCGTATATTATGAGGGCCCTCTTTGGTGCAGAACGTCGGGTGTGGTAACACATGTTTGTCATAATGCATGCTATCTTTAGGGTGGGTTAAGATAATTCCTTTTAAATCGTGGTACGAGTAAGCATAATATACAGGTCTTCCAGTTCAAAACTTTTCTACCATTTGCTAGTAAACTATTTAAAAAAGGCCACTGTTACCAATCCGTAGATATGATATCCTTGCTAACTTGAAATGCTCTCGAAGTTTTTTCTTTCTGTTTTTTCAATTTCCCCTAAATTTGATTCGCTTTCTTTTTCAGAAAGATTATAGTCTTCTTGTGGCTGAGCTTCAAAAGTTTCATTATTTACGAAAGTACGGTATAAGTTGGGAAAACGACCTCAAGGCCACAGTGGCAAGCAGTTTTCATACTAACATCTGTTTCATCGTTTTTTTTTATTTGTTTTTTTTTTGGAACCTGTCTTAGTATGTAAAACAATCACACAATACTCCTGAAATATCAAAATTCGTATCAGACGAATAGCTTTCTGGTATCAGAATCACATTTCCAATCGCTTATCAAATTTCAGAAAACCTCCCGCGTAGATTTAGCGCAAGCGTTTTTCACACTTTTAGTGTGAGTTCACACCTGTATGCAAATCACAATGAAACTACATTACATTGTAAACGTCAATGAAATATGCTCCTGATATACTCTCAAAAACACTCAAAATTTTACAGAATTCCTATTTTATTGCTAGCTGCTCAAAAATCTTAGCAAAACACATACCGGAATATGAAACTATGAGCAATGTAGGCCACGGGGGAAAAAACGTTACCCACAGTAAAAATCCAAAAGCGAATTTTTTGTCAATGACTCAATCAAAATTTCAATACAATTTAGGAAAAAAAAACATTAGGATTTGTGCAAATAATTTTACGAAAAATTTTATTAAGCTATGTCATGCAAATATGAACTCAAGAACTCAAAAAAGTTTCCATAATTTATTCAAACTTTAAATTTCAATTAATTTAACTAAGAACTTAGCAAGTCGCCTTGCAGATGGTTCTCTTAGGAATAAGAGATATGTTGGATATAAACGATTCTGCCATCACGGAATCAAGCCAGAAATTTTTTCTCATGGTAACATCAAGTACCTTTCAGGATTTTTGTTAAATTTCCAGAATGCTAAAAACTATGACACATAAGGCGATTTGCCTGGGAAGAGGTCCCGTTCCTACGACTTGCCGCGTTTCTGCAGTAAAGTCCTTTGGATCTTCCAAATTTTGAAAGTAGTCAAGAATGTTCCTTGTCTTTCACAGGAATTTGGTCACCTCCGAACCAAGGAATATGTCTACAGGTCTGTGCTTTAATATTATCAGGGTATTGTACTTTATAATTATCAGGGTTTTGTACTTTATAATTATCAGGGTTTTGTACTTTATAATTATCAGGGTTTTGTACTTTATAATTATCAGGGTTTTGTACTTTATAATTATCAGGGTTTTGTACTTTATAATTATCAGGGTTTTGTACTTTATAATTATCAGGGTTTTGTACTTTATAATTATCAGGGTTTTGTACTTTATAATTATCAGGGTTTTGTACTTTATAATTATCAGGGTTTTGAGTTTGTAACATGCCACGGATTTCTGAACATTTTTTTCAAAATCGGACATTTTGGTCATAAAAACTATCTTTCAAAACTTCTGGAAAGCAAGTAATGCATTTTATGAAATGATGGGGGCAATATGGAAACTTGTTCGCGAAAGTACCCTAACGCCATCTAGCGGGAGATAGGCTAACCATTATCTAATGTTACAAAAATACTGCTAGAACTTTTGAATAGTATTTCACACATGCCGGTTACGTATTGTACAGAAAATATATTTTTTCGTGATTACACAGACCTGCAAAATTTGAGTCATTGAAAATTGTAAATTTTTTGGCTGGTTCTAAAGGTATTTGTTGTGCTATTTTCAAAAAAAGACTAGAACTTTCCTCTAAGACATAAGGACTTTTCACAAAATGAACGCGAAAATATGGGAAAGTAGCCAATTCACACGTAGTCTAATCAAAAGTTTATTTTATTACAAAAAGTTAAAAATATTTTTATGTACAAAAAATGTTACAAAGAATCATTTTAAAGTGTTATTTATACACCATTGGCCACCCAAATGCGACACCAAGAAGGACACGAGATAGCAAAGCCAGATTTACTGGACATATAACAACAGATACAAAGATGAAACGATTGAGCTTACAGGCCCGTGCGACTTGCGGAACACGCAGACATCAATAGTTCGTGCGACTCCCATGGCTGGCAATAACGGCCGCTACACGCCGCGGCATCGAACGAAAGAAGCTTTGGATGTGGGCTTGGGGTATGTCGGTCCAGGCTGCTTCCACGCGTTGCCACAGTTCATCAGGCGTAGCCGCGGGTGATGCTTGCCGGGCGACTCGGTTGCCGATCAGCGACCAGACGTGTCCGATGGGAGACATATCGGGGGAACAGGCGGGCCACGGAAGCAGTGACACCTGGTGGGCCGTGAAGAATTGTTGCACGATGCGTGTCACGTGCGGGCGCGCATTGTCCTGTCGAAACGTGGCCGATGGTGGGTTCTGCAGGTAAGGGAAGACTACAGGCTTCAAAACGTCGGAGATGTAACAGTGGCTGCTGAGTGTATCGGCGATGGGTACCAGAGGGGTGCGGGTGTCATATCCAATTGCGCCCCAAACCAAATCGCCAGGCGACGGACCGGTATGGCGATACATAATGCAGGCGTCATACAGTCTCTAGCCGCGGCGCCGCCACACGCGGATCCGACCATCGTGGTGTTGTAGACAGAAGCGGAATTCGTCGGAGAAGACAATGTCGTGCCATTCCATAGTCCAGGTGCGGCGTTCAACAGCCCACTGCCGCCGCACTCGCCGGTGGTGTAACGTCAATGGCAATCGGAGCAATGGGCGCCGTGCGACAAGTCCCCGCTCCTGCAGACGACGTCGAACGTTACGTGCTGACACAGGTTGTTGCGCAACACACCCTAATTCCTGCGCTAACGTTCGTGATGTGGCGGTGCGAGCCGTCAATTCCCGCCGCACAACATGCCGGTCCTCTCGTTCGGTGGTGTGCCGGTGGTGCGGCAATCGCTCACGTCGGTCCGTCCGTCCCTTCTGCACCCACCGAATCTATGCTCGCCTCACTGTGGCTGGATGGCGTCCTACACGGGCGCCGATGTCTCGGTACGATAAACCGCTGTCGCGATAAGCCACTATTCGTCCTCTGTCGAACTCCGAAATGTGCTGGAATGACTGCCGTATTATGCGACGAGGCATCAGGAAACTTCCCACGCACAGGTCCGGCAGCACAATACACTTCCACTACTTACACCCCGCCTTCTGTAAACCTTCTTATAGTGCTTCTCGGTGGCGTGCCGGGCGCACATGATTTGCATATGCCCTGCAATGCTAATCGTTTGCATGTCCTCTCGCGGGCGACGCATGCTGCGAATTTCAGGCTAATCGGATGCTTCCTTCTTGGTGTTGCATTTGGGGTGGCCAGCAGTGTATTTACAAGTCATTATATTGTCTTTTTCTTTTGTCTTCAAAGCTGTGTTTGATACGTTTTCTTCTATGCACAGCTGGCAGGTCTCTGTACAGCATCCAACAGTAACCTGCAATCACGTTGACGTTCAACCTTCCCTGGTATCGTCGTTCCATCTCATTTATATCTTTCCCCTTGTTCCTCATAAATGGCTCCAAGTTTTCCAGGAAAGTGGTCCAAGTGATCGTTCAGAAAGTGCACCTTCAAGCTCATTAAACAGCCTAATGCTTTGAATCTTGGTAGAATGTGTTTTACTAGTTACTTGTAGTAGAGATCTCTGTCGTTCCCCACAAACCTCTTTCCAACTAACTTAAAAGCATTTCAAGCCTCTCTTTTAATAGTCTACATTTTTGTTTCACATCCATTGCCTTTTAGAAGTTTTTGAATGTCTGGCCTGACAAAAATACCTTCTTTCAATTTGGCATCTGACAATTCCAGAAACTTTTAACATAGATAATTAAAAATATATATATATATCTCGTTCTCTTTGCAAAACTTTTACAAACTGCCTCATAAGTCAATGTTTCATATAAAGAGGAGATAGGAAAACTGTTTGGGTATCAACCAAACTTTCGGGATAACAATTCTGTTTCCTAGTTTTAAAGCAGCCTTGCTTGGCAATTGCTATTTTGATCCAGTGTCGGCCCTTCGCCCGGATGTTCCATTGACACAAAAAGCCAGGTATTTTGTGTATTCCTTGCTGTCCAAGAAGCATGGACAATACTTTAAGATCACCATATATCCCCCATCTGTGATCGTTCTAGCTTTGTGAGAACTAAGGCTACATTTTCATAACTTTGTTTAAACTGGTATACTTTTTGTAGTGCGAACAAGATTTTACCGACCTTAATATCTTCTTTTTGCTGCAAACGTCATTCTTTTACAGTAGAGTTTTCAAATGATACTGAATTCAGTAAACAAAGGAGATAAAATTAAAGAAATTGTTTTATACGTAAGAACAGAGGACTTAACAAGTAGCGAAATAAATGTTTTGTGTTCTGGGAAAATGGTATGTGATAGAACATTTTCTATTTCCCCTGAAATCAGCACCCAAAATTTATGAAATTTTTTTAACACTGTTCAGACAATTTTTCCATCGCAGACCTATGTCATCAGGATTTCGACATCCCATCAATTTAACGGCCCGAATACGATGTAATTTTCCCTGAACAATACTTCCACGAAAAACCGCTTTGCAATCAGGCTGATACGGTGTTTATGATTACACAAAAAATGAACGACACTCACTTTAACACCAAGAAGAGTTTTTGCGTCCATCTGTACATCATGATTTATTTATTACCAGACCTTCTAGGATTGATGATATCCTGGGTATGTTCAATTCCAATTTCCTTGGTATCAGAGTGTGTTGTACAAATAGAAATAATGAGGTGCTGTAAAAGGACACTGAAAAGTGTTTCAACACTTCGAGGAAGCACTGAAGAATAGGGAACACTTAAAAATTCTGTAGTAGGTTGCACCAAAAAGTGGTGCTACACCAGCTGTACCACTTTTTAAGGAAAGGTAAACCACGAAACATGCATACATGCGGTACAAAGGATGCAACTGCACACCATGCAGGTTGGATCCATACCGTGGTGCATAATTGCATCATGTTTCTGTGTATTTGATGCATCACACGACAGTTTACTTTTACCTCAAAAGTTGTGCGGCTGGTGTAGCACCACTTTTTGGTGCAACCTACTGCAAAGATTTTAACAGTGTATCACGGAATAAGTCTACTGACATCAAGGAGTATAACGACGAGTCTACATTCTAGGATCAGCGGCTAAGCGCACTAAGGAACCTTTTTGTCACCACGACGCAAGTTTGCCATTAGGCCATCTGCGGCCAAGACACCTTTGGTTATTCTCGCAGTAACGAATCCCATCTTGTTTGTTTCCGGTGGTTTGGTCTCTCTGACGTCAATGCTTTGTATTTATATGAAGAACCACAACACCCACATGAATCAACCACAAGACTTATTGTAATGCCCATAATTTTAATAATTGATTATTAAAGTCATTACTTCATAATGAAGAATCAAATTTTATAGATGTCTTTAATTGTTTGAAAGCAAAAGAAGTATGATATATTTTACCTCTTTGGAATCACTTTACAGCACCAATTCTAATTTCTAAACAGGCTTGATAGCTGACAAAATATCCTTCTTAAAGCAAGGTATGAACACTTAAGAATCAAAGATGGGCAGCAATTGCAGTCCGCAGAATAAGATCAGAAGTGACGTAGAAATTGTGCAGTCTGCCTTTGCTGACTTTTTGACGATAAAAGGAACGAAAAATTTTTACTGTAGTTGCCAAACGCAAGTTTGTGAAGCCATTATCATCCTGAAGTTAGCTTTCAAAAAATGTGGAATAAGTGATTTTTAGCTGAATTATTATATAGCGCAAAAAAACTTGTCAATTAACTTTAAAACAGGGACAATCAAAGCAAATGTAAACAAATTAATAAATTAGCATACTTGTAGCCAACTTAAATTTTCAATTTTGTCAGCGAAAAATACCGATTTTATCTGCAACTAATTCAATATATATTTTTACCGAGACTTGTTTAAAGCATGCCTTATTAACTTTGTTGCGCTTTACCTAAGACTTAAGACTCATATGACTTAAAACTCATATAAAGACTTAAAACTCATATTGCATAACATGTATGATGTTCCTTACACTTTTGGCTTATTAGAATCGCTGCTTGGTCGGGACTGAACAACAGGTCTGATGTGAGGAAATGTCGCTTACACGATGATAAGAAAAGGCCACAAGGAATTGCAAGTACAGAAATAAACTGAAAAAAAAAATGCAATCCATCTGTCTCATATTGGGTTTTTTTTCTTTAAATTCATATAATAGGCTACGAAAGATTAAAATCTTTCATTGAAGCTCACTACTGCCAGAAGGGGAAACGAGTGCATGTGCCCTCCCTTTACCTTGCTCACGATTATTGCGCTTACGCCACCACTTTTAATATTCGAGAAGCCACACGCTAAAAGGGGTTGGAAAAATCCGTTATTGCAGCATCAAGGAAATAAAAAAACTTGCGTTTTTGCATCGTGTTCTTTTGTGTCGCTAATTTGCATAGTTTCAATGGGACAGGATGTCCATGGTGTAGTTCGTAAAAAACGCTCGTTGAGTGGAGACCGGTTCATGTACATTACAGGTTTTTCGAAATTTGCATTGGACGTTTATCGCATTGCACAAACACTCCACGAAGTTTGAAATCTTCGTTGTGTTACGCCATTACTAAAAGTATGAGTTTAAAGCGGTTGAAGCAGTCTGAAAAATAAACGAAGGCGAGGGCGTTGCGGTCGCTCAGACCACGCAGATCTGGTTCAAGAATTTTGCTACAGGCGCGACGTCATGAGCTTGGAGAAGAAAGGTACAAGAAGGCAGTCTGTGGTTAATTCGAACGTACGCCGCATGATGGCTTAGTGGTTAGTGTTTCAGACTATCGACGCTGGGTCCCCAGGTTCAAGCCTGGGCTGATCTTTCAGAGATGGTGTGATTTACTAACAAACGCTGAATATCCGCCGTGCATCGGACGAGCACGTTAAGTGACGGCCCCCAGGCTGGACCCACTGGTAAAATGGGTATCCTTTCCTATGTCCCCCCTGAAATTCTCTCACCCATCTATGTGCAATATCGTACTTGTACGGTGGCGCCATCTACTGTACTCTAATCTCACTACAAACTGTTCTGTCAAAGTCGCTAGACTTTCTCTCATTCCTTCCGTTTCTGTGTCCTGCCCAAAAGGCGATCTCGCTGTAGGTGGCTGGGACCTAAACTCTACTCCCTGTGGACGGAAGTCCTACATGAAAATCACAAATTCTGCAACCTCACTGTGTCTGACTGTATATATATGTATAATTCGAACGTACTGCTCAATCCTTTTAAAAGAAATCCAACAAGCAGCACCAGCAAACTGTCAGCCGAATTGTAAATTCCCAAATCCACTTCCGCCGACTTGCACAAACTCGGAAAGGTTTACAAACCACCAATGGCTGCGGGTGCCGTATCAATAGACACCAGTTCAAGCTCAACGACGCGTCGAGGTCTGCAAAGAATATCTCAAGAATCCGTGTGACACTCGGTTCATGAAGTGGAGAGTTACAGGGGATGAAAAATTGATATCTCTCTCTCTAACTGCGTGATCCAGACACCTCCAAACCAGGGGTTGGACCCAGGGGAACCAGCTTTACCTGTATCCCAAACACGTACGTTTCGAGAAAAAGGTCATGTTGCGAGTCTGGTGGAATTACGAAGGAGCGATCCATTTTGAATCCGGATTGCCAGGCTGTTAACACCTACCTCTATTTCTAGCGGTTGGATCGGATGTCTCAGACCGACAGCAGCAACGGTACCCTACTTTAGTCAACTGAAAGCTGGCTCTTCTTCAAAAGGATGATGACCAGCCTCATACCGGCATTTGAACCCAGGAATCGACCTCTTACCACGTCCAGCGCACAGCCCCGACTTCGCACCTTCTGATTATTGTATTGTACTTAGCTGTTTGGTCAAATGCGGGTGTCAAGAGTTCTTTGCTCCTAAGCTGAAGGCATCGCATCGTGCCAGGATTGAACACCTCGCAAAAAGACAATTGAAAACACTTGAACACGATGCTAACCTTGAAATATCAGCAATGATGATTACAAGGTTTTGAATAGTGCATTCCTATATCAGAAACAGTTTTCTTCCCGACACTCATTATACACCACATCTGATACATTTCACTTTAACCAGAGACTGCGACACATCCGAGAGATAACAAGTAAGCAACAGAACTTCTCTTAGAAGTGCATGTGACAGACACTCCAGTTTTACAAATATGTCAACATAAACATACCGATCACTTATTATTTCCAAAGTGTTCACTAAGTTCCTGTCACATCGCTTGATGGAAATACTGAACATAGCTCAACAAACAGAACAAAGCTAGAATCAGGAGCGGCTATAGCACCATAGGTCATATCTATGTATTGAGAGAACTGAAAGAGTGAATGAATATGAGCTCACTATGTATGGCTTTCACTGATCATGAAAAGGCGTTTGATTCCATGAAACAAACAGCAGTTGTAATGTCTTTGAAATCCTGCTATATTGAAAATGCATATGTTAATATTATGAGTAACATGTCTGAAAATGCAAGTATAAAAAGTTCGAGGAGACAGCACGTATCAAAAATTGTAAAGTTAGTGACAGAAGGTAACATATCTGCCAAACTCTTCAATGCCACGCTGAAGAATGCTTTTCAGTTATTGAACTGGGAAGACAATTGTATGAAGATTAATGGAGACTATTTAACCCACCTTAGTTTTGCTGACAACAATGATTTTTTCAAGTATCCACTGAGAGCTGCAGAGTATGATATAGGAACTTGTTGACAAGAGTAAGATTAAAAACGAACTACAGAAAACAAAATTGATGTACAATGCTTTAAAATTGATGTACAATGCTTTTAAAATAACTGAAGAGTTAGTTTATGAGAAAATCTAGAAGTAACTGACGGATGCCTACATTTATGTCAAGCGAAGGCGATATCGAAGAAGAAATTAATAGGAATAGAAAATTTGGTTGAGGGGGAGGTTGCATTTGGAAGAAACAGTACGACTTTCAACAGCGATTTACCTCGATGTCTTAAAAACAGTATTTAATCAAAAGGCATCCTTCCGGTTCTTACTTATGGATAAGAGACATGATCTAAAGTAAAGAAGACATACAGAGGCTGCAAACAGTTCAAAGAATCATTGAGAGATACAGGCATGGTGCAAACAAGAAAGATAGAAAAAGAAACTCATGGATCAGAAAAATGGCAAGAGTTGATGACATCAGGATCAGAGTAAAGACTCAAGTGGGTTATTGGACTGTGGACATATTACTAGAACTGACCACCATTGGGCAACTGAAATACTAGACTTGATACCAAGGGACAGGCAAAGATCTAGAAGACAACCGCTTGTGAAATAGGGTGGATGAAACTCCAAAGCGTTCCGCAGTTACCTGGAAGAGAATTGCTCAAGACAACTGTAGAAAATGCTTCGAGAGACCTTCGTCCAGCAGTGGACTAAGAATGGTTAGTAATGATGAAACACTGATGCAATCAGGATTTTTCAAACGAGTGAAGCGCTTATCATGAATTTTAAAAGTCGCCATTAAAAATAGTTTTACAAATCCAAGAATGAAATGTCTACATACATACACCTGATGCATTTATAATAATAACTCAGGTACGAGTCCCACCTAATACGCATGACAGTTGCTCATTGAGCAGTTCAGCTTGGTCGTGGTCCAACCTGCTCGTTTCTTAAAACTGTCACTAGGTGACGTTGGTCAGCACAGGTATCGAATACAAATTTGTGAATATAACCAAGAGAAATGCGTGCGAAAGAAAAGTGCAGGTTTTGTAAATTCTTTTTACTTTTTTTACAAAAAATTGCAAATATACCTAGGAATGTTAAAGTTGTGGTGTACTTCAGTTCTCTGCTTTAGTAGTGCTCCATCAGTCATTCTCTTTTCACATACTTCATTGCATTGTGCTTCAACAAAAATAATGCGATGAACGGTGCTAAACATATTTCAGTACGGATTTAACAGCTTTTAAACCTAGAAAACGTAGTTTGCTTGATTTAACTGAGGTTGTTTTTCTCTTCTCACTTATGATTATGTAACTATCCCTTACATACATTTTTTATTCGCCGCAAAGTGCCTACTTTGCACTATGCAAGCTAAATATGGTTTAGTTACACCAACCTTAGTTTAGTTGCTAGAATACTAAAAGTAATAGCTTACTTTGAGCAAGTGGATTTCATACTTCTTTTTAATGCAACTATCCTCCCTTCAGAAAAAAATTTTAAGTGTCATTATATTCTCTGTTCTTAGTTCACATTCTATTTAACATGCGTATTAAGAATAATTCTCTCACGTTAAAGCAATAGATTAATTCACCAAAGGTCAACAGGTCATTTTCCATCTTTTTTTTATCTCACCTTTCACTGATATAACTTTACTTTTTCTTCATGATTTTCAAGTAATCTTTTGTAACAGGAAGTTTTTTTTATTTCCTTTGTTTCAAGTATTGCTGTGGACTGATTCATATGTTAGAAAAACTGTAGAGTATACTTCAATATTGAAAGGAGTATTTAATCATTTGTTCACTTTGTTTAGTCGATTAATATCTAACCGTTCACAAAGAAATCTTTCTACCAAAATAAACAATTAAGAAGTACAACAAATTCTTTTAATTCAGATTTCATTAATGAATCTTAAACGTTTATTTTCACCCCTATTCATTGTTATGCAAGAATATTATATTGTCTTCTCCCCTTTACATTTTTATGCTCCATCAGATAGTTGATAAAATCTGTCTAGTTTCTCATTTTGTAAATCACTGAGCAATTATAGTTAACACTCAACCTGCTATTAGAGTAGTAAGTTGATATTCAACTTATGATCATTGTGGTGATGAACATTCAGTACACTTCATTACCCTAGTAGAGATCATTTCACTTGCCTTATTCTTAATTCTCACATTCTTATGTATGTATCTATCTATCTTAAGCAGTTCTTTAATATTCAACTGCCTCTCCAAATTCATGTATTCACTGAATAGTGGGTCAGTGTTCAGCTTTTATTAGGTTTTAACACCTAATTATGCCCATAAAAGCAGTTTGATGTTCAACCATGTGTATCATCACCACAGTAGTTTTTTTTCTTGCCCATACGCTTTTTTCTTTTACATTTTTACGTTCTCCCTCCCTCCCCCCCCTACATACTCCCAACCCCTTGTAGAACTCACTGGTTCATTGTATTTGAGACAAACTCTGACGTTCTTTGCATATGTATTTCACACTTCATTATTGCTCTGTTGCAACTTCTCTGCTGGATTTTTTTTGCTTTTTTTCTATAAATGTAGACTGCCTTTTCTTTAACAAGGTTGTGAAATCATTTTGTAAGAGTACACGTTTTTCAGCAGTTTTGTGGTCCACTAAGTGCAATATTATTGCTCTCTCTCTCTCTCTTGTATGTACTGTGTGGCATAACCAATCCGTATCAGATAATTTACGTATTCGTTTTGAGTCGGCTGTTGCAATTTCGGTCAGTCACTCAATTCTTACGATTTGCTTGAAACAACTAGCTTGTTGATTTCTTATTGTAAAGTTTTATGTTTTTCTATTAGTCACATTTCATATTTTGCAATGAAATGTAGGACAATTTTATCGGTAACAAGAAAGATGACACCGAATCTTCGGGTGTAATAAGCACGTCTTTTGAATCCGTTCTGACGCAAATTAAATTTATCAAAGCTATTCAAAGTCAATAAAACCGGTATGGAAAACAATAGATCTGACGAAAGAAAGAAGATTTTCAATCGGGTTTTTATTCATTCAGATATTGCTGTAAACGGAATCGTGAGCTTACGAACTCTTAGAAACAGAGATATCGACAAAAATAAGATGTGACTTTACGTCCCCTGGTGGGAAAACCATGCATTATTTTAGGAAGAAAGTATTCTCAAAAGGTTTATCCATATAAGCGGTATCGGTCCAAGAAAAAAAAAAAAAATTAGTTGAGTTTTCATGAGCTCAGATTTTGCAACAAATACTTCAGAAGCAGAAATTAACACTTATGACCCCTGGTGGCTAAACCATTCTTGACAGAACATTAGAAATTATGTGAAAAATATTTTCCATGAGGTCTTGTATGCGATACAGGAAGAATTTTTCAAATTGGAGTTTCAGAAGCAGAAATAACGCAGAAAACGCAATTTACCTTTGTGAAAACGCAATTTACCTTTGTGCCCCTAGCGGAAAGTCTATGATTTACTTGAAAATTTTGAATTTATAGGAAAAACATTTTGCATTGCGAAACACTATCCAACAAAGAAGGAATTTTTCAAATCGTACTCTTAGAAGTAGAGATATTGACAAAAATAAGATATACATCTACGCCCTCTGGCGTAGAAACCATGCATTTTTTCAAGAAGAGAATTTTCCTAAAAGGTTTGTCGACATGAGTAGTACCGGTCAACAAACGACTTTTTTTTCAATCGAGATTTTAGAAGCTCACATTTTGCTGCAAATACAACAGAAGCGGAAATTAAGACTTACGCCACCTGGTGGCCAAACCATTTTTTACAAAAATTAGAAATTATGTGCAAATGATTTCCCACCAGGAGCTGTATCCGGTGCAGAAAGAATTTTTCAAATCGGAGATTTAGAAGCAGAGATATAGGGAGAAACGAAATTTACATTTACGTCACCTAGCGGAAAGTCTATGAATTACTTGAAAATTTTGAAATTATATGAACCACATGTCACACTAGAAACACTATCCAACAAAGAAGGAATTTTTCAAATCGGACTCCTAGAAGTAGAGATATTGACAAAAATAAGATATAAATCTACGCCCCCTTGGCGTAGAAACCATGCACTATTTTAAGAAGAAAATGTTTCTAAAAGGTTTATCGATATGAGTGGCATCAGTCAACGAAAGAATGTTTTCAATCGATATTTTAGAAGCTCAGATTTTATGGCAAATACATCAGAAGCAAAAATTAACTCTTACGCCCCCTGGTGGCCAAAGTATTCTTTACCAAAAATTTAACATTATATGCAAAAGATTTTCCATTAGGAGACGTACCCCCTGAAAAAAAAAAAAAAATTCAAATCAGAGTTTTAGAAGAAGTTATCGGGAAAAATGTAATTTAATTTTACGCCCCCTAGCGGAAAATCTATGTGTAATTTGAAAAAGAAACTATATCTAAATTACTCGACATAAATGGAATCGAAAGATAAAATATTTTTTTCAATCTGATGTTTAGAAGCAAATATGTGGAATAAAACTTAATTTTGAATTCGACATCTGCATTTACGCCCTCTAGCGGCGAAATTTTACATCGTAAAAAAAAAACGAAATGAAGGATCATCATTCGCATATTTCACGCTTCCGAATGCAAAAAGAATTTTTCAAATCGGACTAATAGTTGCAGAGATACCGTGGGGACTGACGGACAAACCGATAACATAAGCACGATCTTTTTTCACAAAGACGTGCTAAAAACGAATGTACATATAAAGAAGCAGAAACCCAAAAATTTTACCGTAAGTGAACCTCAATGCATTAACGTACACAAAGAATTTCGGTGTTGTTGAGAGCATATTTGATTAGACTGTACTGTTTATTCAACTACAATTGGCAAAGGCGGGTTGAGGAAGAGGATATCAGCCCAAAGGAACCGGATTTAAATTAGGAATTCGGGAAGGGTTACTGAAACAAGAGTTTTGCTCAACAGAACATTTGCTACGTAAGTTTCTTTTTTCGTAGCCGTCAAAGTGGTACACAAACTTTATCGTTTTAGCATTATTTGCTTTTCTTCTACAAGAATATATTGAAGCGCAAGTACGTATATATATTTCCTTTTTTTTTTTTTTTTTTTTTTTATTGTTATTAGATCTTGATTTAGCATAAGGCCTACTGGGCCAGAATATGGCAGCCCACCGGGAATTATCCCGGTATCTCGGCGGCCCAGTCCGCGATTGGTACAAAGACTTCCAAATCAGAAGGTGTGAATAATTTTTTTAAATAATACTCTGAACTAGGTTACTGGAACTGCACTAAAATTATGCTGAATAAATTTGTGTACATGCAAAAAAAGTCAAAACTATATATTGATGCTGAGAATTTATTCATCAGATTTCTTAAACTTACCTTAAATTTGGAGTGTTCCATGCAAAATGGCTAGCATTCTGTGGCAGGAAGTATATCGCGCAAGAACATACTTATTAACTGAATAAAAATATAACGATGTATTTGTACCTCAGGCATTGAAAACTTTGAAACATGAGCAAAGCTTCAAAACATACGTACTAAAAACTTTGCTTCCACTCAGCGATATATATGCCGACTTCAAATTATCAAATAAATAAATTCTGCAAAAAAATTCGACCGCAAGTGACAACTAACAAAAATTAAATACTTATTTCATTTGTCCTTAAATCTGAAATCATGTACCATTTACATGCCTACAATTTTGGTTAAAATGCCAGTTTACTTAATTTCGAACATACTGTAGCATGCAGCCATAAAACCAGATTTCTCAACGGCAGTTTACGTTTTTTACTCCACCATGTAGCGCCATCTAGTAGTCAAACATTTCGGCAATATCGATAATTTTTTTCTGGCAGAGATCTCGTGATCGGATATATAGGTCATATCCAGTGTTTCTTTCAGGCATACATCCGGGGGCGAATCCCTCCCGGAAACAACCATTCCCCCCCCGACACATTTTATGTTATATAACCAAATGTTATTGTTATTTATATGTATAACAAATGGAAAACTTACCCCCTCTAAGTTTCCATTTGCCCCCTCGGCCAAAAATTCCTGAAAGAAACACTGGTCAAATTTACATGGGTCTCAATCAGTGAAAATATTAAAGTTTCAGACTGGAAGGTCATAGGGACGTTGCCATTGTGAAACACTCGCATCGACGAAAAAAAATTTATAATAAACAAAAGGCAAAATAGTCCTATTAGATCCAAAATCTAGTTTTGAAATAGTTACAGTACCATGAAAAAAAAAACAAAAAAAAAAAAAACGAAACTGCTTTTAATCTTCTTTGAGGCACTTTTAGTCGGAATTCTAATGTGATACTCAAGAATACAAATACTGAGTAAACAAATCATGCTTCCACTTTATGCAGACTTGATAACAAATTCATCACTATGTCCACCATAAAAGGAATGCATTTTCACATTCACTTTTTTCATCATACGACTTTGGAAATTATTTTTGCTTTCGTAATCTTCTTCCAGGGCATCAGCGCGTTTAATATTTTGGGATAAATGTTTTCAATCACTTTTAGTTAGGATAGTATTTTAAAGTTGAGTTTCAAAATCATTAATTATATTTTTTAGGGTTTAACTCTGAGTGAACCCTAAAACGAACAATGATGATAAATTAGAAATGTACGAGTCATCATAGAATTCATTTGATTCCACGCAGCCAAACATATGTTAGAATGATAGTGCGTACCTGTTGATATATTATTGGTACGAACGCACCATTTTTGTATGTATTGGAGATTTCCTTAATAAAGTTAATAATGTTGCGCCAAGAAATAATGTCGTAACTTAAAACGTTTACACTACATACTAAGAAAATGAAGAATAAAAAACGTGCAGAGTTATTTTCATATTTTCATTAACATTAAAAGCAACTACCTCTTTTTATGAGAAATAATAAAAGGAGGTAATACGGTCGAGCATTTTTTTTAATAGTCCATCTCCGTTTTCCTGCACCAGACACTACGCTAGCTGGTGCAGGAAAAGGAGATGGACTATTTTTCTCACAGATGTTTACCGAAGCAGGATGCATCGGGGTCATGGGTTTTTATTTTAGGGAAAAAAGAAAATTATCTTTATGAAGATATGGCTGTGGAATGTACAGTTCAGCAAGGCAGTTCTTGCTGCAGTGAAGATACTGAGCTTAATGCGCCGAGTTCTTCGTAAAAGGCAACCTGATGAAAACGCGTTGTCAAAACTCAGTGTAATGTCTTCATTTCAAAGCCTTTAGTGCTATTTCGTGTCATGAATGACTATGGCGTTCTCAGACATGTTGTTGAACACGAATTCTGAACGTGATTCATGAGCGGAAAACCTGAATTCCCTGACAAAAAAAAAAAAAAAATTGCTTCGCACATTTTTTTTCCGGGGAATTCTTGAAACGCACATTTGCCGAAGTCGAACTGGATGTTGTCAAATCACGTGAATATCAATATTTCGCATTACAGCAATTAAATTTCGAATCATCCTGTTAGTTTAACAAGACCGACAGCATCCAACGTTTGAGGTACAAAAAGACAGAGTGAAATTCGAAGTGTCCTGCAACATCCCAAATAATGTCTCTCTCTCTCTCTCTCTTACACACACACCTTTTTATTTTTTTTTCCAACTAATATGCATTACTCCCATTTTATAATCAAATTCTATAAAAAGTTGGTCATCTAGGAACAAAGATAACTTTACACTGATATCTTTTAAATATAACGCAATTTCATTTATTCTTACTTTGAGGTAAAACCGTGCACCTGGAAATATACGTAAAATTTTAGTTATTCTTAACTTTATCCAATGCAAAATAATTTATTCTGTCAGTCTTCTAAAAAGAGAGGTGTCACATTCATACACACAGTACCTTGTGCGTGAACGCACGCAACCATACGGCGTACCGGCGACACATCAGATGTATGATATGGATGAGTCCTACTGCTTACAATTTTTCCTGTTAGCAAGAAACAAAGAAAAACTGCACTACACAGACATAACATAAGTAAATAGACACCTGTCGTAATGTACTGTAATTTTTGCTATGTGGTGGAGTCTACAGTATATTACACAGCATGTTCGAATTCCCTTAAATATATTTTGCAGGACAATCGTCAGTGAGTAGGTGACACAAACGTACATGCCTCGACCCAAGGGAGCCAAGCAACTAAGCAATTTTCACAGAGGACGAATCATGGGGCAATCGATTCGTCCTCTCAATCGGAATCTATCGGATCTCGGAGCCAGCCAGCGTGAGATTGCTAAAAAATCTGCAAATTCCTCTAGCTACAGTTAATCGAGTGCTAGTGGAATTCAAGAAGGCAGGTAAGGAAGCACAAGCACCACGTACGGATCGCCCTGGGCCACTACAAGGGCGTCTTTAAGCTGTCAAGCGTTCTGTGGAAATCAATCCGCGTTGCAAGGTCGCTGAGATTGCAGAACAGCTCCAAGTGAGTTCCAGAACTGCTCAGCGGTTCCTTCAATAACTTGGCTATCACGGAAGAGCGGCAGGACGTAAACCTCTTTTGCGAGAAGCAAATATTCGTCGCATATTGGCATGAGCGACAGACATGATTGAGAGACCCTTAGCATTTTGTCACGCTGTCATTCTCTGATGAGTCCCGATTTGTACAATTTTCAAGCAGTGGAAGAGCCTGGGTATGGCGATAGCCCAGACAGGAATTCAGCTTGAAACGCCTACAGCCAAATGTTAAACACGGCGGTTTTTTCAGTCATGCTATGGGGAGCCATATGGATGATAGGTTGTTCAGTCTTCATAGAATGTGAAGAAAACATCAATGCACAAAAATACATAACCACCCAAGGGAGGGGCCTGCTACCATATATTCTCCAGTGGTCAGATGTCAAAGGCTGCTTCTTGTTCATGGAGGATGGCGCTCCATGTCATAGGGCAAACCATATTCAAACATGCCTGGAACAAAACGCCAACCAGAAACCGTCGTGGACAAGCCAGAGAACTGAACGCCTGTGGGCCATATTGGATAGAAAATAACGACGGATGCTACAGAAACCAACAAACAAGGCACACCCTGCTGGCCTTGCTACGTGATTCGTGGGCTCAAATTCCACAGAGCACCATTGCTGATCTCATTTCCACACAATGCCGGACAGGGTGAAAGCCCTACGTACTGCAAAGGGTATGGCTACCAGATATTAAATCAAACTACAACTTCTTCCATTCCATGCGGGCAGAAAATAATTATTATTAACAAATCAGGTGTCTATTTACTCTGTCTATTGTTTCTCTGTCATTTCTGTGTAAATACACGTGCCGATGTTATGACCATACACTGGTAGACATAACACATGATAATAAACATGTGATTTTTTTAAATATGTGCGCGAGTGGGAGTTTCCGTTTCTAGCACGTCAAAAAACGCACGAAAATATCAGGATACATCGAAGATACTCCCTCTACAAATTGCGCGTCACATCGAAATTTCGGTTCACTGTAAACTGCCGAAAGAAAACTGCCCACACCGGAATATTGCCACACGGGAAAACTGTCACACGCTTTTCATTAAGGGGCAGGGTACAAATTGCTATTCCTCCAAGGAACACTTCGAATGTGTGGCAGTTTTCCAAGTTTCCGAATTATGTGTAGCAGTTTCCCAAGGTGCCTAACGATGGGAAGGAGCTCTTGTTTGTCTGAATTTTCATGTCGGTTCATACGTAGTTAGGGCAACTGGCCACAGAAGTTTGAGGGGGGGTAAAAAGATTGCCGTTTCCTGGCCTATATTGCTATATTGAGAATTGAATTGGGAACTCCAAACAAATTTCAAGAAAAAGTTCTATGTAAGCCAAGCGAAAATTGCTGTGTTCAGGAAAGGACAATTAGGTGGGATTTTTTTAATAACGCTGCACTTTTATTTAGGCACTAAATATTTACATAACATGTCAAATTTGCAATATTTTTCTTTTACTTAATTAATTCATAGGCCCTACACCTCGGCCTTTTTAACAGCATTCAATCCGCCGATTTCATATTCATAACGCTTACGTATCAAATCAAGTCAATAGCATTGCGCTTTTACATAGGCACTAAATATTAAAGTCATAGGCCTTTTTACCAGTTTTTATTCTACCAATGCCATATTCACAACGTTTACACAGCAAATCTAGTTAATAATATTGGGGTTTACTTAGGCACGAAATATTAATTCATTTTTAGTAGTTTTACTTTATGAAATATTAATGCATTTTTAGTAGTTTTTACTTTATCAATGCATTTCACAACGTTTACACAACAAATATATGTAATAATATTGCGCTTTTACTTAGGCACGAAATATTCGTTTATAGGCTCCTAGGTCTGGGCCTAAGAATTAATATTTCGTGCTCAAGTAAAAGCGTAATATATTATTAACTTGATTTGCAGTGTAAACGTTGTGAATATGGCATTGATAGAGTCAAAACTTTTAAAAAAGGCCTGGGGCCTATGAATTAATATTTCGTGCCTAAGTAAAAGCGCAATATTATTACATTTATTTGTTGTGTAAACGTAGTGAAATGGCATTGGTAGAATAAAAACTGGTAAAAGTGCCAAAGCCTAGGCCTACAGCCTGTGAATAAATATTTTGTACCTAAATAAAAGCGCAATATTATTAACTTAATTTGATGTGTAAACGTTGTGAATACGGCATTAGTAGAATAAAAACTGTCAAAAAAGCCTATGCCTGTGGCCTATGACTTTAATATTTAGTGCCTATGTAAAAGCGCAATACTATTTATTGACTTGATTTGATACGTAAGCGTTATGAATATAAAGTCGGCGGATTAGAAGCTGTTGAAAAGGCCGAGGTGCAGGGCCTATGAATTAAGTAAAAGAAAAATATTACAAATTTGACATGTTATGTAAATATTTAGCGCCTAAGTAAAAATGCAGCTTTATTAAAAAATCCCACCTTATTGTCCTTTAGTGAACACAGCAATTTTCGCTTGGACTACATAGAACGTTTTCTCGAAATTTGTTTGGAGTTTCCAATTCAATTCTCCATATATGCCAGGAAACTGCAATCTTCACACACACCCCCCCCTCCTGTGGCCAGTTGCCCTAAGTATGAACTGACATGAAAATTCAGACGAACAAAAGAGCTCCTTCTCATCGTTAGCACCTTGGAAAACTGCCACACATAATTCAGAAACTTGGAGAACTGCCACACCAGAAAATTGCCACCCATTCGAAGTGTTCCTCGGAGGAATAGCAATTTGTGTCCGGCCCCTTAATTAAAAGCGTGTGGCAGTTTTCCTGTGTGGAGGTTTTCTAAGTTGCTGAAAGATGTGTGGCAGTCTTCCTGTGTGGCAGTCTTCCGCCAACCGAAATTTCCCCTAAAAACCAAAGATCCACCACAAAGATATAGAATGAACTCTCCTTCCCTTTTATTACAGAGATTTTCCCATGAGTCAGGAACAGTTCACGATAAATACTGTTACACACACGAGGCGAATTTACATGCTGTTCTGCTTCTCCCAAAATAAATAAATTAATAAATAAAGTTGTTCTCCATGATCGCAACCTAAAGATGATTTGTGCAACGAGATTGATTTATCTTGTGTTAGTAACAAGGAAGAAAACCCGACACGAAAATTAGAAAATTTTCTCACGGGAATATTCGCGTTCAAAAACTGCCATTAGAAAGCAGTAAAAGTGGGAGAAAAGTTAACGATTCAGAAATATTCTATAAGCAAGTAACATGTTGATGCTCCTGCACTTCACCAAGAAAGGTATAGAGACTAAAAGATTCTGCATAAATAACATTCGATAGATTTAACTCAGCGTAACATGTTAATAACCAAGTGCAAATAAAATGGAAATTTGATGGAACCATTTCTGAAAGCAAATACAGGGCTTAGAAAGCAACATGAGGAAGAAGCAGCTTAATGCCACTCAAGCGAGGATCTGTAATAGCACCTTCACTTGACTTCGAAATCCAAATGTATTTTCGAAGATTGCACATTCCTTTTAAGAATAACTGGCTAGGGATATTATCTCTATTTTTCTTCTCTAGATTTCTTTTCTTTTTTTCAGAGCAGCCCCGGGCGACTGGTTCGTTCATGGATGTAATTTATCCTAGCGGGGCCACCAGAACGAGCAGGGACGTCAACCTTACGTAAGGTGGCGGCGGCGTCATTGTCCTCGGAAAGAGCACAACCCCGGGCGGAGGAAGTTTCCAAGGAAGGGGAGGCGACCACAAGGTTTCAAGTGGGAGTTTCAATCCTGAAATACGTCACGGATCGCGGACAAAATGGACCCTGACCTCCAGCACCTACGTGATCACGCATAACCACACGCACGCAATTCTTCGACACAAACTTCGGTGGTTCATTTCGAAACAGATTTCAAAGTTAAAGAAGATCTTGAAACAATTCAAACGTGTGCAAAGGTATCACGAATTTATGAATATCATGGACAATAAATTCATACATTAATACTCACGCGGAATATTTTTTATTCTATACCCTCTTTTGCTCGAAATGTAAGAACAATTATTGCCAAACTGTATTTTTTAATTAAAAGTATTAGGAAAGTACGCTAACAGAATAAATTAATACAACGCTAGTAAGGTAGTGTTACCTTGCTACAATGACTATTGTAAACAGTGTTTTCAAAACGCAATCAGGTGATGGATTAAGAAAATCATTCTTATCTAGAATCTCAGTAATTTTAATAATAAAACCAGCCTTTTTCAGAATAAAATTGATTACTGCCGCGCAAGCCAAACAAAGCTTCAATCCAGTACAAGAACTATTTTTCAGGTGATACATATATATATAACCGCAGCGACACATCATAACCCTTTAGCAACAGTCTGCAAATTCAAAATTGGGCAACTGTATTCTTCGATATTTTAAAGAATTTTCTTTCCCCTCCCTCTTCCCAATAAATACGCTTTTTATTTAGAGCTATTCAACCAGTGTTACTTTCCAGTACACCATGATGATTTTGTGACATTTTTCTTCTATTTGACCTTTCACTTTTGTTTCTACGGATGTTTCCATAATATTTAACAAATTATCGAAATCATCTTTTCTATGTGAAACATCAGTACCCATCCTACTAATAAAATCAAAAATTCAGATAACCTCTCATCAGTTTTTTTTTTTTTTTTACTTTTGATTACTGAACTAATATATAAATTACGGAAAATGAATGAAATATCCTGCAAGGCTGAAATAACAAGTTTAGGACAGTTGGCCACATTCAGTTTTAGAGCCATGAAATTCCTCTGCGTAAAAAAAAATATATAGTGTTCCTATATTTCTCCCTACTTGAGTAATTGGTGTGCACAATTATTTTTCCTCATTATCTTTAAGCAATTAAGAAATATTTACGATTTTCTGGCTAAAAAACAGGGCGGACAACTGGCCACAAAAGTTTAAGCTTCCGTATAAACATTGCAGTTCCTTGGCACAATAAGGGGAATTGAATTGGGAACTCCAAAAGAGCTTCGAGAAACGTTCTACATAAGCGAATCGAGAATTATACTTTAATTTGGGAAAATAGGGGTACACATTCGTGAATACAAAATAAATTACTTAGCACACTTTTTAAACCTATGATGTTAACAAAAGTATTACAGCATGGCTCCTACTATGTTCGGAAAAGGGCAGTAAGGTGGAATTTTTTAATAACGCTGTGCTTTTACTCAGCCACTAAATATTTACATAACATGTCAAACTAATAATATTTCATTTTTACTTAGGCACTAAATACTAATTACTATGTCTTATTCCTTGGCCCTTTTAACAGTTTTTATTTTACCGATGTCATATTTATAACGTTTATGTACCAACACAAGAATAATATTGCGCTTTTAGTTAAGCACGAAATATTAATTCATAGGCTCTAGGCCTTAAAACAATGATGAATAATGTTATTAGTTTTGAAGAAAAGGTCAGCATTATTAGCTTGCTTCCATATTCATGGTCAGTCTCCAAAACTTGTGAGCAATTTGAATTCAGTGAATACCTCGTACAAACAATGAAGAATTGTACAAAATCATGGTGTATTACCAAGTTTCACTCAACAACAAAAAAAAAAAAGTGGCAAGATTTCAGATAATACCTTATCCCAAGTAATCAGTTTTTATGAGGATGGTGAATGCAGCAGTCTGCGTCCAGGAATAAAATATTTTGTCACCATAAGAAACAACTTGGAGAAAAAGAACTAAGACAAAAGTGGCTAGTACTTCGTAACTTAAAAGAACTGTATGAAAAGTTTAAAGAATTGCATTTCAAATTTTGTGAATCGTGTCCAAAATGGTGAGTGCTAGCGGGACCAACAGGCACACATTCAGTATGTGTGTGCTGTATACATCAGAATGTCAAGATTATGATTAATGGGGCAAAACTTAATTATACTTGCAAAGAATTGCTTTCACAGATGGTCTGTAAGCATGAACAATGAAGTGTGTATGCTTCACGGATGTCCACTCTGCCCTGGTCAAGATTTTGTTTTGGAATGCTTGGATTCATTCCATGATGATATATTCCAAATATCCTACAAACAGTAGGTTACAACAGATCGATGCACTTTAATGACAACTGTGAAGCCGTATGCAGAATTCAAGGAAAATTTACTCGGGAAACTTAATACTTCGAAAAACGATCATTACATAACAACAGAGAAATCACGTTTCCTTAAGACCAAGAAAGCACTCCTAAATTCTGACGAGTGTATGCAACTTTGCGACTTTTCTGAAAACTTTACTTTTGTGGTACAAGCAGGGCCCGATTTACTACATGCGAGGCCCAGGGCACAAAACATTTTCGGGGCCCCCCTCCTTATTCTCTATCGACCAAATAATAGTCACTGTGTGCAGAGTAGCAGAATGTAGACGTACATGCGTACGCATGATAGTTTCCAAATCCTTAGCAGGTTTGCAGATAGTTTTTTCATGTAGATTAAAAAAATAAAAATGCTAGGCCTATATACAGCAATTAAAACACTTACTCAACACTTTACTCAGATTAATATACTTAATTCTATTTTAACTGAAGAAAATTATTTTTCACATCTTCTGAGTTCTTTTGTTTTTACAGACATTTCTGGCCTCTAGATTTTATCAAGGCCTGTTCTCAATGTACACGAACTGTATTAAAAGTTTTGTTTACACAGAATTTAAATTTTATTGCCAGGTTCCTCTTTCAGTTGCCAATTAAATAAAAATATTTCCTTATGCATTTTGTAAGTCCAGTATTTTTGAATGAACTTGTTGAAAATCATATTTATAATTTTTGAAGGTTCATTGATAGAACTGCTTTTCTGGATATAAAAACTTTCTTTAATTAATCTCTTGTTTTTATGAGGTAGGTAGTCCAATATTTTAATATTTTGCGATAAAAGTCCATTTTACACACATTGCTGCACATTCAATTAGAATGTACTATTTTGTCCTCATTGGAATCTGTAATGTTCTAATAATTATTTGTTTTATTAATTTTCCTTTAAATTATCTTATTCTATTATCATGGTATGCAGGTTGGCAGCGAGTCTTCTGTTTCAATAGCTGTGCATGCAGATGCATTTTATTTTTATACAACTCTGGCTGTGCGGGTACAACTAGTTGATCAGTAGTTTGTGGTGTTAATGACCCCCATAGACTCTAACTATAACAATATATTTATGACAAAATGGATGGATATCTTAATTTTAGTGAATATTGTGGTCTTGCAATGTACTGATTCTTGCGTCTAGAACATGAGAACAATGCATCCAACAAAAAATGTGAACTAAAACAAGAAAAAAATCCATGGTGACCTCCACTGGACTTCCTCATAAATAGAGGTGTGAAACTGCATAAAAAATTGAAAAAGTGCTATGGGCTTCACGGTTTCTGCCAAGATCAAATCAGCGCATCATGATCAATATATCAGAAAACTGCAAAACATAAAATTTTGTGTTGATGAGGAAGAGTCTGAGTAACACAAAAAAAAACAAAAAAAAAAATAATAACAAAACAAAAAACATAATAATCTGAAAAGCTGAGGGGAACACCTAGTCCGGTTCAATTTTTGGTAAATGTGTTGTACTTCGGCATCCTAAATTATTTGGTCAGAAAAGTTGTAAAATTAAAAAAAAAAAAAAGCATATTAAAGATGTTTACCGAAACACTTACCACCAAGTAGGATGAGTAAATACATGCTGCGGCGACAACCTGAAGCTTTGCTCCATTGAGAGGAAGGTTTGCTGCGGCTGGGAATTCATGGGCAGAAGAGTACAACAGGAATCAGGTACGCTCTTGTCAGGAAAGAGTAGCAGAATATACTGCTACGCTAAAGAATGAAGTTTGTAATTTCTGTCTCACTTTTTAAAAAAACATGCAGAGACTGTCTTCGTTCTTTGGTATGTAATTCCGTGATACGAAATAGTAAGTATGCACATGCCTTTCTTGTTTCTAGAAAAGCGTTAGAGTAGGTGTCGCATTCTCTCTAACGGAAGTTAGATGGCAAGTCTCAAAGTGAAAGTTTGATTACTAAAAGAAAAGCTTTCGCGGAGAAATGAGTTCATACATTCAGCATCAAAGAATCCCATGTGAAAAAAACAAGAAACTGTCCGATTGCGATGTCAAAAACTGACACCGAAATTAACTATTTTCTGTAGCGTAGCACTACACTCTTTCCTGACAACAACGTACCCGGTTCCTGTTGTACTATTCTGCCCGTGAATGTCCTGGCTGCAGCGATCCTTCCTTTCAACGGAGCACAGCTTCATGTCAACGCCTCAGCGTTGTTTAAGGCCTCCCGCAGTGTCTGCTGACTCGTCATACTTGGAGTTCAAGTTTTCGGTAAACATCTTTAATATTCAATCTAACGATGAAATTTTTTCACCATTTCCCCTTAAATTGCATATTTTAGAATCTGTACGTCACACTTTTTAGAAATTTTACAACTTTTCCGACCAAATAATTTACCACGCTAAACTACACATTTCCCCATTTTTTACCAAAATCTAATGAGCACATAATGCCATGAATGTATAAATTGTCCAATGTCAAACAAAACTGACAATACGATGACAAAGTGCTGTGTTTGGGCACCAGATCTTTTTATTTGTAATAACTCGTTTACTATTCTTTATTTTTAGGAATGAATAAAAACAATTGAAAATTTACCTCCTATATCAGGACGAAACAGTTGGGTTGAATATTTTTCTTCTACATTTCCTAGATGCAAAGTCATGTATCAGAGAATCATAATTTAAAGACTGTGTCACATCACTCTCCAAAGACAGCAGAGCTAATGATGCCAGTTTCGTTTGTCTCATGGTTGATCGTAAGGGATTTTTCAGTCTTTTCAGCAAAGAAAATGATCTCTCACTTGTACAATTTGAAATCGGTAATGTCATGAACATTCTAAGTGCAGTCTCAGTGTTCGGAAATGTGGCTTCTAAATTGTTTACCTTCAAAGTTTGCAACATCTGGGGAATGGTTGCATGCTCCCCAATCATTGAGGAGAATTGCAAAAACTCATCTGCAAACTGGTCGTCAAGGTCATTGTCATAGTATTCCTGCAATGCTTTTGCACCTTCAAAAATTTCAGATCTTGATTTTTTTGTAAAAAATTCAAATTTTCTCATGATATTTTCATAAGCACTTTTTCTGCTTGAAAGCTGAGTGACTAAAGCATCACAAAGCACATAATAAATTTGAGTTCTAAATATATCCCTTGCACTGAGTTCTATATGTTCAATGTTACATTCATCTAGGTGTTTATTCTGGGGCACCTTCTTTCTTCGGGAATCATGACCATGGTATTGCACATTTTCAGACACTAATGTTTGAGCTTCCTCTTCATAGACTTCAAAATTTTCCCTCACGAACTGAATGAATTCAATTAACGACTGGAAAATTTTAGGTACTTCAGAAATATTTCCTTTTGGATTCTGGCAAGTTTGATTTGCACAGTTTAATCTCTGAAGTATTGTGTCCCAAACTACTGTGCTGATCGATATTTCCATTGTTCTCATTTTCTTCAGCAGTGATTTTGCTTCATCTCTTGTTTGTGGAGAATCATCAACATTTTCTGACAGAAATACTAAAACTTTCTCTATTTCACGATAATTTTTCCTCACTGATCGTGTAGCTGCAGCATCTGCACACCATCTGGTAACTGACCGACTCTTCAGTGTGAGTGATGAATTTCCATGTGCTTCCTGGACTTTCTCCTGAAGCATCTTCCAATGGTGAGTTGATGCAGAAAAAAAGTATAGAGTTTTTGCAAAAATGTGAAAAAAGAGAGAACTTTACCACAACTATCTATGCTATTCACACCAACTAAATTTAAAGTGTGAGCAGAACATGGCACATATTCCGCTAGTGGATTGATTTCCCTAATGCGTGTTTGAACACCAGAATACTTCCCAGACATGTTGCTGGCATTGTCATAGCTTTGGCCTCTGGCATTGTCATAGCTTTGGCCTCTGGCATTGTCATAGCTTTGGCCTCTGACATTCATAATATCCAAGCCAGCCTCTTGTAGAAAAGATATCATGGTATTTGTAATGTTTTCTGCAGTATGTCCATGGAATGGAATAAATGCCAAAAACCGTTCTTTTGCTTCAAAATCTTTGTTGACATACCTTATGATAAAAGCCAGTTGATCTATGTGTGTAATGTCTGGAGTAGAGTCGACTATGACAGAAAAATATTTTGACATTTTTATTTCATCAGTGATGGCATTAAAAACACGTACAGCCATTAATTCAACAAATTCATCCACACATGTTGAAGATAAGTAATTGGTGTTACCACTTCCTGGATTCCCACATTTTTCCAAGTGTTGAGCTAAGAATGGATCAAATTCTGCAATTAATTCTAAGCAGCCCAGGAAATTTCCATTCTGAACTGATCCAATTGTTTCATCATCACCATACATTGGCAACCCACGAACTGAGAGATACTTAACTGTTGCAACAACTCTATGCAAAACATCTTGCCAGTACTTGGATTCATTCCGATACTGCACAACTATCTCACAGTCAATGCGTGCAGAAGCATTCATGCGTGATGAATAGTCACATACTGCTTGCCTGTGTATGTGTGAATTTTCATGCTCTGTAAGACGTTCACTTGCATGCTTCCAGTCAGAAAAACCTGTGGATCCTAATGCTGTAGTGCTCCTAGCATACAATTTGCATATCCAGCAGAATAGTAAACAAGTTGATGGGGATAAAAGAAGCCAGTCGCGTTTTACCTTCTCATTATTTTTTTATTCTGAAAAAATTACCTTCTGTTAGAAAACGTTTTTTACCACATATATCCTTCCCTGTGAATGCCAGCAACTTCAAATCTTGGACTGGTGGATCGCTCAAAAAGCATTCGCGCATTTCTTCTGTAATTTCTCCCCATAAGGCAGGATCCACTGCATTCATTGTGGAACTTGTGCTCTCTTCATTAGATGAATTCAAAAGATTTCCCAAATTAGGAGCACCTGTGATGTTAGATGATTTTGAAGTCAGATTACGCTCAAGAGACTCACCAGTACTAAAATTAGATGAATTTGTAGAACGTTTGGGACCAAGTGAAATATCCAATTTTTTAATGGCAAAACGTTCAATGCTACCATGCTGCAGGTCATCATCCTTCAGTTTCAATTGTTTGGCTTTCCGTTTAGCGCTGCCTGATAAGTATGTACGTTTTGACATAATTTAACTGTTAAATAATTCAACTTAAATATATTGTTACAACTAACTAAATTTGATTATATATAAATTTAACAAATATTCAACATTCCATCAGACTACAAGAAACGCAACACAAAATACAACCAAACCTTCGTGGTTACAGTTACGACAACGACAAGCCATGTGCAGGAAGTTGAAGGATCAGTTGAGTTTAGGTGCGTTCGGAAACGCAAGAAAAGGCACGTGACTCAATGGAAGCGATCCTTCTTCTCACTGGCCACCTGAAGCTATTAAACCACTGAAACTCATTAATGGCCACGTGTTTACGTGAAATTCGAACCTCAAACTCACTGTGTGTAAGTACCACATCTATAAACACATGACTCGTGAGCATGCAAAAGTAAAAATAATAAATTTTGAATATACACACACAAAATTCCCATTAACTAAGTACACATTTAATTCAAATTTGGGGGCCCCCAAAAATCGGGGGCCCTGGGCACGTGCCCCGTGTGCCCTCCCGTAAATCGGGGCCTGGGTACAAGATGAGATTCAATCGTATCACTGGTTAAATAGCTAAGCTACTCTTCACCCATCTGTTTGTTATGTTAAAGCTCATGACAAATTACAGGTAAGTTTTTGTGTAATAAGTGATTCGATGACACACAATGCTACATCAATACATGCATTTCTACGAAAACTTTTACTCATCTTAAAAGACCATCTTCTCAATGTGAAAAGGGTAATTTATTTTACAGATGGTGCTGGAGGACACAACATAACAAAAAATAAATTGTTAACCTAGTTCACCATAACAGAGATTTCAACCTAGAAGCTGAATGGCATTTCTATGCCACTTCTCATGGAAAAGGGTCATGCGATGGAATAGGGGGTACTGTGAAGCGACATGTAACAAGAGCATCCTTACAACCTGTTGACAAACATATTTTAACACCAGAAGGCATGTTCAAATACTGTACAAAAAAAAAAAAAAAAAAAGGAATCCTTTTTGTATCACAAAAAGTTATTGATGAAGAAAATGCCATACTTGCAGATAGATCTGCTTCTGCTTTAAAAATATCAAACACTAGAATTCATCATTGCTTTATTCCAATGGAGAACAATAGATTAAGAATTCAACTTATGTCAAGCAGCAAGAAATATGAAGTTGTTAACATATCTAAAGTTTTTGCAAATACAGAACTTGCAGAGGAATTTAAAAAAATTGGTGATTACATTGCATGTGTGTACGAATCAAAATGGTGGCTTGTCATTATCAAAGAATGTTCTGAAGAACACAGATTTCAAAAGTCAGTTTTTTCATCCACCGGGACCAGGAACATCATTTTCTTTGTCAACTAATGACCAAGCATGAGTTCCACAGGCCAACATTTTAAAAGTCCTCACACCATTGCAATTAACCACTGCTACTGGAAGAGGACACAACATTACCTCAAAACTGTGTTTGTCGCAATTGCTAGGCCATTTAAAATGCATCTGAAAGAATATTCTGATTTGCTGTCCCATAATTTTATTTTTTATATTAACTTTGTACTATGTTGTATAAACAGGTGAACTACTATGGTGGGCATATACATTTTTGTAAACTGAAATGGGTCAATTTTTATTATCATTATTTCGGAAAGTATTATGAAACACAAAACAAAACTTTGAGAATATTTAAATATGCAATAGAACATAGTCCTCAGAAAAAATAAGGTGTTTATCTGCTACCCCTTTTGTTTTATTGTATCCCAAAAATGGAAATTTTGGCAATGTTGCAGTTATAAAATGTTTTTTGAATAAAAAAGGGAAACATAACACAAGTTGAAATATGCTTTAACATTCTTAGCAACATATGAAGATTGCCTGAAAAAATATTCACTTTGTGTTTTAATACCCTTCTGGTATAAAAATGCTGCCGAAAAGAGGCGAAATCAGCACCGTGACCTTGACTCCCCCTACAACCAGACGAATTACTATGCTATGGAAATGAGGTTATTACATAAGTTATGAATGTACAGGTTATTGCCCTTATTTAGGCACCCATTAAGTGTCATTATCTACACAATTACTCAATTTGTGTTAATTAACGACAACCCTTATTTTAGCTCATTTTGGGGGGTTTGAGGCCCCATATCTCCAAAGGGGTTGGGAAAATAAATCCGAAATTTTGTTTTCAGAGTACTTTTATGTTTTACTGTAACATATAAAAATATGAGGAAAATCAAAAACCCCACAACTACAAGCACCTGGTGAATTCCTATAGAATGACCCAGCTACAAACAGCGGTAACTACAAATTTTCGGTCTTTTATGGGGAAAAAAAAAGTCCCCACAAGCCACCGCCGCTTCTGCTCTGTTTGCAAAACTTACGAAGAAAATAAAAACGCACACATTTTAACTTGTAAAACCATTTATTTCACTATTCCTGTATTTTTAATAGATAAGTAGGTTATAGATATTCAAATAAAAAAACTCTTGCTACTATTTGCATTGGCAAAGCGTATTATTAAATCTTTGGTGTTAAATTTATCTGCCTCTTGGGTATCAACGGCAATTACTGAAAGATATTTCAGTCGTTCCTGACACAATGTATTTCGCAAATATATTTTGGCCATTTCAGCTTGCTGAAAGATCTTTTAGACACGGCAACGGGTGTCAGATATAAAATAAGTGCTATAGCGATGACGTCCCACGCATAGCAAACGAGCAAACTGAAAAGATATTTTTGCTCCTCTAGTTCTTTCCTCCCCGCATCACACACTTTTTAGCACGTTTTTTGTAAAAAAAGATCGTGACTATGTTACCGGTTTACACGTCCGTCCGTCCGTCTGTGGACACATCTCTACAACTAATAGTCCTATTTAAAAAATATTTTTGCATTGGAAAGCTGGAAATGTCCGAATGATGATCCTTACCTTCACGGTCTTTTTTTTTTTTTTTTTTTATGCAAAACGTCACAGCTAGAGGGCTTAAATGCAGATGATATCGAACTCAAAGTACATTTTATTGCATATATTTGCTTCTAAATACCCGATTGAAAAATTTCTTTCTTCCATTCGATGCCATTTCTAACAAAGACTATTTTGGGCACAGTTACTTTTTTAAGTAATGCATAGAGTTTCCGCTAGGGGGCGTCAAGGTAAATTGCATTTTCCCAGATATCTCTGCTTCTAAATGTCCGCCTTGAAAAATTCTTTCTGCACAGGAAATGTTTTGCATATAATTTCTAATTTTTGTAAGCAATGGTTTGGCCACCAGGAGGTGTAACACTTTATTTCTGATTTGATGTATTTCCCAAAAATTCTAAGCATCTGGGAATTAAACTGAAATCATTTTTCGTGGACTGATACAGCTCACCTCGAAAAACCTTTTGAGAATACCTCCTGCTTAAAATAGCGCATAGTTTTGCCGCCAGGGAGTGTAGATGTATATCACATTTTCATTGATGTTTCTGCTTCCACGAGTCCAATTTAAAAAATTCTTCCTTTGTTTTCCGTGCGAAATGTTTCTCATATAATTTAAAAATTTTCAAGCAATGCATAGATTTTCCGCTAGGGGCTGTAACGGTAAATTGCGTATTCCCCGATATCTCTGCTTCTAAAACTCAGATTTGAAAAATTCTGCCTGCATCGGATACAGCTCTTGATGGGAAATGTTTTGCAAATAATTTCTGATTTGTGATAAATAACTGTTTGGCAACCAGGAGGGGGGGGATGGCATAAAAATTTATTTCCGCTTTTAATGTATTTGTAGCAAAATTTGAGCTTCTGAAAACTCGATTGAAAAAATTCTTTCGTGGGCCGATACCACTTACCTCATAAAATCTTTTCAGTATAATTTGTTCTTAAATATAATGCATTATTTTTCCGCCAAGGGGCGTAGATGTATATCATATTTTTGTCGAGATGTCTGATCTAAGAGTCCGATTTGAAAACTCACGTTTCCGTTTATTACAGTGTCTGCAGGACTAAAAACCCGATTAAAAAATCATTTTTCAGTCAGGGAGTACTAACTATGAAAACTCTATTTTCTTCCCCAAATAATGCACAACTTTTCCGCTAGTGGTGCCGATGTTTAATCTGTTTTTCTCAATATCTCTGCTTCTGCATGTGCAATTTAGAAAATACTTTCAATACCGGATGCCATTTACCTTGTGGAACACTTTAAGTTAGCATTCGAGGAGTTTCATAGTTCACACTTCTGTCGCTAGGTTGTGTTTGTGTACTTCTGTTTGCAGCTGTATCTTTGCTTTTAAAAACCCATATGATAATTTTTTCTTTTTACTGTTATGCCTTCGCTTCAGTAAAGATGGGGAGCATTATGCTTCTTAAATAACGCACAGATTTCCTGTTAGGGGCGTAAAGGTCAAAACCTTTACGCCCCCTATCTCTTCTTCCGGGAGACGTATTCGAAAAGTTATTTTTCTTAGCATAACTTTTCCCCATGAAGAATATTTTTCGTCTATTTTCAACTTTTCCAATATGCGAAATTCTTCAGCTAGAAGGCGCAGAATTATATCACGTTTCCTTCTTTATATTTTCTTTTAACTTTTCGATTTGAAAATCATTTTGTCTCCGATACTTTCCTTCTGCTATGAGAAGCTTTTTTGTGCGCCATTTGTTAATTTTCGTTACATACTAATTTTTAGCCCCTGTTGTAAGTAAGTAGCTGTTTCTATTTCTGGATGTTTTACCGATTGTAGAAATCTGATTGATTTTTTTCTAACCGGTTGCATTGACTTTGAATAACTTTGATAAATTTAATTCGCGTCAGGAGGGATTCAAAAGACGTGTTTATCACAACCGAAAATTCGGCGTCATCTTTCGTGTTTGTCGGTGGATTTAAGTTTAAAATATTATATTTTCTGAATTATCTCCGGCCCCCTACCATAGCAGGATCTTAAGAATCGCTTAACCAAGTTTAATAGTAGTTGCGTTACTGATTACAAAAACCCAAAAACCATTTACACTATCTAGTAGAGGAAAATTATAAGGCAAAAAAAGATCAAGACATATAATTATATATAAAAAAAAAAAAAAAAAAAAAAAAGCTGTGGTAATGCAAACCTTTACCTGATGAAACAGGAATTTAACCAATTCAATAGTACAAAAGCTGAGATGAGATCGATCTCTTCAAGGTATGAAATACGAAGTGTTCAGTTTGAAATTCTATCTGGACTCGGGCGTGATTCTCTTTGTATTGATTCGTATATACGTAACATCCTAAAATTATTAGACTTTTGTGCAAATATTTTTAAATCAGGGACAGTAGAAGACAGAACCTCTAGCATTATGAACTACACCAGACATCTGCATAATAAATAGGACAGGAAAGAAAACACTTTAGTGTGAGCAATATTTATATGGCAGAAGTAAACAATGAAGAGAAAGTGCTATTATTCAAGAGATATGGGACAATAAATTTCCCTTTTATTGTCTCAGAAATAGATACAAGCATCGATTCAGCATTTCCCCCATAAAGCAGAAGCGTTATAACCTGTTTCGCAAAACCGATATGGGACATAAATTTCGGAGACACAAGAAGATACACTCGGTCTCGGCCCACAGAATGACTGCATGAAATGCACTTCATTGTAAGAGCACACAATTGGTCGTTCATAAAAATAGTACCATTAGAAAGGGAAGATTTGTCCTTCGAATAATGTCGATTCTTCGCTTTTGTGAGTACTACCAATGCTTTCTATTGAATAATTATGCGTTTAAAAAACAAAAACGCGCTGAATGTTCAACAAGAATACCGTTGTCCGTTAAACCATCAGCATCGACGCAACCACAATTTCCACACACCATTCGATATTTCATTCATATATACACTGTTGGCCACCCAAAATGCAACACCACGAAGGACACGAGATAGCAAAGCCAGATTTACTGGACACGTAACAGATACAAAGATGAAACGATTAAGCTTACAGGCCCGTGCGACTTGCAGAACACAGACATCAATAGTTCGTGTTTCCCCCATGGCTGGCAATAACGGCCGCTACTCGCCGCGGCATCAAACGAAAGAAGCTTTGGATGTGGGCTTGGGGTATGTCGATCCAGGCTGCTTCCACACGTTGCCACAGTTCATCAGGCGTAGCCGCGGGTGGTGCTTGCCGGGCCACTCGGTTGCCGATCAGCGACCAGACGTGTTCGATGAGCGACATATCGGGAGAACAGGCGGTCCAAGGCAGCAGTGACACCTGGTGGGCCACGAAGAATTGTTGCGCGATGCGTGCCGCATGTGGGCGCGCGTTATCCTGTTGAAACGTGCACTCTGGCAGGTCCTGAAGGTAAGGGAGGACTACAGGCTCCAAAACGTCGGAGATGTAGCGGTGGCTGTTGAGTGTACCGGCGATGCGTACCAGAGGTGTGCGGGTGTCATATCCAATTGCGGCCCAAACCATAACGCCTGGCGACGCACCGGTATGGCGATGCATAATGCAGGCGTCATACAGTCTCTCGCCGCGGTGCCGCCGCACGCGGATTTGACCATCGTGGTGTTTCAGGCAGAAGCGGGATTCGTCGGAGAAGACAATGTCGTGCCATTCCGTAGTCCAGGTGCGGCGTTCAACGGCCCACTGCCGCCGCACTCGCCGGTGGTGTAACGTCAATGGTAATCGGGGCAATGGGCGCCGTGCGACAAGTCCCCGCTCCTGCAGACGACGTCGAACTGTACGTGCTGACACAGGTTGTTGCGCAACACATCCTAATTCTTGCGCTCACGTTCGTGATGTGGCGGTGCCAGCCGTCAATGCCCTCCGCACAACATGCCAGTCTTCTCGTTCGGTGGTGTGCCGCGGCTGCAGCAATCGTTCACGTCAGTCCGTCCGTACCTCCCTCCTGCACCCACTGAATCCATACTCGCCTCACTGTGGTTGGATGTCGTCCCACACGGGCGCCGATGTCTCGGTACGATAAACCGCTGTCGCGATAAGCCACTATTCGTCCTCTGTCGAACTCCGAAACGTGCTGGAATGACTGCCGTATTCTGCGACGAGGCATCAAGAAGCTTCCCACGCACAGGTCCGGCAGCCCAACACACTTCCACTACTTACACCCCACCTTCTGTGCACCCTTCTTATAGTGCTTCTTGGTGGCATGCCGGGTGCACATGATTTGCATATGCCCTGCAATGCTAATCGTTTGCATGTCCTCTCGCGGGCGACGCATGCTGCGAATTTCAGACCAATCGGATGCTTCCTTCTTGGTGTTGCATTTTGGGTGGCCAGCAGTGTAATAGAAACCTCAGGAAAATGCGTTCCCTACAAATTTTCTAGAATATTGTGGGTAGCGAAATAAAAGTGTTCCCACGTTATAGTGGAAAACTACAATCGAAATGCATGTGCCTTTCAAACTATTTTTTTCATTGGAAAAAAAAAAAGTCTTATTCAGTAAGTTTCGCACTTTCGCAACACATTTGAGACTGACTTTTCTTCCTGATACTACGTGGAATTTGCTGATTGAGACATTGTCACTATTTACCATATGCGACATTCCTATAAATCTTATTGTTCCAGCTAAAACAGGTTTACCTGGCATGCACATTAGGGTGGAGCGAAAAACAATTTTTTTTTTTTTTCAAATTAGAAACTTCACCATGTGCAATAGTTGCGATTTTATTAATGAAATGACTCTCCAAAATATGGATGACATTATTTGATATTTTAGGCTTCCCCAAGAACCTGCAAGTTTGAAAAGTTATAGGGAAAAATGTTTTTAAAATACCTGCTTTCTCCATTTTGTAAATATAAAAAAATACTGTATCAGCATGTCATTCAATATCATCTTTGAGTGTATAACCATGGGTAACAATTCACCAGACGTGAGTTAATTTCTTAGGCTGCCCCAAAGAGCTCAAAGTTTTGTCATATTTCTCTGAAAATGGCATGGTAAGTTACGTAAATATGATAGACACCAGATTAACCAAGTATCATAACTTGAAGAATGAGTTTATTTCAACTTGGAAATCAGACTTTTTTTCAAAACTTGGCATCAGCTTCCTATCCAAAATTTTTGCTCTGATGAATCCATCTTTTGCAAGAAGGCCGCACACATGAGCAAAAGAATCTGCTACAATCTTAACCATCCTCTCTACTGCTTGAGAATGTCAGGGTATTTTTGTAAATTCGTGGCAAGGACTTGGATATTTATTCGACTGTAGTAATTCCAGAAACCCATTGCCTTTCTATTTCCGTGTAATGGGAAGCTCAGTCGCAATACACTCTTGACAGTCTATTAGGTCGATGTAATCATTGCTCTGGAAATTCAGCTTAGGAATCCGAAATTTCCTAATGGTAGATGTTTGTTCGGAAGATTTTCTGGCCTTCATGATGCGTCGAACAGCAAGATCACGGACATACCTTCGGTCGTCAAACAACATTGCAGCGAGAAAATTTTCTGCATGGGCAAAATACGCGTTGTCTTGGACGACTGTTTTTACAATATCCTTTAAATTGTCTGGAAATTACTAAAACCGAGATATAAAAAAGCTGCAAATTCCTTGAACTATCTTTACAGGTACCGTTACACTTGATCGTGAACCACGATTGGTGCATATACTTTCATTGCGAAGGTGGCTAATGAGACAAGTTGTAGTGTTGGATCACTAGTTCAACATACAAACGTAGAATGCGATTTGCGAGGGTCAGCCAACGGGAATGTTGAAGTTTTCCAGGACCCCGATTTGCCAGATCTTGCGGGCAATCACCTGCAGAGACTGCCTTACAAATTTTCTACAAATAAAGTTGATCCGAAATATTATCTCCAAAGTTAATGTCGGACTGAAACGGGAATTCAATTTCCTGGAAATTAACTATAGGAAGGTTTGCTGACGTCTTCAGGCGCTTTCCAATCAATCCACTAAATCCTCTTGGACCTGATGTTGTTTTCCCGTCGAGTGCTTCAGTGAGATGGCGTAAAGGCAGTTTATTAAAATGTTGACATATAATCCAGTGCACGGAAGAATTGAGCTTCTCTTCAAGGCGCCTAATTATTCCTTCATTTGTGCCGGTATTAGTCACTTCCAATAAAGACTCACATCTTTTGGTCCAATAAGCTGAAGGAACAGTCGGAAATGTCCTTTGCACTTCGTTGTAAAATGTCCTAAATAGACATAACCCGGTTCTTCAACAAGTGTAATATGCTCCTCCCATTCTTTTCGCTTGTGCCACTTGCCATCATCCGTCTGTATATTCGTAAGAGTTTTATCCCTTCTTCCGTCCAAAAATAGAGCTACTATCTTGCTTCCAGTCAAGCTTACCTCATCTTGAATTGTTTGACTGGTCGTTTTCCTTTCTCATCTTATTTTATGCCGGTCAGTAACAGGTGCATTACATTCTTTCGACTGAACCTGTTCATTTACATCATGAAGCAAAGCAAACGCAAGATCAGCTGCCGCTCGATCGCTGATGCCTCGTCTATCGCTCTTTCTAGAAAATGCAGTAGTGTCATTTGACGCTTAGATTCTAAAGAACGACATGGAGTGAAATCATACATAATCTTTCTCCAAGGCCAAAAAATGACTGGGACCCGGCTCGTCTGGTTTTGCCACAGAATTCGTATTTGTATCCTGTTCTGAAGTATCATCCTCGACTCTCAGGGCCGATTTCAGTGATGCAATTTTCTGTAATTTCCTACGGACATGCTCTTCCCTATCCCTGTTTCCAGCTGATCTTTTCTTCAGTACACTGGCGGTGTTTGCGTCAAGCTGACCTACTATCATTCTTCTGGTTGTTCTCTGGTTCATTAGAAAGTCTCGCTCTTTCACGGGTGCCTGTTTTGTAGAGCTGCATTTGCAGGTTCTAAAACATTTGCACTTGCGCGAGCATCTGTCAAACATACGTTGCGAATCTGCACGAAATTGTTCAACACCTTTTTCCGGTAGGTTTCATCCATTCTTGGAGCGTGTTTTTTCAGCTTCTGGATTTCAGTGTTGTATGCTGTAATACGCTTTACAACTGATTTGTGGAGCGATGTCGGAAGAGATGCTTTCTTCCAGAGATGCTTTCTTCTCAGCACTTGTCAGCGACAATACTTGCTATTTCTGCTGTAGCAGGCCCATAATTTGCAACTTCCTGCCTAAGAGATGTAATGCGCCATTACTATTTCACAAGGTAGTAATGGCGCATTACATCTTCGTGCGTAGGCAACACATTTTCATGCAGCTTCTTATAACTCCCGAGGATAGGACGATCAGCTTTATTTCTTGTTTCAGCCATCTTAAGTTGTTGAACAACAAACGAAAATACCGGTACGCTCCAAACAACGTCACTAGGATTGAAAGAAACTGTTGCAACATTATGACGCAACACCCGCCAACACTCTCTCCCAAAAGGATCTGTGCTTCTGTGATGAGATGACTCAGTGAGTTCGCAAAGAGAGCTGCGCTGTGAGGGAGGGTGAGGTGAAGAAAGTAACAAAAACAAAGGAGAGCGCAAGGCCGCAAGCTATGCGTCTGAAAATCACCACGAGGTTTCCAGAAAGTATGAGAGGGGGACTGTTAATGTTAAGCCCGAACTGGTAATGGTAAGGTTGCTGTCGAACTTGATGCTTACGCAACTTGTCATGCCATTTTTGACGAAAAATTGCATACTTTAAGGGATCTGGGGAAGATTAAGAAATTAACTCACGTCTGCTGAATTTTTACCCGTGTTTATACACTCAAAGGTGATATTAAATGGCATGGTGACACAGTATTTTTTTATATTTACGAATGGAGAAAGCAGGTGTTTTTAAAGCATTTTCCTCTATAACTTTCAAACTTCGAGGTCCTTGTGGAAGCCTAAAATATCGAATAATGTCATCCATATTTCGGGGGGTCATTTCAGTAATGAAATCGCAACGATTGCGCATGGTGACGTTCCTAATTTTAAAAAAAAAAAAGTGTTTTTCGCTCCACCATAATGCACATACACTACCTGGCCATTTTATCAAGACCATTCCCACATCATATCATGAAAAAGAACACCTTGCACGAGAATATTCAGTGAAATATTTCAAATACCAGTTGAACGAGAATATTCAGTGAAATATTTCAAATACCAGTTGAACGAGAATATTCAGTGAAATATTTCAAATACCAGTTGAACGAGAATATTCTACAACTTACATAATCATATAGAATAATTTATTTTTACTAAGAGAATATAAGAACTCAAAAATTTCGAGACCAATCTCCCTTCCTCGCATGAAATATCAGAAGAAGAAAAAAAAAAAAGAAGTTGCCCTCCCACTCTTGCAATGATACTGAATCCGCACATAATGACTTCGCTGTCTATGCTCCAATTTTAATCAAGCCCAGGAACCGAATCGTGAGAAACATTTGACTTGGTTTACTGAAGTTCCCATACTCTTTAAATAACATAAGCGATTATGTTTTGTACAACGTTCCTTAGTAAATTTCTTTCTTACAACTGTTATTTCAATGATTCCACCACCTGCAGCGTCCTTCTCCGAGAAATAAAAAGATTCACGATTAAGTGGTTAGACAGTACTCTACATACACTGATTAGCCATTCCATTATGACCACCCTCAGCCTAGAGAAATAAGAGCGTCTGGAGACCGAACGGTGGCGCAGGTAAAGTTACAAAGCAGTGTACATACAACCCGAGGACCGGCTATCAGGTTAGTAGTGTTCGGAGTCAGAATGGGAAAAGCCGCCGATTTATCGGAGTTTGATAAAGGACAAATTGTGATGGCACGGCGCCTGGGAATTACGATCTCGCTCGGAAACGGCACGTCTTGTTCACGTGCCGTTATAGTGAGTACGTATCAAAAGTGGTGCACAGATTGCTAAAGGACGAACCGTCGTCCGCAGGTCATTGATGCCAGAGGGGAGCGCAGACTGTCGCGTATTGTTCACAGCGACAGCAGGGCCACAGTAGTGCGACAAATCACCCACAGCTGCAACAGTGGTGATCAGGGATGCCTTCTGCGCATCGGCCTGCGTAGCCGAAGACCCAGCCAGGTTGTCATGATGAACGCACGTCATCGCCAACAACGCATGAAATGGGTCCAAGATCATCGAGATTGGACTGTGAATGATTGGAAGAAATTGGCCTGTTCTGACGAATCAAGATTCCTGGTGCATCACGTAGACAGCTGACCGCAGATACGCTGTTTATAAACGAAGGCTAGGACACCTGGATGCACTATTGGGCCGGTCGCGGCGGTGGATGCACTGTTGGGCCGAAACAGGCCGGTGGCGGCGGTGGATGCACTGCTGAGCCGAAACAGGCCGGTGGTGGCGGCGGTGGATGCACTGTTGGGCGGAAACAGGCCAGTAGCGACGGTGGTGGATGCACTGTTGGGTTGAAACAGGCCAGTGGCGGCGGTGGTGGTGGATGCACTGTTGGGCCGAAACAGGCCGGTGGCGGCGGTGGATGCACTGCTGAGCCGAAACAGGCCGGTGGCGGAGGTGTTATGCAGTGGGCGATATTTTCTTAGGACACTTTATAGGTCCCATTATCTCAATAGTACAATCCCTGACAGCTGTCAGGTATCTGAACATCGTTGCGGACCAAGTTCACCCATTCATGGCAACTGTGTCCCCTGCTGGTGATGGCCATTACCAACAGAATAATGGTCCATGCCACACTGTTAGAACTGTCAAGGAGTAATTCGAGGAACATGCTGGTGACTTTCTGTTAATGTCCTGGCCTCCAAATTCACCTGACGTGAATCCAATCGAACATTTGTTGTTCCACTTGGAAAAGCGGGTTCGCGCTAAATCACTACCATCGCGAAATGTACGGAAACAGGCGGACCCGCTATTGACATTATGGTAACAGATACCTCAGGATGCCGATCACTACCTCGTCGAATCCATGCCTCGCTGAGTGGCCACTGTTTTGTGAACTAAAGGGGATCCCCTACAGCTTATTAGGTAGGTGGTCATAATGTAATTGGCTCATCAGTGTATTTCATTGAATTTAAAGGCCAGCGCTGAAACATAATCGTTGGAACTTAATTAAGATCGTAAAGTTATCGATTTTATTGTTACAGCAAAACTGGTTACTTAATAAATTGTAAATTTCATTTTTTTCCATTAAGCCACGTTACTTGATAGAAATTTTACTTGATATAAAAGGTCTCTCCGGGTGAAAACAGCTATCTGCGGTAACTATTTTGCTAAAAACATTTCTGTGAATTTCGTTCTTTTTGGTTAATATAGGTTAAGAAAATTTACTGGAAAAGAAAAGGGAATCTTGCGTAAACTTTAGTACTCTACGTGAAACTTTATTGAGAAAAATCTATAAGCAAGAAATTCAAAATTTTCCGCTGCAATTGAAATAAATGGATCGAAAAAATCTGCAAGTCCAAATTAGTACAATTCTCTTGAATTGAAATAAGAGTTGATCTACGAATTACTTACCAAAGAGAAAAATCCTACGAAATTTCTTTACTAACGTCGATCGGCAGAAATATACCAGAAATAGAAAATCACTGCAAATTTTATTGCTCCATCTCGTTGAATGTAAGAAATATATCTGGAAAAGAATATTCTTAGTTTACGAAATTAAGAATTACCTAAAATCCTTGTTTCGTTGATCCCCCAAGAATTAAAATATCCGCTGTATTTGAAACATTGTTTTGCCTTTTTTATTACTATTATTATTGTGTGATGGTTTAACGACCATCATGAGCAACTCAGTGGGCTATAAGCAGTCGCCCGTCCCTAATTTAGGGCCACTGGTTCCAGGGAAGTGACAGAGTCATTGCCGTAAGACAAACACAACATCCATACCTCACCGTGATTTCAACTTGGACCCATCACGAACGAATGGTCAGAAAGGCAGCGCTTAGACGATTGTGCCATCGGGGCATCAACACTTGTTTTCAACGGGTTTCAGAAGGTGCGACTGTCGCTCAAAAATATTTATAGAAATTAATTTCATAGCTTTTTATTTTTTAGCAGTCAGATTTACAAGTATATAACCGAACAAGGTTTTAAATGTTTTGGGCCATGTCGTTTTTAAATTTCAACGTTATAAAGATAAATGGGAGAAGTTTTTCGTGGAAAAAATTATACGATCACCGCAACAAAATTTTACCATCTATTCTGGTCTTAACGGCATGATGGCTAAAAGTTCGCACAGGGCAGTACACAGGACGAGCCAGAAAACAAACAAGATTTTATGGTTAGGCACAAGGTGGATTTCTGCAGTAAGAGAAGGATTTCACTTAGCAAATAACTGGCAAGTCAGCATTCTGATTCGAGAACAAGTTCAGCATTCTGATTCGAGAACAAGTTCAGCATTCTGATTCGAGAACAAGTTCAGCATGAAGATGTTTCAGATATAAAAAGCATAACGTCTGTGCGTGTTTCATCACGCGACAAGACCCTCCTCTGTTCACCCGCTTCTGCTTCACAACAGTAACGATCGAGAACAGTTAAGTATAAAGAGTGAGTGCGCAGGGCAGGGCCTTCATTTGTTTCTGTTACGGCTAATGAAAAATGTTTAAAAAATGGGACATGAAACACGTGATTCAAACCTGCATATTGACAGCCATTCGATGCTCGGCTGGTGCAATGATTTAATGCACTCTATTGTGGCATACAAAATTTATCTACCTGGAAAGAAGGATTTTTTAATTTTTCTCTCCAGTTCAACGACATAGTACCTAAGTTCAGAGGAGTCTTTCACCTTTGATTTAGGAACTTTGATTTTAGGAAATAAATGGAATAAATGCCAAATAGGACGAACACAACATTCATGCCTTACCATGTACGTATTTACAAAACCCACCCACAGCACGAATAGCCAGTTACTAAAGTAAGCTCCTAAACAGCCCCAGACCTGTAGATTAGAAAAAAGGTCATTATTAATCTGTAACAATTGTTTTATTATCTCAACACCAAATTTCTAAATATTTCGAATACTTTGTTTAACACACTTGCACTTCTTAACTTCGTTAATGTAAATTGCGTCGCACTCTGTAAACCCATTTGTTTTGCTTCTTCAAAATGAGAAACGCAAAGTCACTTGTATTCCTAACGTTCGTGCGTGCGTGCGTGCGTGTGATGTCTGCTTACTCGAACATGTCATTTACTTTCAAGTCGAAAAGCTTTGTCACAGGAACAAAAAATAAAATTGTTCACTGACACAGTAAGAAAAGAAAAAAGGCAATTGAAAAAAATTAAGTGTAAAAAAAGATTGAAAAAAAAATGTGGGCTAAAATTCTGTTTAACAATAAAAGCGGAATAACTGACAGTGCGCAACGTTCATGCAGTATTTAGACTCCAAATACATCAGGGGTATATTTATGCTGATGCTCTTTGTTTTCTTTATCATCATTAATCTTTTCTGACATAGCTCTCCGGCCATTTATTTGGCTCTTCTTTCGACACCTCTCCAGCATCTAGGTCAGTTTCAAGGTAATGGGTGCGTGGTATTTTCAAATGCCTCATTAGGTACGTGGGAGCTGTTACGACGACCTTTTACAAGGGATCGATATTTCACAGCATCCTTTTCAAAGATGAAACACTTTACACACAATTACTATGGATTTTTTATGCAATAAAATCAAGCACAACAAGATTCTAAGTCCTGTCCATGAATGAAATTGTTCGTGTTTTCATTTCATCAGCAGAATATATGCACAGATTTCAATGAAATTTAACTACAGTATTTCGGAAAATTTTCGTCATGACGATTACAACCGTCCAGCAAGTTGAAACCAAAAGTCTGGCTGCATGTATAACGGAAGGTGGTCCAAAGAGACCGATGGACTTTCTTAAAGCCATTGAAGTTCCCTACGGTTTGTGCACAGCTGCTGGCACCAAGGAATAGGAAAGCAATAATAGAATCACTGCAAAGAAAACCAGAAAAGTACCTAGTTTCCAAGCCCGGACAACATGATGAACAATTTCAACCCAGACCCTGACTACACCACGATAGGGATCGCAGATTCTGAATTGAATGCCATTTGAAACAGTCTCCAAAGAACTAATATTTAGATTATTCTAAAGGAAAACCCGTACGGCACTGTGGGCTGTAATAATGAACATGAACCATGTAAGTTCACTAAAGATAATTACACGTTGTCTCTCATTCCTCCTTTTCTCTAATCAGTTAATCAATTTTCGAAGGAAAATCGAATTTTACGAGTACAACACCAAGCGAAAAACTTTTCTACTGTAAAAGATACAAAATGCATAGAAAGTTGTGTTCGTGATCAAAGCAATCGGATGCAAAAATAATTTTGGAAGTATGACTTTTAGACGCGTATATTGATCACTGTTTGAATTAGTTCTAACGTCAAACAATTTTTAAGGATAACGTTGCAGAAGATAATGTCGAATTAACAGTTCGAGCTTATGCCATTTGCTGGAAAAAGGTTTGTCGAAAACAAGAACAAAACCCAAAGAAATTAAGATGATTGTGATCATAGGTAAAGAAATTGGACAAAAAATTGTTTTTGGGGTCTTTAGAAAGTAAACCTGCCATGTGGCCGAATAGCGCAAAAGAGCACTTCAGAAATATACTATGGGGAATTATGTTGACCTAGCCAACATTAGAGAAATTTTTTTATAGTCCTGCAGTAAAAAATAGAGATATATCATTAATCCAAAAACTCATGTTTACATCACACAGCAGGAACACATTTTACATCAGAAAAGGTTCAGAAACGCAAGAACAATTTCGTTCGAAATTATAACTATCAGATGCAGCAAAGCATATTTCAAATCTTTTTTGAAGCACGTCAGTGTCAAAAGCACACATATCCGTCGGCTCGCAGAAATATAGAATGTAGAGGCAAAAGTGTGCATTGTGCGAAGGGAGAAATGCGTCAAAACATTTGCGTTACCAAATATACAAATAATTTTCTTAATTCGGCGTTTAGTAGCTTTGACCGGATTCTCGGACACACCAAAGGGGATTTTAGAAAAATAGGAAATCAACGGAAAATGAGATGCCTCCTAGTGGAAAAACTGTGCATCAATCAGAACGAAATGTTCACGTAACTTTTGTTAGTAAACGGAACCAGTTTCAATAAATAATTTATTTAACCGAATAATTAGAATTGGCGAAACCTTTGCAAATGAAAACAGAAATGTGCGCCAGTTGGCGACATAAGGCTACTGAATGAAAGTTTACAAATTCTTCCCAAAAGCTGTTTTATGCAGAAGGTTAATTCAAAACAAAGGGAATTTCTAAAATCGAATAATTAGAAGAACAGACAGGAAGGAAAACGCTGGCCATAATAACTTCACGCCAGCCAAACTGGAAAACTACATTATTTACGGCAAAAATGAGCGCAAAATGTTCATAGTGATGGATATACTACCAAAAAAAGGATTTTTTCAGATTCCTGGAATAAAATACTTTTTCGTATAGATACATACTGGCGCCCTCTAGCAACAGAAACAGTATAATGAAAAAGCAGAAACTATCCGCAAAAGTGGGAGCTATGCGGCGGGAAAGGAATTTTTCGGATACGACTTTTAGAAGCAGAGATAGAAAGAAAATGTTATGCATAAACGCCCACAGATGGGGAAACTGCATTATTGAAATTATACAGAATGGTATAAAGTGCAAAAATATTTTTTTCAATCCGACTTTTAGCAGAGATACAGTTGCAAAAAGGAATGCAAATCTATCTAAAATGTTTCGCGAGATGAGTGGTATCTCAGGCAATTTTTTTTTTTTTTTAAATAGGATCCTTAGAAGCAGAGATATCGAGAAGAATACATACGTGTACGCTCCCCATTGGGAGCGTACAACACGTATGTATTATTAAACGCGTAGATAAGGCTGCAACTACGTATGTTGTAAACAGAAATATACACCCCTAGTGAAAAAATTGTACGTTGCGAAAAATTGGGAATTGATGAAAACTATTTATCATGATCGCTATTCATCACAAAAGCAATTTTTGGATTTTTTTTTATTTATTTACTCTCCTACCAAAAAATAATTCAATTATTTATTACCTTCAAGAGGAAATATGCGCAAAATGTTTTTCGTCTTGAATGGCACTTCTTTCGTCTTGAAGATCCCTCTCTCTCTCTAATTTGGGATTTTAGAAGCACGTGTCAGCTACAAACATGATGGAAACTGAAATTTGCAACTACGCCCGATAGTGGCAAAATTGTACATAATGAAAAACTACAAATTGCATGCAAAGTATTTATCACCATTAACGATATCTGTCTCAAAAATTAATTTCTCGAGTCGGACGTTTAGAAGCAAAGATATCAGGAAAAATGCGTTATACATTTATGCCCTGTAGTGGGAACTTCTTTCGATTGGGTGGGATTTCTTTCGTTATCCCACCCAATCCTGCTTCACCGTTGCTTTGCTTTTCATCCTAGTCATGTTTTCTTTCCGTCTAGCTCTCACACGCTGCTTCGTCCTGTAGTCGTTATTCCATTCCCGTTGTTGTTTCTCCTATTGTAGAAAAGCACCGGTGAGCCTTGAGAGCAGCTTTCGCACGGTCCCGGACAATTCGTCCAACGCCGATTCGTCCAATGGTATCATTTTACCAACGGTAAACTTTATTTACCAGAAAGGAATAATAATTTAAATTATTCTCCTCTTCGTATCCTTTAGAAAGATAATTTCCGTATATTTGGTAATTGTAAACATTTTACATAAACCTGGTAAAAGGCACTCAATGGAGCATTTTTCAGCTGTTTGCAAAGCACCTAGGCCGCGGGCATTTTTTGAAGATTTTAATTTACAACCTAGATATTTAGTATTTGTAAATATGTTATAAAACCTAATAAAAGGCTCTCATCCTATCATATCTCAGGTCTTTACGAAGCACCTAGGCACCGGGTCTTTTTAAAACATTTTAAGTCAAAACCTAGGTATTTGGTATTTGTAAACATTTTATAAAACCTTATAAAAGGCACCCAACGAATCATTTCTCAGCTATCTACCAGGCACCTAGGTCGCGGGCCTTTTTAGAAGATTTTAAGTTACAACCTAAATATTTGGTATTTGTAAACATTTTATAAAAGGCATTCATCGTATCATTTCTGAGGTCTTTGCAAGGTACCTAGGCCGCAGGCCTATGAATTAATATTTCGTGCTTAAGTGAAAGCGCAATATTATTAACTTGATTTAATGTGTAAACGTTATGAATATGACATCGGTAGAATATAAACCGTTAAAAAGGCATATGAATTAATATTTCGTGTTTAAGTAAAAGCGTAATATTATTAACTTGATTTAATATAAAAACGTTATGAATATGACATCGCTGGAATAAAAACTGTTGAAAAGGCCTCTGTCCAAACCCCGAACAGTTGTTTCCATTGGGCAGTTGGCAGAAAATCCCACTGCATTCTACAAACAGAAACGGAACACTAGTATTTTATTTCATGCAAAAGAGAAACATTGAAGTTGATAGAACGGCTAGTACATCAGTAACTTCATACGGCAGCAAGGACAGTATAACAAGAAAACGCGATTCCCCCCCCCCCCCCAATCTGTAACCACAATATTACGCATGAAATGTAACATTATTTTACATTCTTTGGACTACCGGTACTTTCGTATAACATCGGAGATAGAATCAAAACAGATGAGACTTTTATAGCACGAGTAGCACTTCGGACAGATAGGACGGAATTGGACCAATCGTCCATTGGACGAATCGGCATTGGACCAATCGTACCAACCCACTTTCGCAAGAGTTTGCTGCGATGGGTAAGGAAAATCACTTCATTTGTTTCTTTGGCGGTTCGCCGCAGCAGCACCTAATGCGGGAGCAGCACAAGCTGTTTCGGTTCGGGTCGACCGGTCGGTCGGTTCTGGTCAGTCCTGATCTTTGTACATATTTTCAGAAATTGCACGCATCAGCAAATAATTTATTAAAATTAGAAGTGTGAAAGCCTATTTGTTTTTATTCTTGAATTCTATTACGAAAAGTACTTATTAGAGTACGAATTTTTTTTTTTTCCAATGCATTGTGCTTTTGCTATATTTGCTTTCATACGTAAATTATAGCAAAAAAAAAAAAAAAAATACACATAAATTTGGGTAATCTGCATAGCATTTTGCTACAACTTTTGCTGACAAAACTGCCAAATTGCTACAAGAGAAAAACTTTCAGTTTATACACTGATCGGAGGAAAACAGAATTGCACCAATCGAATTTTAAAAAGCAATGATATGGAATAATAGAAATTTTGAATTCAATAGCATCAAATTTTACGCCCCCTAGCGGCGAAATTATACATGGAGGAAATACCGAAAGGGCATGGCTCATTGTTCTCACAGTTCGGGTTTCCTAATGCAAAAAGTAATTTTAAAAATCAGAATACTGGTGCAGTGATATGAGGTCTAGAGACGGAGGAATATTGTGATAATATATAAATATATATATATACCTAAGAGCATAGCCGAAAAACATAAGAAAAACTTAAGAATTTAAAACGAAAGTTGCAAAATAAAAGTTGCAAAATAACCTGAAGATCAAAACGCGCAACGCAGCAGTTATGAAAATTCAGAATTCACATTCTATTAAGAAGAGACTGAAGCAAAAAAAATTTTTGACTCATACCAAGTACAACATAGAAAAGGTTATGTATTGACCGGTGTGAGTAAAAAGAGAAAAAAATAGAACAACTGAATGTAGAAAGTGTCGAGAATACTGAGCCTTGGCTTTATCAAGGACCAGCAAAAACTCTGCATTTTCTCACTTCCACAAAGACCTATTTGGAAATGGGTTTCTGCAAAGTCATAGATGCAAGTAATAAGCCCACAAAAAAATAAATAAATATATATATGCCATAACCTCCACAGAGTTGTATGAACAAGCTTTAGTTAATAATTTAGCTTGCATCCATAACTTTCCTGGCCCGACCCATGCTCTTCATCTGTTACTAATAAACAGAAAGAAGATGATTATAGAAAACTCAAGTTGTAAGAGTGACATTATGAATCAGAAAAAATGTTCAGCAATAACAAATTGCCAAGTTACCTAGTCGCCTGAGAGAGAATTTAAACCTGAATAGCAATACTAAAATACTACAAATCCTTAAACATTGCAATAAAAATGGAAATATTTTTTTTTCTAAAGCACAGATTCTTGAAAGAAAACTGGATTATAAAAACCCCTACTCCACAACTTCTGACAACACAAAAACGAGAATAAAATAAAGACAATAATAAACTAAAGAAATGCTTTGTGAAGGTTATATGACATAAACAATTAGTTGCAATATGTACAAAGTATTTCAGAAGTGCTTTAAGTGCATAATTAAGTAGTTATTAAGACCTTAACTACATTGAAAACACATCGCAGACTACAGGAACAATGGAACGGCCGGCTGCTTAGCCTTAGTTCCCTAAAAAATGTGCAAAGTTACCAAGAAAAGAAAGAGTTAAAATCCGCAAAAAAAGTTAGACTTGCTAGTGCCTAAATGCTTAAAGCAAAAAAAAAAAAAAAGAAAAAATGTTCATGAAGTTCAAACATTGAACTCGGAAAACCTAAAACCCAAAGACAATGAAGAGAGCTTACCTCTTATGCATCTTAACTTCTTCGACTCTTGAGGAAACATGGCCGACCTTTTACCCCAAACTTCAAAACACCCCTGCCACTCCCTAGTCGCTGGGGGGGATGCAGTGTGGGTGGGGCTGAAGGCCTCCACACACTGAAAAAAATCCTACTCGCGGAGATTTAACTAGAGAAAAATATAATTAAGATTGTGGACCTGTTTGATCAGAGAGGGCAGAATTAACTCTCCAGAATACATGAGAAATATTATGAAATACACAAGTAGTGTATTTAATAATCTTTGCATGTATTTAATCACCTTAGTGAGCTTCTGTAGACTATTCAGAATCCTATTAATTTTAATATATATCAAACACGTGGAGACAATGCAAATGGACGATGTAATCACTCTTTCCACGTTATTTTTTAAACAACGCATAGCGACTGAAAAATTGTATTTCGGCACTGCTGGGATCGAACCCCAGAACTCTCGATAACTAGTCGAGTGCGTTCGAATTTACGCTACAGCGCCAACAATTCTCAGCGCAATGCGTGGTTTATCAGTCAGCATCTGACTATACGAATGCGTATTGATGGTCTCAGCAACTGAGATGTCGTCATCTGGTGGCATTTAACGCAACAGCTATTTTAATTGTAGCTGATAAATTCAAAGGGCGATAGAAATGTTTAATATATATCAAACACGTGGAGACAATGCAAATGGACGATGTAATCACTCTTTCCACGTTATTTTTTAAACAACGCATAGCGACTGAAAAATTGTATTTCGGCACTGCTGGGATCGAACCCCAGAACTCTCGATAACTAGTCGAGTGCGTTCGAATTTACGCTACAGCGCCAACAATTCTCAGCGCAATGCGTGGTTTATCAGTCAGCATCTGACTATACGAATGCGTATTGATGGTCTCAGCAACTGAGATGTCGTCATCTGGTGGCATTTAACGCAACAGCTATTTTAATTGTAGCTGATAAATTCAAAGGGCGATAGAAATGTTTAATATATATCAAACACGTGGAGACAATGCAAATGGACGATGTAATCACTCTTTCCACGTTATTTTTTAAACAACGCATAGCGACTGAAAAATTGTATTTCGGCACTGCTGGGATCGAACCCCAGAACTCTCGATAACTAGTCGAGTGCGTTCGAATTTACGCTACAGCGCCAACAATTCTCAGCGCAATGCGTGGTTTATCAGTCAGCATCTGACTATACGAATGCGTATTGATGGTCTCAGCAACTGAGATGTCGTCATCTGGTGGCATTTAACGCAACAGCTATTTTAATTGTAGCTGATAAATTCAAAGGGCGATAGAAATGTTTAATATATATCAAACACGTGGAGACAATGCAAATGGACGATGTAATCACTCTTTCCACGTTATTTTTTAAACAACGCATAGCGACTGAAAAATTGTATTTCGGCACTGCTGGGATCGAACCCCAGAACTCTCGATAACTAGTCGAGTGCGTTCGAATTTACGCTACAGCGCCAACAATTCTCAGCTGAGAATTGTTGGCGCTGTAGCGTAAATTCGAACGCACTCGACTAGTTATCGAGAGTTCTGGGGTTCGATGCCAGCAGTGCCGAAATACAATTTTTCAGTCGCTATGCGTTGTTTAAAAAATAACGGCTGAGAATTGTTGGCGCTGTAGCGTAAATTCGAACGCACTCGACTAGTTATCGAGAGTTCTGGGGTTCGATCCCAGCAGTGCCGAAATACAATTTTTCAGTCGCTATGCGTTGTTTAAAAAATAACGTGGAAAGAGTGATTACATCGTCCATTTGCATTGTCTCCACGTGTTTGATATATATTAAACATTTCTATCGCCCTTTGAATTTATCAGCTACAATTAAAATAGCTGTTGCGTTAAATGCCACCAGATGACGACATCTCAGTTGCTGAGACCATCAATACGCATTCGTATAGTCAGATGCTGACTGATAAACCACGCATTGCGCTGAGAATTGTTGGCGCTGTAGCGTAAATTCGAACGCACTCGACTAGTTATCGAGAGTTCTGGGGTTCGATCCCAGCAGTGCCGAAATACAATTTTTCAGTCGCTATGCGTTGTTTAAAAAATAACGTGGAAAGAGTGATTACATCGTCCATTTGCATTGTCTCCACGTGTTTGATATATATTAAACATTTCTATCGCCCTTTGAATTTATCAGCTACAATTAAAATAGCTGTTGCGTTAAATGCCACCAGATGACGACATCTCAGTTGCTGAGACCATCAATACGCATTCGTATAGTCAGATGCTGACTGATAAACCACGCATTGCGCTGAGAATTGTTGGCGCTGTAGCGTAAATTCGAACGCACTCGACTAGTTATCGAGAGTTCTGGGGTTCGATCCCAGCAGTGCCGAAATACAATTTTTCAGTCGCTATGCGTTGTTTAAAAAATAACGTGGAAAGAGTGATTACATCGTCCATTTGCATTGTCTCCACGTGTTTGATATATATTAAACATTTCTATCGCCCTTTGAATTTATCAGCTACAATTAAAATAGCTGTTGCGTTAAATGCCACCAGATGACGACATCTCAGTTGCTGAGACCATCAATACGCATTCGTATAGTCAGATGCTGACTGATAAACCACGCATTGCGCTGAGAATTGTTGGCGCTGTAGCGTAAATTCGAACGCACTCGACTAGTTATCGAGAGTTCTGGGGTTCGATCCCAGCAGTGCCGAAATACAATTTTTCAGTCGCTATGCGTTGTTTAAAAAATAACGTGGAAAGAGTGATTACATCGTCCATTTCCTATTAATTTTAATGTTAGTTTTGCTGTTTTTAGTATAGCTATTCTAGTGAGTGAATAACTAGTTTTCTTTTATATTTATTTTTATTTTCTTTTATAAACAGATTTTTAAGTTTTTTTTGTGATTGTGTCTGTATTTTTTTATTTTTAATAGGACCTTCTTATCCATAGCACTAAGGTTCCTTTTTGTAGTTAATATGCATCCTCTAGCCAACTTCCAAAAGGCTTTCATTGGTCAGAATCATATTATTAACTGTGTAGAAAATTAAAGCAGATCTGCCAACCTTACTCTATTACTCAGAAAATTTTTTCTTAAAGTTCTTTTGGTGAAAGAAGTAGGAATTTTGTTCTCTAGAAAACTGCCTAATAGTATATTAATGTGGTAATTGAAGTCAAATTGTTGCTGCAAATTCTTGAAATTCTAAGCACCTGAGAAATTAGTACATTCTCAATTACTTTGGTTGATATGTTTTTATTTCAGTGTAGATATTTAATTACTTTGAAAGGAAAATTAACTCTTTTATCAAAGAGGCTAATAGATGGGTTACCTCTGTTAAGTTTAATGCTTAAGTCTAGGAACTCTAGTTCCTGATTACTGTGGTTGGTTTTACATAAGTTAAGAGAGCTAGGATAGATATTATCAAAATCACTCTCTATAACTTCTGAATTATTTATACACAGCAGATCGTCAATATATCTAAATGTGTACAGGTAGTTATCGGAGTAAGTGGAGTGATTTTTAATGAATTTATATTCCTTAAAAAACAGGAATAGATTTGCAATACTTGTGGATGTTGACGTTCCCATAGGGATACCGTTTACTTGCTTATAGAGAGTATTATTATATAAGATATGGTTATTTTTTATGCAGCAATTGAGATAAGAGTTCCAGGCTCCTACATTAACAAATGGGTTAAGTTTAAATTCTGAATACAGCTCTTTAAAGGTGGTGATTATATCCGATAGAGGCAGATTAGTATATAGGTTCTCAAAATCATAACTATTAATATCTAAGGGATTTACTTCGAGTATAGTGGAAATTACTTCTGCATTATTATTAATTATCCAAAAATCTCTGTACTTCAAATTAGTACAGTTACTAATGTGTTTCAAGACCTTCAAGATTTCTTTAAAAGCTGGATCAATTTTCTTTTTATGACTCCTGACTCCACTAGCTATGAATCTGAACCTTACTGGATCTTTATGAAACTTAACAGTTGCAAAAAGGAAGGGAAATTCAGGCTCATATTTTCTCATTTGTGGAATTTTAAGTTTCTTGAAGAATGCCTTAAAACGATTTTCTAACTGCTTGGTAGAATAACTTACGGGCTCGTAGGTTACTCTATTATTGAGTTCCATTGTTAACAATTCAAAATAGAATTTCTTACAGATAATTGCAAAATTATTGCTAGCTTTATCAGTAGTGGTAAGAATAAATAGGTCTTGTAGTTTGGAGAGTGACCTCTTAGCATCTCCAGAGAAAAATAGATTTCTATCAAAACAAAAATCAAGACCTGCCAACTCATTATGAAGCCATTGATTACATTATATTTCCATTCTGCGAAGGCCTCAATAGGCTGATTGTATGTTAAACTGGTTTTTATAATGTACCTAGTAACGTCTTTAGTGAAGCTCTCAAGAATCCACTCTTTGGAGATCTGGAAGGAAGGTCTAAATTTAGACCATACTCTAATAAATTCCTAAGCTTGTAATTTTCTACAAAACTCAAGTTACCAGTGATAATATGCTTGTAATTCTTATCATAGTGAACTGTGTCTTTATGTTCATCACAAGAACATGTAGTAACTACAGGTATGGAACTCGAAGAATTAAGTTTGTAGTTTTTACCTATTGACCTTAAGGTCTTAACATATTTAAAACTTACAATAGACTGGTGCCTGTGGATGGGAAAAAAATTGCATTATTGTAGAACAGCTTCCTAACATTGAGATGATCATAGGTTTTATTTAGAAACCTGATGGTCACATAATTACTGGAAATTTCTTTAAGAGAAATTTTATCTTTAAGAATATGCTTAAGAATGTCTAGAACCAAAGCGAAAACATGCTTATCAACATGGTTAGCTGTTTTTTTCCAGAATTTGAAAAAACTTTTAAGGACTGAATGCTTGAAGGACTTAAGTATTTTTAACAAAACTAGTATCATTTTTAAAACTTTCCAGAGTTATTTGCAAGTTAGCAAAATCAGCCTTGCTTGAAGTGCGAAATAACCTCTGTCCTCTATTACCTCTAGTGCAGCTCTTGTTGTTAACAAGAAAGAAGAGTTCACGTATAGAAAATTTATGCGGATTATGCTTATTGTAAGAAAGAGTGGAATAAGACCATAGGGATAAAGAGACTGATGCTGCAAAATTTCAAGGGATTCAGTTTCAAGTCGAGCATAGAGGTCAGGGATAATATGCAGTAACTCTATTTTCACTTTGTCAAAACCATGATTATGGAAATGCTCTAATTCAAAGGCAGAGGACGTGCTGAGAAAAAAAGCCAACTGAGATTAATCAGTTTGATTTCGCCTAAAACGTTGAACGGATGTATTCTAAATTTCCGAACGTAAGGTTAGACAAAATGTGAACCACTTTTATTTGAAAAAAGTTCATTTCACCTAATAGGAAAACTGCAATCAGAAATCCGATGCAAAAAAGAATATTTCGAATCAGACTAATAGATATTGCCATCAAAGACTGACGGTCAAAGTGGTACTATACATTCTTTTTTGCAAGAACTTCTGAAAAAAAAACAAAAAAAAAAAACATTAGCGCAATAGCTGCTCATTACTTAGAAGCTTTATAGTGCTGGTATAAAGTAAAGCCATCTGCAAACATGATAGTTTCGCTGAATGTAGCAAAATAACAGACTATAAAAATCTGTAACGATGATCGTTTTTTGATTAGTCGCACACATGCGCTGGTTTGTATGCCCGAAAAAGTGGATACCTAAAAATGCTGTACGTTTCCTTGTCCGATTCCATGCAGAGAATTTTGTGTTCAAAAAATAGCGCAAATTTTACTCCTTGATTTTTGGCAAAACGCAACGAAGTGTAACGCATAACAGTCCTAAATTCATCACAAATACACTTATTCGGGAACTACATTAAAAAAAAATTAAAATCGAAGACAGAAAAAGAAAACATTTGGTTGTGTATGATACGGGAAGAATGATGACAGTAAGCAAGCGTAAGCCTCGACACAAATGGGCCTTTTTCGAGCAGCGAACCTAACGGAAGATTAGGCGAAATATTTAAGTCAGATCAGATTCGGGTCAACAAGACATCCTTGTTGTGATAGTAGTTCTATTTCCGTAGCGCCTGAACATGTAATTCGCTCGTTTAAGGACACTTTTATCCAGGGTCACAGCTTCGGTAAATTTTGTTACGCCATGTTCAGCAGAGTGGAGGGATTTATTGATGGCTTCCACACACGAGCCACGTTTTTTTTTTTTTCTTTAGTGAAGGCTTAAAAAGACAATACTATCAAGGAAGCCATTAAGTCAAAAACGACTCAACCGTGCCCCGATCTAGGGCAGAAGGTTTTGCATTACGAATGTAATCAAACCCTGGATTTACTAAGCCTTGAGAACTTTCACGTTTTCTAGCGCGTATTGATTGTGGTACATTCTCTTCAGAAAATTTACGTACAAAATCTTTGCACACTGCATATTTATGCTGAGCCCAAAGTTCGGAGACATTTTCTGGTTCTCTAAATCCATTGATAATATCGAATAACATTTCACAGATAAATCGGCATTAGCTTCTGAGCAGCTTCAATTAGCTTATCATGCAACTCAGCCAATGGATTTATGTTTTGTAACATCGTATCTAATCTCCCCATTACTATTCGCAAACAGCCTTCCTTGATCAGCAGCGAACCTAATAATGGAAGATTAGACGAAATACACTTTTTGCCAAAATAAATAAATAAAAAATGAAGCACCCAGAAGAAATCATCAAATAGAGATGAAAATTTGTATGTGCAATGTGCATAACAATTATAATATTTGGCAAAATATTATAATTGTCAAGTCACATTACTGTGACCACCTCCTACTTTTGACGTCAACAGCGCGTAGCCAATGAAAGAAGGTACGTGTTGTGAGCTGGCTTGGAGGGTATATAAGGTGTGCTGCAGGTATTCTGAAAATATATCACTAGTTGCTGTCATGGATAAAAGCAGCGATGATTATCGGCTTTCGGGCCAAGGGTGGCAGCATTTCTGAAACATCGCAGTTTGTGAACTGTTTGCGTGTTACTGTGGTTAAAGTGTATCGTGATTGGAGAAATGGCACCATTGCGAATAACCGATGTGAAAACTATTTCAAAGTACTTCCCTGACTCCATAATTCCCCACACTTAAGCCCAATTGCGCATCTGTGGGACCACCTCCATCGTGTTGTTCGCTCTATGGATTCTCCACCACGCACCCTCCAGCAGCTGTCAGATGCACTGCAGTCAACATGGCTCCACATACCAGTGAACACCTTCCAGCACCTTATTGAGTCACTCCCAGCCAGTCTAGCTGCTAACTGCGCTGCACACGGCGATTACTCTGGATATTAGCAGGTGGTCACAATAATGTGACTCGACGGTGTGTGTATATATATATATTATATATATTTGGAGGTGCAAGATCTTGGCTGCGAATGGACATTTCTACTATGTCCCATAAGTGCTCTATTGCGTTCATGTCTGACGAACGTGGTGGCCACATCATCCGTCCGAACTGTCCAGAATGCCCATCGAACCAATTTTGGGCAACCTGGGCCCGGTAATATGGTACATTGTTTGCCTGGAAAATCCCATCGTTGTTGGGTACATGAAGTCCATGAAGGGCTGCAAATGGTCACCCAGCAGAACAAGAAAGCGATTACCGGTTAATGACGTGTTTGCGACGACCAGAGGATCCAAACCGTGCCACGTAAAAACACCCCACACATGCATGAAACCACAACCAGCTTGCACAGTCCCTTGTTGACGGCTTGGGTCCATGGCCTCACGGGGTCTGCGCCACACTCGAACCTTACCATCGGCTCGTAACAACTGGTAGCGTGACTCATTGGACCATATTACATGTTACCAGTCTTCCAGGGTCGAATTACCGAGTTCACGAGCACAAGTGAGGCGCTGTGTCCGATGTCGTGGTGTTAACAAAGGCATTCTGGTGGGTCTTGTGCACTCATACCCCATGGACGCTAAATTACGCGGCACCGACCTGATGAATATGTCTCTCATATCTCCTGCATTGAAGCCGGATGTTATTTAAGCCAATGCCACTTGTTTGCAAGCACGGACAATCCTGGTCAGACGCCACTGGTCAGGGTCATTCAGCATCCGTGGTCGGCCACTGCGCTGTCCACGGTGGGTGGTATAATGCTTTCCATGAAGTATTCTCGGTACATACATGCCACCGTGAATCGAGGAATGTTGAATGTTCCCACAACTTCGGAAATTGAATGTCCCATCCGTCTGGTTCCCACTCCATGCCTCTTTCAAACTCCGATAATTCACGTCGGCTTGCCATAATCTTACTCTCGGTTGTTCAACCTGACTCATGAGATTACACCTCGCAACTGATAAAAACCGTGGAGAGCGTCGAGGATTTATACGACGGCAGCGCTAGTTAAAAATTTGCATACTGCTATGCCATGACTTTTGGCACTTCAGTGTATATACGAAAGGATTATTGCAATTCTAGAGCTGTTGGGCCATTTATTCGGATAAAACAGCTACACGAGTGGAACAAGTCAGTCCATTGTAGCGCCCGCCACCACTGGGCTGGGGTACAAGCGGTTTCTCAAAGTGGCATAGACGCTTCACAGATACTATCCTGAGGCATAGCGTGTCAGATGGTGTCCAGATTGCGGGCCAATTCGCCAACACTCCGGGATGGACTTAGATGGTGTCTCATGGTGTGCCAAACATGTTCGATCGGTGAGGGGTCGGGCGATCGGGCTGGCCATGGAAGAGTGTCGACATTACGGAGGCAGGCTTGGGAGAGTCGTGCGGTGTGTACCCAGGCATTATCCTGTTGAAAAACTGCATGGTGATGCTGCGGTAGGAATGGCAAGACAACAGGTCGTAGAATGTCGTCGACGTACCGTTGAGCCATGAGGGTGGTATGGAGGTCTACCAACAGTGTCCGGCAATCGTAGATAATTGCTCCCCTGACAGTCTTTCCTGGTGCGCTGTTCCTCGGTAAAGGCAGGATCCGTGCGTTGGCCGGCTCGTCTTCAAACACATATGCGCTGGTCATCTGCTTCAGGTGCAAACCGGGACTCATCACTTATGACAACACGATGCCACTGGACACGTGTTGTCATAAGTGATGCGTTGATCGGGCCCGACATCACTGCCGGTGATACTCGCTGGTCAGTGGTTGGCGGCGGAGTAGCCTCCTCGAATGTAGTCTTTGTGCCCCAAGTCATTTGGCAACGATCCAGTGACGACATCCGTACTTGTAGACGACGCAAAATGGCCATGGATGGTTGAGAGCGACAAATTCGGTTCCGTTCCTGGGGTTTCCACAATCGCTTGATCCCAGCATTCCGTCGTTGCCCTCGGCGGTCTACTGCCCTCGTGCCGCTGGATTGTACTCTCCTCGACCAATTGACGCCAATATCGTCCGATTGCCGCGTCTCTCCGACCCAAATGCTTCGCGATACGTCGACTTGACCAACCGGCCTCTCTCAGCCCAATTATACGTCATCTCTCAAACTCGCTCGACTGCTCTTATTGCGCACAGATCCAACGTTGAGGCATCCTCACAGTCTAGGGAGGTTAGTGCAACTGTAATCCGCTGTCACAACTGTCTCTGCGTGCGAGCTTTGTTCTTGAATCTCGCATCAAGGAGATGCGCGGTTCCTATGCGCTGTGGAGGACCACTATTTTATCATTGGTCGTTATTTTTCAATCATTTGCACATTCTGCCCTGAGGTACTTGCATGCGGAGTTTCATCAGGATCGAACGAATTCTCGGGGTGTGTTTTTTTTTTTTCCAAAGAGTGTATTTAGTCCATACTTTTATTTGTTGATTTACCCAAATTAAGTATCTACAATTATCCCTGCTTTGGTTTGTTATCTCTATTCGTTAACAGAGAAATCCTATGATTTATCTGGCGGAGGTGGTCCGATTTCGGCTTCCACTGAAGCGAAGACTAAGGTAGTGTTGTATTTCTTCACATTGTCTCCATAATTTATCGCTTCAGGCGGGTTGTTGATATTTCTTCCAGTAAATTAGGCGTTTCTGGAAAACCTTAGAGTGAAAATTAATTTTCCATCGCGACAGCATTTGGAGTTTTTTTTTTTCTTTTATAGGTGTCGAGGTCATGCGGCCAGTAGTCGTGGTAACGTCAAAGAAAAACAAATTAAAATTCTTGCATTTGTATGACTTTGTGCCACGCAACATCACAGCCCGTTTTATATGTATATATACTACTACCTTCGAAGGGTAGTTGTAGCTATGACATACTTTTCCAAACGCTGGATTTGTACGCAACCTGAATGATCGGAAACTCGTGTACAAAATTTGAGTAAAATTTGACTATTCCGCCTAGTTATAGTCCCAAACTGATTCCTTTTTTGCCTTTAATTTTTCTTACAGTTCTGCTTTTTAGTAGAGAAAAAAGAGAAAAAGCCCTCCCACCTGTAACATAAGCAACACAAGATTTCCTCTGTTGACACTTCGACAATTTGTGTTTTAAGCTTTCCTTAACACTTACTCCCTCATCACCTAGTACAGTATCTACTATAAGCAAAAATCCAACAACATTCTTCGCAACACAAGATTTCAAATATATACTTTCTTCATATTGGTTTCTCACACTACACGACACTCAAAATCTCCAGTTCTGTTTAACGGATTTTTTTTTTTTTTTTTTTGTCAGCTAAGCTAAATCAGCAACACGAGCTTTGTCAAAGGTTAGTTTCTTGCAGTTAGCACTTTATCAACCACAACCTGATCTTAAACAGTCATGTTCAATATTTTTTTTTTCTGGAAACTTACCAATTCACCAAGCGGAACAAAGTCATCGAATTCACCGATGAACTAAAAACGACGATTCCACTTTTCGGGCATCACCACTATGGGTTGCGGCGATATTTCCTTAAATAAGGTCAAACATGTAGAAAGATAGTACAAACATAACGCAAATTCCAGATCAGCAGTCACACTTCTAATCCTGATCAGTTTTTTTTTTTTTTTTTTTTTGAGGATGAAGCTATTTCTGTTGTTCATTCGCTTATTTTTACAGTCTTGCTGAACAAAAAACTTCGCAGATAAATAAATTGTATCACATCCTGTAGTTGATTATTCGGATAATGAATATGGTGTCAGTATCTGCTTGTGCTCACATTGTCTTAGACTTTGCGTGCGAATGTTTAATCCTATTTACATATAAATGTTTCCGGATCTCTGTGACCGATCGCGAAGTTCACTGTAACTATAAGGAAAAAAATATCTTCGTGATCAAGATCATTAAACTTTGATTTCTTAAACCGCAGCACGCCATCTTACTTTTGAATATCTTGCCTCGTTACCTAGTACCGTACGTAGCAATTAGGAATAATACACAGGAGACTCATTTGTAAGGGATTTATGGCGACGATTGTAAGATTAAAGATAGACAAGCTCAGGTCAAATAAGAAAATACGATAAGGCACGCTTTTAGCCATACACCCCCTTGGATTATGAAGCTAATAGTGCTAAAAAAATGTCTTACTGTCTCACATGTTTCTTCTTGAAACCAGAGAGAAAGCATTCTTTAACATTCTTGTAAATTCTCACAGACCCATGCTTTCCTTGGAGTCACAAAGTTTTTTTGTTTGTTTCTTTTAAATTAAGAAACTTGGTTTAAAAAAATTAATTAAGTTTTATCAAGGTAACTAATTCCTAAGAATAAATAGGACCAGTCAACGAAATTTTCCATGGATGCGTGTAAAGCTCTTTTGACCACAGAATTACATTCTAAAAACTCTCGAATTGCTGTCCCTCACCCTCCTCTCTATTTAGTGGAAGAATTGACAAGGAAGATGACACCAAATTTTCGGTTGTAATGAGAGCATCTTTTGAATATTTTCCAACGCAAATAAAACTCTTTCATAGTCAATGGAACCGGTTAGATTAAAAATTTAACCAAATTTCTGCAGTCAATAAAATACCCAGAAATCGAAACAGCTACTTACTCTCCCTAGCGGCTGAAAAGTATGTTACGAGGATCGCACAAAATTTCTCGTAGTAGGAGTATTAGAGGCAAAGAGATTTTCAAATCGTACAGTTAAAAGAAGAAATGCAGAAGGAAACATAACTCTACGGCCCCTAGCGGAAGAATTTCGAATAATGAAAAAGTTGAAAATATGCAAAAAGTATTGACAGCAGAAGCTATGCTAAGGAAAAAGAATTTTTCAGATGTCTCTAGAAGGTAGAGATAGCAGGAAAAAGAAGTTTTGACATTTGCGTCATCTAGTTGAAAATCTGTGCATTATTTAAAAAGGATGATGTTCTACAACTTTACTGAACCGAATGGCATACAGTAGTAAAAAATCCAATGGGAGAAGCGGAGATACAGCTGCAAACAGAAGTACATAAACTATCACCTAGCGATAGAACTGTGAACTTGCACGCACGTACAAAATCTGCACAAGCTTAAAATGTTCCAAAAGGTAGATAGTATCCGGTGTTAAAAGAATTTTTCAAATCGGATACTTAGGAGCAGAGATATCGAGAAAAACAGATTAAACCTTTGCTACCGCCCCGGTGGCGCAGTGGTCTAAGCGATGGCCTCTGATCATTCGTCCGTAAGGGGTCCGGGTTAGAATCCCGTGAGGCATGGATGTTGTGTTTGTCTTACGGCACTGGCTCTCTCCCTTCCCTGGAACCAGTGACCCTAAATTAGGGACGGGTGACTGCTTATAGCTCATTAAGTTGCTCACGGCGGACGTTAAACCTCCAATAATAATAAAAAAAAAACCTTTGCGCCAGCAGCGGGAAAATGGTGCATTATTTTCAGGAAATATATACAAACTGTCTTTTTTTTTTTTTTTTTTTATTGGAGGTTTAACGACCACCGTCAGCAACTCAATGAGCTATAAGCAGTCGCCCGTCCCTAATATGGGGCTACTGGTCCCAGGGAAGGGACAGAGCCAGTGCCGTAAGACAAACAACACCCATGCCTCACCGGGACTCGAACCCGGACCTATTACAACAAATGTTTTCATAGTATCTGACCGAAAAATATTTTTTTCAGTCGGGTTTTAGCCCCGCAGACATTGCTGCAAACAAGCTGTAAACAGAAACTTATGTTTACGCCCTCTAGTGGCACACTTTTACATTAAGAAATAATTGAAATCATATTCCAAGCATTTCGCATCAAAAACGCGCCCCGGTGGCGCAGTGGTCTAAGGCGCTGGCCTCTGATCATTCGTCCATAAGGGGTCCGGGTTCGAATCCCGTTCAGGCATGGATGTTGTGTTTGTCTTACGGCACTGGCTCTCTCCCTTCCCTGGAACCAGTGACCCTACATTAGGGACGGGCGACTGCTTATAGCCCATTGAGTTGCTCACGGTGGTCGTTAAACCTCCAATAAAAAAAAAACGCTCTCCGATAAAGTTTCAAATCTTACTCTTAGAAGCAGAGATATCGCGACAAAAATAAGATAAAATCTATGCACTATTATTCTAAGCAAAAGTCATTCTCAAAAGTCTTTCCGAGGTGAGTGGTATCCATCCACGAAATAATTTTTTTAATTGAGTAGCGCAGAGTTTGCTGCAAATACATAAGTAAACTATTACGCCCCTGGTGGCCAAACCATTCTTTACCAAAAATTAGAAATTACAGTAGCGAACAAAAGTAATTGGCGAAACAAGTTTTCGACCATAATTTTTATTTTTCTGCTGGACCAAATCGGGTCATTTTGGGATATGATATGTGTTGATTCGTGGGTTACAATGCCGCGTAGTTTTTGTATTTCGCTCAGAGCGAATTTGACGTACGAAATGGGCCATATTCAAGAGTCGCCATTTATTACCCATTTGTTTGCTGCATGTATTTATGTTTTTCTTGTGATTTTTGTGGATTTTGTGATGTGTAGTGTGATAATAAGTCAATCTTACGTTTTCAGAAATGGGTAAAAAGGCGGAGATCCCTGTTGGAGCTCGCCAGGCGGCCGTGAACATGATGGAATCCGGAATGCGCGTTACCGACATTGCGAGGGCCCTGAAGATCCGACACCAGTCCATTTCAGCTATCCTGCAACGTTATAAAACGACTGGGACCGTCGAGAACAGTCCGCGATGTGGTAGGCCTCGTTCTGCTACGTTGGGTCAGGATAGACGCATCCTCCGTCGATCTCGTGCTGATCCCACCTTGACTGCTGTGGACATCGCCACCGAATTCTGCGACAGCGACGACCTGAACGTCAGTCGAATGACCATCGCCTGTCGTCTCATTGCTGGTGGATTGAATGGAAGACACCCCGCCAAGAAACCACTCATCGGAGTCAAGAATCGCCGAGCCAGAGTCGCGTTCGCATGCCGTCATTGACACTGGACAGCGGCGGATTGGAGTAAGGTGCTTTTCACCGACGAGAGCAAGTTCAACTTGTTCGGAAGTGTTGGCATCAGATACGTACGACGTCCGTGTGGCCTGAGGTTCAACCCCCAGTTCATTCAGCCGACTGTCAAGCACGGAGGAGGATCAGCTCATGGTTTACGGCGCCTTCTCTCGCAATGGAATGGGCCCCATCATCAAGATTGATGGAATAATGACCGGTCAGAGCTACCTGAACATGCTTATCAACGATGTCTTCCCATGGGCAAACCAGAACATGCCACTCGGATGGATCATGCAGCAAGACAACGACCCGAAGCACACCTCCAGAGTATCGAAGGCAGCCTTCCAAGCAGCAACAGGTGACACTTCTAGACTGGCCAAGCCAATCTCCAGACCTCAACCCCATCGAGCACGTGTGGGAGGAGCTGGAGAGACGATGTGCGAAGAAAACCTGCCGGAATAGGGCCCAGAAGTTCAACCAGCTGTCTGCAGAATGGGCGCGAATTACGCAGGTCACCGTCGAGAAGCTAGTGGACTCTATGCCGGCCCGTTGGGCAGCTGTTCTTAAGTCTCGTGGTTATCCAACTAAGTATTAGTTATTGTTTTGTCGTTTTCTCGTACTTGTTTTCTGTTATCGTTGCATTAAATGAATGTGATACACACCTACTTTGTTGGTCAATTTGTATGATCTTTGCGATTAAGCTCGGTACCTGATCTGTGTTAAGGTTTCCGATCTATCTGCATATGGGTCATTTTAAAACTGAATAACACATATCATATCCCAAAATGACCCGATTTGGTCCAGCAGAAAAAATATTATGGTTCAAAAAGTGTTTCGCCAAATACTTTTGTTCGCTACTGTATAAGCAGAACATTTCCTACCAGGAGCTGTATCCGATGCAGAATAATTTTTTTTAAATAGGGATTTTAGAAGCACAGATATCGGCGAAATCGCAGTTTACCTTTATGCCCCTAGAGGGATTATTGATTTGGATTATGGATTACTTGGAAATGAAAGTGTATCCAAAATAGTGTTAGCTATAAATGACATCGAAAGGAAGAAAAAAATTAATTGGATACTTAGAAGCAAATATATGGAATAAAGTATATTTTGAATTGGATAGCATCTGCATTACGCCCTCTAGCGGCAAAGGAATGCATCGACAAAAACCAGAGGTAAGGATCATCGTTCTCGTATTTCCAGCTTTTCAATGTAAAAAGAAAATTTCAAGACGGTCTAATGTTTACAGAAACATGGTGTCCACAGAAGGACAGACAAAGAAGTAATACTATTAGCACGTGCTTTTATACAAAAGACTGGCTAAAAAAGCGCTTTTGTGTGTGTCATGTATGTATTCAGAGCGTGATAATTTCAAATACAGAAACAACTGCTTTCTGTCTCTCTAATTTTCCTTCTCACTCTTCCAAAAAAAGCGAAAACGCTGATCGAGGACAAGTACCTAAATTGTAGGGCGCAATGAGCCCATCTTTTGACAAACCTCTTAAAGCGCTAAAGACACTTTTAGATATTTTAATCTTAAATGTCAGTAGTTTTCTAACATTACAAAGAATTTAATTTTATGCAGCATGCAATTTAACTGGCATCGCATCTCTTTTGAGATGGGTTTCACAGTGAAAAAATTTCGTGGTTTTTGTAGCATAATTTTGCGATGCAAGATTTATAGCTGAGTTACACATAAGAAATGATTTTAAATGTTTAAATTTATATATTCCAGCACGTTTCATTCAATTAAAAAAAGTCTATGTTACTTAACATTACGGATGGAACTGCTTGTTTACAGAGCTAAAAAAAGAAATACTTCTCCAAGAGAGAGAGATGATGTATCTATCTTCTTGGTATGCGTTCGAGATCATTCCTAACTGATCAAGATAAAAGCACTGCGCCGGTAGGTCAATGAACGGAGACGTCGAAGGTACAAAAAAAAAAAAAATAAAGGACACACTGTCAGGACAGAAACAGGTTTAAAGAGAGCTTTAAGCGCTACTTACGGATTCTCTCCCATCGCTGATCCGAAAATTTCTTAGTGTCGTCGTTCTCCTGGTTCTGCGGGATGTAGTAATCTATGTTCAGGCACTCCGTCTGAACAGGCGACATGTACAAAGGCGCTGGAAAAAAAAAAAAGACATAATAAATAACTGTACAGAAAAATCTGAGTCAATATTTAATTTCACTAAAGTATATACACATTTGCTTTCCATACTCCCTCTTTTTATGGTCAGCTGACCAGATACTGAAAATACACCTTTGTGTGCCGAATTCATTTTAGGAAACTGCACTGGGTGTAACTTTTAGTTTTTCCAAGCCCCCTCCTCCCCCTCGCATCCCGAGATTTATTCCTGGTTAAGTTTTTGTGTTTCAACTGCTCATGGGGATAAGCGTAACTAACCTTATTATTCTTTCCCTGAAAGAAGTTTACGCTTTCACTTCGTTAATCATTGTTAATAAAAACCTGATTTTGACATATCCCTTGAATTATCGTTATCCTTGGTAAATAAATCACTACGTGTCCGTGTGTCTGGGAGACAATTTAAGAGCAGAGACTCGAAAATTCGTGGTCCGTGTTAATCGCTTCGTCGCACTGACATATTGTACAAAAGTTGCAGGGTTCTTTTTTTTTTTTTAAGAAATAATGACTTACAGTTTTAATGTCAAATTAGTTAAAAAGGTTTTAATAGCTTACAGCCGAGATACTATTTTAACGATTCATTAGTAGTTAGCCATTAAGATTTTAAATGGTTGATTAGAATAACTGCTCTAATTCGAAAGAATCTAAATATTCGTCAAAAGACTAGCAAAGACAGCTGCAACGGTACTGGTAGCTTGCGGCAATTAAATATATCACTAACACGAACTTGGAACAAAAGAAGCTGAACTTTTACGGAAAAATAAACAAATAGAAAACTAGAATAATCACGCTTATCAGTTTCATGTCATGCACTAAGTATCACTGGGGAATTTCCATAAAGTTAAACCTATTACTTAGAGACGGATTAAAGATGCCTAATCACTATTATTATTATATTTGTGGAATTACTCGGGAGTCGAGAACTCTACATGGCTCAGATTAACAAAAAAGAAATCAAAGGCTTTTTCATCGAATTTATTCAAACTGTTTTCAGGAAAGAAACTAATAAATTTTTGCACTACTAAACGTACTTCTCCTTTCGTTTAGCATGCGTTTCAGTATCTAAACGGATAACGTAACAGCGAACACTACAGTTTTTGTTTTTTCTCTCTCCGGCAGTGGATACGATTTCTCTGCTTCCAGAAGACATATTGGAAAATATTCTTTTCGCATCTGGCAGATGAAAATATGAACAGAACCGGTTTGGTATACCTCCGAAATGACATGATAAAGTTTTGTCGTAATCGAAGCATTTTTACGTAAGTTATGATACATAAGGGCTATGGAATAGATCCCGCTCCTGTGTCCTAACCTTTGACCCCATTTCGCCCATTTTCAATAGAATTCGTCCCCAGGCAAGACCCTACAACATACTAACATTTCATCCAAATCGAAGCATTTTAACGTAAGTTATGACGCATAATGGCAATGGAAGTGATTCCGCTTCTATGTCCTGACCTTTGACCCCATTTCGCCCATTTTCAATAAGGTTTGTCGCCAGGTGGTCCCCTACCACATACTAAAATTTCATCGAAATCGAACCTTTTTTTTTTTAATTTGAACATCGATTAAAATATCTTCATTTTATAACTTGCAATACTTAATATTTTCTAAAACATAACCATAACTATGCAATTCAACATTTGTTTGTCTACTGACGTCATGAAAACACAGGTCGCGCCATCTTTTTTCTGGACAATTAACGCGTTCACAAGGATGAAAATTTTAACATTGATTAAAATAGCTTCATTTCATAACTTGGAATACTTAATATTTTATAAACCATAAACGTAATTATGCAGTCCAACATTTTTTTGTCCACTGACGTCAAAGTACAGGTCGCGCCATCTTTCCTCTGGTTTCAACACCACCAAAGAAAAGTTATTGATTTTTAATATGATTATGGTTATGTTTTAGAACATATTAAGTTTTCCAAGTTATAATATGAAGTTATTTTACTCGATGTTAAAATTTTCATCCTTGGGAACACATTAATTTTGAAGGAAATGTGCACAAAACTTTTTCTATTGGAAGTATAGGAATCAAAATTGCTTGACGTCCACCTTAAAAATATGGGATAAGGGCAATGGAAAGAATCGCAATCCTATGGCCTGACCTTTGACCACATTTCGTCCATTTTTCAATAGGGTTCGTCCCCAGGTGGTCCCCTACTACATACTGAAATTTCATCGAAATCGAATCATTTTTACGCAAGTTATGACGCATAAGGGCAATGGAATGCATCCCGATCTTATGTCCTGACCTTTGACCCCACTTCATCCATTTTTAATAGGGTTCGTCCCCAGGTGGTCTCCTACCACATAGTAAACTTTCATTGAAATCGAACCATATTTACGCAAGTTATGACGCATAAAGGCAATGGAATGATCCCGCTCCTACGTCGTGACCTTTGACCCCATTTGTCCCATTTTCAATAGGGTTCGTCCCTAGGCGGTCCCGTACCACATACTAAAATTTCATCGAAATCGAACCATTTTTACGCCAGTTATCGTGCGGACGGACGGACAAAGCTGGAGCATATACGCTTCTTCAACCTACGATTGGAAAGCGTAAACAACCTGTTTACTAGAATTATTCAAATGAAAGCTAAACACGTTGAAATTTCAAAAGAAAATGTTAAAACGTTTCATCCGCAAGCTCCCGATTTATGCAATACGCAGGTTCCTAAGAAATCACATGAAAAGTTAATTTGAACATTTTTTTTTTTTTCCGGTGGGGAAACGGAAAAATGACTGGTTACATTCTTCTCACGTGTAATTATTATAAAACCGGGAATATCAGAATGGTGCTGGCACATGTATCAGTCCACATTGTTACAAAAAACAAATATAAATAATTGCATTCTAAGAGATATAAAATGAGTATACAGTCCGCAGAACAGTCAGCAGTCCTTTCTTCAATAAAGCCTCGTACAGGCTCATCGAAACATAGCCGTAAAAAAACGTTCTTTCAAGTCAGTCAAAAATACATTTATTTTCTTTCGGCATTTCACTTCTTTGACATTCCTGGAAAATTTCAAGTTTGCGTACCAGTGGTATAGCTTGTATAATTTCTAGCTGCCAAAATACGTTAAGATTCAGCACAGCAAAGGGTAGCATAAAAACATGTACGAAACCTTCCTTTATATAGTTGTGAGCACTGGCCAGGTGGACTTTCATTAAAACTTTTTTAAACTTTGAAATCGCGAACAAAACTAAGAGCGATTCACTTTGTCATCGGGCTTGTAGCAATTTGCAAGCGGTACGGCTTCTGCTTCAACGTTTGCGTAAGATCGTCCAAACGGTCGATCGTGGAATATCCAGTTCTCTACTCTCTGTGCAAGTCGACTTCTGTGGGTTACGCACGAGCTCCACGGTTTCTTCAGGCACTGATGGACGACCCATTGGTTTCCCTTTACATAAGCATCCTGTCGCTTTAAACTGCTCATACCATTGCCGAATGGAGTTGGCGTTAGGTGGAGTTTTCCTAAATTTCGTTCAAAAGTGTCGTTGCACAATGTACTGTTGTCACAGATTGACTAGCATGAAATTCGAGGACAGCAAACGCTTTCTCGCTGTTTGAAGCCATCTTACCTACTATAAGACAAGTACTGCCCTCTTGCGGCCGGTAGCGGCGACCAAAGTAAACTTTGAGCAATGCGTGTCTGATAACATCCAACTCGAGCTGCATATCGCTAATATTACAGCCATAAAAAATCATGAAACCGCTCCAATCATTTGTAGACACTCTGTATATATAATCCTTTTTGTAAGAGAAACTTCTGTACTGCAACTAAAATCTGTGCGGTAAATAGTGTAAATAATTCAGAATCTTGAAGAGCCAGCTCAAATTTCATTTATATTTTATACTCTCATTATCCTGGATCTTATGAAGAAAGCCTCCATTTAGTTTGCTCTTTGAATGACTTTGGATCTTGAAAAATTTCATCAACCATTGTCAATCCACTGACGGGTGAAGTCTCCCTAAGTATTGTATCTTCTTTAACTCTATCTTAAGCCATTCTCTTCCATGCAACTCCAGCATGCTTTCAAGCTTCATTCACGCATGCCCCACGTGCTCTTCTTCTGGCTGTTTTTCATTGTCTCCTTTTATTCAGTCTAGTATTTCAGTTGCCTAACGGTGTGTGTGTGTGTGTGTGTGTGTGTGGTTAGGTCTTCTAACAATAATATATCTTGAAACTTGAAGGACTTTACCTTACCCATGATGTCATCCCCTCTTGGAAGTTTTTTTTTTTCTCAGACACACACACACGTGTGTGTACTCGTATTTTCTGTAATTCACAATTACAGAATCATCATCATCATCATCGTCAACCATTATCAATCCACTGCTGGACGAAGGTCTCAAGTTTCCTCCACAACGGTCTGTCTTGTGCCAGTCTCCTCCATGTCACCCCTGCATACTTTCGAATTTCATCCACCCATCTCCCATGTGGTCTTCTTCTGGGTCTTTTCCTGTCCCTTGGAATCCAATCTAAAATTTCGGCTGTCCATCGATGATCTGTCCTTCTGGCAGTATGTCCAGCCCATTGCCATTTCAGGGATTTAACTCTGATCATGATGTCTTCCACTCTTGTCATTTTTCGGATACACGAGTTCCTCTTCTTATCTCTCCTGGTTACACCAAATATGCACCTCTCCATGCTTCATTGAGTTGTCTGCAGCCTTTGTATGTCTCTTTTAGTTAAGGTCCACGTCTCTGCACCATACATAAGCACTGGAAGGTTGCATTGATCAAACACTTTTCTTTTAAGACATAATGTCATATTGCTCTTGAAAATTATGCTGTTTCTTCCAAAAGCTCCCCAGGCAAGTTTTGTCCGATTAATTTCTTCATCAATGTGACCCTCACTTGATATCTGCTGTCCAAGATAAACGTATGTGCCTGTTATCTCCAGCTTTTCTCCATCAATCGATAAATCTTCATTTCTTGTAAAAGCATTGAACATCACTTTTGTCTTCTGAAAGTTCATTTTTAATCCCACTTCTTTACTCTTGTCACCAAGTTCCTGGATCATACTCTGCAGCTCTGATGGGGTAGTTGCAAAAATGACTACGTCATCAGCAAAACGAAGGTGGGTTAGATAATCTCCATTAATCTTTATCCCTTTGTTTTTCCAGTTCAGTGACTGAAAGACATTTTCCAATGTGGCATTAAAGAGCTTCGGAGATATGGTGTCACCTTGTCTCACTCCCTTTCTAATTTTTATGTGTGTTGTATTTTCAAACAGCCGAATCTTTGCACTTGCATTTTCATAGACGTTATTAATAATATTAATGTATGCATCTTCAATACCGCAGGTTTTCAGAGCCAATTGTAAGTGCTGATGGTTTCACCGAATCAAAGGCTTTTTCATAATCGATAAAAGCCATGCACAATGGAAGTTCATATTCCCTCGCTCTTTCAATTAGTTCTCTCAGAATATACTCTTATATATGTAATTATGAATAAATTGCCGAGATCTCAAGATGGCTTCCGATAAAACTACAAGTACCTTAAAGAAAAGAATTTGGAACAAAAAGATATAGCAAAATGCCAATACGTAATTAACAAAACTGAATTCAGCAATTTGAAATGTCGCATGCATTAAATACAAAAGCACTTCAAAATGTTGTTAACTAGGAGAACACCTAAATTCCATCCATGAGGCACCAACGTTGTACAAAGCATCTTCTTTGGATTGGGGGTGGGGTAAGAAATCAGATTGTCTTAAGATACACGTTCTATTGTGTATATACACGGTCGAGTCACATTATTGTGACCACCAGGTAATATACAGAGTAACCGGTGTGTGCAGCGCGGACAGAAACTAGACGGGCTGGGTGTGACTCAATAAGGTGCTGGAAGGTGTTCACAGATATGTGGAGCCATGCTGACTGCAGTGCATCTGACAGCTGCTGGAGGGTGCATGGTGGAGGATCCATAGAGCGAACAACATGACCGAAGTGGTCGCACAGATGCTCAATGGTGCTTACGTCTGGGGAATTAGGCGGCCAGAAAAGTACTCTGAAGTCTTCATCGTGCTCTTCCAACCACTCTCGGACATTTCTAGCTGTGTGACACGTGGCATTGTCGTTCTGAAAGATCCCATCCGCTCCATGGAAGACAATCAGTATGTATGGGTGAACATGGTCTGCAAGGATGGATTCATCACGAATTAGGTCCGTAAGTATTAGAGGACCCAGGGAATGCCACGAAAACATTCCCTAGACCATAACGCTGCCCTTACTAGCTTGTGTTCTTCCAGCAATGGCTGAAGAGTGTTTGTTCTTTTATGTTTCTCGCCTTATACGCCAACGTAGATCTGTCCGATGCAGCAGAAAACGTGACTCATCGGAGAAGGCAATCCTTTGCCAATCAGCGGAGGTCCAATTCCGGTACTGCAGTGCAAATGCAAGAATTTTCTGCTGATGCACCTTCGTCAGCATGGGTGCAGTAACCATCCGTCTGCATCGGAGCTCCATACGCAGTAGGGTTTGCTGAACTGTCGTTTTAAACACACTTCCGGTAGCCCCCTGGTTCATTCGGCCAGTGAGTTGCTCCACTGTAGCGTGTCGATCGGCCCTAACGCACCTTCGCAGCCTACGTTCATCTCTTACATCAATGACTTGGTGCTCCGCACTTCACGTAGCTTATTCGCAACGGTGCCATTTCTCCAATCACGATACACTTTAACCCAAGCAGCACGTGAACTCTTCACAAACAGCGCTGTTTCAGAAATACTACCACAATTGGCCCGAAAGCCGACAATTATCCCTTTTTGCAAATCTGAAAAATCGCTTCTTTTATCCATGACAGCAACGAGTGATATCTTTTCAGAATGCCTACAGCACACCTTATATACCCTTCAAGCCAGCTCACGACACGTGCTTTCTTTCTTTGACTACGCGCTGTTGACGTCAAAAGTAGGAGATGGCCACAATAATTTGACTCGACTGTGAATATGTGTGTTCTATAATCGCGTGAACCGTGGCTATCGAAATACGTCAACATTTTTTTTTCTACCAAATCATTACAGTAAGTTTGTATCACCGAGCAATAAAATAATATGCACGAGAAACTGGATAGTTATCACTCTTTCTTTTATCAGTTCCAGGAGTCTTTCAATATACATTTTATAATCCTGAAAAAAAAAAAAAAAAAATACCCATTTAAGCCCCATAGCAGGACGTTCCATGCATTGAAAATGTGTGGAAATTCTTGAGCTTGTTTATCCGATCCAAAAGGATTTTTTTTCAACTATATTTTTTGTGAAAAATGGAAAACGTAACATATTCATGCATTTTACTTAAACGGGAAGTTTAGAGGGTAAACTTAGTAAGCTTGAGGACTTGCTAATTTAATAGAGGTTGGGATCATGACAAGATATGTGAAAAACCTTTGTCAATGTATCAGACAATTAGGAGATTTTCCTGCAGATATCGCTTTAAAAGAAACTGCTAGCTCTCGCAGAAATTCGGAGCTAAAGGCTACCCACACCCCAAGCACAATCACCTTGTCTGATGGCGAAGTCGATAAATGTGAATGGTACAGTCTTTCAAAAAAAGAGGGGGGGGTCTCTCTAACAAAACGACACCGCTAACTTAATGGCGCAAATAGAAGACAAATCTAACCCCTTGTAAAGGAAGTGTGGATTAAACCAGAGCAATCCAGTTTTTCATTTAACCACCAGCCGAGATAGCAAGTAAAAGGGCAAAATCTCTTTGTGTGTGTGTGTGTGTGTGTGTGTCTGTCTGTCTGTCTGTCTGTCTCTCTCTCACACACACACACACACGAAATAGTTTGGAATTCTAGCAAAGTTACAAGACCACGAGAAATGGATATTCTCGTACAATAATGCAGAACAACTCCATTTTTTTCATATCCGAAATAACTAGAGAACTGATCGTGAAAGGCAAACCGAACCACGCAGAGCTGTTATCAGTTTTGTTTTAATATTTTAAATCACGGAACTACTCAAACGTACTTTATTTGCTCTTGATCTAAACAGCTGATGCTAAAACATTTTGTGGAAAATATTATCAGGTAAGGAATTCCAAAATATTGATGCAGCAGGAATAGATGAGTTTGTGAAGCGATTAATATGCCATTTAAACAACTGGACATAAATATCTCACTTCACTTCTTCTAAACGACAAACTGTAGGAGAACAGGTGGTGATAACTTCTGACAGTGATGCTCATGATATAATAGTAGGGGTGAAATATACATATGTCAGCCTGCTTGAAGACGATTAGAGGGATTGTTAATCGGGCGAATAGCTCTTTCAATCACCAATGAGATTTATTTTTTGCTTAAATTGCTACAAATTTTTTAACAGAAGAGCAGTGCTCGGAAGAAATGTGCCAGTAACAAATTTAAAAAACTATATGGTCTGCTCGGGCCGTGGGAATAAATTTTAGGATTGATTTTGTATGCACTACGAAAACAAAACCTCACGAATGGACGAACTTGTGACTTACACTGCATGAGAAGCTGATTGAAGTATTATTTGGCACGGATAAAAAAATATGGACTTTTTTGAAGCTATGGAAGAAATACTGGCCGTGCCAAATCAAGCTGAAAATTTTCAGGCATCGAGCTGTTGCAAGCGGAACTACTTCGTAGTTCGGGTCACATTGTTTGCTGCCTAATTAAAATTTAAAGACCAGGAGTAATTTACCTAAATTATTTCTTTTTACTTAATTTAAATTATTTTTCCTTTGCTCCCTTCCTGCCTCATAAACCCCCTTTTCCCCACGGAAGCAGAAAACCCAGGTGGTCAAAACGGTTTGTCGGACACCCGTGGAGAATGACCAAGGAATTCACCTTCTTTTCACTCTTGTGAGAAAAAGCACGGCATTCACAAAATTTAAGAAATGTTCCCAGTGCTAGCTAGCGTTGCTGGTGGGACAATACATCCCGGTATTTCAGGAGTGCAGAGGCAAGGATCTAAACGTGGTCAAGATGAATAGGCGAGTTGCGGTTTACGACTTCTCCTTGATGAAGGAGGCACCAGCGAAAGTCGTAAAGTGCATCGCGGTATTACAGAAAAGTCGTAACTCTGGCAGCGGAAAGCCCCTTTAAATTCTTCGCTATTCATCTGAGCGTTAAAATAGGCCCTATTGAATTCGCAAAAGGCATCACTTGCAAAACAGGCCAGCTGCCGCGAAAAGTAGCCAACTGGACCAGAGGCCCAACCAATAGCCACTAAGCCCGAGCACTGGTCAGCTCAGCTGACTAATCCGGACCCCAAGCGAAGAGTTCGTAGAAGGCTGTAGGCACGCCCCTATCACGTGAAAAATTAAAGGAACGGAAATATATACACAGACAGAGGTTGAGAAAAAGAGAGATATAGTCACAGGAGATGAGAACATGAGATAAGATAGAGGAGAATAATTTCGTATCGGAGATTCATATAGTCGGAGGACAAGTTTTAGAGATTCGAGAATGAGAGGAGAGAGAGAAAGATTAGTCGAGAGGGATAGCTAGATCCCGAGTCAACATCCACGCAAGTTTTCATCTACCAGCGTGGGGCTTCAACGAGCTGTAACGTACCAGGAGATGTGACGTACCTGCCAGAAGGACGCACACGATATAAAAGCAGATAGGAATCAGAATAAAACGTCCGCGTAGCCCAATTGGTAGAGCAACTTATTCCGGAATGAGGGGACCCGGGTTCAAAGCCCCGGCGCGGATAAAAATGACGGAGAAATTTACTTCGTTATAGAGCGACCACCAAATCCTGAAGGAAGGTAAGATGACGTTAATTTTCCCAATTCCAGTTCCCATGTTAACTAAATATATACATATGCATGGTCGCCGCTATGCCCCCTCGAAATAGAGGGAGTTAATTTAAAGTTTAGCTCAAAGGTGTGACAGGCGTACGCAGCAGTTGACCAGTACACATGGCTAATTCCAATATCTTTTAATTTAACGTAACTTTTATTTGGCCTCCACCTAAAGGATGTAATTGCTTATATATACTTTTTTCTATTAATAAACATTGTTAATTACTTAACCTGGTGTAGATAACTTCTCTAGGGTGTATATTTCTCTAAATTCACAATTTGCGGCATATGGGTTTTTTACGAATACCTCGTAACGAGCCCATATGAAACACAACGCGACGTCCGTAAACTTTGAGATTGGGTTCCTTACATTTACGGGAACGCAACCTCACTGTTTATCCAATTAGACGAGTAATAAGTATTCCGCAACCACCGTACTACCGGGGCCGTGGTAATAGAGCAGAAAGAAGTTATTACCTAGTGTAAAAACATGAGAAATATTTTGCGTTTACGAAAACATGGAAAATCTCATTTGATGCTTACAACATGGTATCCAAATAACTTGCACATCTACATGTTTTTTAAACTTTTATTCCGCTTCTTTATGATGCCTAACACGGTGACCTTGACCTCCACACACCCTCCTGATACTGAATTGATGCAAAAATCTTCCATAAAATGATTCGCCCAGTTTTGTTTTGTTTTCGAAGTCCGAGACCACGTGATTTTAAAAAAAAAAAATTGCTTACTCTTCAACAGTGGAGTCTTGACGGTCCAAGAGCATTTGTTTTTCTTTTCGCCCGATTTTTTGCAGGAAAAACATGAAATATTGATTACTCAATCATCCACTAACTGTTCATTGCTAAGGCCTCTACATTTTCCGCCATCGCTAACGCTCTTCGTATTTCTTCTCCTCGTTATTTCATTACTCCAGCAAATACTTGATCACTCTTCACATTCATCAAGAACTGAGTTTCCTTTAGTTTCACCTACATGCTTGTTCTTTCCCAGCCATCCCTTACAGGAATTTTGTTTTTTCTTTAAATAAGCAAACCAGCACATCCTAAAAACTTGATGCATTTATTATCGTTTACATTCTCGGAGAAGGGCTGCAAGAAAAAACAATACATTTGCAATGTTCAAACAGATTTGTTCAACTGTCCAATATGTAGCTTACTCATTGAAGGGCTTTATGTATGTAGGAGTATCTTCGATGCATACGAAACAATCGAACAGTTTCTTTCAGTGACTAACTGGACATTCAGTTTTCAATAATGAAACGGCATGAGTTATCCCCAAACCAATCACATTCCCAAAACTTTAATCCCTTGGGGTAAACTTTGTTGTTCATCGTTTACTTAGTCCCACTTTCCCACCACTCGATTTAAAACTGGTATACTTGTTGAAGATACTTTTAATATCTTGTTTCTCGGTGGGGCAGAAGAGGAGGTCAGATGCTAAGCGGGTGGCTGGGTATCTATGTTCTTGTGGTCACCTGTTCTCATTGCCCTTCGGAATGAAACTACTCAATCAATCTAGAAGTGCTCAGATTTTTACTTTTGGTTTATTTGCAACATCGTGCTAATAATGTCAGGCAGATTCATATGCTAAAAATGTAGATAACTATCGGATTAAATTCATCGCTATCTCGGAAGTGATAATGTACATAAATGAATGGATCTATTCCCGAAATATTTTTTTAGGTTTCGTCATGGGTGAAAATTCACCCGAGACAAAATTTGAAAAGTGTGGAGTACAGCACCATGCAGATGGTTGTGTGTCTAGAGAGAGAGAGAGACGCCCTTGACACAAGTAAAATGTTTAACCGTTCACATTGTAATATTGTGCTGATAAATAATTATAACATCATATAGAAATAGTTGTTTTTTTATTTTAACCCCCCCCCAAATATATGCAAAATTATGTGTATGGGTGAAAATTCACCCATGATAGCATAATGGACCTGAAAAACATGGTAGTATTCCAGGGTTAACTTCGCTCAGAAACTTGACGGTTCCCATAAGAATAAGTACGTATGAGTAATACTTTGTCAAAATATCAATTTTGTTGGACTACATTATACCTTCGACTTTGCTTTTATTTGCTCCTAACAGTTCGTGATTGAGATGTTGAAAGGACTATGACAGGAACTCTATAATTTGTCAGTTTTCATTTTCATATTGATTACCACTGACTTTTTCTTTCTTCAAATTCCACGTTATGTGCAGTCTCAGTCGCCTTCCATTTGACCAGGAATCTCAGACTTAGTGCCCTAGATTTTAAGAAAAATATTTAATATATCACGAAAACGCCTTAAGAATGTCACACCGTATCTAACCTTTTAGTAGCACTGGCTTTATAGCTTTTAGGTAATTATGGGCGGGTTCACTGTAGCAGCTGTTCTTGGTAACCTCCGCTAAAGGGTGGTTTAACGTTAAGAGATTCTGGGTGTTTACACAGGGCACGCCTCCAAACAAAACACAGCTAACATTCACCCACTCTAATTGAACCCTGATTCCTTCCCACCTTTTTACATCAACCTCTTGCTTTGCTTTGTCTGCCGGGAGAGTCACGTGCTGCCACGTGGGAAGAGGACGAAGTAAACAGCCGATGACTTTCACTGACCTCAATCGTACAACAAAGAAAATGCAGATCAAAAGAAAAAAATTAAGAAGCTCGAGTCGCTTGGAACGAACCAACACTGGCACATCGACCAGAGCAAAGGCAATCTTCCGATGCTGATTACGTAACCCATGCATAAACCCAAAGGAAAACTGATACATACACTGGCTGCACACAGATTTCATACATTCAAATAAAATGAATTACCTTTCTGTCGTCCCTGAAATGTTTGTAATACACCGCGATGTACGATAAAATGGCGTTAGACGCGAATCTCGTACAGAAATAGATTTGCTAAGTAACATCAAAACAAACTGTATTTTTTACAATGCATTTACGCATAAAGCTGATCTCAACTCGAAGTATGGCATACATTTCTTCATACTATTCACCACGATCAAGCAAAATAAATTCATGTTTACATTACCAGAAAATTTTTCCAAGTCGACTTTCCATTTCGATTAATTACGCAGTACTAGTTGAAATGAAAAGGTTAATTGGAGTATCTGTGGACTTCAGTTTTTTAAAAACTATCACTGAAAACGTTTGTAAAGAAGTTTTAATATCAGAGCAATGAGTAAGTTATCGGGATGTTCAATTTTTCGCTCTTTAACAATACGAGTGAGAATGCCACATTCCGTTTAAAATTAGCTATTCCAGTAGGCATTTTCCAGATGTTATGAAATAGTTCTAGTAAATGAGAATACAAGTCGAAATACGCGTATCTTATTGAGCACAATATTAGCCATACCTGTAGTTTGTTTACAGGAGGTGGGAGGTAAGCAGAATTTACGAAAAAATGAGCGCTCTCGCATAAACCAGTATATAGAGAATTTCATTCTGCATTCTCTGTTTAGTTTCCTAGTTTATACCATCTCCCACGAATTACAGTAGAAACTCAAATATCTGAACGAAATACAGTAAGAAAAAACGTCGGATAACGCGGAATTGTGCTACAGGTTCTTAAGATATTAAATTTAAAATTCCGTGCATAAAAATCTGTAACTGATATTTGCTTTTGAAGAGCTTTGAAGTCTGTTCACATAAATTGATTGATTGGTTAGTTTTCCGAAAGCACCAAAGGAATGAAAATTCCACCAAAATCATAATAGTTCTCAAATGTTTTATTCGAAAGCAGTGCGAATAGGAAGTGCAACAAAATTCAACGCAATATAGTTTTGCCGCAAAAACGTATTTATTCCCTAGAGATTCACGAAAACGGTTTTTGCTAGGAAGCTGAAGTAGCGTAGATTCGTAGAAAACTAGTTTTCAAAAGATCCGCTCCCGAGTTCACAAAAAGTTCGCGAAATTCGATGCAATGTCATAAGAACAGATTTCGAGAACAAACGACCTAAACTCGTGGCAGCACTGCTGTAGTACAGTTGTTACTAGCAGCACCATTGTTCAAGGTAAACAAATAACAGCGGCTGGAAGAAAAAAAATAAAAAGCCGGCAAAATTTAACGGTACAAAAATTCTTAGTTTTGTCTTACATTACGGGTAAAAACTTTTTGTTCATAAATTTGTTTAATTTATTAAAGAATGACAGCGTGCGATATTGATAGCATTCATCATAAACTATAACAAAACACAATGGCTGGCACTGCATCCAATGGAAATTTAATCGCAAAAATAAGGCTTACAGCGGGATAGCTCTGAGTAAGCCTAACCCTCAGAAAATGAAGTTGCAAGTTAAAGCAAAACAAATCTCAGAGTCCAAACAAGAAACTCAGGTCTCGTCCACAATTCTGCTACAAGATGTTGGGTGGTAGTTCAGGTCTGAATGCGAGATTTCTACAACCTTTGAAGTCTCCCTTGGTGGAAGCAAAAGGCTACTTGATCGTGGAGATATTACATTTCGGTTTAAGTTTTTTGCTTTCGCTACAGAGTCAACTGTGATACAACGCGTTTTGACCAAAAGACCAATAGTAGTTGCGCTTATCCCCTACTTTTCCACTAAAAACATCTACTGAAGAGAAAAACGCAATCACTATGTCTATGCCTCAAAACATAGGAAATGCACTTTATGTTAAAATTATATGCATCACCTTCCATCCATGAAGTATCTCCTCCAGGAGCGTTCGGTAGGCCTGAAAACTGTTGCGTTCATTAGTTCGTAAAATTACCCAACCCAATGGAGGGGACTAAGATTGAAACCCTAGTTTTTCTTTAGTTAGTCGTACTATCGTGTACAGAGCGATCTTACAGAATGAGACAGATATTTGGCACTGGCAGCGATCTTACAGAATGAGACAGATATTCGGCACTGATTTCCGTCAAATTACTTTCAAATTCGCGGGCATTTCGTGCAGAGTCGTTCAAAACACGTGAGCCATTCTCCCTGTTCACGTTAGGTGGCAAATCAGGAGTCTTTAGTTTTCTGCGCGTCGGTCATTGGTTCACAACTTTCACACTTGTAGGAGCGTGTATTTCTTGCGCGGACTTTCTTTGTCTCATATCGTAACATACAAACGCACCCAGGAAAACATTTGGCTACAAGATGCCCAATGACACATAATTTAGCGCAAAAATCAGAGCAGACAGGATCCCCTTTAGATATATATATTTCTTTAATTTGGGTGTTTAACGACCACCGTGAGAAACTCAATGTGTTATAAGCAGTCGCCCGCCCATAATTTAGAGCCACTGGTTCCAGGAAAGGGAGCGAGCCAGTACCATAAGATAAACACAACATCCATGCCTCACCGGGATTCGAACCCGGACCCATCTAGGACGAATGGTTACAAGCCAGCGCTTAGACGACTGAACAACCGGGGACGGCTCCTTTTTGGATGAATGCGAATTTTTTTTTTTTTTTTTTGTAAGAACTGGGGATACCATCGCACATTTACACATCTCGTAGCTTGTGGAACAACTGAACGATGTGAATTTGCTCTAGATGAGATGGTGCAATATTGTGCAACACGTCAAGATGATCTACTGTTTCTTCGAAAATAGAGTGATTTGTAAGAAGCCATAGCAACCAACATTCCCCGACTTAACCCCCTCCTGATGTATTTTTGTATGTTATCTTAAAAAAGCAGTGTTCCGCAAAAAAACAAGCACAACTGACGTATTGCAGGAAAACATCGCAAATAAGATCAAGCAAATTGGCAACACCGAACGCGAGATGAGACATTACTCACAATGTACTGATATGACCATGGCACATCCGAACGCGGATGTGCCATGGTCCTTTTTTCCAATTGGAAACAAGGTATATGTCCGTTTAATACCACGTTTCTGTCAGACGCTCGGGATCTACAGCCAGATATGTGGGTTCGTCTAATGTAAATCACCGTGTATGAAGCTTTGTTGCAAGAGAAATCCAACATACATCTTGAAATGTCTCAATCAATAATCGCTGAAATATATCTGCATCAATTGAAAGTAAAACATTAGTGAATATTCCACACAAATTTGAATCCAGAATAATGTTTGTTTTAAAATCCTGCAATTCTAACTTGCAAATTCATAATATTTCAGTAAATAAATAATCCACTTTTGTTCAAGTAGTCTTTGTTTCGTGGTTTAATGACTCATTCAGCATTCACAGCTAGCCTCTCTCTAATTTCAGGTCAGTGACTTCACAGAAGAGAAACCGCAGTAGTAAGGGAAAACATGACATCATGTCTTACCCAGGCATCACAAGTAGTCAGATTATACCCTCGAACACAAGGCCATCGATGACAAAGTAATTTCAGTAAAAGACTTCTAAAAATCCACACGTATGTGATGCCGAACAGAATGGATTAAAGATTCCCATATAATCAAGTCGAACTAAACGGAATGCCCGGTATTTGTGGAAGTAGGGCTCACGTATCACACGGACTTTCGTAATCTTAGTGTCTACTTCAGAAGGCCCGGGGAGGAGGAGGGGGGGGGGGGTTGAATGAGCAATTTTGAAAAACAATGCATTTCTCAAGAGCTCTTAATTCAGGATCACAGAAATGAACTTTGATTGACAATGACATACCGAGATTACAGACAACTTAAAGACGCACAGAGCAAAAAACAAAAGAACGAGCAAATTGTGGTGGAGTAAGTAAAAGCTATTTCAAGAGTTACAGGCATCGAACGAGTAAAAAGACTGAAGCGCCAGAGAACCAGAGCCAAACGCGTTTACCTTAACTGCACAGCCCTGGGCAATAATAATGCTTGGTAGGATGCAGATATAACGAAAAAGACCAAGAAAACCACCACGTGGGGCATGTATGTATGTATGTATGTATGTATGTATGTATGTATGTATGTATGTATGTATGTATGAAGTTCGAAAACCTAGTTTCATCTCCTCCGATTCATAATACCTATGAAGTTCGAAAACCTAGTTTCATCTCCTCCGATTCTTAATACGTATGAAGTTCGAAAACCTAGTTTCATCTCCTCCGATTCATAATACCTATGAAGTTGGACAAAGACGAAAAAGACTGACCAGAATTTTAGTATAATGGAAAACCACCACAATAAACATTTTTGTTTACGTCAAGCTAATGAAATTAAAACGTGTAGTTTAAGCTAAAGCCGAAAAAGTAGTAAAACTTATGGCCTTAGATGAAATGTAAACATTTGCAGAAACAGAATAGATCTAAAGAGCAGCGGTGTTACAAACGAAAGATTACACAACAGACTCATTCCACTGATTTTAAAAAGTTCTGAAGCGACACTTGAATTTCAAGGAAGGGCAAATCCCTTTTCATGACCTCTCCATCCCGAAGTAACCCTCACGACTGGGAATATAGAAATATTAGGTAACCAAAAGTATTTGCCGTTTTTCGAAGAAGCAAAAGAAACACCTTGTGATGACTGCATTTGCGGAGAGATGGCGTTCCGCCTGCGGTATATCGTCAGCTGAAATCCCAGATGCCGTGCGCATATGAATCAGATGAGTAAACAATTTGGTAATATACTGATTTCATTGTCCCGTTCCGCCAATCTGTCTTGGCTCCACGGGGACTTGTTGAGCACCTTGGATGTTATTTTGAAATGTTGCGACAATTATCCTGCCTTGAGACGCGGTTCGGACCCTGGCCACCCCAATGGCCCAGAGACCAGCCCGTGGTGACGTGCTGGCAGGCGACCCAGAATACCTTGTCTGGGTTCCCGCTCTGTCTGGCGGGATAGGTCGTTTCTTACTTTTTCGCTGACTGGAAGATTCCTTGCCCTCGAACTTTTTTGGGGAATAATTTCCCTTTATTTTCTTTTTCAAACACCTACACACATGTATACACTGTCCTCATGCTTAGGACTTACAACATCAAGAGGTAGCAAAATTTATTTACAGAATATTTACATTGGTGGTTTCTTCGTCTGCTTTCCCACAGACTTCTACCCTCATTCATCTTCCGATTCGCTTTCGGTGTGCACGTTCACCTCCTGCGTTTCGGTCCCCGTTTGATTGGGGAAGATGGTATGTTGCTGGAGGGTTAGCCTTTCAACCAAGGCTATTATCCCCTCCTGTTAACGGAAGATTGGATGAGCAGATCCAATCTTCGCGTTCTTTGCACACCTGGGATCAGTGTGTTTCTCCATTCGGCGAAGCCACTGCATTCAAGTACGCAGTGTTCTATGCTTGCCGTTCTCTTTCCACAGGGACAAGTGCAGTTCCTGATGGCAAATCTGCCTAGGTATTCAGGGCTGATGCCATGGCCACTGAGTACTTGATTCAGGAACTTATTTGTCTGTGCTCGTTTGGTCGAGACTTTCGGAAACACTCTGTGTGTCTTCCGCCCTGTCTCTCCCGTGTCCCATCTGACCTGCCATTCGGTCATGGTCCGACGTGCTAGTGCTGCGCGAATGCACCTTCGCGGCGTTCTGCATTGCACGTCGACCGTCTCTTTCAGCGTGGCTGCCTTCGCCAGCTGATCTGCCCTTTCGTTTCCTAGGGTTCCGACATGGCTTCGTACCCAGTGGAAACTAACTGCCCCATCTCCCTCTGCCCTCAAGAGGGTTTTGATCCTCTGGACGATGGGGTTTCTTCCCCTGAATCTACTCAGAGCCTGCAGTGCTGCCTCACTGTCCGAGTAGAGTTTTATTCTTTCGTCACTACGCCTGGGGAGTGCCCAGGTGAGTGCCATCTCTATCGCCAGAAGTTCAGCCTGAAAGACCGAAGCGTTCTGCGATAATTTCACGCTTCCTGCAGTGGCTTCGTTCCCGTCCGAGAACGCACAGAAGCCTGCCCCCACTTGTCCCTTCAACTTTGAGCCGTCCGTGAACAGCTCATGCCCAACTCCCGTGGGTTTCTCCTTATCCCACGGTGGGCAAATTTCCTCGGCAGGGTGGATCTGCCAGTCTACGCTTTCCATCTCCATGTCGGAGGCTCGATGCGGCGCACCGAGAAGGTAGGCGTCCTCGCCTGTCCTTAGGCAGTGCATTGCTGCCTCCCTTTCCGCTACTAGGTCTGCCGGCTCGCACCCCGCCAGCACTTGGAGTGCTAGGGTTGACGTTGTGCGAAAACAACCGGTTATCCCTAGTAGGGCCAACCTTTGGATTTGGTTTATCCCCTTCTTCATTCTGACTGTGGGAGTCCACCAAGCTCCACTTGCATACGTCAGAATTCTTTCAATTCCTCTCTGATAGATGGCCTTCTTGGTTTTGCCCGTTAACCTCATGCCATTCAATCTATTGAGAATCACCGTGCACCTTGTTCTAAGGTGCCTCAGGTGTGGCAGCCCTGATAGACTCTGATCCAGGACCACACCCAAGTACTTCATTTCACGCACCGCCTTGATAGTGCACCCTTGGAATTTGCACTTAGGCGGTGTTTTCATTACTCCACTCTTCGCTATTGCTAGCAGAGTGGTCTTCTCAGGAGCGAAGCACAGTTTGCTTTCTCTGCTCCAATTTTCTAGCACATCCAAGGCCCTATGTGCTTCTCTTTCGATCACGTGTCTCCCTGAGGCGGAGACCACGAGAACGAAATCGTCCGCATAGGCTTGAATCTCCACTGCGGGCCCCAGGTCTAGGTTCAGTGCTGAATCAGCAACTATATTCCACCAGAGCGGCCCGGAGTTGGATCCTTGCGGACACCCTCTATGGTACGAACGCGAGGATTGCCCATTCCCGCTTCGAACTCGACTCTTCTATCAGACAGGTAGCTGCTGATCAGTTTGAACAGGTTCCTTGGACAGCCAAGTTCTTTAAGTCTGGTTAAAACCATTGGCCACCAGACACTGTTGAATGCCCCCCTCACGTCTAGTGAGATGAAGCAGGTATGGAGCCCCTCCGCTTTGTTCCTCTCTGCCCTCTCTCGGAGGCTGCGAATTGCCTGCGTTGCGCAACGCCCCGGAAGGAAACCAAATTGGTTCCTGTTTAGCTTTCCCTGCTCCATGAGGAAGCCAAGCGCTCTGTTCGTTATGAGCTTGTCCAGCACCTTGCTCCACGCCGAGAGGAGGCAGATGGGCCTATAGGCTGCGGGGTCATTTTTGTTCTTTCCGGTCTTGTTGAAAAGAACTAGCACCGCTGTTTTCCACAAGTCTGGGAAGATTCCCTCCCGAGGCATTCGTTTAGGAGCGCCACAAAATACCCCGGGATTTGCATAGTAGATTTCTCTGACTATGCTGAGGTCGAACCCATCCTTGACTGGTGCTTTGCCCGTATTTAGACTGGAGAGGGCATTCTCCACTTCGTCTCTCGTGAAGGGGGTCCTCACCAGTGTCCGGCGGGATCCGACTTTCTTCCCTTATTTCTTTTTGTTGAGGGGAGTCCCCTTCTCCCTCGTCTCCTTGGAAGTGGTAATCCAAGAGACTTTCTACGGTACTATCAAGAGTCTTTGATAGGCTACCGTCTGCCCTTTCTACCGCTGCTAGTTTTAGCGGTTCGGTTATGGATCCCCTCGAGATCTTATAGGGGATCCCGAAAGGGTCAGCCGGAGTTTGAAACTCACACAGTTTTCTCCAGTAGGAGATTTTCGAGAGATTCAGTTCTCTCCTGTATGCTGAACGAGCCTTTTTATGCACTTCTGTGCACTCCTGTCTTGCGGAGTAGCTTTTGCTCTTTGCAGAGCTTTCCTACTCCGCCTAGCTCTCGCCCTTACAGCTTTTAGTTTCTCCGACCACCGGGGGTGGGGGTCCTTGGCTCCCCTTTTATTTCCCCTACTACTCTCGCATAGCGTTGTTATTTGACTGGTAAGTTCTTCAAAGAGGGAGTTGAGGTCCGACACTTCTGCGGCCTCTTCTTCCCTCCTACCTCCCAACAAGGTAGTTAACTTGGCTTTAAAAGCCCACCAGTCTAGATTCTTCATTAAGAATCTTTGCGCTTGGGTCGGATGGGCTTTTCCGATCCCAAAACGAAAGATAGCGCTAGGTGGTCACTGCAGCTCTCGTCGTCCAGTACTTGCCAATCCTGGACAAGGCTGCGCTTTGGAGACTCTGACGAGAGTCACGTCGATCCAAGAGGAGCCCCTCGCCCCTTGGAAGGTCGGGGTGCTCTCTGGATCGTTCAAGAAACTCAGGTCTGCCGCGTTGGCAAAGTCCACTAGTAGCTGGCCGCGTTCGTCCTCGTTCTGATTGCCCCAGAGAGGACTCTTCGCGTTGAAGTCGCCTGCTATTATTATCTCATGACTGGGGAATTCCCTAATAGAGCCATTAGCTCATTCAGCGTTTCTCTCAAATTGCCTGCCGGAGAACTGTATACGTTCACCATTAAAAATTTCGAATGTTTGTTATATGAATTTAAACTCTGTTCATCTACTTCAGAAACAACTCGTCGCAATTGCTTAGCATTCGGGGCAGATGTTGCGAAAGAATGCACAACGCGGAATAGATTTCGTAAGTTCAGAGACGAAGATTAATCCTTTCAATAAAAGTCCCGGAGTGGTCGTCGTGTCAGCTTTGACACAGAAGCCCTGAAAGTTGCTATCGAGCAGGACAGTAGCCAAACATGCCAGGAACAAGCCCATTCATTTGATGTTAGTGATGAAACCGTCCGGGGACATCTGCATGCAATAGGTAAGACATATAAATTGTCTGAGTCCCCATGAATTGTCTGCAGTAAAAAAATCAGCGTGTCGCAGTTTGTCTTGCGCCTATCCCGCTATGACAAGGAGCAATTTTTTGATAGGGTACTCACATGGGATGAGAAGTGGGTCCACTATACAGCACCCCAAAACGTTCGAGATATTGGCTGTCCACCAGTGACTCAATTCCTAACACATCGAGCACTGTATCTACGCAAAGTTATGCTGTGTGCATGGTGGGCAGCACGTGGTGTTGTTCATTATGAACTCTTGCAAAGCGGCTAAATGATCACCGCTGCAGTATACCGTGAACAACTGAAACGTGCGCACGAGGACCTGAAAAAGAAGGAAACAGCAATGGTCAACAGAAAGGGAGTTCTGTTCCTTCAAGATAACGCTTGTACCCACTCAGCTTCATTGACTAGAAATACTATCAAAGAACTTGGGTAGGAGCTTGCATGTCATCCAGCTTACTCACCAGATATCCCTCCTTCAGACTATCTCTTTTTTCTTTTACTCCACAATTATTTGCGTGGACAAGACTTCTCCAACTTTGATGAATTACACGTTGCCCTTCAAAGCTTTTTCTCTTTCAATGACCCGGCATTTTATCCCAGGAATATTATATAAGTTAACACGTTGGAAGAACGTTGTTGATGCCCAGGGTAATTACTTTGACGAATCAATTGCTTTGCTACTACGTGTGTGATATATACTTTGTCTCAGTCTCCGAAAACGGCAAATACTTTTGTGGTTACCAGAGACTTTCTGCAGCTACAACGCGCAAGAAAGAAGAGAACCCATACCGTTCTAAAACGGGAATAGGAACCACATTTCCCTTAAAATATGTAGGTAATTCACGCTAACCTGAGGAGCAATTCATTCATAACTGTGCGCAATGTCATAGAATAAATATACAATGGTAAAAAAAATTAAACAGTGCAATATTTTATTTAATTTTTTTTTTACGGTCCGGGGTTATCGGTTTTTTTTTTTTTTTTTTTTTTTTTTTTTTTACATCTCTACTAAACGTTCCTAACAAAAAGATTTCCTTACCCTCTCTAAACTCACAAGAGTGAACCGACGAATTCTGACACGGATGGAGAAGCAAAGAGGAAAAAATGTTAAAATGTTAAGAACGCGAATTTGCAATTAGGTAAAAGGCAGAAAACAGCACGCTTTTGCAGTTGCGCATAAGTTAATATATGCAGTAGCATGTCAATATCGTCAAAACAATCAGGGCGTACAAAGGATCAGACTGCATAAATAAAAGTCATGCATGACTGTCAAAAACTCTCTTAGCACAAACAATTTCGACAGCCAGATATAAATTTCTATTTGAATCGTAACCGTCTATTAATTTCATTTGCTGTTCAAAATCTTAATGAATAATCATCAGTAAATTCCGTAAAACATAACTGCAGCAGGTCAGTCTTTCGCACTGTTTTTCATCAGGGAGACCGGGACCGCTTAGTTTTTGAAAATTTTTCAAGCTCGGCACGAATTTTTTTTAACTCCCGTATTTTCACAGATTTTCCGAAGTCAATAATTTCGTTTATTTCAGAAAAATCCGTTTATGATTTTTCCGTATTTATACAGAAATTTCGCAAAAATTGAAAAACCTTAATTTTTCAGCCCTCACACCAGACAATCCTCTCGCTGTGGTGGGATTCCAACTGAGGTCGTTTGGGTTGAGGTCAACACAAACCGCATGTCTTACCCACTGAGCCAAAAGACCCAAAAATCACACTCACGTTGAAACTGAAACTCGAATTGCAGGATGAACTTTGTTTTTGTCATTAATGCGAGTGAGTTAGTCATTCGATTTTCTGTTGGAGCTTATTTCTCTCTGAATAGGTTTTCAGTAATTTTTTTCTATAGGAGGACTTATCACAAATAAGTATTTTTTCATCGCGATTTTTTGAAGCAACAGAATGCTTTGAAATTTGAGATCTTATTAAACTGACAATGACTTTCAATTGTTTTTAAGAAAAGGTGAAATGTACTGTTTTATAGTATTATTGTTACAAAACTCCTAAATATAAAATTTACTCTTGTTAGCTATAACAGCTTTTTGTCTTAAGAGGTCCACAGACATCCTACAATCAACTGTAGAATGGTTTAAGTATCCGGTGTCTTACGGTAACACAAATATACAATAGCTAGTGCACAAAATGAAGGAGAGGGGAAGGAATATCCGGTACCAAAATGACCATAATTTCATGCGATACGCTATCCACAAAATCCAATCTCGCCACAGAACTTCAAAATCAGATCCTTCGACCGACGACTGAAATTTAACAGTTAATCAAACCTCTAGTATTCCGGCGAATCGCTTCTAATTACCGGAATGTTTTCGTCATATGGATGCGAAAAAAGTAGAACGGAGTTTTTGCGATATTATACGAAAGGAGTTGCGGAAAGGGTTTTGAAAATCCAGAATTTTCGTGGCGTGCGAAAAATCCGTAATATTCAGATTTCTTTCAGTCATTTCACGAAAAAGGTTGTATCAGAAATATGCTCTGTTGATTCACCAAAGGAATCAATGAAAGTGGTTCGCGAATTTTAGAATTTTTTTAAAGTGTAGATCTTTATTTGTTGAACCAAACCATAGTGCTGGCCCATAAAATATTAATTTCTGCTCACACGAACAGGGAAAATATATAAATTCTATCCTGCAGCCCACAACATATTTGGATTCTATCCACAGCAGTTGGTAAAACTATCTCCTTATAGATATTTAAACTGAATTCTTAAACAGAATGAAAAAAGCTATCTTCATTTCTTTCACATGTGAACCACCGAAGTAAAGCAAAATTCTGTATTAAAAAATACCTAATAGCAGATCTCAGTTTTTGATAAATTTTTCCACTTCAAATTTTTTTCGGTGAAGTTTCCTCTAACTGATAGTTGCCAAAGCTACATGAAGCTATCCCTCGTACATACAAAAGTTCAAGTAAAATGGTTAATCAAGCAAAGTAAGTGGAAGCGAGGAAGGCAAGTGAATGAAATTATATCATCACAGACTTGTGCTACGGCCAATGACGCTGTCATATTAGCCTACAGAAAACAATGCCCAGCAGAATAACAGTTTCTGTTTTTAAAGAACAAATTTCTTTTGCGAAGAAAGGCTAATATAATTTGTAATTTTTGAGTAATTGGCGACACATTTTTAAACAAAAGTACAGCTACCCCACACATTGTTTAGCTGGGTATTTAGCTCTGTTTAAATTGTTCAGTAGATTAATAAGCACGTTCAACCTATTTAATTTATGTCTTTGTCATAACGCGAAAAACAGAACAAATACCACTCCTGAAGTATTTGTGTCACGACACGGACATCGTGCTTTAAAGGAAACTTGAAACACAAAATGCAAATAAATTGCATGGAGCGGTAAATTATTCATAAAACATTTATTACTTGAAATTTTTAAATGCACTGTGTTATTGCGAAGGCAGATGGAAGAAGTGAAGATTTTTTTTTACAGTGACACAGTATTGCTATGAACATTTCAGGATGAACTAATAAAAGATGAAATTTTGACGTGTCTTTAAATACTTTTTCGGCATGTGGAAACACTGTATTAGATTTTGCGACATTGAGAACTCTCCTCTCATGTTCACGGCACGCAACAGAAAGAAGAGTTGTGAGTAGCCAAATATGGAGAGTTTAGAAGTACGCGGAATTAACATCACTGCGCTCGAATAATTGAATAAGACTTCGTGGGCGAATTTCAACCCAGACAAAAGTTAAACGATACTAACTGCTCTCTTTCCAGCAGTCCAAGAAAGTGCAATTCATAAGGTATTACAATCCACTAAACTGCCAGCAAATTGTGTTACATTTTACAGTTTCTGTAGTCCTGGGAGGTCAACCGATTGAGAATACCTTTTGTCAGTATGCGGTACAACTGTACACCAGTTCTCCTGGTCTGTGAACAATCTACATGAAGGCCCATTTCTTTCCGAATTGTATGGGAACACGAGTTCAGTTTGATTAAAGCCAAGTTCCAATCTCATTACTGAAACACGCTAAATGCATCTGAATACTTCAGTTATTCAGCAGAATAAAATAAGAGAGACATTTCGGAGTGTATCTATTAGGTGTACAAATAAGTTTTAAAGCGTTTTAAAAAAACGCAACATGTGATTTGAGAGAAAACAACAATACCTTTACGAATCAAAATATGCGCCGTCATTATCTATCACCTAGATTCCAGGTATGAAGAATTAATACTTCGTCGAGTGACGCGATGAAGTCGTCAACCCATTTTTGCACTTCGTCACATGTCCGGGACCGTACAGCAGACAAACCATGTTGCATCGATCGGAACAAATGATAGTCTGAAGGGGCTATGTCGGGACTTTCGAAATCGTTCAAGGAAACGTCAATAACGTTTCCTTGAACGATTTCGCGACATGCGGCCTAGTCTTGTCATGCAGTAATTTCACGGGACGCAATCCTTTGCCTGTGAATGGACGTTTACGACAGCTTTCCTGGTTCAATCGCAGCAATTGTTGCTTGTAGGGATCAGTAGTAACAGTTTGACCCTGTTCCAATGGTTCATAATCGAGCACACCCTACATTTCCAACCAGATGCACAGCAGAACTTTCTTGGAGTGAATATTGCGTTTCGGAGTCGTTACTTCACCGTGGTCTACCCAGTGTTTTTTGGGTTTGGGATCGTCGAACCATATCCACTTTTCATCCCCCTAACGATTTTCCACAGGAAAGACTATGTTGTTTATTCAGCAGATTGAAACACTTCATGACACGCTCTCATCCTTGTTCCTCTGGCTCAGGTCATGTGGCATCCATTTTCTTTCCTTCTGAATCTTTCCCATTGCACGTAAACGATTGGAAACAGTTTGTTGAGTTACCCCTAGTTGTTCAGCTAGTTCTTTTTGCGTTTGAGACGAATATTTATCCAGTAAAGTTTGCAGTTCCTCATGTGCAACCTACTGCGGGGCGCCGCTACGTTCTCGATCGCTAACATCAAAATGACCTGCTTTAAACCATCTGAACCAAAACTCACACGTGCTTTTTGATACAATATTCTTCCTAAGGACAGAACAGATCGATGCACATGCTTTTGCAGCACTTTTTACTTGATGAAATTCGTAACGAATACAGTGTCGAATAAATGCAGTATCCCTTGCAGTCTTTCACCTACCGATGTGCAAGAGCGTTTTGACTGTTGGGCAAACTTCTGTGTCACATTTTATACTCTGGACCAGTTACGGTCACATGACAACAACGCGAGGTAATGTCTGATATGTAAATTAGCTGTATACGTCACACAAAAAACGCTTTAAAACTTATTTGTACGCCATATAAGAGCATGTCTCTTAGGTAATAACTTTTTTTTTTTAATCAGAATTTTTGGAACACTTTTTTCTTTTAAATACAAGGACCAGCTTGTACGTGAGGCAGTTAAAAATAAAAATAATGAAACATTTTTAACCTATCTATGGTGCAATTTCAAGGAACGACCCATCCGCAGTATCATAGGGATAGCTGTCGCTAATATGAAAAAGTCCGGAACCTGTCCAGTTTCAAAGTGAGATTACGGAATTTCTTGCTTCCCAAAAGGAAGTAACAACATAGAATAAACAAGAATTAGACTAATAAACATAGAACAAAAACGTTACGATTTTAAAATGACGATGCAAACGAGTGACTTGTACTATAGATTTCGTGTCTGCCTTCACTGTGCCCATATAATATTAATAGCTTATTTACAAGACTGCCTGTTGCCTCATATTTAAATTTATATTGTAACGTTCTGTTAGTTCAGTTTGTTTTATGCTGTTAGCCTTGAAAAAGCCATCCGTCGATGAGCGAAGGCTTGGCAAAATGTATGTTTAATTCCGTACACCAATAAGCGGATAGTTATTTTAGTTTTATACACTGAAGAGCAATTGAATTAGAGATACCTGTCTAGTAACGTGTAGCACCACCTTTCGCCCTGATGACGGCGGTGATTCGTCTCGGCATGGACTCGACAAAGCACCGGAAACTTTGGAAAGCCATACGGATCCACGACTCCTGAACAAGCTCCCACAGTTCACGAAGATTTGATGGAAGGGGGTCAGAGTCTCGAACATCTCTCTCTCGATGGCATCCCAGATGTGCTTGATGGGATTGAGGTCAGGAGATCTAGCTGGCCAAGGAAGCGAGGTCACGTCGGTGGAGTGTGCATCCAACCATTCGGATACAATTCGGGAGCGATAGCACGGTGCGTAGTCTTGTTGCAGGATGAGGTCCCCAATGGGATGTTGAAGACGCACAAACGGGAGCAAATGGTCGTCCAGGATATCCTGGTAACGTTGACCTGTGAGGGACGATGTCACACGTACCAGGGGTCCCATTTCAATCCACGTAAACAGTCCACAGAAGATAATACCACCCCCATCAGATTGAAGAGTACCCTGCTGGCAAGAAGGATCCATCGCTTCATGTGGTTTGCGCCGTACTCGTATCCTGCCATCCGCATGTGCCAACGTGAATCTCGACTCATCAGTCCAGGCAACATTTTTTCACATGGTTGGGGTCCAGTGGCGATATTCTCGCGCCCATGCAAATCTTTGCACCCTGTGATGTGCGGTCAGCAGCGGTACCCTCGTGGGACGACGGCTTCTGTACTCCATAGCGAAGAGATGGTTCTGGATGATGTCGCTACTTACACGTTTTTGTGCACCAGCGTTAAATTGCAGAGTGATTTTTTGCACTGTGGCCCGTCTGTCCGCTGTTACAATGCGAGCTAGCCGACGATGACCCCACTCATCCACACGCTGTTGTCCACGGCAGTTGGCCCTTGCAGGGATGGTTTTACCGGATTCAATGTACTCACGGTGCACCAGTGGCACAGTGGCTCGTGAAAATCCCAGTGCCTGCACGACTTCCGAGATGGAGTGACCCATTCGTCGGGCCCCGACAATTTGCCCACGATCAAATGAGCTTAGATCCTTCGTCTTACCCATACTGCATCCGACCCTTACTGATTCCCGTCGCATTACTCCTTATATTGTCGGATCACTGCATACGTCATGTCGTTTCCGTTTACAGGGCCGCCCACAGCGCGACATTTGCATAACGCCAGCTGTCTCTAATTCAATTGCTCTTCAGTGTATACTTAGTGTGTCAACATTTCCGTTACGAAAACAGTTTAACACATCTTCGTTTTGCTGGCGACAGTAATACTTGTAAGTACCAACCCAGAGTAGCAAGGTATGATCCTAGAACTTGCGGAGAACAGTAAAGAAGTAGGAATAAAATGAATTTACACAGGAAAAAAATGAGGTACAATACTTTTACAAGAACTAATGATTTAGAAGTTGATGGGGCAAATTTAGAAGTTGATGGGGCAAATTTAGAAGTTATTGATGCCTACATCTACCGTGGACAATAGATATATCAAGCGAGGGCCACATAAAAGAGAATCAATAGAGGTCTAAAAAACTAGGCTGGAGTGCATTTGGAAGAAACAGTACAATTTCACGAGTAATTTAAAATTATGCCTTAAAATGAAGGTGTTTAATCATTGCATCCTTCCAGTTCTTACTTATGGATCAGAAACATGGACCTAAATGAGACACAGAAGCTGTGGACAATTTAAAGAAGCATGAAAATATGCATATTTGGTATAATCAAGAAAGACTGGAAAAGTGACTCGTGGGTCAAGAAAATGACAAGAGTTGATAACGTGATGATCAAAGTAACCCTTAAATGGAAGTGGGCTAGCCATATTGCTTTCTAGAAGAACTGACCACAGTTGCATAACTGAAATGCTAGATTGGGTACCAAGAGCCAGGAAAAGACCCAGAAAAACCACGAGGAAGATGTGTGGAGGAAATTCCAAAGCATGCTTAAATGGCATGGAAGAGAATTGATTAAGACAGGGAGCTGTGAACGAAACTTGGAAAAACCATTCAGCAGTAGATTGAAAATGGCTGACGGTAATATGTGCAGGGTGTTCGAGGAAGGACGGTTACATTTCAAACATGTCTCATGATGAAATAAAGAAAATTATGAGAATACTGTTTTCACCGTTTGAACAAGAAACTCGAAAAACATATAGCACTTCAACCTAAGCACTGCTTGTCACTCTTACACTGTCCATCCGGAATTCAACTGCCTGTAAAGCGTTGGTACATTTGAGGGGTGATGCTTTTTACAACACGAAAAACGTGGTCTTCCAAGTCTTGTAAAGATTTCTTCGTGCGAGGTTACACAAAGGACCAGGTGTACTTGGTGTATAGTGCGACAACCTTGGAGGCCATGGAAAGGTGCCACCCCTTCCAATCCATCTGCCGGGGAAAGCTGTGTTCTGAAACTGTCGGACAGTTACATCCTAAAGTGGTGCTGCTCTATCTTGCTGGAATATGGACATTAGGTAGAGTTTCGGTGGTGCAAGAGATGCTTTCTTAGCAAAAAAAGAGGGTCCAGCCACTCAGCAATGTGTCATTTCACACCAGACATTCACTTTGTCGCTCTTTCATGTTGTGACAGCATGGGGTGATTCCAAAGGCTGTCGGACGGTTACATCCCAATGTGGTGGTGCTCATTTTGCTAGAATATGGCCACTGGATACAATTTCGGTGAGGCGTTATAATCGAAAGCGAAAGGTCCAATCACTTAGCAATGTGTTACGGCACACCAGACTTTTTTTTTTCTTTGATTGGGGGTTTAACGACAACCGTGAGCAACTCAATGGGCTATAAGCAGTCGCCCGTCCCTAATTTAGGGCCACTGGTTACAGAGAAGGGAGAGAGCCAGTGCCGTAAGACAAACACAATATCCATGCCCCACCGGGGAGTCCACCAGACATTCACCTTGGCTCTCGTTCTTTCATGTGTTCAGTGACAGCATAGAGTAATTCCAAACCCAACAACACGGCAATTGAGTCTGCTCATATTTTCACTAAAGTAAAATGTCCCGTATGGGAAGATAAGGTTCGTCAGGTGACCATCGAGATCTTCCTGTAGCACATCACAAACAAGTCTGTATCGTGCTGCGTAATCGTCTCGGCGAAACTCATGAACGGTTTGGAATTTAAACGCTCGAAATTTCGAACGTCTCTTTGAAACATGATACACCGTGAAAAGGGGAAGTTGAGCTTCTGACTTATACGTCACACAGACTTTTTTTCGGGAGGGGGTCGAACGAAAGCTAATCCTACGGTTTTGACATCATGGCCTTTCTCTGATGGTGTCGTTTTTTTAACACTACCAGTTACCAGAGTTGGTCAACCCATTGTAGAATGCTATTTCAAGGAGGAGAGTCTCCGCCGAACATCGATCTCGACTTTCTTTATACAGTGGCGATGGAATTTGATTCTACTCTCACCCGCAGCTAGCCTTCTGCTGATCGGTCATCATTATCGCTTCAACTTACGCATGCGCATATTCACGTGCGCGTTTGTTCGAATAGGTAGCATGTAATACTAGGAAAGTGCCGCTGTTAGCAGTGAAAACCGTACTCTTGTGTCGTTATTCATTATGATTTTAAGCTGCTTTTTCGTATGAAGAGAACTGTTTAGTCCAAATTTCATTTCTTCATGAAACATGTTTAAAACGTATCTATTCTTTCTAGGACAAACTGCACACATACATTTAATGGCAGTTACCTAATGTAAGTAGGAGTGCCCTTATCTGTAAGAACAAATACGGTGTTAATACCTTAGTTGGGGCATGAATGTAGACACAACTGTCAACCTTGTACTCATCTTTTTAATTCTAAAATTCAAATTATGAAGTTCTTGAGAACAACAAAACTGAGTGTTCATCGCGAAAAAAATGAAATTGGCCTTTGAAAAGAAGTTTGTTTTCATACACTTTACTGATAATTGTAGTGTGAAAAAAGCTGCTTTCGTGGCGAGCATACGTTGACTTTATCATAGCGCGTCTATGGGAAGGTACATTCTTTGTGGTTATAATTTCCACAACAGCATTTACGCGGAAAGAGGTCATCTCACGACGAATAAATAAAAAAAGTTAAAAAAAACAATTAATTTTCCGAAATGACCAAGATTTAGAAATTCTTTTTAACGGAAGGATTTTTGTTTCTTCATAATCCCCCACCTATAAAAAAGACATTTTTCACGCACGCTTGAGCATACAGGGAAATATTTAAAGTAGGGATAGGAACAAGCGTTTCCAAGTACGCTAAAATCCAGCTCTTATTCAGTAAAATGAAAGTAACTAACACCGATTCATAATAACTAAAGACACGCTTTTTATTTTAGCTTGCGACACGTTAAATTTTGAAACCAGAAAAAGGTAAACATTACGCAAAACATCGAACGCAAAAAGTTAATAGCTTAGAAGCAGTAATGTGATATGCGTGCTCTAAATTCACTCCGCGTCTGAATAAATACATCAAGAGGATTCAATACCCCAAAAGCCACACTAATCCGAGTTTTCTAATGCAGTCTTATAATGCACGCGTGAATATAATTACTTTAAAACTGTGCAATGTACAACTATTTATTTTTTATAAACTATTTTATTTTTCTTAATAAAACTTTGCAGCTTTTTATTTTTTCACATGCATGTACCTGTTTTTTTTTATTTTTACTTTTGGCGCAGCACAGCCCCCCCCCCCCCCCCACACACACACATTTTACGGTGCCGTTTTTTTCTGTAAAGTTTAAGTCAATTTCAGAAATCTATACGACGCCTAATATCTTCTTTTAGCTTGAGACTTATTTAATAAAATTTAATGAGCACCTGAAGCAAAATTTTGGGAAGTTGTTGTTTTGATTAATTTGCTCTATCCACATTTTCCTCGAAAGTGCTGTTTCAAAAATCACAGCTTCTGGAGATGATTTCAATAAGGGTAGAAAATACAGAAAATGCAGTCTCGTCCTATGAATGTGGTTCTGATTAAGACCTGCCTTGAGACAGACTAGTAGTTTCAAAACTTTGAAACAGGACGAGTAAAAGAAAAACCACCAGCTTCCTTAGGACATGGCTCAATCACGTTACTTTTCATTTAACTATTTTTTAAACTCAGTTAATTTCAATACTATCTGTAAAACTCAATCTCTACATAACTGAGAAATAAATTTTGCTTAAAAGACAGTCAAACGAATTGAAGACGATGTGGCTCAAAGTTAAATTTGGTTCAGTTATATTTAATTTAAGAATTAATCTTGAATGTTCTAAATCGAGTACTGATGCTGCGTACCAGACAAAAATTCTGAAATTCTTAGCTTTGTAGAAACACAACCCAAGTCACTTTCAACATCAAACATGCACCGGTGATTATTTCCGATCATGATAAGAGCAAAAAATTCAGACTTGCACAAATAAGGCACGAAAGTGGAAGTATACCATGAAAAAAAGTAAGGCGACCATAATAAAAGCAGTTTTCATGAAAGCCTTAATTAACGGTTTTCGTTAGGTTACTGTGATCAGTAAACATTTAGTTTCAAAAAATTTGATTGCTAGTGGCATCAAATTCTCCGAAAAAAAGCTGGAGTTGCCACTTATTTGGAATCAATTCTTCAAATAATGCTGCGTTTTCTACCATGGTACCGCGAGCCCAACCAACGTGACCTCGTTTCTTCGACTTATCACGTTTGCGCCTATTAATTTATTGCCTATTCAAGTCACCGCGTTCAAATTGTTGAAACACGTTGTATTATCCAGTTTGCAGTTAGCTGTCTACTTCCTTGAAAAACCCATCTGGTTGATGTACAAAAGCTTGGAAAGTTTTATTTCTGTTCTACGCCAAGAAATTTCTGATTATTAGTACAGTTATACTATTTTGAGTATAACTGGTGTACAGTTCCTATTCATTAATAAAATTTTAGTTAATTGATAGTCGCGTTTCCGACAGACGACGCGCGACGTTGCCTTACAGTTGAAGCGTACTGTCTCGTCTTGTCCCTCATACGGAATGCTGTTTTCAGAATGTTTCATCACAGTTGAAAAAATGTGCTACTCATTTAGAAAGCCAGTTGTTAATAAATATCCCCCACTGTGCGCGTGGATCTTTATTTACTCCTCCCACTTAAGGCCGGCAAGCCTCATCTGTTGAAAAAGCACATTATGTATGAAAAACTTCCCACGTTTCTAAAGAAGTGTCTGCACATAATGAAATTCTCACCAGCTGATAGTCTTAAAAAGCCATCGACTTCGCAGTAATTTCAGCTGCAGAAAATAAAATGAAATTGATATAAAGTGATTTTCATTTTTGAGTAGAACGCACTCAGTGGAATATTGGTCTTATTATTTTTCTACGTGGAAATCGCTAATGGCTTCTGACAGGTGTCCGATACCCGGAAATCCATTTTATGGATCAAAAGTTGTAAGCTGGGTGTTTATTTATACCATCACCTGACCAAGCAGGTGACCTTCCTCGTACCCTAGCATGGATCAACAAAATTGTTCCGACTCCATGTCCTTGATTTCTGGCAGCCCGTTCCGCATGACGAAAAAGCACAGCCTCGTCAACGGCAAGAAAAATCCTAATTTAATCCTGTTAACGCTGTTTGAGAGACGGTCATTAGGAAGATTTCGAAGACCAGTCGAGGAAATGTTTCATCACCGGACTAACATTTGGTAACTGTCATTGTTTCAAATCTTAATAACACAGGAAACACCTGGGATACAAATCAATCCCAATTACCTTTTTGGTAGCGGATTTTCCAGGAAGCAGCAAATCACAAGAAATGTCTTGTTTGCGCTGAACGAAGCGTAACATCCTTGTAAGCAAAAACAAATTTTACTTTTCTAAAAACTCATCAAGAAAGTTAACTTACATAATATAATCACAATATCCATATGTGAACTGGTGCTGAACAAAAATGGCAGTTCTTGGGGAACCGGAATTTGCACAAGGGAAGGTAAAGGGCGCACTGTCTCGTCTTGTCCCACATACAGAATGCTGTTTTCAGAAATGGGACGAACAAATAATACAGTATAGCAGAGACGGTGAATCACATTAAGGTGAAAGCAATTATTTTCCAAAAATAAAAATGAATCCAGGAGAAATTTCCTAAACTAAAGAGACAATTACTAAAAATACTGCCAAAGTTATCAGAAGGAAGAAAGAAAAAGGAAAGTGTTCCTAATGTGATCTAAACTTTCCACAACAAAAATATACATTACGACGAGAAATTTTATTTCTCGATGAAGATTTACATCACGAGTTTTAGATTTTCTTTGAAACGAGAAATTAACAGTGCAGACACAACGTTGAGGGCAGTACACTAGGCGAACGTTTCCCCAGTACCTGAAGTAAATTCTTTATCATAGTAATCCGGAGTAAGCAAATCGCGAAGTAATTGGGCATTTAGGCTGTTACAACTGCTGAAACACAATTCTGACCCCGATACCTGATTAAAAATAGTGATCTAAAATATATATAAGTTCACGCACTTAATAAATACAGATTGTTTCACCTGGTGATAAAAACAGGCTTGATTAATTTCTCAGAGAACATAAAAAAATCGAGGATTCGGAATTTATGACTTTTCAGTCTTAGCATAAATGTTTACATTTGAATTTGTTCGCCTCAGCATCCATTCGCAGGATAAATCTAACAGCAGGTGAAGGTTTTTATACGAAATTTAAAAAATCTCCTGTGAAATATCAGGGAATTAAAAGAGTAACAAAAGGTTGTGGTTAACAACTGGCAGCTCAGTAACCTATCCAAAGGCTGTAACTAAACGACTGCTTGTTGTTATGGGATTACTACCCCTTCCCTTCCTTCTTTCAGAATCAAAGGATATACGGAATCCCCCATCGCTCATTCAAGGCTACTTATTCAAGAGAAGGGAAATACCAAATCATAGACAATTACATCGCCCAAGCTGCATCCAGCATTCGAATCGGGATCCAACTCGGAAAATTAGCCAGAATTCCGCGCTTCGACCACTCGGCAAATGGGGCAATTATTGATTTCAGAAAAATAACAGTACGTACTTTATAATTCTCACTGGAAACGACCAATGTACGAAGCAAGCTAATGCCAGATGAACACAGTCCACTAATAGTTTTTTGGGGGGTTTGCCCCATTTAAGATCAAAATATTGAATGAGCGACTTATAGGCAACGAGTCACCCTTATTTTTAACATTACATATATCGGTGCATACATATTTTCATTCTTTTATATAAATGGCATTTTGTTTTTGATTCCCTGTGCATTTTACCAACAACTGTGGAATAATTTAAGTTAACTCTCAATGACTGGGTGACTTGAGATCCAACAAGATCCAAACATGATCCTGAAGGCTAAATCATGTCCTTTAACCATTAAATTCGATCATTTCATAAAGTTGACAGTATGAAAGTCAGAACGGAATGAATATACCTTCACAAAACATGAATATTTACATACACACAAGTGCCACGTTGCAACTTCAGCTGTGGTTCAACTGATATTTTGTGGCATCGATATCACCGTATTTCTGGATAAAAAACATGTTTTCGCCCTGAACAATGTCACAAAAAATAAATTTTTGTGTCATACAATGCGTGCCTTATCTTTAGAATCTTGAACCCAAAGCAGTAAAAACAAATGTCTCATAAAAGAAAAAAAATATTTGAACCTGCGCATTACTTATATTTTGACATTTAATAAATATAAACATTTCAAGCTATGCGCGTGAGCTTTTCATTTTCAACGCCCTCTTTACATTTTTTCCACAACTCATTTCCAACTGGCGACGGGGAAGGAAAATAATCAACATCGTAAAACAAACCTCGTTCAAGATTTTACCTGTACTCAAATTCAGGCCCTTTCCACGACTGCAGTTTAACCCAGTGTTTCCTAAAAGTTTCGCGTCGGCACAAGAGTGCCACGCAACTTTTCACGGAAAGTCGTCAAACGAAGACACTGTTTTTGAGCAAAAATGGATTACCAATAAATAAAATATTATTTTAATGGATGTCTAAGTTAATCTCTTCTTACTACAAGTGCTGAAAGTAGGAACGACGGTGGGTGTCTGGAAGTACAAACTGTTATTCTGTGGAGAGATTCATAATAACGTAGACGTAAGGTAAGTTCGCAGGCATTTTGTTGTTTCTTGCAAAAACTATTTACAACAAAAATCAAAGCAGGTTGGTTGCAAAACACCAAAGAAAATCGCGCCAATTTAATAGGCTCGATCAACATTGTTTTTATATCGATTTTTTCCAACAGTCTATATGTACTTTAAAAGACATTCGATATGGAATACTTTTTCGAGCATAAACTAAAAGTACATTGTGCCAAATACCGTATTTAGTATCTCATTAAAGATTTAGTGAGGCCACAAAAGACAGGAGAGCTCAGCTGAACTTCACTTTGCGCCATTGCTTAATTGCGCCTCTTTGCCGCCCGGTGGCGCAGTGGTCTAAGCGATGGCTTATGATCATTCGTCCAAAAGGGGTTCGGATCCCGGTGAGGCATGGATGTTGTGTTTGTCTTACGGCACTGGCTCTCTCCCTTCCCTGGAACCAGTGACCCTAAATTAGGGATGGGCGACTGCTTATAGCCCATTGAGTTGCTCACGGTGGTCGTTAAACCTCCAATTAAAAAAAAAAAAAAAATTGCGCCTCTTTCACCACGGGCTGAGTTTCCTACAACGGGACTCTGGGGACACGCAGACGCCATACACAAAATTCCCTCTAGATGTCGCTTAGAGCTCATTTTGTTACAAGATATTACACATGCTGACCACGGCAAAACACTGTTGAATATGCTGTCCCGACCGAAAATTACTTATACTACAAACGAGTTAAATGTCCCGGGAGGAAACCCCAAGTTAAAGTTAGGCAGATTTGTTTACAGTGGTGAATTATTATCCTGTGACTAACGGCATAATGTGATTTCCTAACCACGACAAGTGTTGGGCGGCAATGGAGTACGTCTCTTAGATTGAAAGTTTGCCCGTGCTAACCACTAAGTACATTTTGAAAAGATATTGGTTTGGTGGTAAAGGATCACAGACGTCTGCCTGTAAAGAAATAACACCGTATTAATACCCCCACCTCGCACATCAGCGAATTCTTGTTCAGGTAAAATAATTCTCAATGTTAAACTACTCAAAACTGTATGAGTATGCGCGTTTCTCTTTGACATCATGAGACCTTTAAGCATGTCATGAGAGCTGAGAACTCCCCTCCAGCTGAGAATTAACAACAACCTTAACACATATGGGCCCACTAATAAAAGAGAAATTCATTTCACCCTCGGCTTTAGAAAGGGTTTTTGTATAAATAAGCACAGAAAAATTTGCTTTAAAAGATTTTGTACAACATGCCTCAAACATTATTTCACATTATTCGGTGCTTCTGATATAAAAAGACTTTCCGTGGTATCATTCCCGATAATTTTCCCGGAGTTGTTTCAAATAACACGACAGAGTTGATGGTCTTCGAAAATATTTACAAGGAAAAAAGAAAACAGAAGAAGCAAAACAATGTGTGTGTGTAATCACGTCAAACAGGTTGTTGGAAAAGGAAGAACTGTGCAGTTGTAATGGCTTCGAAAGGTCACCACCACGTGGAAAAAGTAAAGGAAGACAGCGTCTGTTCCGAGCAGCTGGTGTGACGTCCTCTTCAGACAGGCAGGTTGGTGTCATGGAAGAAGAAGATACTCTCCAGCTGCACATGTGTATGCAGCCAGATATGCTCAACTCGCGCTCATTAAACTGGCAAGTTACCTGGGCGTGCGTCCACTTTACCATCGCGGTCATGACCTTTCAAGCAAATTCATGCGCGCTCGCAGTCCGGACGAACGGGCGGAAAGGATTAAAGAAAAGAAAACTTGCGCAGACAAGCTTCTTCAGTGGCAGGTTAATATAGACCTTCGACATTATAACGTGGTTAGAAACTGTCAAAAACTGTCCAGAGTTAATAGAATTCCTGTACGGAAAAGGAGTTTGAGATTTTCCACAGAATGAATTTTTAACGAACTGATTGCCTGAATGGAATATAACATACTCGTACATTCCTCAGCCATGCGAAAGCGCACGTTTTCCTCAGAGTCGACACTCATGAAACATGCCCCCCATCCTTTTTTTTTTTTTTTTTTTTATACAAAACATTTCCTTTTAATATAGCACCTTACCTCTGAAAATAGCCTAGTAATTCTTACGCCTATGCTCTGGCTTTCAATTGCGAGTAAGAAATGGAAAAGATAGTCTTTTTTTTTTTTCTATATATATATACCCGGCAACTGAGGTGTGCGGCTAATAAATATAATATATATGCAGCACACAAAGTTTTAGAAAGTAATTATGCAAAAGGGGGTTGATTTAGCTTTAAAATGGACCCAGAATAAACAATTTTACACTTTCTAAATAGTTCAAATTTATTTCAGAAATTTAAGAAACGGGGCAATGACTTGTTTCAGAAATATAAGAGTGCTAATGCAATTTGTAACTGCCACTCCATACTGAAGAATTTAAGTGACCACCTCGCATACACACTCAACATGTGAAGGGGGGGGTTGAACAGTAGGACACATACGTCACGCCCGGAGAACTATACCAATGTCGTGAGTGCGGCATCCACTGGCTGCAGTGGACATCCACAATGGCGCCAGAGCGCACAACTTAGTGGAAAGCATAGTCGGTTTAAGTCTTGCCTCGCCTTTTCTTACGGCGAAAATGAACAACCTGTCCTTTGGCAGGATGGAAAACAAAATACGTGACCATAAAAGTTCGTCTTTTCCGCCTGAATGAACGATGACACATACTTTTTTGAAAACTCTTCCCGATAATAAAGTGCTTTTCAATCCGTAAATTTTGATACTAAGGGAACAAACAACTCTTGCACTAGTTAATCTGCGTATAAATTACATTCCGTAAATTTGACAGTAAATGAAGAACTCTTGTACTAATGTCTACAAATTATTTTTCAAAAGTACAATGTATCAGTATGTATTTGTGGGAAAGAAATCAGCCGTTCCCGTTACTCACAGCTAAATTAGGTCCTAAAATGTGGCACTGGTCTCGCTAATTGGTTTCCTTGAAAAATACACCCTCAAAGTTTTATTTTACAGCACATCGTTCATACAGTAGGAGCCTTCAAAGTTTATGCTTCTATTGTCCTTTTCTAAAAGACTTCTCCTAAAAAAACTTTTCGTCCTGGAGATTTTTTATTAGATTTCAGAAAAACCGGCATGACTGATATACATTCCCCGATCTCGTCACCATAGGTGGTAGGATCTTAGACTTTCTAAATAAGAAAACAGAACTCGATAAGCGAATCGATCCTCGCGTAGTATCCCCCCCCTTTTCAATCAGTCTAATGTCATAATAGATGGTGAATGAGTTTTAAAGGAAACAAATCTTCGAATTATAAAGTCAATAAAATTACCTTCTCGGAGTATTTTATTTCATCGAAATGCAAATAAATGAATAATTCACTGATGTTTACCGGAAGAATTCCATTCACATGTGGTCACCAAGCCAAAAGTTATAGAAAGTTCGTTGTGCAAATATCATGCTAAACACAGAATAAACTGCGAATAAGATAAAAGTTCAACAATGAAAAACATTTTTTTTTCCTCATCTATGTAAAAAATTTTACATTTCCTAAATTTTCCCACTAGATGGCATGAGCTTAGATCTTTCAGCTTGGCTCCTGTAAGTCGAATTTGTTTTGTTCCCTTTAATATGAGCAATTTCTAACTGCGATCACTATTATATACAGATATTTTGATTTTCAGGATGAACTACTTTCCCCATTAAGGAGTGTAACTATATATATTTACATTAGAACACAATATACACTTCCAAAAATTCTGTTTAAAAAATTCCTTTTTCATCCGATTACTGTAACTGCGACCATGATTCTTCATGGACTTTTCATCACTTCTGATTCAAACATTTTCTCGATTCCCTAGTTTGACGGAAGCAGCGTAAAGAAGCAGCAGTAGAATAAAGTATATAGAATGGAACATCAAACGTCTGGATTCACTGCTATCCAATAAACTCGAAGGTGATGTTAACATCCGTGGGCTCAATGCTACGCCAGAAGGTTACCACAACATAATGGAATCAGTGCCGATGAGGAATTGCAGCGGTTCTGAAGGCCAAAGGTTGTCCAACACATTATTAGGTGTGCAATCCTAAAAAACTTACCACATAGTATATATCATGTCAGCTTTTAATCTGGTACTAAATTACTGTATCATACCAGACTGAAATTTCATGATACTATGATACTGTTTTTGATCGGAGTAAACAGTGGCTATAGGACTGGAGGAAAGTAACAGGCACCTCAGATGTGATTAGGCTGTGCGAAAAGCTACGGGTGCCTCGCGGAAAAGAGGGTGGAAGACTCGGTGATGGTAGGCACAATGTGTGCATTGCAATCTGTATATGGTGGTTGACAGGGGCAACGCAAAGATGGAAAGAGAACTGGTTGAGACAGTTGGGTGGGGTAGTGAGAAGGTGAGTATACTACTATCTCGATGCTAAGGAAGTACTGGTGACAAGGTGGCCATTCATAAAATGTAGAAAAAGCCGCGGTACATAAATAACGAACTGATCTCGCGAGGGCCGAAAAAGTGATGGAGTACGATAAATTTGTCAGGTCCCCAAGAAACAAACGTGAGTACCCTTGCCTGCGTTCCAGTGAATGTAGTGTATTTTAAATGCCTCGAAATCTAATTCCGAGTTGCAAGAAGTGAAGCATTTTCTCACTGCTCTGAAACAAAGTGGGTCTTTTTGCTCGGGGAACTATAATACTGATACTGAGGGTTCATCATAACTTTAGATGCAAAATACATTGTAGGATTATTATTATCTTTTTTCGACCTCTTACAAATTCTTGGCATAAGAGAGATAGTGGCAGCTGTACAGAATGGCTTTTCTGATTATGTCAATTCATTTTCTTGGAAATACATAATCCCAGGTGGTGTAATGTTAGGTATGCTCTGCGCAAATCGAGAGATGCCGGGTAATTCTTCCCAACAGAACAGTAAAATTTAACAAGTTCTTAACAGATATTCACAGTTCACACCGATGATATACAGTCTTCTTGAATATCGATTAAACCCCAGTCTGGGTTCCAAGCCCTTCGCTAATACGTCACCGGCAATGCAATCTTAGTGAAAGCGAAATGCCTCTTCCTGCTCTCAAATTTGATGTCGTATCGTTTTGGAGCAGCTTCCGAAATTTCAACAAATGAACATAGATATCTGCTGACGTGTTGTGTCGACTCTGCCCGAGCAATTGTTAGCCACGAAGATAAACTCCTAGATGCGAATATTTCGTAGTAATGACAGAGCAACAATGCGACGACAGTAGTTTACATCCTGTTGGGAAGAGGGCGGAGAACTGACATGTTTCAGGGAGAAGCACACCCGGCTGCAAATGACACCTGAGTCACTGCAATGGAACACCGCCAGTCGCCTACCTGGGCGCCAACACTTCGTGACGCAACAAAAGGGAGAGGACGAAGTTCCTCATGAATCACCTTGCAGGAGGTCATCTGAAGGAATTCGATTAAGATTTGCTATGAGTCCAGCTCACTGTTTAATATCCATTTATACCGTAAAACTTAGTTTATTCGAAATACTTTCGCTTCTTTTAAGACAGTACTTTACTACAGAAGTACTTTCATAATTAAAAAAGGAAGTTGGGTTAATAATAATACATATTTGCCGGGGGCGCGGATTTACAGCGAAGCCAACGAAGCCCAAGAGCAGGACCCCGCGATGCTGGAGGACCTCAAAAATAATGATTTTTTTTTATTTTTTTTTTAACTTCTAGAAAAAAAGAGAAAAGTCAGAGAGATTGATAAATTCGCTGTTCTGAGTTTGGAAAGATTCGGGGACATAATTCCGCCGGAAATCGAAGTACGTCATATCTTGAAGTATGAATTTACTAGCTTAAATGCAGGCTCGCTAAATATCGTTTTGAGGGTAATATTACTTAATGCTACATTACAACTGAGCTCAGAAATTGGGATGCTATTTCTAGCCAATTTTCTTAGAATTTAATGAACATTTAGCTCCTTAGTTCGGTGTTCTAAATGACTCCCCATCTTTCCCTTGAAATTCCTTTTCCCCCAGTTTAAGAGGTAATCACAAAGTTGTAATCATACTAGGACAAGCAGCCAACGGTAATCGATAACTCGGGTACAGTTCGCAAATTTTGAGCGAAGCAATTGCAAAATCTAAGCTCATTAAGGCGTCGTCTATTATAACAAATTCTAAAAAACGAATGCGTAAAATTTATGACTTTCAGAACAAAAGTACGAAACATTCTAAAAAAGAAATGCCTAAAATTTATCATGAACTATTTTCCTTCACGCTGGTTGTGATCAGGGTGCATATAAACAAAGCGAAAAGATACTCTCAGATCGGGAACCACGTTTTTCATTTTGTATCGCGAAAGACACACACACACACACACACACACACACACACACACACACACACATCATACATATATATATATACCTTCTACATTCAGTTGTTTTATTTTATTTTTTTCTTTTCTCCTTTTACTCACACAGGTAGATACATAACCTTTTCTATGTTGTACTAGGTGTGAGTCAAAATTATATTTGTATATTTTTTTTTGCTTAGGTATCTTTATAGAATATATATATATATATATATATATATATATATATATATATATATATATACACACACACAAACTTCCTTTTATTATTTTAGATTACGCAAGTGTTGAGCTAACAGACACGGAGTCTTTCAGTTTCTTCGTTTTTCAATTCAAACGATTTTTTTTAAATTAATCTTTGTGAGCCGATTTTCGTTAAACGGTTTAAGTAAAAAGCCATTTAGTTTTAATGGAAATACCTTAATGATTAATGACACGGAATTTCGGGAATCGGAAAGCGTCAAAACCTGACCATGGACGATGTCCAATCGCATACCAAACATCTCGGTGACCGGATGTTTCATATCTTAGCTATGAACAACTAATTGTCCCGAATCTCGTATAGAGAGCAGAGTTTTTCAATTAATATTCAAATTGGAATATTTTTAACTCGACCGATCACCATGATACCAACCCCATGGCACTCACCATGCCCTTCCTTTTCTCTGTGGCATGTGTCACCGCGATCGGCTGAAGATCTTTGGAGGAGATAGGTAACAAACGACGACTCCTCAAAACCCGTAAAACCCCCTAAAAATGCAAGTTTTTGGACGATTATTCCTCAATGACACGGAATTTCGGGAATCGGAAGGCGTCAAAACCTCACCATGGACGAAGTCCAATCGCATGCAAAAAATCATGGTGAGCGGATGTGTCATCTCGTACCTATGCCCGAACAACTAATTGTCTCGAGTCTCGTCAAGAGAGCTCCCGCTCAATGAGTAAAATTGCATTGGAAAACGTTATCTTACGAGGTACAGGAAATGATTTCATCCATGTTCCGACTGTCCGTAAGAGAACTGTCAGTGGGGTGGAATCTGACGATTGCGACAGCAGATTCCACACCGCATGTAACATAAATGTCAATTAAAACAGTACGTAACATGTTTAAAGTACTGTAGTTCAGTGGCCATCTTTGTAAAGTTCCGACCTTTCTTCCTTAACAAAAGAGTTTTTTAACTTCAGCTGTTTCAATAGTCAAATCATGTTCGAGCGAGGCCAAAATGGGTATTTCTGTTGAAATCTGGAAGTTAATTTGTTTTTGTAATTACAATATTTTTTGATATATTAGTGGCAGGAAGTAAAAATTCGCGATTTATATATTAAAGTGAGGGGCCCTAAAAACCTACGCTCTGCGCAGGGCCTATATACATTGAGTGCCACTATATTATGACCACCACCTCAGTACTTCGTTGGGCCACCTTTTGCCTTTAATATGCGTCGATTCTTCGTGGCATGGACTCCACGAGATTTTGATAGGTGGTTTGTGGAATCTGAGACCATGCTTGATGAATAGCACTTTCCAGGAGTGTGAGATTGCAGGGTTGTGGATCCAGCTGTATGATGGCTCGTTCAACTTCATCCCACAAATTCTCAATGGGGTTGAGATCTGGAGATTGTGGAGGCCACCTAAGCAAAGTAAACTCACCGGCATGTTCCTGAAACCAATCCTGTACAATACGAGCACTATGGCATGGACGCATTATCTTGTTGAAAGTAGCCATCGCCATTGGGATAAACCATTCACATGACAAGATGCACTTGGTCCGCAACGATGTTTAGATATGATGTGACGGCCAGACGCTGATCAACACGAATTAAAGGGCCCAAAGCATGCCATGAAACATTCCACAAACCATAACGTTGCCTCCACCAGCTTGAAGGGTTGTAGCAATGCATTTGGGGTCCATGTTTTCGTGCTGTTTCCGCCAAATTCTCACTCGGTATTCGGCATGGTGCAACTGAAAACTTGATTCATCGGACCACATAATTTGTTTCCAATTATCGACTGTCCAATCCTTGTGCTCCTGTGCGACCTGGAGACGTTTTCTCTTGTTAACTGCAGACAGCAAAGGTGTTCGAACAGGTCTTCGGCTGCCATATCCCATCCGATGCAGTGTACGGCGAACAGTGCGTGCAGAGATCATTTGAGGGGATCCTTGATTAAGATGGTCTGTAATTTGCTGCACTGTTGCCCTTCTGTTGTCTGTTACCTGTATGGACACTATCCGTTCCGCCCGAGCAGTCTCTAGTCGATGACGAGCACACGTTGCACGTAGGAGACTCAGTTTTCTGGCTGACAGTCCAGTCTTTAAACACTTTAACAACAGCTGCTCAGGAACATTTAAAGAATGCGGCGGTTTCGGTGATACTCGCTCCATGGCTCCGAGCTCCTACAATCATCCCACGTTGAAAGTCCGACAAATCGCATTTTTTACCCATCTCGTCACCCAAAAATCACTTTTTTTTTTTTTTGATTGGAGGTTTAACGACCACCGTGAGAAACTCAATGGGCTATAAGCAATCGCCCGTCCCTAATTTAGGGTCACTGGTTCCAGGAAAGGGAGAGAGCCAGTGCCGTAAGACAAATACAACATCCATGCCTCACCGGGATTCGAACCCGGACCCCTTTCGGACGAATGATCAGAGGCCATCGCTTAGACCACTGCGCCACCGGTGCTGCCAAAAATCACTTCTACTACTGTCGCAAGCACTAAGCTTTCCCTTTTTATACTAGCCTCGCCCTCTGGCGGCAACAGCATGCAGTCATAGCTCCTTTGCTTAAAACCATCAGGTGGTCATAATAAAGTGGCCACTCAGTGTATATAGCAAAGTAAGGGGCCAAAAAAACCCTACGCTCTGCTCTGCTCTGGGCCCCGGTAACTCGAAATCCACCACTGCATATTTGTGCCTGAAATATTTTATGACAGACAGTACGAAAAGTTCGTAAAGGCTACGTATTTGAGCATACAACCACTGCTTCTTATGCGTGACATTTCGCCTGACCACTGATTGAAATCTCTTATTATCTCTAATACATTTTAAAACTTGCTTCCATGGCTTGGGACTGAAGGCATCGGTCCTAAGCCGAGGAAGCACTTACTGAAGGCATCGGTCTAAACACAACCATACACATCACTTGTCCTTTATGTGGTGCAAGGCAATAAGAGCCTCTCCCCCTTTTTTTTTAGGTGAGAAAGACAGCAATAAACGTTACTAGGCTACATACTCAGAAACCTGACTTAATCGTCAGTACGATTCTCATTAGCATAACTTCAAATATCCACATTGTCCTATCAAGGTGCAAAGCAGCTAATGAACGGAGGAAATTTATAAAAATATCAGTTCGAAAATTTGGAAAATGTGCGTAGAATGATTTCGGCAGAATTGCAAAGGAATTTTTCATGTCTATAATGTGGTTACAAAACGAGAATTTACACGATTTTGACGTTACAACCAAAGGAGAACTTTGCCTGACTGACAGGCTAAAAAAGAAAAACTTGGTGTACCAAAATATTATTGTGTTTTGCACTTTTTTTCACATGTAGTACATTCAGAATGTTATCCAGATTTTTCGAAGCAAAGTTCTACAACATTATTTCGCTTTTGAACAACACACACTAAGAATAAGTTACTCTAACAGACACAAACAAGAACGCAAGAGTGAGAAATATTGAATCAGATAAATCTACGTGAAATATACGTACACGTATACTCTGATTTATTAACATTTCAAGAAGATGCGAAAACCAAAAAATACTAGTTCAGTTCATGGTCTTACAGATAACGTTCCTAACCTTAGATTAATATGAAAAAACAACAACCCAGAAGTCATTTTCTTAAGAACGTACTGTAAATGTGACTACACGCTAAAGTTTCATGTAAACACTAGTGTGATAAGTTTGATAATAATGAAATTTAACAAACTGCTGCGATAAATATTTCATTACTTTTAATTGGTTATATCAAGTTCAACTTATCTTCATTACATTCTTTCAAGAAAAATTTATTTAGAATTTTACCGTAACTGTCAATGTTCCTTTCTATGGGGATAACATTAAGGTTAGCCGTAATAAGAGATGATAAGCAGTGTACACAAGCCTTTAAAACACGTGTTCACTTAGCTATGAAACAGTGCATAATATTGACGCAAAGTAAAATTCTATCTTTCAGCGGTTTACATGATTTCAGTTTTGAAGTGAGCTTTGTGGGCCACGAATACACTTTTTGCGGACCATGGATTATTGGCTCTTCATTGCTGTAATTCGCAAGGCTTCTTGTTTCAAGAAGTTTTGGACATAAGTTTAAGTGACAAATATAGATAGCAACATTGAGGCATACAACGAAAGGTACCCGTTCAAGCTGAAATAAATCAGGTTAATTTCCATAAACTACATACTAGTGATCTACCTCGAACAAATATGAGATTTTCCAATCGTTCTAAAATGTTTGCAGATGTCCAGACATGAAAGACTTGATCATAGAAAATGAGGGAGATAGTTACAGCTTTGCTTGGCTTTTTAACAGGTTATAGAAGTGGTCTGATCCCATAATATTTCCGTAAAAATATATTTAAAAAAAATTCTTTTTCTCATGGAAATTTGCTCTAAGATATTTGAATGTTTTATATTTGGCTTGAATTAAAATCAGCGGAATTTTTTTTTTTTTAATTTTCAAAATATGTGCGTTCTCATTTGCGGGAAATGCGTTTCTTACGAGGGGGGGGGTTAAGACACGCGCTGATCATGTGAAGAATGAAAATGTGTTGCAGATGTGTGGCAAAATGTTGTTAGTAAGGTGGAGACTAATATTCTTAGGTGGTTTGGCCATGTTGAAAGAATGAGTGATCAGTTGCTGACTAAGAGAAGTTTTTCAGCCCAAATGGCAGGAAAGGAAGGTGGAGAAAGGCCAATGATATCATGAGAGGACCAGATTCAAGAATGTCTGCTTGAGAAACAGATTATGAAGTACAAAAGGGTCTTGTGTGCTGCGTGTGATGGATGTTAATGAAGCTCGAGCGGTGTGTCGAGATCGTTGTAAATAGAGTCATTTGATTCACCAACAGTAAGTAAATTCTAATTAATAAATAGGAACTGTATACCAATTATACTCGAAATAGTATTTAAAAAAAGCTGTTTGCTGTCTATACCTTCCTTGAAAAAGCCATCTGGTTGATGTGCGAAAGCTTGGAAACATTTATTTCTGTTCTACGCCAAGAAATACTGATCATTAGTATAGTTATACTATTTTAATTAAATTCTAGTTCTATCAGTTAAATGTGTACTTTGTACATGGTCTTCCTTTGAGAAGCTAACCTCTGAATCTCAGAGAACAGCTTAATGATATGCATGTATGCAATTTGCATAACACTTTGGTCATTACTTCGTGTGCATTGTAAACACTCTTTCTTAAAACAAAAAACATAGATGAAGAAAGATTGCGTAGAAAAAGTATTTTTCCCAGTTCAGTAAGCACGGAAAATGCAGGCGAAAATTCAGGAAAGAACAGCAAATTAGCAATATACATTGTTATGCTGGTAGTTGTTACTTCCAAGCAAATCTAGTCTTCGCCGTGAAGCTACAGAAATGAGGCCATCATCCAGCTCAGTTCTGCAGGTTAAATTAGAGAACAAAACATTTTTACTCTCCTTTTTCAAATTGGTTTTGTGAAGCACCGACACAGGTCTTGATAAACGTCAAGAGGCCAGAACCATTATTTTTAATAAAGTAAATCGAAGTGTCAAGGAAATCATAGTTGCCGCTTAATACTATTTCTGGAGTAAAACGTTTTGAAAACTCTTAAGTTTTGCTAAAGTAATTCCTCGCAAATTTTTCCAGTTTTTATTTTCTGGCAATGTGAAATGCTTAATCCTTTTTAATTGTGTCAGCATTAGATACTTTTCATAGAATGAGGAAAACAAATTTAATCATTGTGTAGTGTGTATACAAAGTGATTCACATATAACAAAATCCATATGTTCAGCAGTAGGTAACGAGCTAATATAAACCTTATTTCAAGCTGAACTGAGTGACGTCACATTTATTGGAATTTAACATCGTGCTCCGTCAGGTGCTGATCGGGAGATTGCATGCTTCATTTTCCTTTTTTTTCTCTGCTGGTCTAACGACCACCGTGAGCAACCCTAAGGGCTATTAAGAAGTACCCGTCCCTAATCTAGGGCCACTGTTTCCACAGAAGGGAGAGAGTAAGTGCCAGAAGAAAAGCACATCATCATGCCTTAGCCGGGTACACTAGGACAAATGGTCAGAAGCCAGTGATTAGACCACTGCGCCGGCTACATTGCATGTTGTCTGCGTTGCACCCTAGTATACACGTTGTCGATTTTTTTCATTATTTTCCTTCAATACATCAGTTGTGGAGGACGGAGGGAGGGATAGGGGGGTTGCGTATAGTTTCTCTAGAAAATTGTTAAATTCGTTTTCCGTTGGATACTTTTTTCACGAAGACCATGTTGCACAAATTTTCTATTTCAAACACACAATTTTCCCGATAGGAGCGTAAACACAATTCTATACATATACAGATTCTGCTTTTTTCACTATCTCTATGTACAAGTTCGGATCTCTTTTGCGACGCATAGCTTCTACTATGAGGAATACACTGCGCATGTTTTTTTTACTTTTTCGTAGCAAACAATTTTACACATTTCTATTCCTAAAAGATATTTCCGCTTCTAAAAATCAGATTGCACTGGACGCCATTCATTGCGATGATGACTGCACATTACTCATTTCAAATAATGCACAGCTTTCCCGCTAGAGGTGCATATGTAAATTCTGTTCTCTTTGTTACTTGTGCTTTCGAATGTAAGATCATTTTCCTTCGCATAGCTCTCGCCATGAGAAGACAGGTTAACAAAAGTGATTTGTGCATCAAACTACATTCTTATAACAAATACTTTTTACCTTAGTTACCACATAGAAATCTGGTTATGACACTTTACATAATAATGAATGCTCGATGATTACATATTCTTTTGAGTTAAATGACGCACTCATTACACCCGAAAATTCCGTGTCATCTTTCTGGTTTTCATTCTATGAACAACTTCCAGAATTTTGTCCAAAATAAACAAAAAAGATGGCACCGAATATTCAGCTGTAATGTGCGTGTGTTTTGAATCCTTTTCGACATGAAACATATTTCAAAGAAGATTTTATAAAATATTTCAAGCAACTAAAAAAAAAATACGTTTACACCACCTAGGGAAAAACTAGCATAACTTAAAATAAACAAAAATCGTTAAAAAAAGTTAACCACATTTTTACGATCGATAAAACAGGCACAAATAGAATTCGCTACTCACTCTCGCAAGCAGCTAAACAGTATGTTACGAAAATTAAACTGTGTACAAAAAGTTTCTCATAGCAAAAGGTATCCGAGGCAAAAGCGATTTTCAGATTGAACGCTTAGAAGAGATATACAGTATAACGTGATATAACTTTACGAGCATTACACGAAAAGTTGTAAGAAGAAAATTGGTGTAAAATACTCATGATAATGAAGAGTATCCTACCAGAAGCGGATTCTTCTAAGGGAGTTTTAGAATCGAATACAGCTCTTCACGATGAAATATACGCTGACTTCTTCTAGCGGCCGAATTTTGAATAATGGGAAAGTAGAAAATATGCAAAAATTATTCTTCATAGCAAAAGCTATGCTGAAGAATTTTTTTTTTATCAAATGCGTCTTTTCGGAGCAGAGATAGCGAGAAAAATGTGTTGATACTTACGCCCATACCGGTAAAACTGCGCATTACTGAAAAAAGATAATGTTTCCAATATTCACTGTAGCGAATGGCGTACATTAAAAAAAAAATATCTTTAATAGGATTCTTAGAAGCGGAAATATGTTTCAAATAAAAATACACACAAACATCGCCTAGCGTCAGAACAACTGAACTATAAACAACCCACGAGTACATCCAAATTGTTTCAAACAAGGTGAATGGTATACGGTGTTGAAAGAAATTTTTAAATCCGATTTTCAGAAGCAGAGATATCAAGAAAAACAAATTAAATATTTGAACCGTGTAGCTAGAAAATGGTGTATTATTTTGGGTAGGTAATGTGCATAAAAAGTTTTCGTAGTTATTAGCATCTGACGATGAATGAATTTTTCAATAGAGTTTTTAGGTGCGTAGATATTGCTGCAATGCTGCAAACGGAAACTTGACTTATGCCCCCTAGTGGCAAAATTGTGAGCTAAGAAAAATCTGAAATTATATGCAAAATATAAGCATGAGATACGCTGCCAGACAAATGATTTTTCTACATCAAACTGTTAGAAGCTGAGATATCAAGAAAAATAAGATATACATCTATACTCCCGGAGAAAAAACTGCATTGTTTTAAGAAAAAAATATACGCAAGATGTTTCGTGGTGAGCGGCATCTGGCCACAAAAGAACTTTTCCAATCGAGTATTCAGAAGAGCAGATATTGCTGCAAATACAGTGGAAACATAAATATGCACTTACGCCCCCGAGTGGCAAAACAGTTCACCAAAATTAGAAACTATATGAGAAGGTTTCCCACCAGGAACTATCAGACAAAAAAGATTTTTCGAATCGCACGTTTAGAAGCAGAACTATATAGGGAAAACCGCATTTGCTTTCCGGCGAAAAAATTGCGCATTACTTGAAACATAAACGCTATCCAAAATGGTCTTCGTTACAAATTGTATCGAAGGAAAAAATTGTTTAATCCGATATTAGAAGCAAGGATATGAAATAAACTGTATTTTGAATTCCATAGCATCTGCATTTAAACCCTCTTGCGGCAAAATTATACATCGCAAAAAAAAAAGAAAAAAAACTAAATGCAAGAATCATCATTCTCACATTTCGGGCTTCCCAATGCAAAATTTTTTTCGAATCGGACTAATAGTTGTACCGATACGCTGTCCATAGACGGACGGACAAAGTGATACCATTACTATCAGCACGTATTTTTTTTTTTTTTTTTTTTTTTTTTACAAAAGACGTGCTAAAAAGGGTTTAGTGAAATATTTAAATATTTTACTTTGATGACGAAACACAAATGCCAACCAATGGCAGGTTTCCAGAAAATCCGTCCTTGGCAGAATTCGGCTACGACATCTTGTTCCCATGACTGTGTTTCGGAAATAGACGGTGCTAAGGATATACATGGTGTCCGAGAATTATTGAACACATTACAAAATTATGTACAAAAAAAAAACCTATGAGCATTGTCTGTTTTTCTATGTCAGGTATTACTAACACGGTTTCTAAATTTTTGCTTTGTAGAATTGTTATTCCCAGAATCCGATAGATGGCGCTAGGTGTGGCCCGATGAGGAATGTATGGGAAATGCGCAATCAGTAGTCATGTCATCCGTACAGCAGAAGGTGACGTGTGTGTTATGGCTTGCGGAATTAAAGTCTGTCATTAAAGTTTAAAGACGGTACCGTTTAGAGTATGGTGGTAATCCTCCGTCAACGAATTCAACTAAGCGGTGGATGAAACAGTTTAAAGAAACTGGCAATGTGGAACATCGTGGAGGAGCCGGTAGGCCTAGCATCAGCGGCGAGACGGTTGACCAAGTTAATGAAATTTTCCGATAAAGCCACAGGAAATCCGCTCGTAAAGCAAGCAGAGAACTGTGCATTCCGAAATCGACAGTTCACGATATTTTGCACAAGAAATTAAATTTCCATGCTTATAAAACTCAAATACAGTAGTGCAAAAGATGCATGTAAATGATCATACCCTGCGATACGATTTCGCTGTGGATATGCTGAATCGAGTGGAAAACGACGAAAACTTTCTCAGTACTCTAAGTTTTAGTGATGAATCCACATTTCATGTATCAGGTATTGTGAATCGTCACAACTGTAGGATATGGGGCAGTGAACCGCCTCATGCTGCTATTGAACTGGAACGTGATTCTCCAAAAGTTAATGTTCGGTGAGCCCTATCAAAAAGAGAAGTGATTGGCTTTTTCTTCTTCTGCGGGAAAAACATAAATGGTGACATTTACTTGGTTATGCTAGAAAATTTCGTTATACCCCAGATCAAAAGATATGACAACGTCGTTTTCCAACAAGACCGCCTCCGCATTGGTCAACGTATGTACGTAAATGCCTAAATGAGTATTTCTCCAACAGATGGATTGGGCGTGGTGGTCGCATTCCGTGGCCTTCTAGCTCTCCAGATCTAACTCCATTGGATTATTTCATGTGGGGTTATGCGAAGGATCGTGTCTATCAGACGCCTTGTACTGAAGCAGCGTATCACAGCTGCTATTAATTCCACAACTCCTCAGATGCTTGCCAATACAGGGCATGAAACCGAGTATCGCTTGGACGTACTACGAGCAACCAAGGGATCTCACATCGAAATTTATTCACTTGTGTAGTTACATTGTAAGTTAGTACAGTCAGTTTCTTTCTGTCTGTTTAATGTTTTGTTTTATATAATTGTGTAATGTTTCCAATAATTCTCGGACACCCTGTATATAAGTTAGAACACCCGGATACTTTATTAGGACCATCCCAAGAAAAGAACACTAAACATTTTTAATTATGGTATTACAAAAATAAAAAAAAAATACGTTGTAGATAAGCGGGTCTTCACACAATCTGTCAATAACACAGAAATGTCATCATCATCATTGTCAACCATTATCAATCCACTGCTGGACGAAGGTCTCTCCAAGTTTCCTCCACAACGGTCTGTCTTGTGTCAGTCTCCTCCATGTCACTCCCGCATACTTTCGAATTTCATCGATTTAATAAATACCCGATACCACACAGAAATGTGGTATCGGGTATTTATTAAATCGCAAGAATATGAAAACTCCTACCTAAGAAACTCAAGATTTTCCTCCTACATTTTGACAAAACTTTAAAACTATGTTGCTCACGTTTGGAAAAAAAAATGACTTGGCCGACTTTACACACATTTTAGTAAGTTTTTTGGAAAAGAATTCGCAGAGACAAAGCTGCTGTATTTAGGAGTTCACAGTCTTTGAAATATAATGGACAAGAATAATATTAAATTTGCGTGTTTTACAAAGATTGTGTGGTTCAACTTTCCTTAATTATATTTCTCATATGTGTTTTCTTTCTGTACGGGAGTGCTAAGTGGCTAAGTTGTGCTAAAGTGAAGAGCAGTCATAGTAAAATGTTACAGAAGTTTCTCCCTCGGTGTGTGCTATGTTGACCTCAGATGAGAACGTAATGGTAAGAGCCTCCTAACTCTAACAGGGTTACTGTCTCCAAAGAACGGAGATAACCCCAACCGAAGAATAAATAGTTGCCACAAAGAATGTTAGACAGCGCTATGCCTACTGTTTTGTTTCGGAAGCGTAACGTAATGGTTATACTAATGTACACTCCACGAAAATACTTCTCCATCGCGAATAAGTACAGCTACTTGCACGCAAATCAGTACGCTATGGCTGACACGGATTTCATTAGTATGAGGAAACGTTGTCGTTACGGAGGAATGGCCAGGAGATCAAACCTGTTCGAAACATTGGTAGCATTCGAAGGGTATTGCCGTTTGTACGCCGTTGAAAGATGTTTAATGAACTCGGTGATTTTGAGTAATGTCGCATAAAAAAACATATGAAGCAGGATCGTCTACGAGACTATCGAGATATTCTAACGTGATACGCACAAGCAGTTGGCCGCTGGTGGCTGCAGTGGATAGGGGAAGATGTCTCAGGTTAAAGTCGTTCACGCGTGACTACGGATCAGGATGGCTGGCTATCAGTACCAGAAACGAAACTGCCCAACAGACTTCAAGTGACAGAAAGACTAATGAGGCAAAACCATCACTCAGTAATATTTATCGAAGCTTTCATGATGCTGTTATGTTACACCTTTCCTCTGCATATCGCCTACTCGAAACCACAGGCATGCTAGATAAGATACAACGAACGAGCTGAGGGCAATGACAAATCTGTCTGAAAGAAAAAGACAGTGAATTAGTGTGCGGCGACGTGACGGCGGAAATGTTTCCACGCTGTGTAACGCTGCGTACAATGCCCAGTGCTTGGTGTGCTATCTTTTACAACGGTCGGGAATCTCTCATATTCATAGTAGGTAAGTTTTGCCTCCCCTTCCCCAGTGGTGCGCAGATACCTTTCTCCGTTCTGATGGCGTATCACTCCTTTAGAGACTTTCAAACGCTACATTTCAGAGTATTGTCAGACCACATATCGCACGAGTCGCTTAACAGTGCCTACAAATTGTTCCCGTGCTGCCATGGTCAGCCTGGTCGCCGTATCCATCATCGATTGAGCACATCTGGGACGATATTTATTGGGAGGGGGGGGGAGAGGTAACAACCACCGTAAGGAACTCTTCTTAGTACTTTTATGCAGTCGGTAGTCTTTAATTTGGGGTCACTAGTTCCAGGAAAAGGACACCATCTGACAAGCACGCTACCCGTGTCTCACCCGAGACTCGAACCGGGAAAAAAAGAATAAGCTTTTCAGACCACTCGACCACCTGGGATGTGCGAGAGTAGAACTGACTACGGCGCATAACATGTGGATCTTCAAGTGGAAGCACAATAAATCTAAAGAACCAGACACTAAGACATTATTAGGAACCTTTTTGACTCACCTCGAAAGAAACTGTATTAATGCTTGTACTGCCGTAACAGCACCTAGTTATGATGTGACTCTAATTATGCTAAAAGACCTCACTAAACAAATGAACACAGCATTCCTGCTGGATGATTTTTTTATTTATTATTAATTTTTTTTATGAAGAATATGCTTAGCTAGCTTTCTTAGTTATCCAAGCGACTTCTCTGCTTGACACAAGCAAGACATGTTGATTATGATTTACCTATTATTTGTGTATTAGTTCAAGCACATTATAATTTAACCTTACGTGTAGAAATGAGGAGGCAAATTTATAGGCAAACCAATAAAAACCTGTCGTCATAACTCTACAAACCGTAATAGGTAGCCCCCCCCCCCCTTTTTTTTTTGAGGGACTTAACGACAACTCAATGGGTTATAAACAGTCGCCCTTCCCTAATTTAGAGCCAATGATTCCAGAGAAATCACAACTAGTATTTCTAAATTCTTTTTTTTTTTTTTTTTGCAAACTTGAGAAAAAAAGAATCTCCAAATGTGCAAAACCAAATTATATACAAAAGACAGTCTTGCATATTTCACAGAACACCCCTTCACCCGTTTCCGAATGGCGGGTGTGAAAAGATACCTTTTACACGCGAATAATTCCCTATGGCTTCTCAGAAATTATACGTATTGGTTTAATAATAAACACCTTTACAATTAATGTCGATAGGGATACAAAAAAAATATTTTTTTCTTTTTCTTAGTGTTCATTAGCATGCTCTCCCCTTGAATGCTGGGTAAACTAAATAAATCTCATCCACCGAGAATCTGAAAGAAGATTCGTTTAGTTTTAATTGCAAAAGGCGCTATTTTTTAATTTACGCCTTGCCATGCGCACCAGTGCTTCCGCCAACTGTTTTTTTTTTTTACTTTCTTTCGAGAAAGAAAGAGAGCGAGAGTACGCATTTCATTTGGTTTGATTCCGAGTGATTGATCAGAGTAATTGGAGCGCTGGCTGTGCTCCCGGAGCAAACGGAACCTTCGCATCGTTAAGCATGCAAATGACGGCTCATCCCATTACCGTGGAATGTGAAATGGCCTTGCCCAATCCGGGCTTTGAACTTCCAAGCCGGCGAGCAAAGTTGCTGCTGTGCGCAAACCTCCAGGCCACATGAACAACTTCCTGGTGGTAAGGTCTGTAAAGTTGGGAATTCGCAAACACGAATTGCCGCTTCAATTTATTTCAGCACTGAACAAACATTTTCGAGGTTCAGTGTGTAATCGGCGTGGCGGCACTTTGGCGGAGTTGTTGCCCTGAAACTTCGTACCTTTACAAAGCCTTGTCCAATCAAATCCTATCAGTCAACCTCCCAACATTTTCTCGAAGTATACGATGTGTACACTTCCTAGACACTATCAACTTTTTCTTCTCGGAGTTTAGCGGTATCTAAGACTATAACGAGCTGACCTTCTCTTACTTAGGGACACAGGTTCCAGAGGCGGGATGCTGTGGCACAAATACATCCCACATTTCTCATCGGGGAATCGAACCCGGGCACATTTCGACGATTAGACAAGGGTTGCGCTTCTGACTAATCCATCGGAGGCGTCTGTAGAATTCAATGCCTCGATATTTAGCGAGTAAGAACTGTACTAAGGATGTTGAACGACACAAAATTCGTATAAGACCCTCATTCGTTTTTATTTTCAGATTCTCCTTCCAATTTTGATTAAAATGCTGAGGAAAGTAAGTCATAAGTCTCTGTCACAATTCAATGTGTGGGAGAACAGTTTTTAAACTTTATAAAAAGTCGGAGGAAGATCCCTATTGTGGTTATGGTCTGAGCTCCGAAATTTAAGCAATTTAATAAATGTCATTCACTCTTAACGGATATGCTAAACAAATTTAGCTGATCTTTTCTCAGTGCATTGCACCTCCAACCCCCATATTATGAGCATTTCCTTCCACACGCACAATACGATGCTGACTCGAATAAAGGTGACAGGTGGTGCATATGTGATAAAAAAAATTATAATGGAAGAATACATAATCATCACACAATGCTTTATTTTGCTAAATATTATGCAGTCAAACTCCCTTTCACGACTAATAACAGTTTCGTTCCTGAAGGGTGATATGTAAAACAAAACTCCCTTTCACGACTAATAACAGTTTCGTTCCTGAAGGGTGATATGTAAAACAGAACTAATATTTACTTAAAGTGATGCTAATAAGCTTCAATAAGTTTCGTGGCTTTGGTTCGGAGACAATCTTCTTACACAGATGTAGAATTTACCATATTTAATTATGGGTTTAACGTTACAATTCAGTAATTATACATCGCATTTTGTATAACGCGATTTTAGACTATGCTAAACACACTTCAATACAATGTTAAAATAATACTGTTTCGAGTATTTTAGCACAGCTTAGCATTAAAATAGCATTTTATAAATCATGATATAAAATTATTGAATAGTAAAAGTTTAAAGATACGATGAGAAAACTGCGACGAGAAACTGTGTCTTGTGATTTTGAAGATGACAATCCGATTTTTGGCGTAAATGTGACAAGGATGGTAAGTCAGATAATATCCGAAAACTTGAAAATTTTTATCGTCCTGAAGCGGGACTCGAACCCGCGTCTCCCAGAAAACGCCCGGGTATGCTAACCACTACACCACCCAGAACGACCAAGTTTCCGATCGATTTGAATATAACCATCACAGGATTCGCTAGTCTAAGCAACCGTCATTCATGTTTAGCGAATCTGGAGGTTAAGAATCTTATCCCGTGTTTATCCGGAGAAGCAGATAAATCATGAAAGAAATACGGGATAACGCCATATAATACAAATTTTAAAGATGACAATCCGATTTCTGGCGTAAATGTGACAAGGATGGTAAGTCAGATAATATCCGAAAACTTGAAAATTTTCATCGTCCTGGAGCGGACACGAACCCGCGTCTCCCAGAAAACGCCCGGGTATGCTAACCACTACACCACCCAGAACGACTAAGTTTCCGGTTAGCAAAATTTGTATTATATGGCGTAATCCCGTATTTCTTACATGATTTATGTATTGTGATTTTCTGCTTTATACTCGCCCAATCAATCCCACGAAACTGAATCCAGATGCTATCTTCAATCTTTACTATCCCATGGCGATTTATTGTGGCCGCTTCTTTTGAGTTGACTATTCGTTTTCCTCTTCAGTTCGCTACCCTCGGTACCCACTTGATCCTTGTTTCAATGAGTCTCTTCAGAATTTTTTTTGCTATTCGATTTAACACACTGACTACACGCTCAACACGTATCACTCATATGAGTGTGGGTTCCTTTTCTCTTAATCCGACTTAATGTTTCTAGGAATTAATTTTCAGCTAATGGGAGTGCATTTTCCTCACTTGCCCTCTTGTTATATATTAACCCCCGTTTCCCCTGTAATTTTATTTATATCTCTCACAGGGTGCGAGGAATTATATTAATGATCGTTTACGAGCTACTTTAAATTCTAGATTTAGAATTAGCACAATTATGAGCTCTCTAAATAGTTTCGGATTATAGTATTACAAAGTTATTCAGCAATTAACAAAAAAAGCAAAACTTTTTCCGTTAACTTTTCACAATTTTTTTCAACGATATACGGCACTGATTCGATGAAAATTATGCGAGAACAATGCCTGTGTTGACGAGTTTCACGATCTGGAAACTTTTTCAGAACGCAGTTCTTACAAAACCAAGGCACCAACACCAAGTTACGGCTTCTATACTGTGTTTCATACATGCTTTCCTTTTTTATTTAATATATGCTACAATTCCTACATCTTAAAAAATTCTGTAATTCGACATCACATTCTGCGGATGTCCACAATTTCGTATTTCGTAAGATCGTAGTTCAGAGTATTACAATGAGAAGAGCGAAATGCGCTGGACATACGGCTTCAACCAGAAAGGGACTATATTTAACATTCTGTAGGGTAGGTTGTTAGGGAAGACAGACCCCTCTTTGCGGCGGAGGACGAAGTCAAACATATCGATGGAAGATGTTGAAAATGGCTGAAATCGGATTAATACTCAGAGCGCATGAGCGGGATCACTTCTTCCACAGATTTGTACATTTCTAACTGCTCTCAAACAAACCAGGTGAATTCTCCTTAAAAGATATACTTCTCCTTTCTACCAAGTAAATTTTCGCCCGTTTTATGGCAGCAATATAAGGCATAGCGAGAAACGAAAAACGGGATTTTCTCTCCGTCTGAAATTTCGTCTCCCAATTTCACAACCGCTAAGGACCCCAATTTAAAACAAGATGACGGGAAGACTCTAGTTGGTTATCAAGGGAAAAGGAGGAAGGAGAAACTGGGAATTCTCGAGAAAGTGCTCAAGATGGGCTCATGAAGCCTTCGGCATTATGGAATGAGTAGGTATCAGGGTTGCCTGGTAGATATAAAATATATGATGTCTACAATTTTCAATTCTGATGCTAAAATCGACAATTCTTTAATGTTCATCAATTTTAATATCTGGTTTGTTAGCTGATACGATATCGAACTCTGAGAAAAAATACCTTACAGAGCAAAACAGAGTATGACTTACGATTAACGATTGTTGGTAGTAGAGTCCCACTGCGATACAGCAGACCCTTTCATTAATAGGTGAACGACTGACTCTTCGCAGAGACTAAGGCTAAACGGACGCATTAAACCCTATAAGAACCTCTAGTAACGTAGGCATAAATAACATTGGTAATAAACTGTAAATTCATGGAATTGCGTGATGCAATGGAATGTCAACATCTGTCAGTCTATAGTCCTAATTTACGATTGAGAGGGGAAAAAATTATTTTAAAGTTATTTTTTTCCCCTGTCAGTTCAAAATTTCTAAATACCGCACCTACGTGCATGACTTTTTCAAAGAACTGAAGCAGCTTTTCAAAATATGTACATATAAGCAGTTTGTAAATTTATCCATATAATTAAAAATGTGGAAACTCGGTAAAAAACAAAAAATCTCGATCCAAAAAAACTAGTCTTTTTTAGAAAATTTTGTTTAACGTAAAAAATTGTCAAGATGAATTAGATTGACCATTAGAGCAAGTATTTTCTTCTTAAGTGGGCAAAGAACCTAAATTTACGAAAAGTCCCCACGAGAACCTAATTTTAAGGAAAGACACTGCTTAATTGTATCTTAGGGTTAAGCAGTGATTACCAAGCAAGCAAGAGATGGAAACAGAAAACAAAGCCGTTAAAATAAAGCTTAGAGCTTAGTAGAAACCGGAATCCAAACTTCTGGGACGAGAAGTTGGACTTCCGACTGGTCGACGGAAGGATAACTTGTTTTACCAATGAAGAGTTACAGAACTAACATGAATAAATGACATGCGATACTGAAGAACTGAACTCTCTAAAACAAGTGATACAATTACAAACTAAAATTTCTTAAAACTGTTTGGACCTTAGCAAACTTACTTTTACTTTTTATAAAGAACTTCAATAAATTAATATAATAAGACTAAACAATTTATTTTTGAATACTGAAATTGTATGTTATTTGACGATAAAGTTGTTTCAGGTCTTGCCCAGAGTAGCAATATGTAGACGCACATGCGTACGCCGATAGTTTCCAAATTATAAGCAGATTTTGCAGATAGTTTTTGCTTGTAGATTAAAAAAAACAAAATGTTATTTACAGCAATTAAAACACTTACTCAAGGATTTACTTTATTCTATTTTAAATTGAATTTTCAATTATTTTTCACATCTTCTGAGTTATTTTGTTTTTACAGACGTTTCTGGCCTAGATTTTATCAAAGCCTGCTCTGAATGTATAGGAACTATATCAAAAGTTTCGTTTACAAATAAAGAATTCAAATTTTATTGCCAGGTTCCTCTTGCAGTTGCCAGTTATTGAATTAAAATCTTTTCCTTATGTATTGTATTTTGTAAGTTTACTATTTTTAATTAAATTGCTGAAAATGCCATTTATAATGTTTGAAGCTCATTAATGGAACTGTTTTTCTGGATATTAATTTGTTTCTTTAGTCTTGTTTTTATGAGGTTCATGGTCTAATATTTTACGATAAAGGTCCATTTTACACACATTGCTACACATTCAATTATAATGTACTTATTTTATCCAAATTGGAATCTAATGTTCTAATAATTATTTGTTTTCCTAATTTTTCTGTAAATTATCTTATTGTATTATTATTCGTGATTCGCGGGTTTGCAGCAAGTTTTCTGTTTCAATGGTTGTGTACGCAGATACATTTTATTTTTATACAACTCTGGTCTTGCCAGACTCAAATTCCTTTACTACCACTTAAAAAAGTACCTATAGTGGATTTAAATTACACACGTCAGCTGAAACGGTGATTACTTATTTTAGCACATGAGTTACAACTAAGGCAAAAACAACAGCTGATCAATTCGCGCATGGTAAGTAAAGAAAAATAATGACAATCCCTATTTGAAAAGTCGCGCTAAGCTGGATTACTGGACAGTTGCCGCTAAAATAACGCGGAAAGCATTCTTGTGTAGGAAGAAAATCCTTCCAGGAAGTTTGTTAACCTCCGCTTTGAACGAGGAACGACAGCTGAATCTACCAAAAATATCCACGGAATCGGGGAAACACGCTACGAATACACGTCCAATCGCTGATCCTGTGAGGAATCCAGATGAAACGAAATCAGCTGTTTAAAACGTCTGCAACACGTGAACAAACACTTATATGCCAAGTTATACCTCACACAAAAGTTGCATGATAACTGAATTTTGAGATAATACCAGTAATTGAAGAAAGGTGGTACTCTGAATTCTCTGGTGTGATGAGCACAACTTTAGCACAGGGTCTCCCATTTATTATTTTACATATATTTTTAAAATGGATAATCAGAACTGTCCCAATGTTTTTCTTCGCTTTGAATACTGAGTATCACTATAAATACAAGCACATACTTATGCTCTATAAAGGGAATATTTCGCATCAGGTGAAGCTGAAAATATAATAGGCATTTTTTCTTACAGTAATTGATGTCTGACAAAAAAAAAATGTCTTCTAGAAGCGAATATATCATGACAAAGACACAGTGGGGACACCAACCAATAGGAAAGTCTAAAAATATATACATAATTTTTATTATGGTGCCTGCGCAATTTAAAAAGTACAATGACACATCTAGAACAGAGTGCATTGTACATTGTATCCAGTACAAACCTAAGCATACTGGCGAGAAGACTGTATCAGGTACAACGGGAGTACAAAAGCACTTCCAACTCGAGATTTTTTCAGCTCCAACTGAGAGACATCGTGTTCGCATGCCGATAAAGCGCTACTAACGTCTCACAGGAAAGACAGAAGTAGATGCGGAATATAGAACACTGATGAAAAGTACATTACACATGTATTTGTTTTATTCAACGCAACAGCAAGGAACTTAAAAGGAAGAGGAATTCCTTCCAACTTGTTCACAACTTGCCTCTTTACATCAAGTGCACTGCCGAAAGTTATGCAGATGTCACCCCCTCTCCCCCATTTCAAGAAAGCATTACGAAATTGCAAATAACCAGTTTCTGATTGCTAATTTTTAACGCCCAAAAAGAAGATAAAAAATAGGTGGAAGCACACAGTGAACGTATATAACAAACACCCTTGCCTGTCAGCCCGCGAATAAAATACCTACGCTTCTTATCAAATTGAAATATATGTATATTTCCATACAAGCAAGCATGGCTAAAATCATAGTTTCTTTGGCTAACCGCCTGCATCTTTCTCTCAAGACTGGAAAAGAAATCTATGGCCAATAGAAGGTAACCTGTCCAAGATTTATCGCCTCTTCTATTCATCCGTGAACATGATTTCTCGGCTTCCCCTGATGCACAATTTTCCCATTAAATAGTATAAATGCACTTGTCACGATGCTAATTTCTGGAAGAAATATATTTAAAATTCATTTTTGGATCTGACAGAAACGGGTATGATTCAGATTTTTTAGAGCCTATGAAAACTCTTCACTGAAAGCGGTAACAGAATACGGTTGAAAAATCGTATGGAATTGTCCTGTTGTACAAACACCGGCATAGCGCAGTTGGTTAAGGCGATGCGCTTAGTGTGAGAGGTGGACTTTTCTGACGGTTGTTCGAATCCTGGTCCTGTCGGTCATCTAAGTCTGCGGTTTTTCCGGGGTTTTCCGCAGACTCCCTGTGTTTGGGGACGCGAATGCGTAGATGGTTTCCTCTGAAGTCGGCCCCGGATGCACTCAGTCCCTGGTCCCCCTTCCCTGACAGAGTTTACTAGATGAGTGTCGACGGGGTGATAGTAAAAATACAAAACGATTGTATTTTGCTGCCATCTGGTGGCAGACTTTTACGGGCATTTGTCCCATGGTTGATGATGGTGCAGTAATTCATGATGCACATTTGACTATGGAGAAGCACGTAGACAAATCGATTATAAATTCGGTTCTGGCCCCACATCAGAGGATTGGTGAGCACCCCACCCTCTCTCTAATAAACCGGAATACCTTATGCAGTTTGAACTGGCTCTGTTTGCTTCACTGAAATTCCGCATTATCATGCAAATTCCCCATTGCAAGTGGAGCTCAGACTAAGAAAATCACATGAACCTTCAACAGTTCACTGTTTTACAAATACCTGAAGGCATGATTTTGGACAAACTTCGTAGAATCCGAAATAATCCTATTTTGCAGCCAACTTGGCCGAAACCGTACAGCATTCCACCCACCAAGTCCTTAAAAAAAAAAAAAAAAAGCTGCCATTGTTTATTCAAAACTGTTTCTCAACGTAGCATTTCCTTCCCTGAAGGGCTAATCGAAATTACAGACGCCTCAACCTTTCAGGGGTCTGCATTAGGCAATGCATTAAGATTCGTAATTAATTTGGTTAGCCAACAAGCATACTTTTTTCCCTTATAACTAATCTTTACGTTCTACATCTGTGTTTGAATAACTCTACAAAATTTCCGCTTTGAAATTTAATATGCAATTTTTCAAAAAAAAAATTTAACGTAACTTTTGGAGACACGTCAAGCAATATTAAATCATGGAAACTCAGTTTAAATAAGCCGCTTCAACTTTTGGAGAAAAGTCCGAGTATTAACTAGTAAGAAGCAATGCAGAGTTCGTAGTTTATTCACTGGTATTGATTAACGAAATAACTATATATTCCGAGGACCACGTTCAGGACAGGCCGTAAAATGAAAATTGTAATACGGACCGCTCTAGTCAAAAGGAAACATGCCCAAATCGGAGCAGCAAGATGTACTTATAAATAAATCACAAGTAGACATTTTAAATGTCAATTAATCCATTTTAAAATTTATACAACAATTTTCGATTGTTTATGAAGGGTTGAATGCTAATGAGTTTCATAAAAAAAAAACTAATGCTCAAAAACTTTGAGCATTTCACCCCAGGAATTCTTGAGAACAAACCTTTATACCGTAAGAAGTTTTTGAGAATCAGCACGGAAATCCAATACGAACTGCTTCGCAATATTTCAGACATAGCCCGCAATCCGGGCTTTGTCTGATATAATGTCCCATAAACATAAAATGCTGTACCTCCCCAACCATCTTGCCAAAACCAGGATAGTTTTCCTTCACAGAAAAATGCATAAAAGGCGATGTCATACGCGAATTGCTCTTAACTATGAGATTACAAAAGATTGTTCAGTTGAAGAAGTCTATTCTCCTCCGATTTATTTTCTTGCAGTAATTTCGGGTCTTTTGGTGTCCATCAAAGGTCTGTCCTTAATGCTTAAGAACACTTCTTAAAGTTTGTCGACACTGAATGCATTTTATAAATCGTTGCTACATTCCATAATATTTAAAATACAACATAATTGCAGATACTTCCATAGTTGCTGAATCCAAGTTGCTGACAGCAACTATCCAAGTTGCTGTCAGCAACTTGGATTCAATAGGACAAGCCATTACAAGAAAGGCATGTGTAACAGCAGCAGCAAGGCTTCAGGAAGTACCCGTGGTTATTCTTTCTTTTTAAGTAGTTGCAAAATACTGTTGAATCTGGCAACAGTTTTAAAAATTTATTCAGTTTCAACAAGATGTACGAAGAGAAATGTAAGCTGAGAAAAGCTCAGAAGGAAAACAAAGTGAATTCCACAAAATTCTACGCAATAGCCAATATTCGTTCCTTTACTAGGACTTCATCTCTAAATAAACCCAAGGAAAACGTGCTACGTGGAAAGAGGACCCACACATAAGTTAATGTTTTTTAAATTTTGGTCTAAATGTTTCATTTTATACATTAAAATAAATTAAACTTGATCTAAATTTTTTGGGAGACCATTCCTTCTTGACTGGGCGAAGTTCGTTCGATACCAATGGAATATCCCTGAAGATACTACACAGACATTATGTACTTAATGATTAATTTCTAATTACTTTTGCCATGAAATACTTCAAGATCTGAAAATTTATAATTAACCGTTTAAAGTTTCAACAATGCACAAGCATATAACACTTATATAACTCTATACAGTGAACCACACTTACAGTTTTAACTCTGAACTTTCCTACAGGACTTCTGTTGAGAATCTATCACACGCATTCGTTTGTTTGTTTAGTCCGATCCGGACTCGGGGCTATTGCTTCCGAGAAAGGGACAGAGCCAGCTCTATCCGACAAACATACCACACCATGCCTCATCCGTAGAACTCGAACCCAGACCTATCTCGGACGACTATCCGATAAACGTGCCTCAGACCTGTCGGCCGAAGAAAACTTCACATGCCAAATTTTAAGGCTGATTCGTGAGATCATTTTATTATTTCAAAGAGGAAATTTTTTGCTGCTTCCGTCATCGGAATGCTGTATGTTGCTCATGAGCACATAATCATCGCTAGAGATAATTTGCACTCACGTGTGTTAAAATGATAGGGTGAAATTTCTGAAAAAAAAATCTTTAAAAATATAAAATGCATATATAATCTTAGGTGTTTTCTTCTCCCTCCCCTCTCCCCCCAAATGGTTGAAGTTACGAGTATTTCTGAAGATGCCGAAATGCATTACAAAATCATTATACGAAGTTTCTTGGCTGGAAGAAAGTAGAAGAAAAAATGCCAGCATTGTGGAAGACGATATGATCCGAAAATGTTTGGGCGGAGTTCGAAAATGGTTATAAAATTGCATTTCATACTTCACAAGAGGCATTACTGAAATATCTTTTGTGCTGCAAAACGTAAAAAAAAAAAAAAAAAAAAAAAAAAAAAAGAGTTGGGGAGTTTACTCACTCTCTTTTCTCGTGTAAAAAAAAGTATTTTAGGTAGTTGCTAGTTCCGCTAGTATTACCATTAACATACACTTAAAGGAGTATTTCCTCCTGGTGCTGGAGGAAGAAGCTTTTTTAAGTGTTTCCTCCTTTAGCTTTTCCCATTGATAACATAGGAATTTCAAAACACACTGGGAAATGAACAGATTTCTCCACGCATACTGTTTTTAGAATGAAATTTACAACTGAAGGTATTTAACGTGGTTTTAAAAAATTAGGGCATTGTCCTCTTAAGTTCAGGACAGGGAAACTTCAGTTTATGGAAACACGCTGAAGAAATTATTTTGATCTGAGAAGCACGCAACATTTGAAAATCACTTTACTCTTAAGTTACGGATGTTGTCTGTTCAGAAAAGGGAGGTTTCCCTCTCAAAACAGATCATTTTATCTGCTCAGGTTCATCAATTCAGGCTTGCATTCGAGCCATTGAATTGTCATAACGCTTGATCTCTTCTTTTTCCTTCAACTTTTTCGTTTCTGACAAATTTCAAGAGATAGCGGGTTTATGGATATACACAACAACATATAACATCTATAACTTAATGAATGCTCAAAAATTCATATCGCACTTTTTAATCTAATTTTTTAAATAACCAGGGGAATGGTTTGCCTTCATGTTTATGGAAGCGACACCTTTACAGAGAGGCACGGACAGCAAAGTGTCCTGTATACGGAACTTCTTACTAACATGTTGATAGCATTGCTGTCTAGTAAATTCAGCAATTTGATTGAACCATATCTATTACTTTTAACAATGAAAACTCTGTACATACATTAACTTTCGAAAACTTTAAGAAATTGGCCAGCTAGCTTGAACACAATTAATGTTTGCTTCAGCATCTGTTTCCATCTTCCTGACAACCGCACCAGAAGTGGGAAAGGCCGAGCCGGAACGGGCTGTATAATATGAGAGAGAGAATTTCCTTTTTTTATTTTTTAATATGCTTTCGTATGACTTAGCATACCAGCCTTTTTCACACTTTCTATCTGATAAAAAGAATTATTCGGCCACTCAGTCTGGGTGGAGAGTGGAACACCCGAGGCAATTTGATCCGGGCTCGGGTAGCAAACGCAACAGGCCAGGCATCAGTGGATTTCTGCGAAGAGGAAAAGCTTCAAGAACTGTAGATATTAGAAAGTATATAGCACGCTGACAAAATGTCTCCTATATCTACGCGACAGCTCCCTGCTGATTCTATTGAGTGACGTACAAATGTAGCTAGCTTGCAGCACAGCCCGATGTTTCCGGATTCCGCTACCCGAAGCATTTCAGGAGGAAACGAATGGTCAAATAAATCAAGCGGCTATACTATAGAAACAGATAAAGATCTCTCCCACTCTTCACCGACACCGATTAATTTCAGGGAGAACAGAGTGGATATTTTTTTTTTTTTGAATGCCTCAAAAGATTGAGTTGTAATTTTCGGGTTTATTCTTGCAATACAAAACTGGGGCTCTTGAAATTGCGCCCGAACTCAGCCATATTTTCCCAATGAATCTTGCACTGCCATATTTTCCCAATGAATGCACTGCCATATTTTCCCAATGAATGCACTGCCATATTTTCCCAATGAATGCACTGCCATATTTTCCCAATGAATGCACTGCCATATTTTCCTGCCATATTTTCCCAATGAATACTTGCACTGCCATATTTTCCCAATGAATCCTCCAATGTAATTATTTCTTCTCTCTCAAGTATTTCTTTCTTTTTTTTTTTCACCTGGTACCTGTTTCTTTTCCTGCCTCTTTCGGTTTCATCACCCTGTGCCGTCCGAAACTTCACTGTTACAATTGTTTTAAAATATAGGAATGCGATGTTAAGTATTACAATACACCTATTAACACTGAAAATAAGTATTACGCATCATTGAGGTACTGCCAGAACACATGGTCTCAATTATTTGTTTCAGAGTTAAACGACCCTCACTTGCATGGACACAAGGATGCGTAATACTTATCCTCACTTGCATCTCCAACACTCACCCACACTTGTATCTCCGTCCCTAATTTAGGGCCACTTCCCAGGGAAGCGAGAGAACCAGAGCCGAACGACAATCTGGTACTAGAACCCGGGTCTAACTCGGATGATGAGCTTGACCAACCGTCGCCAATCTTCACATAAACATGAGTTTAAAAAAATCACTATTTTATATTTATGTGAAATCATTTCCTTCAACGTTGTTTTACCAACTCCCACTCAACATTCTGGAAGGCAATTGCGTTTAAATGAATTTAAGGGATTATTCTCCATTACAGTTTTCAATTTCTTTCTTTCTATCTTTTTTTTATTTCTTTATTGGGGGTTTAACGACCACCGTGAGCAACTCAATGGGCTATAAGCAGTCGCCCTTCCCTAATTTAGGGCCATTGGTTCCAGGGAAGGGAGAGAGATCCAGTGCCATAAGACAAACACAATATCCATGCCATGCCTCAACGGGATTCGAACCCGCATCCATTTCGGACGAATGGTCATAAGCCAGAGCTTAGACCACCGCGCCACCGGGGCTGGGCGGCTCTTTCAATTTCTACAAGTCTTGTTTTACATGCCATTCAAGAAAGAAAAAATTAAAAATAATATTTGTGAGCAGCCATTAATCCCCAGAAGCGTGCCATGAACAAAACAAAGTGGAAACTTCATACGATAAACACGAATAAAATCCTCCCCAGTAGCTGAACGGAACGATCAGAGGAGCGGACTTCTGGCTAATAGTCCGACTTTAGCGTGAGTTCAAATCCTGAATGAGACATGAGTGGTGCTCTTTACTACGTCACTGGCTCCCTCCCCGGAATCAGTAGCCCTAACTTAGGGACACTGTGAGCATCTAAGGACATGGATGTTCACGATGCTCCTTAAATTCCAAAGAAAAAAACGCACACGAAGAAAAACCAAGTTTAATAACTGCGGTGAGTGTTAGGAAATTGAGATATTTAACGTTATATGCTCAGAGAAAATACAAAATTACTCTTATGAGTCGTGTATTTCGCTTGCATAAGGTGGTTATCATGTTCATCGATCACGTCAGGTCTCGCTGAGTGCTTACGCTTCCTTGTGAATTTTTTTCTGCATCAGATGAAATATTTCCTCGTGATACCACTCATAACCGCAAGGAATTCAGAAGGAAGAGAAAAAAAAAGTACGTTTTTCAATCGGTGAAGAAAATTCAGCTACGGTTATTGGTCGGACTCCGTCTGAGGTCAATGAGGTGTAATAAGGAAGTGTTCGTTTATCGAAGAAGTCTCAATGCGATGCACGTGAAAGGAGACAGATTGGAAGGAGCTCGATGATTATGTGTGGAAAAAAATACGAACAGACGGGGAAACAAAACTTCCCGTACGCCCCTACAAGTTTCTCTCTTTATTGTCAGTTAATTCATCAGTTTCATCGGGACAGTTAAAAGGAAGTCAAAGCACGGAGCGTACTTACTCTTTTTTTTTTTTTGACAGTTGTAGGAAATTCTTCAGCTGCTATGATATCAAATGTCTCGCTCTTTCGTAATGCTTGCTAGTAACAATTTGTGATCCCATACAGAGCATCCGAATTAGAGAGACTAAAAAAGGAATTGATTTGGAAAATCTGTGCGCAATAAGAAAAATTCGCAAATCAAAGAATACATGCATGAATGCCATTGTTCTTGTCAAAAGTTCAGTCCAGAAAATGAAAAACTTTTTCCAAAGGATTTATTTTTTGCCTAAATAAATCATTCAGAACAACGCTCTACATAATTTAAGAAATAATCGATTTGTGTTTATTCTACCAAATAATAATGTGACAAACGCAATGAGATTTATTCTGCCCTTTGCATTTGTTGTGAAACATATTGTTGCAATTTGACAACAAATGCAAAGCACATTCCTTGATTGCAAGCAATAGAAAAAATTACAATTTTTCCGTTTGTGAAATAATTGTAGAAGAAAATTAGAGAATATTCAGTCCGTTTTTTGTTGGAATATTTCTTCAATTTGTCCTGGTTTACCCACATTTCTTACATTGCTGCCTCTAATTAAAAAAAAAAAAATGTCTACGATTTCTTTCTGTTGAATTGATTTATACTTTCCTTACCAACTTTTGGACGTAAATGCTTCTTAGTCAGACCAAACCTACTAGCACTGTTCTCACGCTTCAAATAGCAAGTCCCAAGAGCTGCAAAACTTCATGAAATTGTGAAAGACGAGAAATTCTGATTAAAACCCATTATTCTCTGATTAAGTATGATTCTTTACCCGGAGATGCGCATTAGCAGTTCTGTTTACAAGCAAGAGCAAAGGTATTGTGAACAGGAATTTCATTTTTTCCCGTCGTGCTACAACAAACAGGATCACCCAAAACCCATTTTGTATATCCATCAGGGGAAATTCCGCATTATTTACTTCTCTAACTCATTCATTCGTGTTACATGAAAATTTTAGAATTCTACCTGCCTATATTTCCTCTGTACATCACACCATTCAGCAATTTAAATCAGCCGTAGTCAAAGTATTTTTCAGTATTTCCATGTCTTAAGAAAAATTAAAAGAAAAAGGTTAAAGCGGGATAAACGACTCCTAAGATATATGAACTTTTACATAAAGTACTAAAGCTTTTTATACAAGCATCTGGTTTCCATCTGATTACAGTGAGATCACAAAGTAATGTAGCAACTTTGAATCACGTTTGAACATTTTCTGAGAAACGAAACAGCAGTCCGTTAAATATTTTCCTACCCTGAACAATCGAATAATAAAGCACGTAAGTAGCCGACCTTGTTAAGAAACGCAAGGTTGTCCGTTGATTATGGTGTGGCAAATCTTGCGATACGAAATTAACCTAAATATCCTATTCGTTTCCCTGTAAGAGATAAAAGGGAGACGCTAAATAAGACTCATCTTTGCTTCCTCCACTCAAAAATCTTACTTTTAAGATTTCTACTCAAAGAGGTTTTTAAAACCACCACCTGTTTTGGTACACTGACACCAATCTGACATGAACAGCCAAAAAGGTTATCGGATAACGCGAAGATAACTTCAAATTCCTACCACCAGATGACACCACACATTCTGAAATGGAAACAATACGATGCACGATCAGTGTTGCCATTTTACTGATTTATCAGTAGATCTGTTGGATATAAACAACAGATCTACTGATCGATTTTCGCAAACCACAAGAATCAATAGATTTCTCTCGGTTTTAAGGCAATCTCCTGAATTTTCTTCTGCTATGCTTAATTCATTTTTTTTAATTTTTTTTGGAGGTTTAACGACCACCGTGAGTAACTAACTCAATCGGCTATAAGCAGTCGCCCGTCCCTAATTTAGGGTCACTCGTTTCAGGGAACGGCTTGTGACGTAACTTTTTTCGTTTTGTGAGATTCCTATGAATGTTAAAAAAATTTGTATGATGTTCCTCTGATACATAATGTTACATAATTTTTCAAGCAGTTTATGTTGTTGTTTTCTATTACCTTAGTAACGTCCTACCGTTAGTTCACAGAAATCCTATATTTTTGTGTAAGTTGATTTATGATGAATAAATGCTGGTGGAGGATTTTAAGGTGGCGGTGTCTGACCCTATGTCACAAATCACAGGCTACGGGGCATGCACGGTTGCTTAAGCATGAACCCGCAGATATCAGGGGATGATCAGCATGCCCGATTTCTGCAAGGGCAACCAAAATTATCTTTTGGAAACAACTTGTATTATTGTAAAATTAGAACTTACGGAATAAGATGCGCATAACAGTTAACAACAGTCATAGATTACTAAAAATCAAAATTGATATATTCAACACACACTTGAAATAGTGTTTGTTGAACATATTTTAGTAAAAAACAATTTTGTAATATATCAGTTACATGCTGAATTCAACACAACACACATTTTTCAGATCTATTGAAAAATGAAACATTTAAAAAGAGAAATATGCAGGAAAACAAGAAGTTGCCTCGGTAGCCGAGTGGTACGAAGCGCTGGCTACTAATCGTTCGCCCGAGATATGTGCGGGCCCGAATCCCGGGTGAAGCATGGACAGGGCCGGTTCAATCACCAGGCGAACTAGGCGGCTGCCTAGGGCGCGAAGATTTAGAGTTGATAAAATCGAATAAGTTAATAAATGAAAAAAAATAATAAAAACGACAAAACAAAGGCAGTTTTATTTTTTGTTGTCATTTCGATATTCGATATAACTTGCGTATTCTTATTCATTGAGTAAGTGAGAAAGGGAGACTTGCGCTTATCAGACTGAGTAAGTTAACTTGCAGTAAATTCGTCACATTGTTAAAAACAACAAAAAAAAAAAAAAAAAAAAAAAAAAAAAAAAGGTTATAACCTTTTCAGCAGGCAAGTCAGGTGAAGGCGGTACAAAATTTTTAAACAAAATGAATTCTGTATTAACCGGGTATCAATGAAAATATCAAGATTGTCCACTTGTTCTTTCACAAATAGTGGCAAAGCTCAACACCTGAAGGTTAGGAATAGTCACACTCAGACAGTTTTCTAACGAGAACAGGGGCAAGGGTTAAGATAGGCTGTACCACACCTTCATTCCTCTGGATTTTTTTTTTCTTTTTGTTCTGTCGGGGAATCCAGAAAAGAACCTTGTTGGGTAATCTTCATTATCGATCAGATCATATGTAGAGGATTTTAGGGAGGGAGTGTCTGACCCCAGGTCTTAAACAACCCTTAGAAATAGAAAGCTAGGAGATTTGGGCTAGAGTGCCCGATAGGAAAGTGACACGGAAGCGAGGTAGAAAGGGGAAGGAAGACACCCTTTATTTATTACCGGGGGCCAGTAACCGAGGTCCGACGGCTTAACGTGCCCATCCGACGCACGGCAGGTATTTAGTGGTTCGAACGTTCGTACCTGCCCAGGATCGAACCTGAGGTTATCTCCATGGCAGCCACGAACGCTGACCACTAGGCCACCCGCGGCCCAAAATTGCCGGTGACATATAGATTTGAAGACATTTGTTGTTCATTTTAGGAACAATAAAGTACCCAAAATGAAATTTTAATTTAAATTGGACCAGTAAGGAAATAGACGTAGTATCAATTAGCTGCTTTCTTTTAATTTGCATTGCATTTTGAAGTTATTGAATAAATGCAATATTTTTAGCCATGTAAATAAATAAAAAATTTTGGGAACGCAAGCATGATGACTTGCCTAGGATTTCAATCACCCTATAAGCACCGGCCCCTGGGCCCATGCCCAGGGGCCGGTGCTATAGATATGTTTGTCTTGCGGTACTGGCTCTCTCCCTTCCCGGGAACCAGTGGCCTCAAATTAGAGACAGGCGACTGCTTATATGACCAAATGAGTTGCTCAAGATGGTAGTTAAACTGCACCCTCACAAGAATATCTTTTCAAAACGATGATTATGTGTAGAAGAGATACATTAATTAAAAGCAAACCGCCGATACACGATTAAACTCATAGTTGCAGTAAAAGACTCCCTCCGAGTATGTGACAAACTTTACTAAAAGCTAAAAATAAACACTGTATATACAAGCTCAAATGTGAGATCTTTCGGGAACACATTATTTCCAAGCGATTTAACACAAGTGAATCTTCTCAAGTGAAACTGTGTTTACTATTTTTGCCATTGTCATTTTCCTCCTATAGACAGACCTACCTGCCTATGAAAATTTCAAGTTTTCTGAGAGGTGCCACATGAGTGACCAGCAACTGGTACAAGCAAATTCAGAATTATATTCTATTTGCTTTGAATATTCTAACATTTATACACGTAGAATGCATAAAAATAAAACAAAGTAAGACAAATCATGGTTAGGGGGCTTTAAGAGATGGTGCTTATAAAAAAAAATCATTCACTGGAGTAAAATAAGTCTACAGACAGAATCTTAAACGTGGTATCGAGCAGCTCCCAGTACACAGATTAACTGTGTATGCACACGTATTTATAATACGTGTGTATCATGTATAGAGAGATGCATTCTCGGTGTAAATAGGATAAGAAGAGGAACTCGTGGGTCAGAAAAATGACAAGAGTGGAAGACATCATGATCAGAGTAAAATCCCTGAAATAGCAATGGGCTGGACATATTTGCCTGAAGGACAGACCCATCGATGGACAGCTGAAATTTTAGACTGGATTCCGAGGGATAGGAAAAGACCCAGAAGACCACCACATGGGAGAAAGGGGGAAGAAATTCGAAAGTTTGAGGGAGTAACATGGAGGAGACTAGCGCAAGACAGACCGTTGTGGAAGAAACTTGGGGAGACCTTCGTCCAGCAGTGGATTGAAAATGGTTGACAATGATGATGACACTAGCAGTGTAAAGTCACGCAACAGCTATTCACAGGCAAAGGTGGCTTTTTTTTTTTTTTTGGATTGGAGGTTTAACGACCACCGTGAGCAACTCAATGGGCTATAAGCAATCGCCCGTCCCTAATTTAGGGTCACTGGTTCCAGGGAAAGGAGAGAGCCAGTGCCGTAAGACAAACTCAACATCCATGCCTCACCGGGATTCGAACCCGGACCCCTTTCGGACGAATGATCATAGGCCATCGCTTAGACCACTGCGCCACCGGGGCGGCACAATGGGGAATCAATAAGGATGGTGTAAGTTTCAAAGGTCGATCCCACCAGTCGCCCGTCCCTAATTTCATTATTTCTGGTGAAGAATTAACGAAATTAGCTCCCTGAACTCCGAAAATGTGATTGGTAAAGCAAAAATGTCAGTTGCAAAGTTGGAGAGCATCATTAGTTTGTTACAAATCGGTCATGAAAAGTGGGGATCAAACGGACGAATTTGTGCTGTACACACGAGACCAATGTAGAAAGTGCCTTCAAGATCACTTAAGCTAGATAAATGCAGGAACAACGCTATTGCGGGAGCATACTAGGAAAAAAAGTTTATTGTCCATAATAGTAAGTTCTAGACATCTGGAATACTCATCACAACAAAGGACTTACGCATACCACCACTTGCTGCTAGATGTTGCTGACACAACAGAGGTGTGAGATGGTGTTGACATGCGTAGAGTGTAAGCGAAATGCACACAAACCCTTTAACGACCATAAGGCTCATATGTAGAAACGACCATGGACGCCCGTAACGCCTGTCTAGAGAGAGAGAGAGAGAGAGAGAGAGTCAGATTTCTTATCATTACTGATTCTTCAAATTTTCTCGACCTGTGAGGGATCAGCAGGGGTCACCCTCAGTCACTGTTGTTATTAAAAAGAAATGAAACAACAGACAGTTTCGGGCGTTATGTTATTTAGAGTGATGCAAGATTTTGGAGCCATGGTCGTTAAAGGGTTAAGCTTGTCGACTGTACGCACATCCAGGTGTTTTTGTTTTTTGATTGGAGGTTTAACGATCACTGTGAGCAACTCAATGGGATATAAGCAGTCGCCCGTCCCTAATGTAAGACCACTGGTTCCAGGGAAGGGAGAGAGCCAGCGACGTAAGACAAACACAAACATCCATGCCTCACCAGGATTCGAACCTGGACCCATCTCGGACGAATGATCAGAAGCCATCGCTTAGACCGTTGCGCCACCGGGGCAGCCAAGGTGTTCCCTTTCCTATATCTTCCACGATCGCCCAGCTCTTTCAACGGCTCCGTAAAACGGATAGTACGATAATTCGAATACGCTTCGGTAGACAACATCAATGAATAGACTGATTGTTATGGATGTGTTCTACGCACTTTCCCACCCTCAATAAAGCGCCACATGAGTGCGGCCTGTGGTTTGATCCCGGGTCGTATGTAGGATATGCGGCACAACCATGGGCTTCGTCCAAACAGCGCAATACCCCAGCAGGCCCTGTAATCCTGGTTATCATCAACGTGGCGTGGATTGGTGTAACTATGTCTTCGATAAATTAACAGACGAATTTTGTTTTCTAGAGAACATACTGTGGACTGATGAATTTGCCTCCACACGTGGCTGCTGTCATAACAGGCACAAGCACCATCACTAAAGCACTGACAATCCACGACGGATACAGGAAGTACGTTGGTCAGTTAGCGTCTGGTGTGGCCCCTGGAATAGCACCTTGGTCTGACAAGTGTTTTTCGAAGGAAGTCTTACTGGAGAGTGGTGTCTACATGTGATCCTTGATAACATACCAGATGATTTTTTTTTGACGTTCCTTTCATTTACGATGTAGTTTCATCACTACGACGCGCCAGCACATCGCCAGTTTATTCAGCGCAACATTCCATTAAAGCATCGCAAGTCCGATCAAGTTGCCACCAGAACTAATCCTACTGAAATTTTTCTTGTGGTGTTACCTTAAATATTAGGTCTATGACACCCCGATCCCAGCAGGTGGGGTGCAGGATTTGTAAGAATAGATTCGTAAAATTTGCACCTCAGTTACAAATAACTATGTTGACTGGCATTGGGAATAACTTACATCCAGGCTTGCATTGTAACCGATGGTGAACATATGGAATACGGTGAACCATATCCCACGTGTTACCATCGTTAATTACTCTTTATTGTAATATAAAAACTGGCGCTTCTGCTTCAGCAACATCTGGCAGCACACGATGAGAGTTTTAAATGTCTACAACTCATTCTCGGCTTATTATTTATACCCTTTGTTTCTGATCACAGTTCCGCAATAGCTGTTTCTTCATCGGTTATGGAGTTACATAGGTTTTAAGGCACTTCCCACAGAATGGCATTCCGAGCATATAGCCTAAATTCACCTGTCGATCCTCACTTTTTTTTTTTTACTGATTTGCAGCAAACGAATGAAGATCTCAAACTTTGTAATTGAGATTTTTAAGCTATCATATTTTCAATATTTGGGGAGCTAAGTTCGCGAATTCACCTCCAGGGCGCCGAGCTGATGAGATAGTCTCTGACACTTGTAGCGATCCCGTGTGTTCCACACATCGTCAGCAGCTTCCGTTCACCAGTGCCGATCGCATACATCCGGGAGGGAGGGGGGGTAGACTGAAGGAGAAAATTATTGGGAACACCCAATACCATCCTCGCTTACATACGCAATATGGCGTCGAGATGGCTTCATAAGCAGCTCACTACAAAGCATTCAGGCGTCTACTGAGCGTAGATAGCGACAATATAGGAAAGAATCGTGATCTAAGTGCCTTTGAAAGAGACTCATGAGAGTGGACACGAGGTGGGAAGGTGCAAGCATCTCACAAACGTCAAACCTCGGATATGCACGAAGAACTGCATCGAGGGTGCACAAGGGGTGGGGCACAAACAACAAAACATGCAGTCAGCGGTTCTCCTGGGGACGGAAACGACTGTTCGAACTTCGAGGGCAACGGCTGATGGAAATGATTGTACAAATTAACATACAAGCTCCATGGTATCAAGTAACTGCGAAGTACAACAATGGTATATAGAGAGTTTCAGCATACCGCACACTTACGCGAATGGGCTATATAACAGCAGCCTCCGTTACTATTGGAAGCTTCTAAAAACCGACAAAATCGCTTCCAGTGGGAACGGGAATCCCAAAACCGGATCCTTAAGGCTGTCTTTGAATGAGTGCTACGGTTCATCTTCTACTCCTATATCTGCAATGTGAATCCTTTGGTACACATTTTCTCGAAGACTATTTGCCTTGTAGTGTTTGAAATTTTGAGCACAAATAAAAACACGACCCATAGCTAATATATGCCACAGTTATTATTTCAAAAAATTTGCAAGAATGTTTTTTAAATTCAATTTATCTGGCTCGAAAGCATTCTAATTTAGCACCAGATGGCGCGATAAGTTAGCATAGCAGTGTTTCTATCTGAAAACAAAGAACTCTTATTTCTGCCTGATTTTTCTAATTATCTGAGCCGAATAGAAATCAATGAATAGGGGCAAAGTGAGAAAGGAATCTTGTCTTCTATAGATAATCTTAAATTCTATTGTACGTTCATTTTTTGAAGAGAAAATGCGCACATTTAGCAGAGAAACTCTGAATTTGAGCTATAGACACGCTTCCTACTTACTGAGCTCCACCCCCAAATAACGTCATTTGTTACAACGTAACAGCGCGTATTTTATCTTTTCACTGAGGAGCCAACGAAAGACCGCTTCCATTCTGAATATGGTGAGGTCTGCAGCGATTCGCTGACGCCAAATCCGGCGACAGTCACTCAATACGTAAAATCCACACCCACGGAGTGATTTTTTGCGCCATCTATCGCAGAAGATGACCCCTAACACTCATTAAAAGACAGCCTTAAGGACTGGAAAAAGGTCCGGTGAATCACGTTTTCGGTTATAAACCAGAATATGGCGTGAACAGCACGAATCGATGGATTTCAGCTGCCTTGTGTTAATTGAACAAGCTGGTAGAAGCGACGTAATGGTCTGGGGGTCTGCTTTTATGGCAAGGGTTGGGCTCCTTAATACCTCTGGAACCGCGTTGGATGCCACCAGGCATCTCATCATTGCGGACCAGGCACCGTAGATCTATTTCCTCATGGAGAGGGCAACTTCTCACAGCGAAATGCGCCATGCCATAAGGCTCGGAGCATCACTCGGTGGTTCCCAGAACACGTCATCAACTTCAAAGTGCTAACATTCACCTACAGTCCCCCGATCATAATCCAATTGAACAGTTGTGGCATCAGATTGAGAAAGGCATTTGTAACAGAGATCTTCCTCTAGCGAACATTCGGCAACTGACGGACGCCATCACACATCCGTTTGGGGGAACATACCTGTCGAACGATAACAGCACCTCGTTGAATCGATACCACATGGAATGGAGGCTGTCTTGAGAGCTGGGCGGCCCTACACACTGTCAGGTAGATGGTGTTCCTAATATTTTTCTACGTGAGTATGAGGCCGAGGCAGGAGTCTGAATTCAGGTAACACAGCTAAATCACAATAACAAGTTTACGGGTACCCTGCAGAGTTCAATACCACGTTTTGAATGTTACGTACACTTATTTGTGTTGGTAAAGAAGCTGCAATATGCACACACTGGAAAAAAAAAAAAAAAAGATAAATTGAGATTACGCATCGAAGATAAACTCCGACCTAAGCCACTTCTCCAAAATTTTCTTACAGTTTTGATTAATGTTAGTGTTACTGAGAAATTATCGTGAAACCAATTTTTTTCCCGCTCAGTAAATTGCAAGTTGGCATTTGTAATAGCCAATTTGATTAGATGTTAACGGAAAAAAGAGAAACCCGAAAGAAAAAGGAATAAATAAATCCTGTTAGGTTAGAGGAAATGTTCGCGGAAAGTAAAGCCATTTTCGAATTGCCAACGCCGAGTCCAGTAGAGTGAGATTCACATGTAAACACAGTGCCTTGTCTTTCACCTTCTTGGCGTGACAATGATGGAGAAGTGGAAAGCAATTATTTTATTTTCTCTTGACATATATAACACGTACTAGCTGCCTACACTGGATGATTATTTGCTAGGTATTACCGTACACAGCACTTGGTGATGAACTCATTCTTAGTTCTAAGAATGTTCACCTAATTCGGCGAAAGAGGCGGTGGTGTGGAATTCCTGCTCGTCTGTTCTTTCAGTTGAAGGGCACAGAAAAAGCATTAGAAATAACCAAGAGCTGACTACTAATTAACAAATAACGACTCAAAAACTTCAGTAAATTTGACAAAAATACCCAGCAGGACTACGGTGTTTACTCAATTGTTCTGGGGGATGTAAAACACTAACAGAAATTGAGACAGCAGTCTCAATTCCCATTTTAGGACGGTACAGTTTACAAGTTTGAGCAGTGAGCCAAGGGAATTATAGTTAATAAAAACATAGCTGCCAAAAGCAATGACTGCATATAAGCACTGTGCTATTGAAATTTCGGCACCCAGAAAGATTGACCGGAAATGCGTACAAATCGCTGGTGGATGAGCGGTGTTGAGATATGCATGGTTTTAAATGACGGGATCAATCGATCTAGAGTTTCGGATGATATAACTGAACACAGCCTTTAATGAGCTGCGGTTCAAAGCAACGCGGGAGTGAGCCCGCTAGATGAATTTTGTCTCCATTGTCTGTATCTTGATTTTTCATAGAATTTATATTGTACCTTTTGTAAAACATCAAAAGTATGCGATTTTGTTTTGTTTATAAATGCTGTGCTATCCGGGGCTTAGCGCCGCCGGAATGGAAAATGTGTTAAATCGAAGTCTTTCACAACGGAAAATATCCTGAAGGCTCTTGGAGATCACTTGAACCGGTCAGAACAGTTGAATAAAGTTTAAACTATGGCATATTTATTGTACGATTTCAAACAGCAGCACAGGTCCAAAAAATACCTGCAAAGTCCGCTAAGGGTTTAAAAAGAAGTTTGTATCACAGTGACACTGGTTAAAGACTGAGTTCGCATCGGATATCTAAAATTGGTATCAACTGATATTCCAAATGAGAAAATTACAACGCAGCCTTGGTCAGGTAAGGATAGATTGTTACCCCAATTCAGAATGAAATACATTTTATGGAGGGGCATAAATTGACTGGAAAATGTGTTAAAGGAATTGGAATATGTGTACACACGTATTCTCAGAACCAGGATGTCGAAGTAGATCCGAACTTTCTGCATATCGATAGATGGCAGGTTATGGTCTTCTACTCTGGAACGATTTGTTCCTACAAAAGAATACCAAAAAGTTGTGGAGCGATTTGGCCAGCTTGACAATTTCCGACCCTGGCCTTTCCCAGTTGTGGGGACACTTGGACACCTGGAGATAGTTTGTACGCAAACATGTTCAAAATGTGGAGATAAGGATCACACCAAGTCTAGGTGTAAAAAGTCTTCATTCGCAGACACTCTTGCAAATTCAATCGCCAACACTTTATACCGAACTCACAATGTTCAAATTAGTTGACCCTGCCTTCGATACTAACCAAGATTCCAGATGACTCACCGTCTGTGTTTATTGATGATAATCTCGTTGTTCAAAGTGACTCACTCTCTGCATCTCTTGTTGATAAACCAGCTGTTTATGACTTTCGTTACTAAACGACTCACACCCAACCAAAGGACACTGTCGTTAATGAACTTACTGCATATTATATTATAACCACTTCTGCTGTTGCTTCCGATTAAGACTTATCCTTTGCGGATACTGTGGAGAAAGTGCAACCTGTACATTGCAAAACATTTTGGGTTTGGTCGAACCAAAATATGGTTCAAATTTGCGGCAACCATAAAATGGTGTGACGCTGCACCATTAACTGGTGCAACCACCTGCGTCAAATCAAGGTGAAGGGTTAAGCCATGTTTTGGTGCTTCGTAAATCAAGCAGTATATGCCAAACACAAAAACACACACGAACGACTAAAAATGTGGTTTCAGAAATTCTACGACATTTGTTTTCTTGACCTAGATTCTAAATTTGATTTACATCCGATTAATAGCAGTCGATAGTCAAAAGTAAACAAAATATAACAGAAAACTAATCTTTCAAAATGCTGATGCTCCTGCATAGGCTGGCACAGCTTAAACACCTGTAACATGTTTTTCCTGAAGATAGTTACTAAAATTAACAAGCAAAATTTAAAAATAACAGTAACATAAACAGTAAAACACCCCACACACAACAGAAGTCTACAGAGTTAAACTCGATTCAAAAACTGAACTGGAAGAAATAAATTTCTTCATACTCTATGAGACCAAACAATGTGTACTTTCTTGACTGTTACCCAAGTGGCGCGTATTTGAAGCATATTATGGTTCAAGTAAGCACAGTTCTGCTTACATCGGGTTGCTGGCTTAACGGCGTCATCCTGTTTCTGAAAATTTTGATGAAATATTCTTTTTTACATAGTTTAACCACTTCTTGGCGAAACCTTGAACATTTTCTTTTTACAGTGCACCAGTGTGGAACCGTCGTCATTCACACTGAACCTGAGGATTGTGGTGCCTGTAATAGGAATCAATCTATCTCTTCTAAAACTATAGTCACCGTCCGAGGTACCAGACAACTTAGTTAATGGACGCTCGCCCCAGGAGAAACCATTCAACATTACAAGAATTGACCGAGGTCGTCGCGACTGGACTACTCTATGGTCCAACTTCAGCCTGCAGGAAGGGAAGACTTGTGCTTGTACTGTTTTACGCCTAAATCAGCATATAAGGATACGAAAAAGTTGTCTATTCCTAATTAGGGATCTTCAGGGGGTAGATTAGAGCAAAGAGAACAAACGCAACCAGAAATTAAATCGAGCCAGAATTTGTCACGTGACCCGCCATTTTTTACTTTCTTTATCCAAGCCTTTCAGATCCAAAACAATTTTATTTAAGAAATTGCAGTTATACTTAACACATCCGCAAGCAAGCTTACTGCCTTAGTACGTTAGTCTAGTATATTGCACATTAAATTAAACTTATAATTTCGTGCGCTTCTGTCGCATAAAAAATGTAATATTTAACATATAAATCAGAAAATCCTTGTGGATACAGAGATGATACAGAAATCGGTATGCATAAGTGACTAAAGTAAATCTGTAGTACTTTTAAGTTCTATAATCTGTGGCAGTGTCCGGTAGGTCGCTGTCGCTGAAGCACATTTAAGTAATTACATAAACAAGGATATTACGTATATCTGAACACTACATTACGTTAAAGACGAACATGTAAGAGCATGTCACTTATCCAATTACAGGTGGAATAGTGTTTTGATGTTATCAACGAGTCGACGGTATTGTTTTGATTTGCAAACCACACGAGAAACTTAGAGATCATACTGAACAATCTCTCGAGAAATTATCCATAGATTTGTAATTTTTTTTCTCTTTAGGTATTTATTCACTTACAAAACATCAAAACGTAGAAGTCTTTGACCCCCATATGAAACCTCGACTCGTTTCCATCCTGAACATAACACCTGTGTCTCAGTGAACTGGAATCCAGCACACTATATAGTGTCTCAGCTGCCGAGGGACACCATCTTTTCTTTTAAACAAAACTAGAGCATGACTTTGCCTTGCCGACAAACCACCCATGGCCAACCCAGTGGCGGAGTGGTCTAAGCGATGGCCTCTGATCATTCTTCCGAAAGAGATCCGGGTTCGAATCCCAGTGAGGCATGGATGTTGTGTTTGTCTTACGGCACTGGCTCTCTCCCTTCCCTGGAACCAGTGACCCTAAATTAGGGACGGGCGACTGCTTATAGCCCATTGAGTTGCTCACGGTAGTCGTTAAACCTCCAATAATTAAAAAAAAAAAAAAAAAAAAACCCCATTCCTCATCGGGACTCGAACCCAGGCCCAATTCGGATGACAGGTCTGAATGAAACCTAAGCCTCTAACCACCGGGAGGCCGACCTTCTACAGAAGTAAACCCTCCATTTAAGAAAAGAACGAATGAAAACGCCCTATAAAGCCAATGAACTTGTCAACACAGGGGATTGTTCATACTACGAAAGACAAGGGGACAATAGTCCATCAACTGTCACATCACGACCAGGGACAATAGCCGAGAAATCAAATACAAAGGGGGTTTGAAACAAAGATACCTTATCAACTAATGATCCGTTATCTGTAAAATCGAAAAAATAAATAAATAAACAACTTAAAACCTGAAACAATCGATTTTAAAATTGGTTGGTAAAGAAAATCTAACTTCTTGGAAGTATTCGTTTTCCCAGTACTCATGTATAAATGCTGCCTAAAAAAAATCATTCTGTGGAATTTAAGAAGTAAACTGTATCCAGTGAAGGTCATCCGGGAGTGGTTGCTTTGTTGATTAATATGGTTCTGTAGTGGCATCTCCAAAGTAACGCCAAAATACGCCTCAAACAAAACGTCCCGGAAAACTGTCACACCTGTGTCAGGAGTTCCTCGGCAATAGCTGGTGGCATTACGTCCAATTTAGGGAATGAATAAGAGTTTGCTACCGAGTTATAAACAACCACGAGCAAATTTTTTTGATAAATGCTAATGGAATCTTGAAAATGGGAAAATGTTTTAAACGGTGTTTATAATGTGTTTTATTTAATGAGTGGATATAAAATGTTGTGGACAATGGTTATACAAATGCGCTTTATCTTATAATCTCTATAGAGGATATGAAAAAAAAATTTCAATTTTATTTAACAGTCTGAACAGAAAATGTAGTTACAATGTGTTTTATTTCCTATCCTGCAAACAGAAAATGTTGGAGAGTTACTATAATACATTTCGCTGAAAATTCATTAAAGAAAGACAAAAGCTACAATTAATTAAAGACAAAAGCGTTAAAGAAAGACAAAAGCTGGAAAATGTGTTATAAAGGAACAATTAAAGACAAATTTGTTAAAGACAAAAACTCTAGTAATTAAAGACAAAAGCTACAATTAGTGTTATATCCCATTTTAAGGATAGAAAGTCTTCTGAACAGTAGATACATGTTTCATTTAATATGCACTATATTGACAAAAATCACCGGACACCCCTTCAAAAGCAAATGAACGGATCCGCTGCGTTGTTAAGATGCGCGGTATAGCTGCAAACGGTATAAAAACAAGCCGGCAGCTGACCGCGATCACATCGCACTGTGAGGTTGAGTGAAAATGCTGCGGCGGGAGAAAACTCACTTTTTGAGGAAGGAAAGTTTGTTGGGTGTTATATTAGTGGGTTGTCCATAAGAGAAACCAAAAGGCGTTTAAACATATTCAATACATCCAAAACAGTTAAGTTGGGTAAGTGGAAGACCAAAGAAAATCAGTGACAGAGGACGTCGAAGCCTCAGGAGAGTAGTTACAGCTAATCGACGGAGTACTTACTGCACAAGACCTCAGTGTACAGGTGAGTAAAAATGCTGGAACCTGGGTATGTAAACGCACCATGCGCAGAGAACTTCATTCCATGGGTTACCGTGGTCGCGCGGCTGCTCATAAGCCTTTTATCTCCACTCAGAATGCAACTCGTCGTTTAGCATGGTATAAAGAGCATTTATCGTGGACCGTAAATCAATGGAAACGGGTCCTATGGACTGATGAATCCTGATACACGATCCATCAGTCTGATGGCCGTGTGTGGGTATGGCGGCAGCCGGGGGAACGCTATTTACCATAGTGTACTGTTCCTAAGTTCAAATTAGGAGCTGGCAGTGTACTCGTGTGGAAGTGGTTTTCGTGGTATGGTCCCGGCCTATTGGTTATCGTGGACAAACCTGTTAACCAGCACGTCTACCTCTATGTTCTGAGCAATTATGCCCTGTGGCAATACTGTGGGATCGAGCCTTGTTGGTACTAGCAGGATAATGAGAACATTGAGAACGTTCAGGTACAATTGACCAATTGTACCTGAATGTTCTCAATGTTCTCATTATCCTACTGGTACCAACAAGGCTCGGTTCCGGTAGGATAATGACCAAGCCATAAAGCAAAGACTGTTGCGGCGTGGTTTGACGATAATTCCGTATCGTGTGTGGACTGGCCAGCACAGAGCCCTGATCTTAATACTATAGATCACCTATGGGATGAATTAGAGCGCCGCACAAGAAGTTTGGAACCAAGGCCTACTACTAAGCAACAGTTAACGGCAGCATTATGTACTGAATGGAAAGCATACCTTTCGCTGTGTTCCAAAACCTTGTCGAAAGCATGTCTCGAAGGGTCAGTGCATGTATTAAGGCCAAAGATCGACCGACACCGTACTAATGTATGTCAATAAATGCTATGTTGTGTTTCTCTTCTAGGTGTCCGGTGACTTTTGACAATAATAGTGTATATGGACAGAAAATGTGATCGACGGTGGTTACACTGCGCTTCATTAAATATTCTGGGAATAGAAAATGTGTTGAGCAGTAGCATAAGGCGTTTCATTGTTAACTGGCACGCTTACAACACAATTACTATCAGTTATCCTCCGAGGTGATTTAAATCATAAAAAAGTCCATATGCTCAATGAATAGCTTTCAGTTTTTCTGAAGTCGGTATTTTTTTAAATCGCATCGTAATTGACCGTGACGATTAATTTTCACCGGTAGAAGGTGGTGAACAGCAAATGTGCTACACGCCACTGATGTGCTTGATAAGGAAATGACATGTGCGGTTACAAAGCAACTGAGTTAGCACTTATTATATAACAGGCATTATACATGAAGGTACTAGCTCAAGCAATAACTGCATCACACATGAGTGCTTGAATGAATGCGTATTTGTTCAGCGACAGTCAACCAAAATCCCCGTATGCTACGTCGACCTTCGACAGTCTTGACTCTTCTTTTGACTAGCACATGACAAAATAAGACGCGATTCTAGAGAAGTCTTACAGGAAAACCTATTCGGATTCGACAATGCTCAAGAGATTTTTCCTTATACTTTCCCGCTTTTCCTAACAAATAATTCTCGCTGTTTAAGATATACGTGCCTACATGACTGACAGGAAAATCCCCATCAAAATCTTTCATACGTTTACCAGAAACACAATTTCCCTGAGTGGACAATTTATTATGAAGAGAAGGCCACTTTTTACAAATAGACTGATGCATCATCCGTTTTCACGTCACTACAGCCATATCATCACGTGAACGGAAACGCTGCCAGTAATGGATCGGAATATGTTACTCAAGGTGCAATGCGAAAACCATATTACTTAACGGACTTAGAGCATGTGACTGTAATGGGTGCTCTGGGGAGTAGTGCGAGTAACGGCTGCACTTGTGGAATGTGGAAGAGTAGTAGTAAGGGCACGCCGAAAGTGGTTTATGCAGCAGAAATCTGATAATGAGAGCATGATCTGTGGTCGGCAACACCTAGTCAACGCCCGAGAGCAGTACAGTTTAGCTCAGTTGAAACATTCCAACAGACGCGCGACTGTGGGTCAAATTGTACCTGAACGTTCTCAAAACCGTTCTGTTGTGTAAGAAGATCCACGACAATTTCGCACTGTTGTTTTCTAACGGACTCTTCGCAAAGATGTCCAATTTAAAACTTAGATATTAGCATGTAAACCCCCCCCCCCCAGTTAGTAGGCACTTCCATGGAACAAACACTGACAGTACTCTAAAACACACTTCTCTTTCTCCTCGCACTATTAACAAGTAACTGACGTATGTTACACAGCACAGCTACCACCACAACGCACACCGGGTGGTTATAAAATAGGTGTCTTTATTTTTTCTATTTTCGGATATCTAGGAAAGAGAAAAATGGAGATATCGCGACCAAATCGTCGCCCTATAACCTCAAGAAGTTAACTATAGGTAGCTTATTGAGGGCACGGAAAAACGATTTAGCGTAGGGGGATTAGTTCAAAATTGCGCCGCTAAGGGAACAGTGGCGATGCAGAAACAAGAAAGAAACAGACACGTGCGGGAATTCAATGTTACTGACAGCATTAATGTCTCAGGACAAAACCTGCTCAATAATGTTTGCCATCACAAGAAATGACATGCTGCAAACGAAGAACGGCATGTGATGCCGCTGCTCGCAACATGTCGCGTCGATGTTGGCCTCTTCACGTCTGATACTCGCCTTCAGATCTGACAAAGCGAAACTCTCGTCTTTCGGGTATCCCAAAAGCCAGAAATCATAAGGAGTAAGTCCTGGTAAGCGGCCTGGCAGGACTGCGGAAACCCTTGAGAAATTATGCGTTCATTGCCGAATGTTCAAATGAATATTTGAATACGAAACTTTTTTTTTTTTTTTTGTCTGGAGGTTTAACGACCACCGTGAGCAACTGAGTGGGCTATAAGCAGTCGCTCGTCCCTAATGTAAGGCCATTGGTTCCAGGAAAGGGAGAGAGCCAGTGCCGTAAGACAAACACAACATCCATGCCTCACCGGGATTCGAACCCGGATCCATCTCGGGCGAATGATCAGAAGCCATTGCTTAGACCACTGCGCCACTGGGGTGGCGAATACGAAACTTTCCTTGCGAACAACCTGCAATTTCTGGGATTACAGCAGTGTTGCTTCTGCTGTGGATCGCAGGCAACTGAGTAGAGTCCTGAAGAGGTTGCGCTGTCAATAACCAGTAAACTCACGCACATGTTTGTTCTTTTCTTGCGTCTGCAGCGTCATTGTCTCCCAAGAGCACAATTTCGAACTAAATATGTTTTTTTTTTTTGTTAAGTCATTTTCCTGTGCCCTCAATAAGCTACCTATCGAGTTTCCCCGCGATATTTTCATTTCTCACTTTTCCAGAGACCCGCGAACAGGGATATTTATGTTATAACTCACCGGTATGTACGAAGAAACAAACAAAGCTAAAACAGGCGTGTTCCTCGAGCCTTTGAAAAGACCATGCTGACATTCCATCATAATGCCAACAACGACGTCACTTAGAGTTTCGTCATATATCTCATCATGCAGAAACTGATGGTTGCTAACATAGTACGTACTCACTCATTGCGACGTTAGATAAGTCTTAAATTTTGTGACAAACAGTTAACAAGAACAGAGTTTGGCAATCGTAGGCTGCTAGTCCACATAATCATTAACGTCGTTCATGTTTAACAGACGACGTACAATGAGCTTATCAATGCTTGGGTTGTTTCAGTTCAAAACTGAAGGGGTTGGTAAACTATGGAAATGAAGAGGTTTGTAAGCTATGCTAATGAAGAGGTTGGTAAGCTATGCTAATAAAGGGGTTAGTACCGCCCTTGAATTATCGAAAAAGATATTTTTGTTTTAAAAACAGATATAATTCTTTTTTGGTATCGTGATGCCATGATGGTTAGATAAACAGAAAGGAAATTACTTTGTTTAACTTTTCCAGCTAGTTGCTCCTGTACCACACGCAGTTAGAAACATCAACCCCGTCGGCAACAAAGCCGGCGGTGAGGCTGAGATAAATCGGAAATGCTATATACGCTTGTTCGCGTAGCTTTTGTCTTTTCAGGTAACAAGAGTTTATCAGAAATCAAGTACTTTTCATTTAGAAGAATTGCGGCCAAAATCTGCTCGGAAAACTATCTTGGGTCTCGGAGCCAGAAGAATTGAAAGGAGGGTTGGGGGGGGGGGGGCTGTAACAGCACCTGGCCGGAAGAACAAGTGTACGTAGCACGCACTCCTCTTGAAGTAGGCAACGTCGGTCAGGGTGATTATTATCCAGAATGGAATTCGGAGCACAGCTTGATCGCGAGATCAAGCCGCTTTTCACCAACCCAAGCAAAACGTTGAACGCCGCCTGAACAGTTACTAACCTAAACAACAATGCCCGATAAGAGATCACTCAAGGATCCCCCTCCCTTCTCCCACACTCCCCACCAATATTCCGAACACCGGATATCGCGGGACCAGAAAAAGTTCATTGTAAAAGTGAACTCAGAAAAGTGGAGCAAGAATATTTCCACTTTAGCACGCCACAGCTAAAGATAAAATCGTGCGAATTTAAAATGCACTACTTTGGACTAATTCAATTTACCAATTAAACAAAGGAGGGAATGGTATTGTTTCTAGTAGATTTTCGCTTACATTAAATCGTTTTTTTAAATTAAACTAAATGTAGCCTTGCACTTAACTAACTACTAAACAGCAGTGCCCTACGTTGACTAATAAAAACGGTAAATATAGATTAAAATCTTTTCCTTAACGATTTACTTGACTGAACACACACAAGATCTATAACTCTCAAAACACTATACATAAATATGAAAGCCGAATGTGAGACGTAGAAGTAGAACGCATTAAAGTGGTGGAATCATGTCTGACACTGACATTTCCATGGCTATTCATTATCTTACCATCAATACCGCATCTGATATACATACACCGAGTGGCCAAATTATTAGGACCATCTACCAAAAGTATGTTAGACCGTCTTTGGCCTGCAGAACAGAAGCAATTCGTATCTGCCCTGATTCGACTACTTTTTCGGTGATGCTCTGGCTAGCAATTGACTCACGCATGCCGAATACCATCTTCGAATTTTAGAACATTAGACGAATGTGAATCAATCCAGACGTCTAACATTCCGTTTAGCTTCATCCCATAAATGCACCACTTTCCTGAAAACATTGCCATGACTTACGCACCATGGTGGCCAAACCATTTTATTACCTTAAAAGCACAGTGAGACAACGATCATTGTGTCACAGTGCATTATTGTAAGTATTTATCATCATGGGGGTAGATATTGACCATAGGTATAGATGAACTTTATCAACAACGAAGTTTAAACACGCTGGGGCTTTTTGCCATGACCCCTCGATCCGTGTGAATCACACGAATCAAGGAGTCTTAATTCTCCTCTGAAAACACAGCCCACACAATCAACTTATCCACAGCTGTCTGCGCAGTTCGAACTACGAGATATCGATCCTTCCTTGCAGTCACCAAACACTCACACACCTATGGGCATGGGGCAGTTGCAATTTAGTTAAACCACATGACCTCTTTCCAATCATTTTGGATCCACCTCTGGTGCTCCCGAGCAGGTAGGATACGTTCTGTCTTGTACGCTGCGGACAGCAATAGTGGACGCAGTTGATGCAATATGTAGCGCACCACGCCCTGCGATGCGCCCTTTGGCATTATTCTCGATTCAAATCCTCTGTTATTTGACTCAATGTCGCGCGTGTGTTAGCTCACACAAATCTAGCTGTGCTTCGCTTACCTCGGGCGCTAGACTAGCGAATTCTGACCATAGCTCTTGGGCTGACTACCGTAATTTTACTGAGTCAACCACTCTCGTCCTATTTTTACTATTGTTGCTGTACTACATTCCACAGGGAGTTCACTACATTTACAGTTACACTCGTAACACCTACTACATCTCACGCTCGAAGTCCGTTAAATCACGAAGCTTCCAGTAGACCTTGAAAGTCTCCAAATCAGGAAATTAATGCCATCATTATTATATTTCCAAAATATATGGAAATATAATAATGATGGCATTATTATTATATTTCATATGGCATTGATATGCTTTTAGACTTTGCTCAGTGGAAACTACATTCAACATAAAGGCATATCAAATACGTAGTGCTATTTATGTAGTTCCAAGTGGGTACACTAAGTGGTATTTATTAGCAGTTGCTCCCTATGTACGATTCCTCTTCACAGGAGGAAAACAAGAAAGATGACACCGAATTTTCGGGTGTAATGAGCAGGTCTTTTGAATCCGTTCTGACGCGAATTAAATTTATCAAAGCTATTCAAAGTCAATGGAACCGGCGTGGAAAAAAAAATAGAAAGAAGTTTTTTAATCGGGTTTTTAATCCCGCAAATATTGCTGTAAACGGAATTGTGAACTTACGTCCTCTGATTGCAGACTAGTGCGTTAAGAAAAATTTGAAATTAAATGAGGAACCTTTCGCAGTGGAAACTCTTTCCAATGAAGAAAGAATTTTTCGAATCGCGCTCTTAGAAACAGAGATATCGACAAATATAAGATGAGCATCTACGCACCATGGCGGGAAAAACATGTATTATATTAAAAAGAAAGTATTCTCAAAAGGTTTTTCGATGTCAGCAGGTATCGCAGGAAATAAGTTTTTCAGGAGCTCAGATTTTGCTGCAAATACATCGGAAGCAGAAATTAACACATATGACCCCTGGTGCCCAAACTATTCTTTACCAGATATTAGAAATTATGTGAAAAACATTTCCCATCAGAAGCTGTATGCGATACAAGAAGAATTTTTCAAATCGGAGTTTTAGAAGCAGAAATATCGGGGGAAAAGCAATTTACCTTAACGCCCCCTAGCAGAAGGTCAATGAGTTACTGGAAAATTTTGAAATTATATAAAAAAAAAAAAAATTCGCAACGAAAACGCTATCCAACAAAGCAGGAATTCTTCAAATCGGACTCTTAGAAGCAGATATTGACAAAAATAAGATATGCATTTACGCCCCCGGGCGGAGAAACCATGCATTATTTTGAGAAGAAAATATCCCTAAAATGTTTATCAACGTGAGTGGTATCGGTCCACAAACGAATTTTTTTTTTTTCTTCAATAGAAATTTTAGAAGCTCAGATTTTGCTGCAAACACATCAGAAGCAGAAATTACGACTTACGCACCCTGGTGGCCAAACCATTTTTTACCAAAAATTACAAATTACACTGCTGGACAATTGCTAAGGACAGTTCATAAACGGCTATATAGCGCATAAAAAAGTAAGTGTGGTTGGATGCCAAGTGAAATAAAATAATGTCAGAATGCCAGGACATTACAAGAAAGACAATTTATTGTGCTCTGAAATCCAGAAGGCTTTGGAACGTGTTCAAGGGACAAACAGGCCATTTTGTGCAGAATACGTAAACGTGAAAAAATGCAATTACCGTCCGCAGGCGTTCCGGCGTAAGATGTCAATACGGGATATGGCCACCATGGAGGGCGATGCAAGATTCCACACGTCGTGTCATGCTTTGCACAACATTATCAAGCAGCTGTTGGGGTAATTTATCCCATTCCTCTGTCAGTGCCCGGATGAGGGTGTCCTTGTTTATTGGAGGGCATTGGCGACCAGCAAGACTCCTCCCCAAAGTATCCCACACATTTTCAATGGGATTTAGATCTGGAGAACGTGCTGGCCATACGAGGCGTTGAATATCCTCGCTCTCAAGACACTCCTGGACAGCGACTGTTCGATGACGTGTTGCGTTGTCGTCCATGAAAATGAATCTATCACCGACAGCACCACGGAACATGCGAACATGAGGTAGCAGAACATCATTAATGTATCGTTGGCCAGTCATAGTCCCTGTTAGAAGCACATAAAGGGACGTACGGCCATTGATCATGATGCCAGCCCATACCATGACACTACATATCGGATATCGGTCCCTTTCCTGTATGTTTGCTGGACAATATGCAGTACCACTATCACGCCAGATCAGTTGTCGTCGACAATCAGACGATAGACTGTATCTACTCTCATCTGAGAAGAGGACAGCAGACCAGTCGTTATCAGTCCAATTGCGATGTTGATGGCACCATTGCAAACGGGCCGTACGGTGACGTCTGGACAATGGGATGCACACAACAGGACGGCGGGCGTATAGTCCTCCTTCATGCAAACGTCTGGCGACAGTTTTTCGGGGGATCCGCTTGCCAGTAGCAGCCATAAACTGATTTGCTACCTCACTAGCTGTGCTGCGCCGGTGTCTTTTTTTTTTTTTTTTTTTTTATAGCACTATGTACCGATCTTCTGCAGGTGTCGTACTGCGAACACGACCTCCCCCATAACGTTTGCTGCACTCTCTATTTGTTTGAAATGATTTCCAAAGCCTTGAAACAACACTGTGGCTGACGTCGAACTCCCTGGCAACATCTGTTATTTTTCGCCCTTCTTCAATCTTGCCAATAATACGGCCACGCGTAAAATCATCTAGGTGATGTCGGGAAGACATACTGAAAATTGCAAGTTCGTCAATTGATTCCTTTCCTTTCAACTTTGCGTTTGAACAACAACGGTCAATACGCGTCAAATCCCTTATATCTCTTATCAGCGCTATGACGTCACGAACAAGTTCGGCAATCCAAAATTTGCATACGCACAACACGTCTTACTGTATCCCGCACTTATGCTAATTTCCACATTTTCCTGCCTTCCATTTTATGGTTGCTATCGTCATCCGTCCTTAGCAATTGTCCGGCAGTGTATATGCAAAAGATTTCCCATCAGGAGGTGTATCCGATGCAGAAAGAATCTTTCAAATCGTAGTTTTAGAAGCAAAGATATCCGGGGAAAACGCAATTTACTTTTATGCCCCATAGAGGAAAATCTATGCGTAACTTGAAAAACTGACTATACCTTCGACATGTCGAAAGGTAAAATAATTTTCTCAAACGGATGTTCAGAAGCAAATATATGGAATAAAATGTATTTTGAATTCGATATATGCATTTACGCCCTCTAGCGGCGAAATTGTACATCATAAAAAAAAACGAAATGAAGGATCATCATTCGCATTTTTCAAATCGAACTAATAGCTGCAGAGATGTGGTGTCCACTGACGGACAAACCGATAACATAAGCACGATCTTTTTTCACAAAAGACGTGCTAAAAATATATATACGCACTTTTCATATTTAAAGGGAAAATTCAGGAGCAACAATAAAAAAAATTAAACATCTAATGTGCTTTTGGAAGATATCACAGTCAATTCTGAACTTGACAGAGCAGCCCTATATATGCTATCACTCAGAAGGGCTTTTTGGTAGTGTCAGGTCTTCTTTCGTCTACATTTAATTCTAAACTATATGATGTTTTTTCTGTCCACTTTATTTTTCGCACAGCCCTTTACTCGGAACACCCGATTTTTTTTTTTTTTTTTCCAGTTTGTGTTTTGTTCCTTCAGGGTTTGTCTTCAGCCTTATGCTACACACGCCAGTTTTACACACCTATTCTGGCAGTGAACTGTCCAACCCATTTTTATTTCAATCCTTTGCTTCCTAATAATTGTACCAGTTGCCCGTGTTTGTTGCGGATTTCATTCTTTTTTGTATCATCTTGTTCTCTCTGCGACAATTGTCCCCTTTGTGCGTCTCTTTGTGCTTGCTTCATGTATTTCGTTTTCCGCATGTTATTGTTGAATTCAATGTCTAACATCCATAAGCCAATGTAGAAAGCAAAGATCCGTATGATACAGTAGATTTTCCCGTTTTACACACAAAAAAGACTATCTCCCGTTACGTCCTTTTAATTTCGTTATTCCCCATTGTTCAAAAAGGAAAAAGTTTTTCACTTTCTGAAAGGTTGCCATATATTTCTATTTCATAAACTTTTAATCTGAAATACTTATCGCAATTGAATTTCCATTTTGGTGCAGATATTGATTTCAACACTTTTTCCCCTTTGTCCCTCAAAACCTTTTCTCAGTTATTTAATATGTATATCAGGTAACCAATAGACTTGAATATTTATTCTATTTTCTTATATAGCGAATCACGAGAAATATTTCTTCAACGCTGGGAGGCATCGAAAGAATTTCTCGGAGTTAATCGGCTTGAATAAAAAAAAGCGCTTTGCTACTCATCTAATATTTTTACAATTAACAGGGTTGAAATTTTTATTTGTGATTCTAATAGGCTTCCAATTAGAATCAAGAACTTGTATTTAATAATTTGACTATTTTTTATATCTAAGATTTTGAACAAATTATTTTTTTACATCTTGGAATTCTTTGCGTCCTACAGAGTCTTAAATTTCCAGTTGCTTCCATATATCATTATTTTAACTTCACGTAAAGAAAGGAAATAAAATTAAGAAACCTCTTTCGCGGAAAGGACTTAACTTGCGAAAATTGCTTTTCATGCAGCAAATTCATTAATTACTCCAACAGCTTACTAGGAACTGCAGGCAATGTATTTTAGCAGATATAACGATTCTGGATTCAAAATATGCCGATTATTTCAAGCACAACTTGCTTTTCACGAGTACTAATGCCAAACGAAACGTTTAAAAAAATTTTGATTTAAATCTTCTCTAGAAAACAGCTTATTCAGGTAAATTTATTCATCGTATGAAAACCAATGTAACGCACTTAAACGCACTTTAATCATTAATTTGATAACTGTGTGATTAACCGGATAGCTTTCTCTTCCTTTTCCTCTGTCCCGTCGATAGCAATATACACAGGCCTGCCAGTGTGTTCTTAAAAATTAAAATAGATATATGACATAAAATTAAATAGATATAATACATTTGTCTCTTTGGTACTGTAAGTAATTAGTACCAAAGAAACAAAAATTAAACATTAGTAAGCTCAGGTTATGAATTCGTGCTGGCCTGTTGGGGATAATGATCAAGACTATAGGGACAATATTTTGGTACGGTTGAGAGATGGAGAGAACTCTCAGAACACCGACGCCACATTCATGAATGACTAGGTCAGAACGTCTTCCCTTGAATTCCCATAATCCCGGAAATTCTCCCATTTCGCTTCAGCTCAGCTCAAAAGCTTACCATTCCTCATAGGCTAGAGTTATCAGATTGCCACTGAAACAATTTACTGTCAGTCAATTTGCTGCGCAGTACTATTTAGAAAATTCTATTATTTTGTATTATACGCAGCTTTGTATTGGCTGCTCCAGAACTGGATATGAGGAGACCTTGAATCCTGGTACCAAATGGAAAGGTGCCAAATACGGCGTGCAAAGAATTATTTTCACAATTAAACGCAAATATCTTCAAATGTAATGGACCTAAAAAACACTCGACTCTGTTTAAAATACTCATCCGTAACAGTTTTACTCACTGAATTGAAAACAGTATACCAGATCATTTTCTAAATATAGCAGATACTGCCACACATCTACATTTTCATATTGTGTTGCTATTTTTGTTCAACTATATGAAAATAGAGCTTTCCTTACTTCTGCATATCCTCGTGTTGACATCGCATAAGGCAGTAAAGCAAGATGTGAGATCACCTGCCATTCCCCCCCCCAGTGAGGTTAACAATATGTTCTACTTCTTGATATCTCCCTGCACTATTTGACGAAGGTTCGCGCCACTACGTTCCGCAGATGTGTACATAGCACATGCTTTGTTTGAAAAAAACATATTTGATTTTATAATAGTACATGCTTTGCTTCAAAGAAAAAAATTTGATTTTATATCTGAACTGGGGCAGATTATTGTTATAAACTTCAGAGAGATACCTACCCAGACTCATCTTAATAGTAAACCACTAAGCAGGAGATAAATTCATGTATGTAATTTACGAGACCAGGTGCTTAACAAAAGGAAAGCAATCATTGGTTGGTGTAAAGTAAAGGAAAGCAAAGTAAATGCAGTTATCTGGGGAAGGGGGCTAACACAGAAGAGTTCTCGTTCAGCTTCACATGAAGACTTCAAGACAATGAGAGGCTTCAGAAAATTAGAGCTAACATATAGTTTGCTTATTAGTTTTCAATGGGGGTTCAAGGGTTATATTCTGCCAGAGAGTGCCATGTTGTAAAACGGTGATTGCCAAAACTTGGTTCGGGCCATGGGGACACCAGCTCCTAATTAACTGGAGAACCAGCTGACAACTTGTAGTTACATTTATCTCATTGCAGCCAAATTATATTAAATCTTCAAAACATTTACAATTGTTTATGACACCTCGGCGGTTTGTTACTCGGTCTTGCAAAATTATCGTTCACGAACTGCAAATAAGTAAAATGAAATCAACCTTTAGAAGTCAAAGAACTTATACGACACAGCCTCCAAAAAAGTTCTTGTTTGCTTTGGTAACCGTTAGTCCAAAATGATACGTTTCTTTTAGTGGAATGACGAGCCCATAAAAATTGACCTGCCAGTAGACAATGAGTAAAACGTAGCTCTCGGGTTTACACTGGCCTTGATAATTTCTTCCAATCTTCGGTAATTCCAAATACCTTCTGAGGAATCCGGAAGCACCTAACCCTGGCGGGTCAAAGCAGGGACGTCGCCAAGGGGATGCGAGAGTGGGCTTGAGCCCACCCTGAAATTTGTCCTGCCCATCCTGTTCAAAATGTGCCATTTTCAATATACATATTTAACTTAATACAATCTGGACTTCGCCAAGTTTTGGTTCATGTAGTTTTACGCATTTCCCTCTAGGAAGTGCGTTGTTTACTTCTCCGTAGAAAGGTTATCAAAACAGCACCCCCAGGGCCATGAATATTAAATTTTGTTTTCCACTCTTCTAGTTCCTTAGTTTAAGCCTCCCATGTCTGTATGGCCAAAGGGGCGAATAAGGAGTGTGGATAGGAATTCACTGAGAGTGTCACTATTAATTGCTCTGTTTGTTTTCTTTACCAAATAGGGAATTCCAACACGGAAAATGGAGTCAAAGCTACATTAGCGCTCTTCAGACAGCTCCGGGACAGTGAAAGTGCAGGAAATTGCTAACGACTGCTTTGTAGGAGAGCAGTGCTAGGTAAAGTCGCTGGCTGGAGGGAAGGGAGTTAACGAGGAGGGATGTATTGTGTCTGCTTAGCACGACGTCAAAATTCGATTTATATAAACAAACTCGACATTTTCCTTTAAAATAGATTGTTTAGATACAGTGCTATTTTCGTAAGCAAAAATGCAAACTTTTGAAAAGCAATTAAAACAATGCATTCCGAGCTAGCAAAAAGTTTAAGGCGACATTCTAGTAACATTTGTATCTTACACCAGTGGCGTAACTAGTCAGATCCGTGTATGAATGTGTGTCCAGTTCAAGGGGGTGAAGATTGCACGAATTCCTTTGTAGCAGGTTGTGAAAAGCATTAAAAAAACTATTTCAGTGTTTCGTAAGAAAAAAAAAGTTATGAAACTTGCCCCACCAAAAGTAATGCTCGCTCACCCGGATTTCGAAGTCTAGTGACGTCCGTGGGTCAGAGTCTGGAAAATACCCTTCACTTTCTGAACTTTGTCTTTTTCAGGCTTCACATTATAAGTGAAATTCATCAACATACCTCGTTACTAATATTGGAAGCCAGCAGAAATGATGCCAAACATAGAACGGATCTCTGTGCGCTTCAGCACTTGATTTGTCCACGGAACTTCGATGACCACTTTTTTCACAGCCTTAGTTTCCTCAAGTGAGGAATCTGTGTAAACTCGATTCTTAACAACGGACGGAAATTCAATCATCCCGACAAGGAGGCAGCAGAACAAGCGACACTTATGTCTACCACAACTCTGCTTGCAGTAACACAAATATTAGACAGTTTTGAAAATCGTCAGTAAATGATTGATCTGAAAAATGTGAAAATCTTCCATACGGTCAGTAAATAAACAAATACATCGCTCTTTCCACGTATTTGGAAGATTTTCACATTGACTCTCGCCCTTTCTATTTAACTGCTATAATTAATATATAGCCAGTGCCGTTAATGCCCACCAGATGGAGACGTCTCAGTAGCTGAGCCCATCTAACGGATTTATGATGTCAGAAGCTGACTTAAAAATACACATAGTACCGTGGATTGTTAGCCACCGTGGTGTAAGGCTAAAGCGCTCGGCTAGATATCGAGAGATCTGTGGATTCAATTCCCCGGCGGTTACCGAACAGCAATTTTTTTTGTTGCTATGTGTTTCTGGAACGTGGAAAGAGCGATGCATTTGTTTATTTAAATGATTTATCCTTCAGAAATTAAGACAACGATTGGTATCAAGTTGGCAGATGAAGAAAGACTGTGCAGTTTTTCTATGGCGTCAACGAATAATTGAAGAACGTCTTGGAGTAAGTATATAATGAAGCAACTTTTCATATCAGTGATGAAATCAGAAATCACAATGTTAGAAAACATGCGAGAGAATTCAGTACTCAAAGAACCAGTAAGTTCTAGTAATGATGAAATCACAATGTTACAAATATTAGACACTTTTGAAAATCCTAAGTAAATGATTCATCACTAAGAAATTAATACAGCGATTAGTATATTACATCAAGCTGACAGATGAAGAAAAACGAAGTTTTGCGACGACTTCAACAAATAATTAAAGAATGATTAACATCTTAGGGCAAGAATATGACGAAACAACCTTTTACATCAGTGATGTAGTCAGGACAACAAAGTTAGAAAACATGCGAGAGAATTCAGTACCCAAAAACTAATAAAATGCAAACTTGAAAGATAAAGTGTCACATTTCAAGTATTTAGAGAGCAATAAATCGAAGAAGTACGTCACCACAACAATGACATAAAAGTATCATAATGTCCATTATGATAAAATGACCAGTGTTTCTGTCAGTTGCCTACAGAAGAAACTACTGCACGTGGAAATTTGAAATTTGGCAGAAATATGCAGAGATACAGTGTGTGTTCACCTCGGACACCTTTCTTCGAAATTTCATTAAATTGTAAAATTTCGATTTAATTAGTTTTTGAACCTTTTCAACCATTGCTGATATTTGATCTTGCGGTTTGTTGTGCCACAAGCTCACACAACAATTTTTAATTATGAGTTAATTGTGGGTTGTCAACACCAAAGCAATAACAAAACAAATATAATACAATACGTATTTATTGGTGTAGGAAAAAATATAATCCTTCCGCAAGCTTTCCTAGTCAACGGACGGCTTCTTCAGGCGGTTACAAATGAAAACAGAATCAAACTAATAGATGAATACGCATATACATAATAAATTAATATGATATATAGAATACCATGCTCGCGCATGCCAAACACGCGGGTAACAACTGAAATGCTACAGTATATGACATATGATCAAAACGTAATAAGTCGTTAATGTATACAGAATCATTGCATCCTACTTATTATGCAAAGCAGATGGCTCCAGGCCACAGGGAGCTCAACTGGGACTTCTGTGCTGCACACATCATGACGTGTTAATATCTCAATAGTGTCTCTAATTGCTGCCGTTCTGGCATCTCTGCATGGAGCAATCTTGCGGATGTTCTGCCATTGCGCACCCTGGATAGCTACTTTCCTGGCAAGCGCTGTAGTAAGTTTATTTTGTTTCACGTCCCCTTGTGTTCTGCCATTCTCACACTAAAGGACCTTTTAGTGAGTCCCACATAATGTTTCCACAGTGGAAAACATCGTAGCGAAAACGGAGGCAAGCAAACGAATTAAGGTAAGTGAAAAGGCACCACTGAAATTTGTTGGAGCTATTCCCTACAAACCCAGAATTTCATAAAGATCCTTTTTCGAACGAGAGGTCTAGGTGTGGGTTTGAAATCACCTAAATCAATGGCGGCCATACACAGCACCGAAAGAAGTGACTCTACTAGCCTTACGGACGCAGGTATCTATATCCTTCCACTACAGTACCCGGACTCGTCCACTAAACATTATGTGGGACTCACTAGAAGGTCCTTTAATGTGAGAATGGCGGAACACAAAATAAACACGAAACAAAATAAACTTACCACAGCGCTTGCCAGGGAAGTAGCTATCCAGGGATCGCAATGGCAGAACATTCGCAAGATTGCTCCATACAGAGATGCCAGAACGGCAGCAATTAGAGAAACTATTGAGATATTAACACGTCATGATGTGTGCAACACAGAAGTCTCAATTGAGCTTCTTGTGACCTGGAGCCATCTGCTTGGCATAATAAGTAGGATGCAATGATTCTGTATACATTAACGACTTATTACGTTTTGATCATATATCATATACTGAAGCATTTCAGTTGTTACCCGCGTGTTTGGCATGCGCGAGCATGGTATTCTATATATCATTTATTTATTTATGTGCATGCGTATTCATCTATTAGTTTGATTCTGATTTGCTTTGTAACCGCCTGAAGAATCCCGTCCGTTGACGGGGAAAGCTTGCGGGAAGATATTTTTTCCTACACCGATAAATACGGATTGTATTATACACTATCTACCAACAAGTAATTGGACACCCCTGCAATCGACGATATCTGCGGTCCTGATACACGTCACGGCCGCCGCCGTTAAATATCGTGTGGGAAACAACAACGCAACCAGTCCCATGCAAGATGCCACGCAGTTCGGAGCTCTGATTTCGAGAAAGGTGTAATCGTCGGGTATCACAGAAATGGCCGATCCATACGTTACATATCCAGCGAGTTAAAATACCCAAAATCGACAGTGGCCTACGTGATTGGCAAGTGGAAGATGAGAGGTGACTGTCGGAATGTGCCCCGACCCGGCAGACCCACAAAACTGGGAGTTAGAGACCGACTGGTGCTGGCCAGAAAAATTCGGAAGAACCACACCAAATCGATGGGCCACATCCGCGAGGAGTTTCAACAGGCATCCGGGAGTGTTCTTTTGATGAATACCATCCGTAAGGAAGCCCTATCTGCTCGGTTATCATGGACGTGCTGCCGCCCACAAGTCTTTGATCACCAAGTCCAATAGCGCTGCTCGGCTAACGTGGTGCAAAGAACGTCGACAGTGGACCGTTGAACAGTGGAAACTGGTTCTCTGGAGCGACGAATCAAGGTTCATCCTCTACCGTTCGGATGGCAGGATCGGGGTTTGGCGACTGCCTAGAGAACGCCTCCTGCCGGAATGTATTGTGCTAACTGTGAAGTTCGGCGGCGGTGGAATTATGCTATGGGGGTGTTTCTCCTGGTATGGCACGGGACCCTTGGTCGCAATTTCTGGTAGACTAAACGCCGAGACCTACTGCACCATTTTGGATGACCATGCGCTTCCTACGTTGTGGCAGTTTTACGGGTTGGACCCATGTTACTTTCAGGATGACAATGCCACCTGTCATGTTGCGAGGTCAACCATGGCTTGGTATGCTGACAATGGGGTTAATCGAATAGACTGGCCTGCGCAGAGCCTGGACCTTAACCCTATCGAGCACCTCTGGGACGAGTTGGAGCGTCGACTTAAGGGGTGCCCCCACCGGCCGAAATCGGTGAAGGAACTGACCTGTCTTCTCCAAGCCGAGTGGAAGAAAATACCGCTAGCTGTCGTACAAACGCCTGGTTGAGAGTATGCCCCGGAGGGTCGCAGCTGTAATCGCCGCTCGTGGAGGCTCCACCAACTATTGAAGGTGATTAAACTTAGTTTTCCTTTGCTATCACAGATATCCAATTACTTGCTGGTAGATAGTGTATTTGTTTTGTTATTTTTAATTAATTATTTCACTTTTCTGCAACATTATTTCATTACAGTCTTGCGTAACAAATATTTCATTACCTTTTGAATAAATGCAACGATATTTTGTTGTAGTGTTACGTAAACTACGAGAACTTCACGTCAAAAGTGATAGAAGCGACAATGTTATTAGATTGTGTCAAGAAAATTGGGAAGGGGCTTCCGAAGTCTTACACGTCTGTCATTTCCCCGCGAATTTAAGTTTTAGACTGCGGCTTCCCGTGTGTTGTTACTACGAGCTATAAATATTTTGCTCTCGTTTTTGTTCGGGGATATAATGACCACCGTGAGAAACTCCATGGGTTATAAGCAGTCGCCCGTCCCTAATGTAGGGCCACAGGTTCCTGGGAAGGGAGAGAGACAGTGCCTTGAGGCAAACCCCAACCATGCCTCATACGAACTCGATCCCGGATCCATCTCCGATAAATAGTTCCGAGCTATTTCAACGGGAAGATTTTGACAAGGTTTATATAATCATTGTTTCGCATCTAAAATAATGCCCGCGATTTACAATTTTCCTGTTTATTGTGTTAAACTTTTCGAAGTGTTGGGCTTGTTGCCGGCGGGTTTGTTTAAGTTTCAGACCCGCAGCTCTGAGTGTGTTACAGAGCGCTATAAATAGCTCCACCATTTAAAAAAATAGTTTTGCTTTTTTTTTTAGAGAGGAAATTTATTTCAATGAAATGCAAATAGAGCAGAAGTAATGATGCATTTCATTTCTTCAAGCTCAAATTGCTACTCCGCAGTAGGCACATTCTCCCACCTGGTCTTAACTATTTATTTTATCTTGACGTAACCTAGATCAACCAATATTTTGCAATGGAACACGACCGACTGTCAAACTGGTGGCAAGGAAGCAATCGTCATGATTGGCTTGCTGCAGAAGACCATGTTTTAATTCCCGCATTCCAATCGTCCCATCAGACAAACATAACGAGGAAGATTACACCAATTCTGTAGAAAATAGTGACTATATTAGTGATCCAATTTATTGGTGTAGGAGTATATACACACATTCCCCACGCCAATAAATCGGATCACTAGTATAGTTACTATTGTCCCATCTGACTAACCATCCCAGTTTTATACGCTTACAGTTTTCTGTCAGTCTCAGTTTCCCCATAAGTATCAACAAGGCACAGGGTGAATCGTTAAAATTTGTTTGACTTCAGGTGCAAAACCAATGCTTTTCTCATAGCTAGTAGCTCTATGTTGATAGCTCTATGTTAATTGCTCCAGAGCTGGCAAACATTAAAACCTATTCATCTTGTTTCTAAACGGAAGAACAGTCAACGTCATTGACCCAATGGCTCTTCAAGGATAAACTTAATTTCCTATCGGAAGAAGTGTACATTACACTGACACACGATAAAAAATGTTTTAAATTTCCTATATTGGCAGTCAATAAAAACTGCTGGCTTTAGTCAATTGTGCCGCACAGGTATAGATTTTTTTTTTTTTAAATTCTTATCTTTGGATCACTGTAACATAGTTCATTTAAATGTTTTGGCGCCATATATCCTATTCATAATTACAGAAAAACTGGAAGAACACTGCCGCAGAAGTTGATTGTTTTAAACACGCGCAGAGACGGATCTCCCTGCTAGTAGTCTAATATGGAGAAACAAACATCTAAAAGAAACAAAATAGTGTTCTTCCCAACGTCTTTACCATTACTTCTGTTATTCCTAATTTTTTTTTAATATGTCATTCAGTTTTAGTGATTTGAACATAAGTTTGTGATTTCAACGAATGTCTTTCTAGTGGAAAGTTAGTTTTGCATCGAGGTCCAACTAAATGTACATTCATTCCACTTGCAATGTAACTTGAGCGGCGACAACTATTAAGGATTTTAAAAGCAGTCGTGTTACTCTAAAAACAAAGACCTGAACAATGAGTCATTCTTCCCTTTAAGCGAAGATATGAAAAATTACTGTACTGTTACTTTTAAATGCTTTTCTGCTTACATAAAAAAAATCCTCCGAATAAGAAATTCAAAGTATACAATTTATGCTGTTTTCTTATCATTTATTAATATTTGTTGTTCTTATGTACTTGAAAAGTATACAACTAGAACATTTTTAGAAATTAAGTCAAACATGTTCTAACGCATCCCTAAGGGATAAAAACTTTGTTTGGGGGAGGAGCAGAGCCCATTTAAGAGGGGGGGATATGGGGCTGCCGCATCGGGCCCCACATTTTAAAGGGGCTCCAGAATTATGCATGAAGAATGGACTGAATTTTACAGTTATGTTGTTTTCGTTTTTGGCAAATAGCACAGCAAAAACAATAAGAAACTGCCTTGTGAATTTTTAAAAATTTATTTTCCGCTTTTTAGGAGAAATCCGCAAAAAGTATAGTCACCCCCAGTCCATCCTCAAATCTTTCGAAAGCATTACAGATGGTTTTTTGCACACATCTGTAATTGGGGAAAAATTTCATACATTGAGAATATTCGATTGAATCATGATATTTGGATTATATTATTTTGTCCACTACTACGATATAATTTCAACAAGTTGAACCTGTGGGAGTTAAAGTAGCACTGAACTGGTGTCAATTTTCCAACCATGCATTTTTACATTTTCGTGCTAACAACTGATTCTTCCATGAATCGTGGGATACACACTTCATAATGAGGATATTTTTAAGGTTATCTCATCATATTTTGGGAGATTTTTCTCCTGGGTATTTTTGTTCAGCCACCCATAGTGAAATGCTAGATGTGCCACTAATACTGGGACCCCAAAATACTGTCCAGCCCCATGTCTCTTTAAATGGGCTCTGGGGAGGAGGCCATGAAGAAGGAAATATACCGTAAACTAACATTTATCACAAGAATATTTTAGGGAGAACACTAAAGTTAAAATATATCTTCCAAACGTGGCATTCAATTATAACACAAGCAGAGACGACAAAAACTAAGCAAATGCCCCATGCAAAAGAGAAGTACATACACACTCAGAAAAAGTAAATAAAATCAGAAAAGGCAAAGAAAAAACAATTTGGGAATCCTGAAGAGTAGAAGACAGAAAAGAAAGATATAAACAAGAAAGATGACACCGAATTTTCGGATGTAACGTGCACGTGTTTTCGATACTTCAACACGAAAAGAATTGTCCAAAGATAATTAAAAAAAAAAAAAAAGGGAAAAATCAGTGAAAGAGGCATGCAGTTGCGCTCTCTGGTGGTAAAACTGCGCATTACAGGATTTCTAGAATCGGCAAAACATTCGCGAATGTCTACTTGACGCGCAGTAGTTTCAGAATTATACTTTACAAAATATCAGTGTTCCTACTGTGATGAAATATATCCAACGAAAGAAAATGTTTTGAATCGAACAATTAGAACAAGATCTGCTTCATTTGAAGTTGTACCTCCAGTGAGGAATATTGCCACCCTTTTCTTTAGATATCGGTATATTATTGTCCACAGACAAAATACGAACGAGATCGTTCTTAAAATTCTGGCAAATGCTGCTGGTCACGACCCCTGCTGCAGCATAGAAAAAGATGCATGAAAATAAGCAAATCTCTCTCGAGGTACGTTCACTATGTCATCATCATCATCATTGTCAACCATTATCAATCCACTGCTGGACGAAGGTCTCCCCAAGTTTCCTCCACAACGGTCTGTCTTGTGCCAGTCTCCTCCATGTCACCCCTGCATACTTTCGAATTTCATCCACCCATCTCCCATGTGGTCTTCTTCTGGGTCCATTGTAAGTAGCCAAGGTCAGCATCAGATGGCAGCCTAGTCCGGTCCTCCGGGGATTCTTAGCACCCTCTGCCTTCATGTCGCACTGGCCGCTGCCTTGGCCAGGTACATTCCAGCTGCCGGAGACTGAGGGCCAAGATTTAAGTTGTGGAATCATTTTGGAGGGGTTTGGCCATAACTCACCACGCTGGCCAAGCGGGTTGGTGAGTGTGGGATAGAATTTCCTCTAATCCCGATGGTATAGTTATACCGCTATGGGCGGTCGTCAGAGCCCCTTTAGTGGGAACAGGATGCACCACGAGAAGGCGGGGTTGACATTTGTCAAGGAGAGGCTGTGATGTTACGCATCACCTGACCTTACATCCCTCACCTGACCTTACATAAGAACCCACTAAAAAATGAGTGACGCATCCGCTCAACACCTCTTTCACCCGCGGTAGGCAAGCGTTACAAATCGCGCCGAAATTTTCAAGGTGTCTACCAAGAACTACATCAAACGATTCAGCATGCGGAAAAAGTGGATCACTAGGTCGTTTCTTCGAAACAAGAGGCTGGCTACTGCGTGCATTCATGGCCGAAGAGAAAAGGATGAAAGAAACAAAAAACATCTACGCCGGATGAAGCGAACGCTTCGCGAAAGAGGGAGCGCCAAATAGACACAAGTTACTTGGCCACCAGAAGACGGGGAAAAAAAAAATCGAAGCGGAACCGCACAGGCAAAAATCAAGGCTTACCAATTTTGCATGGGAATGGGAAAAGAGTGGGCGGATCGATACAATTAACGCACGTCAAAGAAAGCAGGAATGTTCCCTCTCTGGTAGAATAATGACCAGTACCTGTTGACCTCAAAAGAAGCAAACGCACGATCCTGGCAAAGGAAAGCGTTCACAGCCATTTTTTGCTGATTCGGCAAGAATTAGAACAGCACATTCTTGTCAGCATATTTCTAAGTATGATAAATTGGAGGTGTGAACGACACAACTCAGAGTTTTTGCGAAGTCCTGCTGCGCTTTTTATAAAACCTGGTGACTTTGGACGTAAAAAGAAGGTAGAAAGCACTATGTAACGATATACGAGCTGTTTTGTTTTTTTCTTTCAGAGCTTTCCTCGTACAAATAAATGTTGAGTTAACGTGTTTTTTTTCTTTATCTGTCAGTCAGTTAACGTGTTTTTTTTTTTTTTTTTTTTTTTTTTGTCTGTCAGTTTGCTCGTCTTCCCTACAACACAATATATCCACAGCCCCTCCCTTTTTAATGCAAGTTTAACGAAGCCCATGAGAAGGTAGGGTTACAAACAGTTCTGTCCCTATTTTGGGGGGAGAGGGGTGTGGGAGTTAACGACCACCATGAGCAAGTCGATGGGCTATAAGCAGTCGCTCGTGATGTCGCTGCAAAACGTAGCTTTTGCGGTCACTTCTTTATCGCAAACCGAAAACAGGCGCAACCATGCTGGGGACATACAAGGGCTTTGTTTTTAGCCCTTTAGTTGAAAAGTAAAAACTTTAAAGTTGTTAACGTCCCTTCACACTTTGCCCAGGCTTGGGATCGGAAGCGTTTACTCCTAAATACATAAAACGCTGTCGTGTTAAAAAGTTATATATATATATATTTTATATATTTCTGTGTGTGTGTGTGTGTGTGTGTGTGTGTGTGTGTGTGTGTGTGTGTGTGTGTGTTTTACTCATTTCTTAATAATTCTGTGAATTCTTTTAACATCTTTTATGCTACCGCATTTTTGTTTCTACTGAAATGTCTCTTTATGCAATAGCTTTTTGAGGCATGTTTCATCAATGTCACGGATTTTGGCACGGATGCTTGGAACTTCAACTGCTCGTGAAAAAAAATAGCTCAGTCTGTTTCACCTTAAAGGCGGAGTCAAAGTACTAGTGGCCGCATGAACTACGGTTTTCAACATTGGCCGCAAAAGCAACTACTTCGTCACTCCATCTACTCCAGGGAAAGGAGACAGCCAGTGCCTCAAGACAAACACAACATCCATGCCTGACCGGGATTCGAAACCATACCCATCTCGGACGAATGGTCAGAAGCAAAGGCTTAGACCACTGGGTCACGGGGGCGTTCCAATCCCTAATTCAGGAACATTGATTACATCGCGGTGCCGGAAACATTGCCGTAAGAATGAAAACATCACCTACGCCTGACCAAGGAATTGAACTGAAGCCCAACAGTTTGAGGAGCGAGAAAACCATGCCCTAGATTATTCACTCATAGGAGCAGTATCTCTGTTCTGGAAGAATTTGAAAATATTTGTTTCTATTGCATTAATCATAAATACGCATCACCGAAACTTTCCATACTTCTCGCTGGTGCACAACTTTTTTGCTAATTAATGTAACTACGTTAGTAATTGAAAATAATAAAATTAGTTTTGCGTCCTATAGAGATAATCTTTACCTTTGATTTTCCAATTTTTTTCCAGCAAGAAGTTTTCCAGCTGAGTGAGGGTGACGCGTGATAAGTGCATTGCTGAAACAGTTAATCAAACTGAGAACGAACGGATAGGGGCAAAGCTGTGTAAATCAGAGCAAACGAAGGGCCGAACGACATATGCGAACGATGGTCCAGCAGCTATTAATCTCGTTGGTAACGGCAGACAGGGTGTATTTATACATAAAGTTCAAGTTCTGTTTCTGCATTGCTTATACTGACAATGTTTCCGGGACACGGCGACGTGAAACATATCAGCAACTGAATCCTTGTATTGCGTAATGTTAGACTGTCTACGTGACATCAGCACATTGCAGCGCTACTTGTTCCGGTGAGGTAGTGAACATCATAGCACATGACAGCGTGGGATTTTTTTTTTTTTTTTTTTTGATTGGAGGTTTAACGACCACCGTGAGCAACTCAATGGGCTATAAGCAGTCGCCCGTCCCTAATTTAGGGTCACTGGTTCCAGGGAAGGGAGAGAGCCAGTGCCGTAAGACAAACACAACATCCATGCCTCACCGGGATTCGAACCCCGACCCTTTTTGGACGAATAATCAGAGGCCATCGTTTAGACCACTGCGCCACCGGGGCGGCCAGCGTGGGATTTAGTGCAATGCCTAGTAACAGTGTGAAAGCATCGCGTGCCAGAAAGAACAGTATTTCAGAACCCCACGCTTAGGTAACCATACCTAAGCGTGGCCATCAAAGAGCTACTGAAACAGCAGCGTCCACTGAAACTAACACAGCGTCTTTTGTAAGAGATGCGGCTACGGCCGTGACCAGCGAAATGGATTCCTCGCGACCACACACTATGAGCGTTGTCATCCAGTGATTGGTACATCTGCCTTTTGCCGCCTCGGTGGCGTAGTGGTCTAAGCGCTGGCTCATGACCATTCGTCCGAGAAGGGTCCGGGTTCCAACCCCGGTGAGGCATGGATGTTGCGTTTGTCTTATGGCACTGGCTCTCTCCCTTCCTTGGAACCAGTGACCCTAAATTCGGGAATTGGGCGACTGCTTATAGCCCATTGAGTTGCTTACGGTGGTCGTTAAACCTTCAATTTAAAAAAAAGAAAAATCTGCCTTCACTGGAGGCAGGTGCGTTAATCACGGACTATCCACGGTTTTGCTTACACGTCAAGCTGTGACCCAACTGAACGGAGACGCACTAAACAGCGAGCTGCGGATGTGTTCTCACAGTCAGACGTCATCTTTTACAATGATGTGGAGCAGACAGACTTCTTTGTTTTTTTGTTGTTTTTTTTTATTGAAGTTTTAACGACCACCGTAAGCAACTCAATGGGCTATAAGCAGTCCTCCGTACCTAATTAAGGACCACTGGTTCCAGGGAAGGGAGAGAACCAGTGCCGTTAGACAAACACGACATCCATGCCTCACCGGGATTCGAACCCGGACCCTTTCTCGGACAAATGGTCATAAGCCAGCGCGCTGGCTTATGACCTCTGCGCCACCGGGACAACCTACTTTGGTTTAGAGTAACTAGGAATGCCCGTGGTACATTGACCTAATAGTTCCAGCCATCATCGAAAATTCATCCGAACCAAATCTGACAATACCGCACAAGGTCCATGTTCGTTCTCATATCGCTTCCGTAATGACGGACAATCTCCTTGGCATTGAAATCTTAAACCACAAAGGTGTGAAAGGACATACAGCAAATTCTGCCTATACCCTGAACGTACGACCTCTCGTATATGCTTGACCAACTGGATGTCTTCTGTTGCTTATAGGCACTCATACCGCTAGCGGTCTACGTGCTACGATCCAGAGATGATATCCTAGTGGTATCCAGTAAGGATATCTAGCGGTATCGCGCCATACATACCACAGGGAACGACTGTAATTGATCCTCTGATCGACGTATGCTTTGCTGTCTGGAGTCACGGTTCGCTGATCAAGGACGTGCATTCTACTTAATAAAACCTTGCACATTTCAGTCTTAAATCTTAAGCACCTTCACATCGCAGGCGTTATATGTGTAAATTGCTTAGTCTTACGCCTGCCCATTCCCGTGAGTGCAATTTCAGTTCTGAGCATTGTACAGATAATTGTCTGTACGATAAAAAATGTTATGTACTTCCCTCTATCTGTAGACAGCATTTTTGGAAAACCAATGAACGTTATCGGGTGCACGTAACCAAGAAGACTTTGATACAAACCCACTTGTCATTTGATGCCTTGTACGTCATCAAATCCTTCTCATCTACCTTAACACTTGAATAAAATAACAGTGGTCTCCCCGACTGTTTTTAATATTATTTCATAAAAATGCACCTATCAAATGCAGTGAACAAACTATTTAATTGCTGTCAAAGGATGTTAATGTAATAATTGAGAACTAGTGTTTCCACTTCTAGGTGATATTCAAGTCTGTACGGAGACTGATAAACGTCGCACCCGACTGTTGTCAATAATCCACAAACCCAAAGAATTACTACAAAGGTTTATGCAATAAGTGGCCTTCCGGCGTATTCCATTACATGTAGTTATAGAAGTATAGATGCAGCGAAACATACTGTACCACTGATTGCCAAGAGACCAACTTTCCAAGTCAATGAAGCCTCACAAGAAGAAGCGCCGCGATGTGTCTTCGTTTCGAAAGAGATATGTCATTTCAAGCTCTTGAATTCCCCATTCAACTAATAGAGTATTAGTGTTGCTTGGGGGCAATCAAATAACGTTGTCATTCTCCTTCACAGTGGAGAAGAAAGAAACCTTTTTTGTGTCAGCATGATGTTTGTTCGTTATTCCACAGTGTTACTATAAAACACGGATGCTTTTATTCATAAAAAGACATGAAATAAACCAGTGCATCGAAAAATGCCTATGTGAACGTTATATGTACATTCTTTTTACGTTTAATGTTCCCCGCAATCAATCGGAATACATGGTGCTTCAAATGGACATGAAAACAATATGCAGTGTATTCATTGAGTACATGCAGGACAACTATGGGCGTACAATCTAATTTATGGGCCAATTCCACATTCCTATAATGCGATATACGAATACAAATTTCGGCTTCATCACTTTTGCATATAAAAAGCTTCCCTAGGAATTCTAAATTTTTTAGTTCTTATGGGTTATTTTATCCTTTCGTTTCTAAGTTTGACGACTAGCACGAGCATCTATGGCTATGAGTAGTCCATCCATGATTTAGAGCAACTAGTTCCGGGCAAGGGAGAAGCAAACGCCAGAATCTACGCCTTTTCCAATTATTTGAACCAGACCTAGCAAAGAGAAATAGAAGCCCAAACCTGAAACCATTCGACCACTGAGCGATCTTAATTATCATTTTGGCCAAGTTTTGTGTTCAGACTGCATCACCTTTTGGACGGGGGTGAAAAAGCAATCACTAGATATCAGTTGTTCGCCACATGAATTTGTTTCGTCAGTCAGTCATGAAGGAAGGAAATTGTAAACGTGAAGCACCAGGTGGTGACTGAATTTTTAATAATAGACGGAACCGCTTGGGCCACGTTTCACGAGAGCGCATCTCACGTGTGGAGACTCATCACCTATGCTATTCTAATCCTTATTTCGCCGCCCCGGTGGCGCAGTGGTCTAAGGCGTTGGCCTCTGATCATTCGCCCGAAAGGGGTCCGGGTTCGAATCCCGGTGATGCATGGATGTTGTGTTTGTCTTACGGCACTGGCTCTCTCCTTTCCCTGGAACCAGTGACCCTAAATTAGGGACGGGCGACTGCTTATAGCCCATTGAGTTGCTCACGGTGGTCGTTAAACCTCCAATCAAAAAAAAAAAAAAAAATAATCCTTATTTCTGAAACATACATGAGACTGACAAAGACATAAAAAAGCTAAACTTTTTAACCGGATAAAAAATCAAAATGCGCGGCAAAACAGTGCGAATAAAATGTAGCGCAAGCAAGACAAGGGAGAATCGTTCGCGTTAATTAATTTATGGAAATATTAAATTGGAGCACATAACTATTCAAAACAGAAAATTACTGATGTTTAACAACACCGGATAGAGGAAATATCGCGGAGGGGGGGGGACGATTCTGGCAAAATCTTTGCTCAGTCTGACTTTCATTTTCGGAAATTTTTCAAGCTGAAATACAAATATGTATGCAATAAATTGATATCTAACAACAATACTGAGCAGAAGGATATTGCAAGGGGAAAAAAAAACTACTATTACAGGAGAAATTTTCTCTCTGTCTAACTTCCGATTCTGAAAGCCGTAATTCTGTCCTTCGACAGAAAACGACCCCCTCTCCAATTCTGTTCATTTACGGATCAATCACGAGAACCACACAAATGGAAGAATCTCATGCCAGACAATTACAGGGATAGTTTTGCGCCATCTAACTTCCTTTTCGGAAACTTTTCCTCCACTTTCAAGCTGAAATGCAAATAATTGTGAAGCAAAACTCTATTTAAGATAAAGTTTCTTTTCAGTTTTGCATCGATCTCGAGAAGGCCCCAAATGACGACGGAAAAAGCGGAATTCCGCGAATTCGCGGAAGAATCTCATGTGTGCTGAAATCGTGGAATACTTCAGTGGATTAATTTCTGAAAGCCATACAGGAATGATTTGCAGGACATCAGTTTTTTTGGGGTTTTTTTTTTTCTGGGTTTTATAACCATCCTGAGAAACTCTTACGGAGATAGTAAATCACTTGTACCTTATTTGTAGTCAGTGATCCAAGGCCAGGAAGACAGCCACCTCAGAAAAATGACCCCCACCGTCCATGCTTCAAATGGAACTTGTACCCAAGCCCATTTCGGACGTCAAGCCAGAAACCAGCTTCTCTGACCGCTCACTAATGGAGCGGTTTTAATCCTTAACTGCCCAGGTCTTATGTTTGTCACATGTCAACCCACGTCCGGGTCTCTCGGACCACCACATTTTTATCGTTTACTTCATGTTAACGTCTTATTTATTTTTTAATGTTTTTGGGGATCATTTATTTGTAAAATAATACAATGCATGTAAAAATAACCGTAATAAAACCCGTGAGACCGGACCTGGGTTGTTAAAGGTTAATATTCCTCATATCATGGACTAACACAGCTGGAACTAAGAAGTACTAAACGCATTACATTTACTGGGGATTATGTCGAACTATGGTACATTAATGAGAAAATACAAAGAGGAGCGAGTTAGTTACATAATTACGTAAGAATTTATTGCTCTGTAACTAACCCTTAAAAATATTTGTTTTTACCTGAGGGCTAATCAGATTTGGATCAGCATAAAGAGCTGTTTCGAGACAGTTCTTGATATAAAATCTCCCTTGCCGTGAGAGTGTTTAGTTGACAAACTCATTAAAAATGGTTTATTCTCATAATTATGAATAGTTTAATTCTTTGTAAGGCAAAAAGGAAATGCCAATAAGATGCTTCCAATCTTGTTTAGTTTAGCTAAATTGTTTGCGTTTTAGCGAGGACTGCAGACTTTCTCACAGGTCTCAAAACACCTCACGCCTGATTTCTTATATTGAGAGGTGATACACGGCACAATGGAGACACCATTTTTCTTTTGTGCTCTGCTTTTCTTGTAGGCGTAATTGACAGTCCTTTTTTTTTGTTTTTTTTTTGTTTTAGCGGTATGTACGAAATATTTTTTGGGCAGCAAGCAGAAGGAAAAAAAGTCAACGTCGGGGTTGTATATTTATTTTTGCCACAGTCAATTGAACAGAATGTGGCTTCGCGGAAAAAAACGACCGTAAGATCAACAGATAAGACCGTTCATTTATAGATTGCGAATTCCCATCAGGAAGCTCATCTTTTCTTATTATATACGTATTTTTTTATACTACAATGGGTGACTGCTGATAGATAGATCGTCGCACGCGAGGAGGAATCAGACCGCATCACCCACAGGCGAACAGATACAATCCACAGATCAAAGCTAGAATACAGATTAACCAAGAGGGGTTTTCCAAACCTGTGAGTGCTCTTTAAAGAGCGAATACTTTTATTGAAGTGTAACGGAAATTTTGTCATTAGTTTTTTTAGTTTTAGCCAAATCTATGTACTTCCAAAAGGCATGCGAAGACACTAATCGATAAGAAATGAAAACACGTGCGCTGAAGTTCGAAGTTTAGTAATCAGAACTATTTTTAAAAATGCGCGCAAAAATATACCTGCGGCTGTATGCTTGTTAAGATATCTTATGTATGAGCGTGCTGTAGATACGTTCAGATTTACTTAAATTTCTGTTGCTCAGCCAACAATTACGGGAATTCCCATTCAGTTCCGCACAAAAACAGTTTTAATGTTTTCGCAGTAAATGCAATGATTGAAACAGAGCTGAAATGGCATCACTCATAAATTCAAATTTACTTATAGCACAGTTTTTACTTTACTCTTTCAATTAACGCCATGAAAGGGGCCAACACTAATGGTGCACCCTCAGGCACCAAATGAGCTTCCAATCGCTATTACAAAAAAGAAACAGTACAACGGTTTTAGCAACATAGTTTGTTGGATTTACAGTTTGCTCAACGATTCCCTGCAAGCAGAAAATTCCGCACTGTACTATGGGGGCCACCACATCCTATAACTGAAAACCTAGCAACTATTTTACGTCATCGTAAATGGACCGCAGGTGTGTTTCCTGTGCTTGTCTCTGGACGAAAAAACAACATTAAGTGCAATATGAATGGATAGAAGAGACATGTTCATTAACAGTTATTTGTATTATCCTGTGCCGGAAAATGGACGGACTGCAGTAAATATAACAGGGCACAACAGTCGTTCTGTGACGCAAGCACATTACAAGTTTGTCAATTGAAAGTCTGTATCATCCATACTTTGCGGCAATGATGCAATACTAGTAGTTGTTCAAATCGGGCCGTGGAAGAAGACTGTCTTATGTAGTTTTTTTTTTTTTTTTCTTTAATAATGAAACGTCAGATCTTGATAGGATTACCAAGGTGTAACCAGAATATAAAAACAGAACAAACCATCCTATCCTGGGAAATTTCTGCCTGCTTCGAGATAATTGGGAACAATGCTTATACAACCTGCTTATTTTACTTGCATGATATAGATGAAAAATTTCCTATTAGTAATAATTTCTATCACTGTGGCATTTAGTAAGTATAGTGCATCTACTCCACAATAAGCCGGATAATCCTGAAATTTTTCAAATAGTCTGTACTTCTTCAAAGCGTAAAATAAAATATTTCAAGAAACAAGACATATACAGAAAGTAGATCTGCCTGAATGGATTTTTTCAGAATTTTGCGTGAAGATTCCATTCACAATGACGCGTTAAAAGTCATCTCTGTACTACATGTCCTATTTCTTTAAGTCTAATGAAAATAAATTAGACTGTTAACTGGTCGTTTATTAGACTTATATTGCACACAAGATTTCATCGGTTACAAATTACCAATCACAGTACTGTATTAACTTCAAAACAAGACATTAAAATCTTAAAAATTATTCATTTAATCAGCAGTCTTAGTGATTCTAAGTCATTAAAAAAAATACATGGTTTGTGCTATCTGCAAGCCTGATAATTTGTTCCTTTTATCACCATAATCCTCTGATCCCTGACTTATGTTAATTAACACAACAACCTCTAGACAAGAAAATCAGTCGGTAGTGATTAAGAAGGAAAATTTTCTGGGTTGTTTAAGCGGTTAATGTTATCAACGCCATAAATACAAAGTTGATGTTCACAAACACATGCTTGTTAATTTTTTCAGGAAAGAAAGAAGAAATACATTCACAAGAAAGATAGCATCTTTCACCACCTAAAATACTTCTACCAAAATCTGCAGGTTCTAGACGTAGGGCCAGGATACTCTGCTACTTTAATACATCACGGGCTTTAGAATACGGCCTAGGGGTGGCCCCCTAGTGGTTAAAGTGCAGGATTTTAGGCCGAAGGAACTTAGTTCGTCCCTCGCTGCAGCTAAACGTCCAAGGTGTTTTTTCGATTTTGTTTCGGAGTTTGACGACCACCATGAGGAAACAGTAGCCCGTCCCTAATGTAGGGCCACTAGTTCCAGGAATTGGACAGATCCAGCGTCGTACAACAAACACACCATCCATGCCTCATCCAGGACTCGAATCGTACGCAGGGTCAGAGACGAACTCCTTAGAACTTTCTGCTACCGAGCAGCCATCAGCAGTGTTTCGGAACTCGCAGTAAGCCGCTGGTCACAGAAGAGACTCCTCGTTAGAAAGTGGTCTACCTACAGTGCGCCCATATGAGTACTGGGCGGGGAGGGGGGGGCTAAAAAATCCTTACCTCCTTCAAGGCTGTCAAACATTTTAGTAATTGTACAAGATACTAAAATACAATAAAAATAAAGAATTTTGATAATTGCAATCAATCATTAATATCTTATTAATTTTAAAATGCTTTAAAAAAAGGTTTCGTCTATTTTAGTCTTTTTAAATTTATCAAAAATTTGGCTATACAAACGGCTAGGTGGGGCTCGAGCCTCCCCCTTATGGGCGTCCTTGTCTACCTCCTTTTCCCTCGGTTTCAGATAATTCGAAACAAAAGCAGACGCAGGTCGGGGCTGTCAACAAACCGACCTGTAGAATTACGTTCTTTGCACAGTTTAAGGGCGTTCGTGAGTACCAGATAAACTCAGCCATTCTCAATTTTGACAAAATAATTATAAGGAAAAGAATCAGAACGCTGGAACAAATATGAAGAAAGATTTAAAAGTTTTCATCTCAATACAAAACACCAAGAGTTTTCATGAAAAAGAAACATTATCACTGCGCTGTGACTTCTCCTGTGTTCACAGAAAATTTCAGGTTTGTAATAATTTTCTTTCCCAATACAGAGGAGCGTAGACGTGAGGAAGGTGAATGAACAGGGCTATGGATGAGAGAATCAAGCACCATGTAGTTACCAATTACCTCCATTTGAAGGGAATGTCGCTGAAAGAAATTCATGAGGACACGTAGCAAACATCGAGGGAGGGGGTCTTGTTCTTCCTACGCGACGTTACCATGTCGACACCTGCAAAAGTGGATGCCATTCACGACCACTGATCATGCAAGACCGCAGAACAGCACTGAAGCACATTCAGACAACATTCAAGATCTCCCATGCGGGAAGCTCATGATATTGTAGTGAATGTTTTAAGAATTAATGCTTCTTCCAGGTGGGGCTCCCTAAACACTGAGTGCAAATCAGAAGAGAGAAGGAGTGAAGTGCTGTTATGAGACTACAGCATTTTGAAGCTAATGAAGCTCAGTTTTGTGGAACGTATGACATTATGGACGAAACATGGGTGCACTACTTCGACCCTGAAACAAAAGAGTAATTGAAACAGTTCAAGCACCCATCTCCTCCCGCTGCTGAAAGGTTTCTAGTGCAAAAGTCGGCTGGGAAAGTCATGGAAACCGTCAACTGGGATGCAGAAGAAGTCATTGTGGTTGATTTCTGGAACGAAGTACAACTAACAATGCAGAGTATTATTCTAACCTACCGTCCGCGAGGAATGGAAACTCAGGAGCTCTGGACATTGCTCAAAGGAGTCATCTTCAGTCAAGACAGTGAATGGGAGCATCACTAGTAGCTCGTGCAACACTGGGTGACTGCGAGTTCAAGCTATTACGTCGTTTTCCTTAATCACCGGATTCGGCACCATCGAAGTGTTACCTGTTCCTAAATCTCCAAAGATTTGAAAGGGCAGAAATTCAACGGCAAACTAATGAAATGGGTGCAGTAAACAAAAACGATCCCGTCAGATTTTTCTGAATTTTATTTGGGCTGGTTACGAGAACAAGTGGATCGTGCCACAAAGTATTTTGACTTAAAGGGCGGTGGGGGTAAGATTTGGAAACAAATGTTTTTTCACAATATTACAACGTTTCTTTTATGAGAGGCTGGAAACTTTTCAACCCTTAATCGTATAACACCGATTTAGCCAACAGACAACTTTCCAAGCAATAAAATCATTTGTATTGCTCTAACACTGCGTATCCCCATCACGCTTGATTGTTTAGCTGAAACTAAGTTCAATTTTACAATTAATTTCGATAGTTTTAATACCTCACACAAATTCCAAAATGACATGACATCTCAGGTCCAATAAAGAGGGTGGGGAAGAGTCTAGCATTAGCTCAGTGGATCATTTGAGTAATAATTTACGGTATATGTTCACTGATTAGATATGGAAGATTAAAAATATGTAAAATTAAAAATATGTAAAATTAAATATATGTAAAATTAAATATATGTAAAATAAAAAGAATAACAATCTTGCTGTTATTCTATATATACTTTTATATTCGGTAATACACCCAATATAACGCAATGTATGTTAGGGATATACTGTATATACAAAGAACAACTACGTTTGTTAACTACCAAACCCGTATAGAGGAAAATTATAGGTCTTCCTTTTCAGAATTTTTCTTTAAAAGTCGTTTTTGGACGTTTCCTCTCATGGGAAGAAATGAATGAAGTTAGTGTAGTTGAAAGTTCGGAACCCTAGTAAACAAAACAACATGACCTTGTGAAGGGAGTTTCCTTCGGCATATCGGAGGAGGTTGTACGTAGGAGCTCCACTGAAGCTGTGAAGTGGAAAAACAGTGGGGTCGGTGTATGTGTGTGTGGGGGGGGGGGGGATCCACACAGCCAAAGCCAAAGACAGGTTGCCCGCAACACCCACAAATAACCTTCCAAGCAGGGAAGCCAAGAGAAGAAAAATGCTTTTGTGACAGGTGGTCAGTACTTAAAGGGAACCTTGGGATTCCTCAAGCAACAAAGGCATTACTAAGCCATTCACTTCTAGCTGCCGCCACAGCTAGCAAACCAAAAGTTCACAAAACTACAAGATTATGATAATCCCAACCGGCTGACAGCCGCAAAGGGGAAAGCAAAAAGTTGAAAACCTGAGGGTGCTGCCATATCGCAAATTCTAAAGAAGAATGTAACCTGGCAAACATCCAACAGATGCAACATCTAACAGGAATTGCTAATGAATCTGATGAGCTGGTGTAACTCCATTTCCTACATACTAACATTAAATCTGATGATCTGGTGATTTGTTTCGGGAAACCCTCAACGAAGTAGTTTAATTTAAAAACGGCACATTCACTAAATCGTTTTACTGAGAAAAAAAAAGTACCTAGAAAGTCATTTCACGCTGAAACGGCTTCTTAACAGTCATTTCTTGCAGAAACTTCACAAAATTATTCAGTAAAAGCGACACTCGGGAAGTTCAGGAAGGCACTGCATCACGGCTTTATCCAGGAATTTCTCTTGGAAGTAAAAAATAGGGGCGGGGGATGGGATAAAAAGAATGTTTTCGAAGGCTGAACATTCTTCTGATTAGGAAAATAATTAAGTTTTAAACCTAGGACTAACAATAGGGAAAACTTCAAAAAATGGAGAACGGCTGATTTATTTTATTGTTAAAAATGGTTATAACCGGAAAACATTTTTCCAGAAAATACGACATGCGGGTTAATTTGTTTTTGTGCTGTTCTTATTTTCCCTAAACAAGGCTACAGCAAAGAATTATTAGCATGGATTGCTGAAACAGATTTTGATGAGAAGAATGTTCAGCCTTCGAAAAAGAATTTTTTCGAAGGCTGAACATTCTTCTGATTAGGGAAATAATTAAGCTTTAAACCTAGGACTAACAATAGGGAAAACTTCAAAAAATGGAGAACGGCTGATTTATTTTATTGTTAAAAATGGTTATAACCGGAAAACATTTTTCCAGAAAATACGACATGCGGGTTAATTTGTTTTTGTGCTGTTTTTATTTTCCCTAAACAAGGCTACAGCAAAGAATTATTAGCATGGATTGCTGAAACAGATTTTGATGAGAAGAATGTTCAGCCTTCGAAAAAGAATTTTTTCGAAGGCTGAACATTCTTCTGATTAGGGAAATAATTAAGCTTTAAACCTAGGACTAACAATAGGGAAAACTTCAAAAAATGGAGAACGGCTGATATATTTTATTGTTAAAAATGGTTATAACCGGAAAACATTTTTCCAGAAAATACGACATGCGGGTTAATTTGTTTTTGTGCTGTTTTTATTTTCCCTAAACAAGGCTACAGCAAAGAATTATTAGCATGGATTGCTGAAACAGATTTTGATATTTTCACAAAAATGTTGTGAAAACTGACATGATTCGGGAGTATTATCTACAAAATCTGTAACATACGAAAATGAAGAAATACATATGTTTTATGGTTGCAATGACTGAGTTTAAACATGTGAATTAAACAAGAAAACCCAAAAAAGAAACATGACTAGTATTACATAAGTTTCAATTATTGCACTATGGTAGAAAATACTTCAAGTGAAAGTTGGGGAATTCATGTAAATGCTGAATGTTGTGACAACTGTGCTATATGACAATTAAACGGACTAATAGAAAATCAAAAAGTACATAAATATATATACTTCTGAGTTTGCTTTACACACCTCCAAATAGGGGGTTGTTAATTTTTTTTTTTTTTTTTTTTTTTATGGAGATGTTGTGGAAACTTGAGGCTGTGTTTGAGGTGTGTAGACAAATCCCTGCATTGCATGTCTATTACCCTCCTTAGACGGCTGCATCTCAGTTATATGTACTATTTTCTCCCAATTTGGAATTCCGGAAGCAGAATTTCAAAACGTTTTCAACGTTTTTTCTTTTCCCTTCTAAGCCCGTAAATGTAGCACTTGTGATGCATATGAAATGCTTCTTTTTTTCTTCCTTTTATTTCTTATTTATTTACATCCAAATAGATTTATCTCAGTCACATTGACTGTTTTCTTTCAGTCTGACAGGTCGGAAGTGAAATTCGTTTCCCCAATTTTCAAGGCCTCAGTGCAGACCTAAAATTTTTCACGAAACCATTCCCACAATATGGCAATGAGAAAAACATTGTAGTATGTTTTAATGATTTTTTGAAAACTTATTGGAATTAGTCGTACTGTGATCGTCAGAATGACACACAGAAATCTTTATTTCAATTTGTCACGTTATGTTACTGATAACAATTTCACAGAAGAGCGTTAAGGGTTTAAATAAACCTTCAGCGCACAGGATGTGGCGCATGCGTATGACACGGTACATTCTCCAGACGCCATTGATTTGGCGCCCGTTAACCTTAAACAAATCTATGATTCTACCAGTGGCAAAAAGATCTTACATGAACATATTTATTTCCCTTGAAAGAAATTCTTAGAGAAACTTGCGTATTTACTACTGTATTATTTCACCAACAAAATTTTCAAGGTTTCACTCTTCGTCTGAGTGAAGTATATTTTGGAGCAGCTCATTTGCGTAATGCAATAAATAATGAAATGCTGTTCGGAAAATTTCGTACATCCTGGAACCTTGAATTGAAGCATAAGAAACTTTGATCTAGGTAGTGAACGTCTTTAAAAGTTTTCTTTTCGATGAAAATAATTCACTCAAGCATTCTCGAAAGGCCATACGCAGAGGTAAATTTACACACATTTTAAGGAAAACAGAAAGAGGAACTAACAGAAAGACACTAAAAAAGAGAACACTTGACAGGAGCACAATCAAACAGAAAGAGGTGAGAAGTGGTGGTCAAAGTTCCCTTCATTAAGTACGGAGCCTGGCTCATAAGTTCTCATAAGACAGAATCCGTATTTTAAAGTGTATTATTTCATGTACGAATTCACGATTACAACGAAGTTCGTTTTACAGACTTGACTGTAATAACGAAACAAACTCAGTACTGAAAATCACGTATTACTTACTTTCAAACGTACACTTATTATTTGTTACCATTTTCTTTGCCCATCTGTTAATCTTATGTGGAAGAGCAGACCTTAGTCACTTGTGTCAGATAAAGAAGTTACCGTGAGTGTATAACTTATTTGCCTGACTGCGTGTGAAGTAAGAAGTTAAAATATTTCTCGATACTACAGAATTCAACAAAATGTATAAACTGGTTTCTCTACAGATCTTTAATTTAAAGTAGCACGATTTTGTTAGGCGAGATACGTTTTAATTCATATACAAGATTCGATTTAATTACGGAATTTTTATTTCAGTATAGCGCTTTATTTCAGCTCCTAATATTTTAAAATAACAAATACGTTTTGACAACAAATGGAATTTTAATTACAATACAACCATAGTTCGCCAAATCTGAGCCATCAGTATTATGTTTGTTCTCCGATCACTGCTAACATTTCTGAAAGATGACGACTACTGACGCAGTATTCAAGGAAAAGTTCGTTACCATTTTACTGAAGAACTGATCAGAAAAGGCAAAACCTAGGAAACAGCACCATTAGTTTTTGTTGTTGTTGTTGTTCTTGCTGTTTTAAACATTGAACAGCAAAAAGAAAATTTGTCAGTAAATAAATACATCGCTCTTTCCACATTACAGAAATACATAGCAACCGAAAAACTGTTTTCAGCCGCCGCCGTTAAATTGAACCACGGATCTCTCGACATCTAGCCGAGCGCGTTAGCTTTACAATACGGTGGCCAATAATCCACGGAGCGAGCTATGTGCATCATAAATCCGTAGATGGGCTCAGCTACTGAGACGTCTCCAACTGGCGGGCATTAACGGCACTGGCTATATATATATTATAGCAGTTAAATCCAAAGGGTGAAAATCCTCCAAATACGTGGCGTCAGTAAATAAATAACTACATCGCTCTTTCCACGTTCCAGATATGCATTTCTGGAACGTGGAAAGAGCGATGTATTTATTTATTTATTTACTGACGCCACGTATTTGGAGGATTTTCACCTTGGATCTCGCCCTTTGGATTTAACTGCTATAATATATATAGCCAGTGCCGTTAATGCCCACCAGATTGAGACGTCTCAGTAGCTGAGCCCATCTTACGGATTTATGATGTCAGAAGCTGACTTAAAAATACACATAGCACCGTGGATTGTTGGCCACCGTGGTGTAAAGCTAACGCGCTCGGCTAGATATCGAGAGATCCATGGTTCAATTCCACGGCGGCGGCTGAAAACAGTTTTTCGGTTGCTATGTGTTTTTGGAACGTGGAAAGAACGATGTATTTATTTATTTATTTATTTATTTATTTACTGACACCACGTATTTGGAGGATTTTCACCTTAGAAAATTTGTTGCTAATTTAAATATGTAGCTGATGATTGGAATGTTCATGGAAAATGTATCCAGATAAGAATTGTGGTAGTTTGGGATTAAGAAGGATTCCCCGGTGTAGCAGAAATGAATAAGTCAAAAAAAAAAAAAAAAGAAAAAGGATTATGGCTTTGTGTTGCGCGTGGTGTGTATTTATTGAAGAAACCTGAAAAAAAAATTACATCGCTCGTGTACAGACCCGCCAATACACGCTTATGAAAACGATTGAAGAGTATTGGCGAGTTTCATTTTGCTGAAATTCCTGCTTTCGGCGAGGAATCAAAAAATGTTATGCTTCTCTGGGTGCGCGTCTCCCAAATGGGAAAATAATACCACCAGGTTTCGGCAAATTTGACTAAGATTAAGTTAAAAAGTTGTTTAGTAGAAAAGTGCTATCTAGATCGAAAGGAAACTCTTAGCATTTCTGGATCAAATTTGGCACTGGAAGAAATGTGCTTTCTTTCCACCATAAAACTATACCGAAATTGTTCATGAATGCGTATGCCAAACTGCACGAGGTGAACTTAATTTAGACCAAGAATCGAAGTAACTTCATGAGATGATTCAAACGTGCCCATGAGAAAAATTCGAGTTCCAAAAAAACCATGACAAAAGTGCAGTCAAATCATTATTTAAGTGCCAAGAGTAAAATTTCGTCCTTTGATGCATACAAAAAGTCCACGAGTGGCCTACTGCAGGCAACACACCGGCACAACTGACGATTTTTATCAATACTATCCGCATAATTTAGCAGAGCATCATAACGGTCTGCAAAGTTCTTCATTTTTGCCGAAAATCCAAACATTGCCTGGTGCTTTACAATTACTGAAGGAAACAATACAACTGATGCCAAGCGGTTGCCTTGCACTGTCAAAGGCTGATTTAACACCAACAAGTACGGTCAGCATCCATGCTTTTCTGCACGAGACTGGCTTTTTTTGTCCCGTTCCAGGGTTTAAAAGAGCCCCAAAAAACACCTAAGGCTATCAGGAGTCGCCCGTCCCTAATTTAGGGCCACTGGTTCCAAGGCCGGGGCACAGGGCCTCGGGTGGCCTAGTGGGGAACGTTCGTGACTGCCACGGAAAGGACCTTAGGTTCGATCCCAGGCAGGTACGAACGCTCGATCCACTAAATATCCGTCGTGCGTCGAATGGGCACGTTAAGCCGTCGAACCCCGGGTACTACCCCCCTGGTAATAGGGCGTCTTCCTCCCCTTTCTACTTCGCTTCCGTGTCACTTTCCTATCGGGCACTCTAGCCCAAATCTCCTAGCTTCCTATTTCTAAGGGTTGTTTAAGACCTGATTGTCAGACACTCCCTAAAATCTTCTACATAAATAAAAAAAAAAAAAAAAAAGGCTGGCGCACACCCAGCGCAGTAGGACAAATATGACGTCACAGGTGACTCGATTCGGTGTACAGCTCGGACGTCTTATCCAGAAGCCCCGGTGCTTGACCTCAAAACATGTGAAAGCAGTATCAATGACGATTCTAACGCTGTAGTAGTAACTTTATCTTTGTAGAGATTCAAACTTAGTGAATTTGGGCATGTGGAATAACGCTATTTATTTTACAGCTTCATTTCTTTTTACTTGCCTACGGTTATTTCTTTTTAATTTGTGCATTTCTTTCCGGCGCAGGAACGAAAATCGCTTTCTCAATTCAATTAGAACCTCGAGAAGTCCTATTATATAAGGAAGAAGAGAACGGCCAGTGTTTTACAAATGAAGGGACATGAAATAGGTTAGACATTGAATCGATTTCAATCCTTTGTTTAGATTCCTTGCCGTTTAAATTGAAAAGAACAATTCACCCTGGGAAGTGGGGCAGTAGACGCTTGTGCATTGTTTAGCCCAACACACTCAACTACCTCTAAAGACATGTGGCATAGACGGATGCGGGCTGTTGGTCCACGTCTCTGCACGTACAATGACCAGCAGTTTATGCTCCACAATGTTTTCGGAATAACGACGCAGCGTGATATTAAACTCCAAGTTTCTTTCCTCCGCGGAACTATACCACAACGATTCATGACCGTGCATGTACGATGTTATGTTACGACAGCAACTCAAAGTTATCTTAAAAACAGCGAGAAAACTGAAACACCAGAAAAATACATAAAAATTTTTAATAACGATTTTCTATCTTGAAAGAAAAACTGATTTGCCTCTATTATCCCTAATAAAATTTAAAAGCAGAGATGAGCAACTTCTATGTCCTCAAAGGCAAAGCCTGAAAATTTAAAGTTCCTGAAGGCAGCACGAAAATTTATGGCGAATATAAACTAGGGAAGCCTTGTATATATATACATGTGTGTGTGTATCATCGTCGTCAACCATTATCAATCCACTGCTAGATGAAGGTCTCCACAAGTTTCTTCCGCAACGGTCTGTCTTCAGCCACTCCAGCATACTTTCGAATTTCATCCACCCATTCCCCATGTGGTTGTCTTCTTAGTAGTTTCGTGTCCTTCAGAATCCAGTCTAGAATTTCTCTTGTCCATCGGTGGCCCGTTCTTCTGGCAACATGTCCAGTAAAAAAAGACAAGTATATATACATATAAACTTGTCCTTTTTGAATCAAAGTCCCAGAAGAGGACCACATCGGAGATGGGTGGATGAAACTCGAAAGTACGTGGGAGTAACATGGAGGAGACTGGCACAAGACAGACCGTTGTGAAAGAAACTTAGGGAGACCAACGTCCAGCAGTGGATTGATAATGGATGATATACTTGTATATGCATATATGTGTATATACTTGTATATGCATATATGTACACACACCACATACACACATATACTGTATATACATATGTACTTGTATATACACTATATTGACAAAAGTCACCGGACACCTAGAAGAGAAACACAACATTGCATTGATTGACATACATTAATACGGTGTCGGTCCACCTTTGGCCTTAATGCATGCACTGACCCTACAAGACATGCTTTCGACAAGGTTTTGGAACACAGCGATAGGTATGCGCTTCCATTCAGTACATAATGCTGCCGCTAACTGTTGCTTAGTAGTAGGCCTTGGTTCCAAACTTTTTTTTTTTTTTTTTTTGATTGGAGGTTTAACGACCACCGTGAGCAACTCAATGGGCTATAAGCAGTCGCCCGTCCCTAATTTAGGGTCACTGGTTCCAGGGAAGGGAGAGAGCCAGTGCCGTAAGACAAACACAACATCCATGCCTCACCGGGATTTGAACCCGGACCCCGATCGGACGAATGATCAGAGGCCATCGCGTAGACCACTGCGCCACCGGGGCGGCGTTCCAAACTTCTTATGCGGCGCTCTAATTCATCCCATAGGTGCTCTATGGGATTAAGATCAGGGCTCTGGGCTGGCCAGTCCACACACGATACGGAATTGTCCTCAAAACACGCCGTAACAGTACTTGCTTTATGGTTCGGTGCATTATCCTGCTGGTACCAACAAGGCTTGGTTCCATAGTATTGCCACAGCGTTGGTAGGGCATAATTGTCCAGAATATCGAGGTAGACGTGCTGGTTAACAGGTTTGTCCACGATAACCAATGGGCCGGGACCATACCACGAAAAACACCCCCATACGAGTACACTGCCAGCTCCAAACTTGACCGTAGGAACAGTACACTGTGGTAAATAGCATTCTCCCCCCGGCTACCGCCATACTCCCACACGGCTATCAGACTAATGGATCGTGTATCTGGATTCATCAGTCCATAGGACCAGTTTCCCTTGATCTACGGTCCAACGTAAATGTTCTTTACACCATGCTAAACGACGAGTAGCATTCCGAGTGGAGATGAAAGAGCAGCCGCACGACCACGCTAACCCATGGAATGAAGTTCTCTGAGAATGGTACGTGTACATACTGAGGTTCCAGCATTTTTACTCACCTGCACACTGAGGTCTTGTGCAGTACTCCGATTAACTGTAACGACTCTCCTAACACTTCGACGTTCTCTATCACCGATTTTCTTTGGTTTGCCAAAACGTTTTGCTGCTTCAGGCACGACATGTGCCTTCCACTTATTCAGTACATCCAAAACAGTTGACTAAGGTATGTTGAAACGCCTCTCGGTTTCTGTTATGGACAACCCACTAATATAACACTCAACAATCTTTCTTTTCTCAAAGTCAGTTCTCTCCCGCAGAGACATTTTCACTCAACCTTACTGTGTGATATGATAGCGATCAGCTGCAGGCTTGTGTTTATAGCGTTTGCAGCTGTACCGCGCATTTTAACAACGCAGCGGATCCGTTCATTTGCTTTTGGAGGGGTGTCTGGTGATTTTTGTCAGAGAGAGAAAACACGGTCTGGCGTTCTTATAAGTCCACAAGTTCTTAAAATTCGACATTTAATAAAGTTTGTGTCTTGATAGCTACCGTCAGACAATCGATTTCATTGCTTTCACTGAAGAGAATGTACACATGCACGTGCTTCCAAATACGGAAACAATTCTTGTGGAAAACTTAGTCCTGGGAATTTATCACTTCGAACCAGTTTCCTGAACTCAGTTCTTGTTTCACGCCATGTCTGGAAGGAGGGGTCAACTTTGCAGATCACATAGCTCTAGGTTAATGCTTTCCTGCTGCTTTGAAGAACAACAATTTCAGCGACTTTTGAAATTCCTACGACAAGAGTTATCACTGCAGACTGTTTTGATGCTTTATTTATTGTTAATGTTAATTTCCCACTATGGATAATGACGTACCCGACAAACTGACACGAAGGACCGCGCCAACAATTGGTCATTACTGGTTTCAAATACTATTCCCGAATTAAAGAGAAACTATTAACTAAACTGACATTTAATTTTAAAATGAATTTGGTTTATGAAATCCAAATGTTTTGTGTTAATCTTTGCGAAACACCCGTTTCTTTAAATCCAGCAACAGTGTCTTCAGATACGTTGTGTCTACAACGTATCGATCGCGAAAGCAGCTAGCCCGATCATATTCAGAGATTTGGTCTGCACCTCACTCGATTATATCCTGTAATAATATGCCTGGAAACCTCCGATTCACTGAAGCACCAAGTCAAGGCCGGACACGGGATGCGGGGATACTCCAAAGGCCTCAAAAATTTACCTCTGTACACTAGTCGCTCACCATTTATTCCTAAAATTTCATTTATTTACGGAATACATAAAATAGGCTTATTCTGATTAACGCAAACAAATACGGTCTTGGCTGAGAAACACGTAGGTCATATAAAGCGTATCTCTGTGTTAAAAAAGGAAGGGACAGGTGAAAAATACTGGTAGAAACTAAAAATCAAAACCTACTAGATTATTTTATTAGTTAGGGGATAGGGGTGGAGGTCTACTCCTTATTTTAAAACAAAATGTAGAAAAATTGCACAACTCATTTTCTCTAAATTCAATAAACTGACTTCGTTGTAGAAACTTTGGCAACGCCATAACTTTCGGTGATGCATGAAATACTTCGAACACACTTCTAATGCAATCAGCCGCTGCAGGAAGATTTTTTCTTTCTTCAGGTGATTAGAAACCTAGACCAAATTCCGAAAACACAGAAAAGGTTGATAGTCTTAGCACTCTTCGCATACATCATGAAACTGAAGTCAAGGTAAGCAAAGTTATCCGTTTTGTACGAAAAGGAATAAAAGAAATTCTGACGTATTTTTAAAATGGTATATTTCGATACGTGTAAAATGAAAGTTTAGCATGACCTGACGACATTGAGCAATTTCCGGGACATTCCAGCGTGATTTTAAATTTCATTACCAGTATCCCACAGGGCCTTCTTCTGGGACCTTTCCCCGTTGTGGCTACTAAGTCTAGTAGTGAAACCTCCATTAAAGAGCATCTCCGAACAACGCTAACCTCCTACAAACAAAAAATTTAGTTTGGTACAGAATTGCTACCGTAGGATTAACATTAACGATAACCTCCAAGCAGCGAAACCTCTTTACAGCGGCCAACGGACACACCAGTCAGTCCTGAAAGAGATCTAAAGGACGCCTTGTCATTTAGGATTTTACGTACTTCTTTCGGTACTTCGGCGAAAGGTATAAAATATAAAGAATGCTACTAAGAATTAAGAATGCTAATGTGCCTCGAGCTCGATAGGTTGGATTACGGCGAGTACAAGGGTGTGCTTAATTAAGTGAAAAGAAGGGAGTTAAATTTTTAAAAAAATTTGTTCTACGTGAGGCCAACTCCAGCTCTTGTGTGTGTTTCGGTCGCAACCTGGGGTGGTGGGGGTTTGCTGGTGCATGAAATGTTTTCTGTTGGCGGCGGTATATCTTCGATTGGTTGCGACTGAAACACCCACAAGAGCTGGAGTTCGCCTCTTGCGTGCTGTGGGGTTCTATTCCTATTTTGCGACTCGCGGCCAGCTAACTGTGCAGTTCCACTTCATTGTCTTATTTTCTTTATTTTTTTTCTTTCCCTTAACTTACCCGAAACTTAACCTCCTTGCTTGATATTTCTAAAGAGAACCATGATTTTATTTTAAATTGTTATAAAGAGTTTTATACAGCAGTCTACCTTTGGAGAAAGCTCTGAACAGTTTTCTTTGTGCGTAAGCCTTGTACAATTATTTTCCTTTTGTACCAAAGCAACGAACTGTCAGCGTTAGCCTAGGCCTAACCTCTCAACAACGGTCACCTTTTACCGGTCAGAGCACCGTCCATTATTCGGAGGTTTCGCTGTATTTAAGTTGCCCAAAAGTGGTCAGTTCTTCGAGCACTATTTCTGGCCCATTGCGACTAGTGTGTCTTCACACTGATCGTTATATCCTTTGTGCTTGTTATTTTCCTGACCCACGAGTTCCTCTTCCTATCTTTCTTGGCTACACGACGGATGCATCTAAAACTGTCCGCAGACTCTGTACAATTTTCAGTTAGCGTCAACGTGTGTGATCACAAGTAAGAACTGGACGGATGCACTCAGTAAACACTTTTTTCTTTTAAGACAATAGTAGATTGTTGCTCTTGAAAATTGTACTTCTTCCAAATGCAACCCAGCCAAGATTTATATTTTTATAAATTTCTTCTTCGATGTAGTCCTCACTTAATATCTATTGTACCAAGTAGATGTACGCATCAGCTACTTCTAAATTTATCCCATAATTTCTCGGTTCTTGTAAGAGCATTGTACATCAATTTTGTCTTGTATAAGTTTATCGTTTATCACAGAGTATGATCCAAGTTCGGGGATTACACTCTGCAGTTCTGAGGGAGTACTAGTAAAAATGATTATGTCGCCAGCAAACCGAAGGTGGGTTGAACTATTTTCATAAATCATTCTTCCCTTGTATTGCCCCTTCAACAAGCATATAAACACACAAATGATACAACTGCACCAAATAACAGTGCACTGTCTAAAACAAGAACTGGATCCACCTAGCAAACGCGCGTCTTGGGTAAACCACCAATAATAGGTCACAATTTCGTTCACTCATTTCCACAACCGAATGCATTTCCCAGGACCGATGTTCTTTCGATACGTTAAGCTTTGTCATCCTAATACACTATACACTGGGTGTCCATATGCGTCTGCATCATAAGTAAATAAACTCTGCGGACGCTTTTTAGGAAAACTGTTCCTCGGTAATACAATATATGAATGGTGACTCATGGATTTTTCAAAATCTTTATGCAATACTTTTTTTTTCTTTTACATAATTTATGTCATTTCTTTTAAACAATTTATATACCTATATCATCGAAGTTGAGAGAGAGAGAGAGAGAGAGAGAGCCATCCAATCTTAATTTAAGTTACTGACTACAAGATAAAAAAACCTGAACAATTACCTATAAACAAACAGTCGCGTTTTACTCAAACATCCAATTTTGGTTGTCTCTTTGAGGAATATATCAATTACACATTCAGAATAATGGAAATTCCCTAAAGCAATGTAAATTACATTTAGGTAATTCACATGAATTTACAAGCTAATTTACAAAATAAAAACTAACATCTTCAGTTAGGTTATATGCAAAGTAGAAGCATACTTACTAAAAAATAAGGCTTTACTATCGAAATTTAAGTGTAACACACAGCACAGCAAAAACATTTCATGTGTGGTTTAAAGCACCCTTAAGAAAAACTTCCAAATCTGAACAACTAACTTCTCTATTCAAAATTTTTATTTTTAATAGCGTGTTTAGGTGAAATTTTCTGCGGAAGAAGTGAGCTCGAGATAGCTGACTCAGCACGACGGTGAACACCCGTTTCCCCTAATCACGTTTATCACAATAGCGTTTCCCCGAAATCGCTTTTACCTGAATTCCCATTTCCCCTAAATCTCGTTTCCATTAAATCGCTTTTACCCGAATTCCCATTTTCCCTAATTTCGTTTGCCCTAAATCTCGTTTCCCCTCATTCACATTTACCCTAAACACGTTTACCTCAATGGCGTTTCCTCGAAATCGCTTTTACCCGAATTCACATTTCCCCTAAACACGTTTGTCCGTATCAAAGTTTCCCCTAAAAACGTTTACTGTATCAAGTTTGTTCTAATTCTCCTTTGCCTTGATTCGCGTTTTCCCCAATTCATGTTTGTTCTGATTTTCGTTGAGTGAAATAAAACGTTTCTTTTATCGCCAAAATTCAGGGGGAAAAAAATCGGATTTATTGTCAAATTCAGGAAAAAAGTCGTTATGTAATTCTTTATCGTCAAATTCAGGAAAATATATGTATATGCGTAACATCACAGCCTCTCCTTGACAAATGTCAACCCCACCTTCTCGTGGTACATCCTGTTCACATTAAAGGGGCTCTGACGACCGCCAATAGCAATATAACTATACCATCGGGATCAGAGGAAATGCTATCCCACACTCACCATCGCGCTTGGCCAGCGTGGTGAGTTATGGCCAAACACCACCACAACTTAAATCTTGGCCCTCAGTCTTCGGCAGCTCGAATGTACCTGGCCAAGGCAGCGGCCAGTGCGACATGAAGGCAGAGGGTGCTAAGAATCCCCGGAGGACCGGACTAGGCTGCCATCTGATGCTGACTTTGGCTACGTAAAATGGACGCTCCCTATCTTCTGATTCAAGGCTTCTTGAATTGGAAGAGGAACTACAAAGGATCAAGTGGGACATCGTCGGGCTAAGTGAGGTAAGGAGAAAAGAAGAAGATCTCATTGAACTGAAAAGTGGATATCTCTTCTACTATCGTGGGACAGATACTGGCAGAACTAGTGGTGTTGGATTTATAATAAACAAGAAACTGAAGAATAAAGTGGTAGAAGTTGAAAGTTCCTCTGACAGAGCTGCACGACTCGTTATCCAACTCTCGAGAAGATACCAGGCTCAGATTATTCAAACTTATGCACCCACCACAAGTCATTCTGAAGAAGAAATTGAAGAATTTTATTAGGAAATTCATCATCTAAATAATAATATTAAGCAGCACTTGAAGATAATTATGGGAGATTCCAATGCAAAAATAGGGCAACGGCAACAGAATGAAACTTCAGTAGGTAAATTCGGTCACGGCAACAGAAACCAGCGTGGAAATACGCTCGTTGAGTTTGCAGAAGCAGAAGGATTTTTCATCTTGAACTCCTTTTTCAAGAAAAAGCCACACAGGAAATGGACATGGGGACATCTAATTGGGACGACAAGTGAAATTGATTTTATTATGTGTAACAAAAAATTCGTCATCCAAGACTGCAGTGTGCTGAACAAGTTCAACACAGGTAGTGACCACAGATTGGTGAGATGTAAGATGCACCTCAACACTAAACTCGAACGTGGCAAGCTCATAAGACAAACAAAATGTATTGACATAACCAACCTCAAAAAACAACATAACACTTTCAAGTTGGAACTGAAGAACAGATTCTCTGCTTTAGAAGGCCTAACATCGGAAGAAGTGGATATTTCTGAAGTTAACAGAAAAGTAACCAAAGCTCTTATGGAAACAGCAACAAAATTAGCTGGGTCTAAGAACAAGTTGCATGTGAACAAATTAACAGGAAAAACCAAAATGTTGATGCAAAAAAGAAGAGAGATGAGGACAACTAATGAAGATGTGACTTCCATAGTGGAATATATAGAGCTATGCAAGACGGTACGAAAAAGTATCACTGAAGATGTAAGGAAATTCAACTGCGAGCTAGTGAGGAAAGCAATTGAAAACAACCAAAGCCTAAAGTTAGCAAAGGGACTTCTCAGTAAGGGAAGAAAACAGATTATGGCACTGAGAAAAGAAGATGGTTCTGTAACAAAAAATAGAGGCGAAATTTTGACAAGAGTGAAAGACTTCTACTCTAAATAATATGAAAGGGATGATACATGTACTCCAGACATCATGAAATGTACTAGTACCAGAGTTGTTCTTGCAGTCCTCCCAGCAGAAGTTGCACATGCAATCAAGAACATGAAACGGGGAAAAGCTCGAGGAGAAGATGGAATTACTGTAGACATCATACAAGAAGCAAGTGGAGAAATCTGAACAGAACTCGCCCAAATTTTCACTCGATGCCTTAATGAAGGGAAGATTCCTGAGGATTGGAACAACGCTACAATGATCCTGCTACATAAAAAAGGTGACATTGAGGATCTCAGGAACTACAGACCTATCAGCCTCCTCTCAGTGGTTTATAAAATCTTCACTAAAGTTCTTTCACACCGCTTGAAGGTAACACTGGACATGGCTCAACCGAGAGAACAAGCTGGATTCAGGAGTGGCTACAGCACAATAGATCATATCCTAGTACAGAGAGAACTAACTGAAAGAGCGAGAGAATATGAACTTCCATTGTGCATGGCTTTTATAGATTATGAAAAAGCCCTTGATTCGGTGAAACCATCAGCAGTTACAATGGCTCTGAAATCCTGCGGTATTGAAGATGCATACATTAATATTATTAATAACATCTATGAAAATGCAAGGATTCGGCTGTTTGAAAATACAACACACATAAAAAATTGGAAAGGGAGTGAGACAAGGTGACACCATATCTCTGAAGCTCTTTAATGCCACATCGGAAAATGTCTTTCAATCACTGAACTGGGAAAACAAAGGGATAAAAGATTAATGGAGATTATCTAACACACCTTCGTTTTGCTGAGGACGTAGTCATTTTTCAACTACCCCACCAGAGCTGCAGAGAATGATCCAGGAACTTGCTGACAAGAGTAAAGAAGTGGGATTAAAAATGAACTTTCAGAAGACAAAAGTGATGTTCAATGCTTTTACAAGAAATGAAGATTTATCGATTGATGGAGAAAAACTGGAGATAACAGACACGTACGTTTATCTTGGGCAGCAGATATCAAGTGAGGGTTACATTGATGAAGAAATTAATCGGCGTACAAAACTGGCCTGGAGAGCTTTTGGAAGAAACAGCCTAATTTTCAAGAGCAATATGCCATTATGTCTTAAAAGAAAAGTGTTTGATCAATGCATCCTTCCAGTGCTTACGTATGGTGCAGAGACGTGGACCTTAACCAAAAGAGACATACAAAGGCTGCAGACAACTCAAAGAGGCATGGAGAGCTGCATGCTTGGTGTAACCAGGAGAGATAAGAAGAGAAACTCGTGGATCCGAAAAATGACAAGAGTGGAAGACATCATGATCAGAGTAAAATCCCTGAAATGGCAATCGGCTGGACATACTGCCAGAAGGACAGACCATCGATGGACAGCCGAAATTTTAGATTGGACTCCAAGGACAGGAAAAGACCCAGAAGAAGACCACATGGGAGATGGGTGGATGAAATTCGAAAATATGCGGGAGTGACATGGAGGAGACTGGCACAAGACAGACCGTTGTGGAGGAAACTTGGGGAGACCTTCGTCCAGCAGTGGATTGATAATGGTTGATGATGATGATGATTTAATCATCATTTTCAACCATTATCAATCTACTGCTAGATGAATAAAGATCTCACCAAGTTTCTTCCACTACGGTCTGTTTTGCCCCAGTCTCCACTATCTCACTCCCGCATGCTTTCGAATTTCATCCACCCATCTCCAATATGGTCTTCTTCTGGGTCTTTTCCTGTCCTTGCAGTCCAATCTAAAATTTCGGCTGTCCATCGATGGTCTGTTCTTCTGGCAACATGTCCAGCCGATTGCCATTTCAGGGATTTTACTCTGATCATGATGTCTTCCACTCTTGTCATTTTTCGGATCCACGAGTTTCTCTTCTTATCTCTCCTGGTTACACCAAGCATGCAGCTCTCCATGCCCCTTTGAGTTGTCTGTAGTCTTTGTATGTCTCTTTTGGTTAAGGTCCACGTCTCTGCACCATACGTAAGCACTGGAAGGATGCATTGTCCAAACACTTTTCCTTTAAGACATAATGGCATATTGCACTTGAAAATTACACAGTTTCTTCCAAAAGCTCTCCAGGCAAGTTTTATACGCCGATTAATTTCTTCAACAATGTGACCCTCACTTGATCTGCTGTCCAAGATAAATGTAGGTATTGGTTATCTCCAGCTTTTCTCTATCAATCGATAAATTTTCATTTTTTGTAAAAGCATTGTACATCACTTTTGTCTTCTGAAAGTTCATTTTTAAACTCACTTCTTTACTCTTGTCAGCAAGTTCCTGGGTCATACTCTGCAGCTCTGATGGGGTAGTTGCAAAAATGACTACATCATCAGCAAAACGAAGGTGAGTTAGATAATCTCCATTAATCTTTATCCCTTATATATATATATATATATATATATATATATATATATATATATATCCCAACCCGCTTGGCCAGCGTGGTGAGTTATGGCCAAACACCTCCAAAATGACTCTACAACTTAAATCTTGGCCCTCAGTCTCCGGCAGCTGGAATGTACTGGCAAGGCAGCGGCCAGTGCGACATGAAGGCAGAGGGTGCTAAGAATCCCCGGAGGACCGGACTAGGCTGCCATTTGATGCTGACCTTGGCTACCTATAACGGACGCTCCCTATCTTCTGATTCAAGGCTTCTTGAATTGGAAGAGGAACTACAAAGGATCAAGTGGGACATCGTCGGGCTAAGTGAGGTAAGGAGAAAAGGAGAAGATCTCATTGAACTGAAAAGTGGACATCTCTTCTATTATCGTGGGACAGATACTGGCAGAACTAGTGGTGTTGGATTTATAATAAACAAGAAACTGAAGGATAAAGTTGTAGAAGTTGAAAGTTCCTCTGACAGAGCTGCACGACTCGTTATCCAACTATCGAGAAGATACCAGGCTCAGATTATTCAAACTTATGCACCCACCACAAGTCATGCTGAAGAAGAAATTGAAGAATTTTATGAGGAAATTCGTCATCTAAATAATAAAGGTAAGCAGCACTTGAAGATAATTATGGGAGATTTCAATGCAAAAATAGGGCAACGGCAACAGAATGAAACTTCAGTAGGTAAATTCGGTCACGGCAACAGAAACCAGCGTGGAAATACTCTCGTTGAGTTTGCAGAGGCAGAAGGATTTTTCATCTTGAACTGCTTTTTCAAGAAAAAGCCACACAGGAAATGGACATGGAGACATCCAATTGGGACGACAAGTGAAATTGATTTTATTATGTGTAACAAAAAATTCGTCATCGAAGACTGCAGTGTGTGCTGAACAAGTTCAACACAGGTAGTGACCATAGATTGGTGAGATGTAAGATGCACCTCAACACTAAACTGGAACGTGGCAAGCTCATAAGACAAACAAAATGTATTGACATAACCAACCTTAAATAACACCATAATACTTTCAAGTTGGAACTGAAGAACAGATTCTCTGCTTTAGAAGGCCTAACATCGGAAGAAGTGGATATTTCGGAAGTTAACAGAAAAGTAACCAAAGCTCTAATGGAAACAGCAACAAAATTAGCTGGATCTAAGAACAAGTTGCATGTGAACAAATTATCAGGAAAAACCAAAATGTTGATGCAAAAAAGAAGAGAGATGAGGACAACTAAAGTAGATGTGACTTCCAAAGTGGAATATATAGAGCTATGCAAGACAACACGAAAAAGTATCACTGAAGACGTAAGGAAATTCAACTGTGAGCTAGTGAGGAAAGCAATTGAAAACAACGAAAGCCTTAAGATAGCAAAGGGACATCTCAGTAAGGGAAGAAAACAGATTATGGCTCTGAGAAAAGAAGATGGTTCTATAACAAGAAATAGAGGCGAAATTTTGACAAGAGTGAAAGATTTCTACTCCAAACTATATGAAAGGGATGATACATGTACTCCAGACATCATGAAAGGTACCAGAGTTCTTCCAGTCCTCCCAGCAGAAGTTGCTCATGCAATCAAGAACATGAAGCGAGGGAAAGCTCCAGGAGAAGATGGAATTACTATAGACATCATACAAGAAGCAAGTGGAGAAATTGAAACAGTACTCGCCCAAATTTTCACTCGATGCCTTAATGAAGGGAAGATTCCTGAGGATTGGAACAATGCTACAATGATCCTGCTACATAAAAAAGGTGACATTGAGGATCTCAGGAACTACAGACCTATCAGCCTCCTATCAGTGGTTTATAAAATCTTCACTAAAGTTCTTTCACACCGCTTGAAGGTAACACTGGACATGGCTCAACCGAGAGAACAAGCTGGATTCAGGAGTGGCTACAGCACAATAGATCACATCCACGTACTGAGAGAACTGATTGAAAGAGCGAGGGAATATGAACTTCCATTGTGCATGGCTTTTATCGATTATGAAAAAGCCTTTGATTCGGTGAAACCATCAGCAGTTACCACGGCTCTGAAATCCTGCGGTATTGAAGATGCATACATTAATATTATTAATAACATCTATGAAAATGCAAGTGCAAAGATTCGGCTGTTTGAAAATACAACACACATAAAAATTGGAAAGGGAGTGAGACAAGGTGACACCATATCTCCGAAGCTCTTTAATGCCACATTGGAAAATGTCTTTCAATCACTGAACTGGGAAAACAAAGGGATAAAGATTAATGGAGATTATCTAACCAACCTTCGTTTTGCTGATGACGTAGTCATTTTTGCAACTACCCCATCAGAGCTGCAGAGTATGATCCAGGAACTTGCTGACAAGAGTAAAGAAGTGGGATTAAAAATGAACTTTCAGAAGACAAAAGTGATGTTCAATGCTTTTACAAGAAATGAAGATTTATCGATTGATGGAGAAAAACTGGAGATAACAGATACGTATGTTTATCTTGGACAGCAGATATCAAGTGAGGGTCACATTGATGAAGAAATTAATCGGCGTACAAAACTTGCCTGGAGAGCTTTTGGAAGAAACAGCATAATTTTCAAGAGCAATATGCCATTATGTCTTAAAAGAAAAGTGTTTGATCAATGCATCCTTCCAGTGCTTACGTATGGTGCAGAGACGTGGACCTTAACTAAAAGAGACATACAAAGGCTGCAGACAACTCAAAGAAGCATGGAGAGGTGCATGCTTGGTATAACCAGGAGAGATAAGAAGAGGAACTCGTGGATCCGAAAAATGACGAGAGTGGAAGACATCATGATCAGAGTTAAATCCCTGAAATGGCAATGGGCTGGACATACTGCCAGAAGGACAGACCATAGATGGACAGCCGAAATTTTAGATTGGATTCCAAGGGACAGGAAAAGACCCAGAAAAAGACCACATGGGAGATGGGTGGATGAAATTCGTAAATATGCGGGAGTGACATGGAGGAGACTGGCACAAGACAGACCGTCGTGGAGGAAACTTGGGGAGACCTTCGTCCAGCAGTGGATTGATAATGGTTGACAATGATGATGATGATGATATATACCCAAAAGCAGAGTTAAGGACAAAATTTAAAACCGAATTTTAAAACCAAATTTTGTAACACACATTCTGAAGATCATGACGCGCAACGCAGCAGTGATGAATATCCAGAAATTAAATTTGTATATATATAACATTGAACATGACGGGCGTCTCTTGAACTATTCTAACCAAAAAATATCTTCTATTGGTACATATTCAAATAAATTGTATAAAACTAAAAGTAGAATTCGAAATAAATGGTTTTCGTATTAAATGAAATTATTTTCCTATAAATTAAAAGGTAAAGCTTTAAGAAAGCACACAAACAAACGTAGTTTTAGGTAAAATTGACTTTTGTAGCTTTTGTTTTCTTTTTGTTACAAACTTTATAACAATGTGAAAATTGTCTAAGTCTGTAGCAATTTTGTTTTAATTACTAACGAAAAAAAAAAGTCGTTGCTATTTCACATTTAATCATAAGTAACTTTTCATATATTCAAGTTTGGAAAACGATCTATCGGCGTAAGCCACTGCTACAGACAGTAAAAATTTGAAAACAGGATTTTGTGCACCTTATTGGCGCTATCAATTCTCAGGAATGAAAAAGGGGACATTGCAATTTTTTTTTATTACAAAAGTTTTTCTTTATCCTTTTTGGATTTCAAGTTCAACAGAAAGAAAAGGAAAGATGTTTATTTTCAGGCAGTGTAAAAATTAATAAAATCCAAAACAAATTTCGTTTAACTTAACTTTGTACATGTGTGCCCCCCCCCCCCCCTCCGACAGTTTTCTTGAAGCAGCACATGCCCTCAGATAATTTGTTGACTTGTAGGTTGTAAATGCTGAAAATCTCCCGATCAGACCAGAAATTTATTATATTTCATACTTTTGGTGTAACCCCCCCCCCCCCCGCGAAAGGTTTCGTGAGGCAGCATATGCCCTCAGATAATTAATTGCAGACTTGCAATTTGTAAATCCTGAAATCTTTTTTTCAGTTGTAGATCATAAACATTTTTTTTTTTAAAGAAGTACAACATTGATAATCGCAATTAAGAAAAGATGAAATTACGGAAACTTTATGTGTTTCAGATAACCAACTTCCAAGAACTTGGCCTTGAAGCAGTCGAAAACACAATTTTTATACGGCCTGTTAAAATTTTTGTGGCCAGTTCACCGATGGCCAGTTCTCCTACACCCAATCAGTGATGGTGCTAACTGAGAAAACATTCAAACTGGACAAACTGACGTCTACTGTTAAGGGGGAACTCAATTAGCCAAAGGCATTTCCACGGCTCGTGCTTAGTCTCGTACGGTGGAGAGAAGGGAGGGGTCTAGTCATCAACTCCTAATAGCTTAGCTATTAGGGGGTGATGGTCTAGTACGCTAAGAACTCTTAAAAAGTGGGCCTTCTGCGTTCATAATTCTAGCGAATGCTTTTCAATACTATCTCTTGCTTTAATAAAAGTTTAATGCGATGTAGTATTTTATCTGTGAGGAAGGGCAGCGGAGGGGGGAAGCGTGACGGATACACAATGGCTGCGTTAAGGACTAACCGCATAATGGTCCTCACCATGGGCACTTCTTTACACTTTTGTTGGCATGGTTATCGACTTCATCAACACGAAAGGAAAGAATAATTCTCTTGAGATATCAAGACCCACCGTTTTATTTCGGTTAATAAAAATTAGGACAAACATGAATTCGGGCAAACGCGAAATAAGGAAAACGCGAATTAGGTAAAATTTGATACGGCAAACGAGAAATAGGGGAAACGAGATTAGGGCAAACGAAATTAGGGTAAATGGGAATTCGGGTAAAATCGATTTCGGGGAAACGCCATTAGGGTAAACGTGTTTAGGGCAAACGTGAATTAGGGGAAACGAGATTTAGGGGAAATGAGAATTCGGGTAAAAACGATTTCGGGGAAACGAGATTTAGGGGAAATGAGAATTCGGGTAAAAACGATTTCGGGGAAACGAGATTTAGGGGAAATGAGAATTCGGGTAAAAGCGATTTCGAGGAAACGCCATTGGGGTAAACGCGAATTAGGGGAAACGAGGTTTAGGGGAAAGGAGATTAGGGCAAACGAAATTAGGGGAAATGGGAATTCGTGTAAAAGCGATTTCGGGGAAACGCCATTGGGGTAAACGTGATCAGGGCAAACGGGAATTATGGGAAATGGATTAGGGGAAGTGAGGCTACGCGAGCACGACCTGTGCGAAAGTTTTTTTTCTTTTGGTGATGGTGGTAAGGGGGATGGCGGAAGATTATATCACGAAATGCAGAACATTTTATAACATAATGCCTACTCGGTTTTTTTTCCTTTTGAGGAAACATGAAGCTACTCCAAAGTAGATTTTTAAGCCCTTGATTTAAATTGGTTGAAAGTTGTAATATTCAAGAAAATGCAAATCCACTGTCTAAGGATGAGTTTTCTCTGCCCAGATAAACTCAACATTTCGTTCGAAAACACAGTCTTAAAGAGTTAATTTAAGCCGCTTCAACGCTTAAGACACTTCTGTCGTTTCCAATTCAAAGCGGCTAGAGAGTCAAGACAGAATATGGTGGGGACGTGCGGAGGATGCAAGACGACATCCTAAAAAATTATATAAAATGAAGTAGGCCTACGCAAGTTGTTAGAGAGACGAACAACGGTTTCACTTGCTAGTTTCCAGTTAATAGCGAGTCACAGACGTGGAAAAGGTTTTCGCCTTTTCCACGTCTTCTTGCAGTCAGGTGTCCTTGAATCTCAAGAAACAAAGCTGTTCCAGGCACTTCAGACACATTTCCTTAATAAAAGGGAACGAGGAACCCAAATCTCTAAATAGTTTTGATGAATCACAAAACTGATGGTGAAACACTACGCCAAAACATGGCTTGTGTTCAAAATACATACTTCCCAAACCTTATTTTTGTTCGTAGCTTTTCCTGAATCGGCAATTGTGTTTTAAGGTAAAATAAATCTTTTTACACGGTTACTGCAGAACACACGGGAGACCGAACATCAACGTGTTTAATAACGTCGTTTTCCTCAAAGAAATGTTCCTGATATCGCTTGCTGAGATGGGAATTCCGATGTGGATTTTCCTTTCCGTTAATGGAACACAAGGCTGTTCTGTTAGATTAGAGCAAATCTGAGGTTCTCCATTCTTTAATATCATCACATCTGTACGTATACCTAAAATCTCAGCGGATTTCGGTTACGGCGAAGTCTAACGACTCCCGTGATCCTCTAAGGACAGTCACTGTTTCTAATTGGGGCAGGGGTTGCAGGCACGGACACAGAAAATAAAAAATATCTAAGTCTTACTCAAGATTAGAGTTCCTTTTATAAAAACTTTCAACAGGTTTTACGATTTTCAGGAAAGCATTACTGCAGCGAAATTTTTAGCTGAACGTGAGTAAAACAAAATAAATTGAAAGATTAGTCCACACATTATGCACACTGATATCTGAAAACAAAAAGCAAATGCAGCTTCTGCAGGGTAGAATTCTCTGCTTGCGCATGACCCGAAAATAAAATAATAAAAGAATACGTTGTCGGATGACCAATGTTGTTCGGGAACAGTTAACACTTGTTTTCAACCTCTTTAAATGATTTGATGCTTTGTTCTCAAAACTTTTCTAATTTCAGATTTTCTTCAAAGGAGAATTGATACTGTAGACGCTCTTTTATTTATTTTGCATTGCGAGAATGGTTAAGTACCACGATTTCCCTAAATAGTTATCTTTACTCCTATACACATTCTTTTGCATTATTCTATCTATTCTCGAAACTCCAGCAGTTATCAATGTAATTTCGGCTTGTTGATGATGTTCGTCTAGCTTCTCGGGTTCAATCAATGGAGAGGGTAAACTTAGTAAATCTTCACTTCGTAATAAATTCTAAGTGCTTTTCGCTATTATTTGGTATTATATATATATTTTTCTTTTGATTGGAGGTTTAACGACCACCGTGAGCAACTCAATGGGCTATAAGCAGTCACCCGTCCCTAATTTAGGGTCACTGGTTCCAGGGAAGGGAGAGCCAGTGCCGTAAGACAAACACAACATCCATGCCTGACCGGGATTCGAACCCGGACCCCTTACGGAGGCCAGCGCCTTAGACCACTGCGCCACCGGGGCGGCTATTATATCTTAACAAATACTACTAAACGCTACCGCCATGTAGAGGCAAAAAGGTGCTAAAGTAAATCCGCAAAATACGTTGATAAAATAATCTTAATCATGGTCACAACAATCCGGTAGAAATACTCCAATACGGCTAGCCCATGAGAAAATTGTGACTGGAAAATCAAACAAGGTGTGGATAATCTTGGTTTCGTTTACAACAATTCCATTGGAAAAAAAAAACATTTTCAATCCGAAAGTAAAAACAGAAGAAACTCCATGAACTGTAAATATAAATTCACGCCAGTCATCAGAGAACATTTCACATCACAAAAGATTCAGACTTGAACAGAAAAACTTGGCCATAATTACTGTGAAAAATAAAAATTTCACATAAGACTTTTCACAGCGGAGTAAGAATATATAATTTCTCCAAACAGCGTTGTAATTTTGCATCGCACAAAAATAAACACGCCCAAACTTTTCCAGATATCGAACAAAAAACGATTTCGCGTCTTAGAAATGTACTTGTGAACAAAAATTACTTTCACGCCAACTAAAAAAGAAAGCAGTGCTTAGGAGAATTCGAATTTTCATCTTCATGGTTAGGGCTGTCTTCAAAAAAGGGACATTTAAAATCAGACTCAGATAATTTGATAATCTTGTGTACATGAAGACAAACTAATGAGCTGAAAAATTACACTACAGTCACGTTTCTTTCTAGACATGCTAAAATTACAGATTGGCAGATATTTGGTGTTCGTTCTTTGTATGCTTAGTATTTTACGAAATATTTTTTTCAACAGAATCTCCTGGTTAGTGTTAATAGGGCTCGTGACAAAAAAAAAAAAACTATGCTCGAGAATCAGGGGTGTATCCAGAATTTTTTTCGGGTGGGGGAGGGGACGACAAAAAAATGGAAGTTCTTGAAATCCAGCAGCACAAAAATAGAAGTTAATGAAAAATGGAAGAAAAAATTAACGCATTTATTTTAATGTAAGTTGGTGAAATTTTATTAAATTAAAGCAGTTTTTTCGAATGTAAGTCACATTTTAACAAAAAACAATAAAAAATGAAACAGTTTCGGAGGAACGCCCTCTTTGGCCCCCGCCCTCCGAATACACCCCTGCCGTATACTCTCATAGCTATATGGGTAGACTGACAATCCTGAATATTTTCTTATGTGACAAATTTAAAGGGTGATAAATGAGATGGGGTAAATGAAATTTAAAAGGTTTTAAACTCTTAGGATTTAGATGATATGGAATCTACTGTTAAGCACAAACTTTGCTTTTGTAGCGTATCCTCGGATTTAATGAAATGGGAAACAAAAACGGGTGTCACGAATGTTTTTAAATTTTCAGCGTTGGCAGAGAAACACAGTAAAAGCAAAATTGCTTATGTGTTTAAATACTGTTTATCAGTTGTTTTGTATTTTGTTTTTTTAGAAGAAAAAATATTGCTGACATAGAAATATATTTTAACTTAGCAAAAATTCCACCAAAGTGTGCGAGAAATTTTCAGGTTTTTCATTTACGCATTTTTAAAAATTCAAAGTACAATAAAAAAAATTAAGCCAAGGTAATTATCTGTCATTAAATTAGGCACAATGCCATGTGTAAAGGGAAAAGTATTTAATTTCGTAGCAGGTTTTAACGGAGAAACTGTATAGTACCCATTACAGAATTTGCAGAGTCAGGAGGGGATAAAAAATGTGAATGTCCGAAGGACAAAAGAAACATGTGTGCTACAGCCAATATTACAGAGGTTACGTGACGAACGAGGAGGAAGTTATCGCTCAGTCAGGCATAGCGAATTGCACGCGCCATGTCGCCCAGTAAACTCATTAGTTTTATCACGTAGCAGAGACAAAATTGAATCTGGCATAAAAGTTCCACTGCATAACTACGGGAACAAATGAAACGCCTTGCTTCAGCTTCATATCATTTGCTTATCGAACTACAGATGTCCGCAGCAGAATACGAGGCAGCAGGGAGGGTGGGAAGTGGAAGGGAACAAAGCTGGCAGAAAGGTTGTCTGCGCAGGGTGTTATGTCTGAGTCAAGACACCAACCAACACACGAGAAAAATCTACGTTTCTGTTTAAAACTTTACGATTTAAACATCCGGGACTCAGACTTTTTTCACAGTGGTAAACTGCTGTGGGTACGATTAACCACAATATGCTCTTTTTTTCATTCTTTTTCAGGTTGTGCGGGGATGACAAGATAGATACTTAGGAGGTCCATTTCCTCTCCCAGTAACAAAGGCCGATTTCCCAACTTTGCACAACAGTGCTTTAGGCGGAACAGGATTTGATTAAATTAACAATTGTTACCAGAGGCGTAGATATCCACTTATACTCCTGGGGCAAACTATAAAATATAACGCCTCCATCTGTCTTTCTATCTTATTAACCATCATCATTATCAAACCACGGCTGGATGAAGGTCTCCCAAGTTCGTCTTGAGCCAGTCTCCGGCAAGCTTTCGAATTCCATCCACCCATCTCCCACGTGGTCTTCTGAATCTTTTTCTGTCCCCTGGTATCCAAGTCCAATATGTCAGCTGTTTATCGGGGTGGTCCGTTCTCTAGCAACATACATGTACAGAGAAGCATTTGGCAATTTACCACAGTATATGCATACTATGTATTGTAAAGAAGAGTATCGAGAATTACAGACCAAACTGGCCCCAAACTTGTAAATCGGTTGACTTGATAGACTCAAGTTCTGTCTTAAAGGTCACAGGCTCTCCCGTGCGTTGCTGCTAGGAGACTTACGCTTTACGTCACAGCTTTTAGTACATTGCTGATACACCTAAGCAGCCACTCAGACTAAAAACTGGGAAGGCGAAACGCTATGGGCGGGCTACAGTGGGCCTCAGACCACCCCACAAAAATATTGACGCAGTAAGAACACATGGCGAGTGCAACCATCTAAGATTTTAGGAAACTTGAATGGACGTATGCCAATTTTTCAAATTCACGGAAATTTTGTTATATGTACAGAATTTTTTGTTAAATTCAGTGGTCCTCTCAGCGAATGTCTATAAAGGTAGCAGAAAGAAATTTTCGTAAATAGTTTCAAAATGAGAGAGATACATATATTCTTTGTCAGGTTACAAACTGAAATTCACAAACAGCCTTACGACAGCAAATATTAAAAAAATAAAAGTGACGTAAGCAAGCTGAAATTCCGAAGAAACAGTAACTCTTTAAAAGCCATGGAGGTTCTTTTCCATTTTTTTCAACAAGGGTTTAACAACCACCGTAAGCAAAACAATGGACTATAAGCAGTCGTCCGTCCCTAATTTGGCGTCACTGGTTCCAGGAAAGAGAGCCAGTGGCTTAAGACAAACACAACATCCATGCCTCACCGGGATTCGAACCCGGAACCATCCCGGAAAAATGGTAAATAAGCCAGAGCTTAGGCTCCACCGGTATGGTGTACCCATTCCCAGTACTGCATACGTTGGATAAATACTACGTACAGTATGTACCTGAAGTTTTTTTTTTTTTTTAAACTGGGGATATAACATCAGCGTCCGGTAAAATCTACATTAAAAGAATGTTTCTGTAAAACTTTCTAGTGCCTCTCTTTCCCCAGTTCTGAACTGCTGGCATCGCCACTAGCTACATTACCTAGAGGGCCGGTATTTTGTATTACTACTGCACTCAGTTAATTGGCGGCAGAAAGTTCTTTAAGTGTAGCTTTCCTAGGGCCAAACAATTTGCTGTCTCGACACATTTAAATACAGGATGCTACATATAACAAAAAAAAAAAAAAACCTGGTTTCTGTGCCATCGTTCGTGGCCACCAATTCGTTAGTTGTCTCTGCTATCGAACTTCCGCGATATCAGATTACGTAGTTGCAAGAACCCAGCCAGGTTTGTTAAAACTGTGACCGCAACATATACATGATCATGTCACGGTATAAAAGCATGTTTTAGGAGTTTCTTGGGACCCATGGAAATAACTCCTAAAACTGCATAACATTTTTAAATTGTTTCAGGAACCACACCCCCTTAAACACACGCCTTCTGTATCAAGAAACGGGTCTTTACAGGGACGTGATCTGAAGGTCTCTGTGAACAGGGCTTCTGCCCCCCCCCTTCCCCATATACGGTGCATCACGATCGGAAAAGGATTCCACTAAAGGTAAACGTCTTTTCTATGCACAACTTCAGTTACGGCAGAGAAAGTCATTAAAAAGAGAGTGGCCTGAGGTAGGCATTTCAGCCTCCCAGGTCGACCGTCCTTGCCATTCCACAGGCGAAAGGTGAGCGTGACCTGGTATGTGGACGTCAAGGTCAAGCGGCGTGCGCCATTTTCCATTTTGAAATGGAAGCGTCTACAAACACATTCTGCAGCTTTCAGGATTTCAACGAAAAGTACTTATTTAATGGTTTCCAATCCTCACAAAGAAATCATCCTTCCCAATGTTAAGTCACGTACGAAATCAATTTCGGCATTCGACACCTGCCTGCCCTAAGAATCCGCTGAGAAATGTTGCGACTCTTCTAAACTAAATTTATTTGTACTTCGTTAGACTTTTGTTACCACCGAGATGGACTATAAGCAGTTACCCATCCCTAATTTAGGGTCACTGGTTTCAGAGAAGGGAGAGAGCCAGTGTCGTAAGGCAAACACATCTATGACTCACGGGATTCGAATCTAGACTAATCTCGGACGAATGGTCAGAGCCCAGCGCTTAAACCACTGCGCCACCCTTTCTTGTGAAACCAGTGATACCAGATTAGTAACGGTTTTAGAGTTGTTCCAGTAATCGTTAAACCTGAAAAAAAACAAAAAAACCCTAATATCCATTGACAATATGACTTTGGAACTAACTCAAGCACTCCCAAAGTGTTTGTAAATAACCAAAAAAAATTGCTTTGTGAAACATTAAGTTTTCTTTGACGTTATACATAGCATGTTACACAAAAACTTACTCTATGTTTCGAGTAAGAATTTTGTTTGATAAATTATAAAACTTAGTATTTAGGAAAGAAAATAGTTTAAGTTTTCTACAATAGTTGTAAATATTTTGCTCAACACTTTAAACCTTGAGTCATGTGACCAAAAGATTTATGCCATCCTTATGAGGAAAGCAATGTACTATAATAGGTTTTCTGTTGTTATACGCTCCAGTCGGGTTCGATATTTAAGCCTAATTGTAGCTCGTAGCAGACAATGCATATATAGCGAAGAAATAGATGAGAAAGTTGCAATTAATTTATTTAGCTTAAACTTACAGTGCATGTTGTCCCGGATTGGTCTTACTAAATTACTATTTAAAGTTTTCCGTTCTCTCGCTGCTTACTCTGTTTCCTATTTATTCGCTTTCCTCGTACTTACTTTAAAATCTACTTAACTTTCATTCTCCCGCGTTGACTTTCTCGGAGATTATCTTCTCCCACCAGACCTGTCTCAACTTCCCGGACCTTAAAAACTATGTCCTACTCTTTTCTTGCCGTGGACGACATAGTCGTCACGCTTCTGGCTGTCACAGAAAGGACTTCGGATCGATCATGGGCAGGAAGAAACGTTCGAACGACTGAATATCCGCCGTGCCTTGGAAGAGCACATTTCCTCGACCCCGGGTACTGGGGTCCGTAATAAAATTAAGGGCGTCTGTTCCTTCCCATTTCTACCTCGCTTCCGTGTGACTTTCATGTCGGGCACTCTAAGCTCAAATCTTCTAGCTACCTACTTCTAAGGGTTGTCTAAGACCTGGGGCAGACACTCTTCCTATAGCCCTCTACATAAATTTCTACTCCATTCCTGGTATGACCTCCGTGTCCAACCCAGTCTCCCTTGGCTCCAATAATAGCAATAAAACCCTTTAGCCGTCTGGACATTGTCTCGGATCACAATGTACAAATAGTTGCGTAGGCTAATATAACCATTAAACACTTTGTCAACATACTAAGTTCGATTTCCATGGAAACGCTGCTGCTTTACAACTCTACTGATGGCCGTTGGCAACCAAACAAAATAACATCGAATATTTCCATGTTGACCGCAGCGACGAAGACTGACGAAGAAAGACACTATTGAAAGTTCCCTACTTGGAAAATAATTAATTCTTAAATCTTGTAAAATGTCATAAGCCCTCGTAACAGAACAGTATTTTTTCAAATAACTATTGTGTAATAAGTAGAATTCGCAGAAGTTTAGAAGATTTCAGGTATAAGCCGCATGTTTATACATTTAGTATTTTTATGTTTTATTTAAGTTTCCTGGCATTGAGGAAAAAAATGTGTTACTTAAATGAACCTTTTTCCGGGGATTTGACGACAACTATGAGCAACTCAGCGCTTTACGCAATCGACCGTCCGAAATTTGGGGATACTGATTCCAGTTAGGGGTGCGACTCAGCGTTATAAGGAAGAAGCACCACTCGTGCCACATCCAGAACTGAAGGTCGGTCCCAAATTGGAAAATTAGCCAAAAACAACTACGCCGCTGACTACTCGGCTACCCTGACTGTTCAAACTTTATTTTTGAACTATTAAGAACCAATCACGCTTTAGAGTCAAAAATTATACACGGGGTCGCTAAATCAATCTTAACACCTGAGGCTGAATGTATCGACAGTGCTTGCCCAGCTGAGCTAGAGAGCCGAAACTACACTAATACTACACGGAGATGCTAAATCAATCTTAGCCTGAGGCTGAATGTATCGACAGTATATGCCCAGCTGAGCTAGAGAGCCGAAACTATACTAATACTACACAGAGACGCTAAATAAATAAATAAATCTTAGCCTGAGGCTGAATGTATCGGTAGTGCATGCCCAGCTGAGCTAGAGAGCCGAAACTATACTATTACTACATGGAGACGCTACATCAATCTTAGCCTGAGGCTGAATGTATCGACAGTATATGCCCAGCTGAGCTAGAGAGCCGAAACTATACTAATACTACACAGAGACGCTAAATAAATAAATAAATCTTAGCCTGAGGCTGAATGTATCGGCAGTGCATGCCCAGCTGAGCTAGAGAGCCGAAACTATACTATTACTACATGGAGACGCTACATCAATCTTAGCCTGAGGCTGAATGTATCGACAGTATATGCCCAGCTGAGCTAGAGAGCCGAAACTATACTAATACTACACAGAGACGCTAAATAAATAAATAAATCTTAGCCTGAGGCTGAATGTATCGGCAGTGCATGCCCAGCTGAGCTAGAGAGTCGAAACTATACTATTACTACATGGAGACGCTACATCAATCTTAGCCTGACTCTGAATGTATCGTCAGTACATGCCCAGTTGAGCTAGAGTTTATAACACGTCTGGCTTCATTAATTCTCTCCAGCAACACAGTAATAAGCCCATGACCACCTTTGCAAATATTTACAACGGAGCTACTGACATTAAAATAATACACTCCACCTTAATATATATTATATACAAGCAGATTGGCAATAAGCATCAAGCAGTTATAGCGGGGGTTAATAACTAGCAAGAGCACATATTGAATATGCCTTTACATATACGCGGAATTGCTAATGGCTGTTCACCTTGCTCTGGTTATAATTCGGCTCTGCATACAATCAATTATTTCCTGCTTCATTTAAAGAAGGCTCGAGTGTCTCCACCAGTTTGTGTATTAATTTATTAGTACACATTTTCACTACAGTAACCGATGGTTACAGACTCTTTCTTTTACCGCCGAAGGTCCGAGTTCGAATCCTATGCGAGGTAGTTTTGTTTTATTGGTCCTCACTGATTAGTAAGTGAATTGTCATCCTGCAGTTTCATGATTTACGAGAAATTAAACTGCATACATTAGATTTCATTTTTTTTTCCAATTTTGAATCAAGTGGCTTCTTTGGAAGGGGTGTTTGATGAACTGCTCAACCTGCTCTGAGGGGGAGAATGACTTCACTGGACAACAAACACTTTGTCTCTGAAATGAAAATAGCGAATCTTTACTAACGTCAATGTGCTGAAAACGAAAATGGCAAAACCTTCCGATTGGCTCTTGTATAGGAGAGATTCCGTCCGCAGCATATTGTGTCATATTGCATTAGCCCAAGCAGTGGCGCCCATATGAGTAATTTTAGGAAGGGGGGGGGGCTAAGAAAAATCCGTACCTTTTTCAAGGCTATCAAACATTTTAGTAAATGTACAAGATACTAAAATACGACAAAAAAAATAATTGATACAATCGATTATTAATATCTTATCATTTTTAAAAATGCTTTAAAAAAACGTTTCGTCACTTTAGTGTTTTAAATTTATCAAAAATTTGGCAATACCAACGACGGCAGCGGGGGGAGGGGGCTCGAGTCCCCCTGCCCCCTTTATGGGCGCCCTTGAGCCCGAGAGCTATTGCATTCGCTGTCTCATGCAGTGTAGTTGAATCATAGCATCGCTGACGTAAAATGATGCAATCATGAGTATAAACTGATATCTCGTAGGTTGAGGAAGTGGTTGTGCGATTTCCTGGACTACACTCCCATTTACTCCTACATCATATACACAAGTGATCCCTGCACTGTAGATCCATGCTGCGATACGTGTTAGAAATATTCCGAAGTGGCTGAAAGGCGGTAAAGTGTCGATGCAGTTTGCCGCATTCTTATGGTTTGGGAAGGAGCCAAATAATGCAAATACCTGTCTTCTGCATAGTACCACCTTTTTCGGGAGGCATTACGAGGAAAAAGACGTGGACAGTAGCGATCCCGAATATATCATCTGCTATCCGACCAGTTCTGCACGGCGAAGGACTTTCCGTTCTCGAAGCTCCGAAAGAATTTTCCATCGATTCCGAGGACGACGGAGAACAACTGATGTCGGGTTCCCCTGAGCCTTCGGCGTTTAATGATGATCCACATGACCACGTTGCGTCATCTGCGCCACACATTCTCACACAAGAATTGAACGATCTTGTTCGCGATTTTGTGCTGGCCAAAGCGGAGTTACTGGGATCATTTCTACAATGAAATCTTCTCAAGGAAAACGTCCGAGTGACTTCGTTTTGCACTAATCATGAGCAGTTTCCTGCCTTACTTCCGAAAGGAAGATTGTTTTGTGTTGTGCTACGATGTAAACGGCCTGATTAATGCCCTTCGAATCAAACGTGACCAGCACAAATGGCGACTATTCAGACTCGTCGAATTGGAGTCTCTAGGAGGTGTTCCTGCAATGGAAACCAGCTTCCATCTGTTCCAGTCGGACACGCTGCCTACATGAAAGAAACCTACGAAAACCTAAACAGCTGTCTTCAGTACAGAAAGAACGGCTGGCATCACTGTGGTGACTTGAAGGTAGTGTCTGTGTTGATAGGTCTGCATCTGGGACATACAAAGTACTACTGTTTTTTGCGTGAATGGAGCAGCTGAGTAAGGAATTTGCATGAAAGTGTAGAGAGACTGGCCTGAGAGGAAAGCTCTGAAGGTCTGAGAGAAGAATGTGCGACACTCAGCACTGGCAAAAACTCAAAATTCTGCTACTATCCCTACACATCAAACTCTGTCTGGTAAACATTTAGTAAAGGCCATCTTTCAATTACCTGGCTGACAAATTCCCTCGTATCAGCGAAGTGCAAATGAAAGAGGGAGTTTTTGTGAGTCCTCAGATCCCGAGAGCTTTTCATTGACATGTTCGACAACTTGCTATAGGGTGATGAGAAAAAAAGCTTGGGATACATTTCCTCTGGGATGAACGAACTTCCTCGGAAATGTCAGGGAAGAAACTTACAAAGAACTGTTAGAGGGTATGTTGTCTCTGTATCACAAACTTAGCTGCAATATGTCCTTAAATACACACTTGGTCCATTCCCACTTGGATTTCTTCCCCGACAACCGCGGCATTGTTAGTGATGAGCACGGTGAAAGTTTCCATCAAGAAATTGCAACGATGGAGAAACTATACCAGGAAAAATGGCCCGCTTCTACGTTGCCTGTCTACTGTTGGGCGCTCACTAGAACAGGTTATCCTGAACAGTTAGACAAGCGACAGGCAAAGAGACGTCGGATGTAGAAGCGGATATTTACTGGGGTATGTGGTAAGTACGTTCAAGAAACTATTTCCAGATCTATCACAAATCGTAACTAATTTTGCATTTCCATTGTCATATTCGTGTTCAGCACCTCGAAATCTAAGAAATTATTAATTAAATCTTGTGGGGGCAAGACTTTTGTAAAAATTTGTTGTCCAGTGTTTCTTGCAGCTTTCAAAACACTATCTCACCTGAATTTTTGTTACTTTCAAAAGCTGGCGCACATTCACAATAGTTGTTACGGTGGTTGTGGTCAGTAGCTACTGGAATAAGAGGCTGTTTCCGAACGTCAGGTTTGCTTCTCCTTGAGTACCTGACTTGCACCCTTCATATCGTGGCTAAGTAACCTCGTGAACTTGTTCCCATTTGCTGAATGCGAAATATTCGCAGCAGGGCCTTTGCTGATCTGTTAACCGAGGAGACATGTAAAAAAAAAAAAACCATTGACAATGTGTTATGTTATATGTCATACAGACATTAACTCTTCAGTGATATCCTTTGTTCCTCTCTATCTAGTACAGAGGTACTACTTATCAGATAACAAAGCTTGTCACAGTTCAATCCAAAACAATATTTACTCAATGCTTGATCGCACTTTACTTGTGTTTGCGATGTTGATTAGTTTTTATCTGATTGGGCCACTGTACACAGTTTAACATTCATGACTACTTATGTGGTGCTATTTCGAACTTAATCCCTTTCCATTAAACGGTGCACGCCGAAGTCGAACGCTTGGTAATCTGATAAAAATGCACAGTTTTTTTTTTTTTTTTTTTTATGTATTTTCATCTACAAAATGGGGAAATAATACTGGAGACTCGCGGAATTTAATTTCAAATGAAATGAATTCCCATCCTGATTCGCGACAAATGCAACAATTTCAAGTTGCGGATCAGTGAATATACATGCTCAATTCTCGAACTGGTTTAAACGGAATAACTTCAGATTGATTAGCTATTTGGGGTTCTTCGTCATGAAAGCCTTTAAAAAGGTAAAGAAGCGCTACTCGCCAGATATCATTTGAAACATGACTAAAATTAAAAAAAAAAACAAAGAAAATTACCCCTTAACTGCATTATTTCATCAAAAATTAAATTTCCTTTAACGATGCTTTGGAAAACGGTCTCTTTCGGCAGGAATAGGTAATCAAAGACATTTTCGTAACGACTCAGACCCAAATCCACCAAAAAATCTCAATGTACTGTATACTTAAGAGTCACGAAATTCAAGTCTGCATATTCAGCTGCAGTATCAACTAAATTCAGCAACAATATATTTGCATTCACTTCGCGAACGGGCTGTACAGTTTCTCTTTACGCAACTCGAAAATCAAGAGATTTGTCATCAACCATCTCAAGGGCATTAACAACTGACTTATGTTTTTGCATTATCTAGAATCGGAGATTTTTGGACATACGTCTGCCAGTGTACGAACACTAGACGAAAGTCAACATGCGTAACTGAAATTTTTTTAGGTGGCGCAGTGGTCTAAGCGCTTATACTTCGATTCACCCTAAAAGATGACACTGCAGCTTAAGGTACAAGCTGCAGCCTTCGGGGATGGCGGAGAATTATGTTCATCGGCGTTACTCACCACTGTGTCCTGCTGTTAGCAGCTGTCAATCATTTCCTCCAACTCATTGGCATCCTTGTCTCCCAAACACGCATATCTACGCATGTGTGTGTTGGTCTAATTTTAAAACTTAATTTCTAAAAATAAATCATTTTTAGATTTGTCTAAAAATGATTTATGTACTTATAAAGTAAACAGCTAGGACAATATATAGTATGATTGATTCTGGGCAATAATTGCGTTGGTTTTCACGGGAAATGTTGGGAACTACTTTTCGTCGCGGCGATAGGTTTCACGTACCTTCTTCCCCTTCAATGTCATCTTAGGGTGAATCGAAGTATAGCTTCTGACTATTCGTCCTTGATGGGTATGGGTTCAAATCCCGTGAGGCATGGATGTTGTGTTTGTTTTACGGCACTGGCTCTTTTCCTTCCCTGTAACCAGTGGCCCTAAAGTAGGGACGGGCGACTGCTTATTATACCATCCAGTTGCTCAAGGTGATCGTTATCACCCCCTCCCAACTAAAGAAAAAAAAACATTTCTTACAAAGTTTAAATCAAGCTTAAATTTTATGGCCAAACAAATGACACTCAAAATGGACTTTCGCAACAAGTTTTTCAGTCTGACCACAAACACTTCTGAGCTTTTAGGCGCGAAACTAAGGTGTTTATGCTTAACACCGACACACAGAAAAAAATACCGAGTACTGGTGTCAACATTACGTTGGCCACACAAGTACCAGATCACAGGTATTTAGTGTAAATAAGGAATGCGCACTTTCCAATGAACAGTCAGTCCCAATCAGTGGGCTTCCGAATCTCAACGCATCGCGTAATGTATCAATCCGCTGTTTATATGCATACGCCGCCGCTCTATTTCGTGTTGAGTATTTGTTAGAATAATAATTTTGACGCGGTAAATGTGGGGTTTTTTTTTCTTTTTGCTGTTAGAAAGAAACTTTTATGCGAAAGAAAACATTAAGTCAAATTATGCAGCCCCAAAGCAAAAGTTGCACAGCCTCACTTGTACATTCAAACATAACATTTGTCTGACACTAATTTATCTTCCATGTTATTTATGTATATAAGTGACTTAAATATATTCCATTTGAAAAAACAAAAAGCTCAAAGCGTTCGGACAGTGCAAAGTTACCTGTGTTTTATGAGGTTTCGGAGCCGACGGCCCACTCGGGTGTCATTGTTGACCCCACGACACAAGGCTGTGCGTGCGCCTCGCCTGGGCGCGGGAACATCACCATTGAATGCAAAATGACTGGAAACCTATAGCCTGATCCGATGAATCGCGGTATAAACTGTTTCGGGCATATGGCCGACTCCAGGTGTAGCGACAACCCTACGAGAAAATGGATTCTGCAGGCCGGGGGTGGCTATGTTATGGTGTGGGGTGTTATCAGCTGGCATACCTTAGGACCCTACATACGTCTGCAGGCCGTTCTTCCTGGTGGAGGCTACGTAACCATCCTTGGAGATCATTTGCACCCGTTCACGTCATGCAACCACTTCGACGGGTGCAACATGTTTCAAAACGACAATGCGCCACTCCTCCGCACTCAAGTCCACAGTCGCCCGATTGTGATTACAAGCGTAAGTGATCCCCAAAGATGGTTACGTAGCCTCTACCGGTCAGAGCGGCTTGCAGACGTATGAGGGGTCCTAATGAATGTCCCCCGATTATGCTGTTCAACGTGTCGTCAGAGCCAGGAATCTTCCACCGGCGAATATTATGGAATTGTGGGACGCTTTTCAGGAAGCATGGTGTGCATTGTCTCCACAGTACTGCAGAGAACTCGTGGAGTCCATGCCCCGTCACGTTGCTTCCGTCATCCGATCGCGAGGAGGACTAACGCGGTATTAGAGTGGTATCCCAGGGTTTTTTTTTTTTTTTTTTTTGGGGGGGGGGTACTTCGGTGTATATAAGCAAGCGGTACCAACTTTAGGCCTCTTGGCGCCAGAAGCATCACTATTTATTGACACCCACCTTCAAGGTTGTGTGTAAATGATCCCCAAGGATGGTTACGCAGCCTCCATCGGTCAGAGCGTCCGTTACATTCTATAGTTCTTCAGCCACATATGAATGATATGCGCTACAAATTAATTTTCCAGCGTGTTTATCTTATTTACGACGCCAAAAACTATGCTCCATTTCGCACTTAATTGTAACAATACAATATTGTGATTATTTGGATTGTTCTTGTGACTGCGAAAAACCTTCCGTTGTCTTTAATCATCACCCCCTCATCGTTTTGAATTACGATAGTGTTTTTTTTTACACATACTCTACCATTTCACACACAAAAAGGGGGAGAGGCAAAGTTCCGCTTGAAGCCTCCATGAACTCGGTGCGGTCTCACCACTCGCATAGTCCTGAAGCCGGCTCTGTACGCAAGACAGCGATCATTTTGCTCAGAGTTCAATATTTGGCAACTTTTCACTGTGTAAGGAAGAGGTGTCCTCGCATAGAGTAACGGGAAACAAAACTTTCAGCAAGATTAAAAGAGAGAAAAAAAATTAATCCAATAGTCAGTGATGGCCTTCGGAGGCAGGGGCAGATTGGCCCATCGGGACACCGGCCACTCGAGAAATGGCTCACCATTACTCGTGTCCTTGTTGTCTGAATTGTTTGGAAAGGACGAATAATTATTTTGGTACTTATGAATAAGAATTGTTAACTTAATTTTAGTTTCTTATCTACAACGTTGTTTTATAAAAAATAAATAAAAATAGTTTCCTTTTATCTACATATATGTTTGGACGTTTGCTCTAAAATGACAAAGCAAAAATTCTCGCCACTTCAGTGAAAAATTTGCCGCACGGCCAAGTACGCTGTTATTAATAAATTAAGCTAACTACAGTTAAGCATAGGTCGTTGGGTTTGGAGCCAAAGGGAAATTGTAGGCCTTACCCTCTTTTTTTTTTTTTTTTTTTTTTTTTTTTTTTTTGAGATTTAACGACCACCGTGAGCAACTCAATGGGCTATAAGCAGTCGCCCGTCCCTAATTTAGGGTCACTGGTTCCAGGGAAGGGAGAGGGCCAGTGCCGTAAGACAAACACAACATCCATGCCTGACCGGGATTCGAACCCGGACCCCTTACGGACGAATGATCAGAGGCCAGCGCCTTAGACCACTGCGCCACCGGGGCGGCTACCCTCCTTTTGAAGGAGGCACTAGCAAACATTTTAGTCTATCATCCCCACACCCTTATCCACACACAGACAAAAAAAAGTGATTACTAGGCAGAGATTCTCCGGAAACCGTGTCTCATCCACATTTGTCTTCAAAGAAACAACGATTTACCTGTAATGGCTCACGAATCAAAATCGTAGTTCATGGCCCAGCAAAAACAAATGCTGGGAAACTGCTGGCCACCAGCTGGCAGTGATGGGTCAATGCTGGCTGAAATCTGTCGCTCACGGCCCGGTAGTGGTCCGTTGGTGGCAGCGCTATCAGTTGGCGAGCCATTGATAGCCCTGCAGCATCGCCGTGAATTGTGGGCCTCCAAGCAAGTGCCACTAGTGGCCCGTTGCTGGCAACCAATGCAACCCCCAACAGCAGGTGGAAGCGACGGGACTGCGCAGAAGCAACACTGTCTCTCTCATGGAACCAGTTAGTTGAAGACGACGCTATCGCCATCGTGTTATTTTAGTGGATGTTAAGAAAAAAATCCATATGTGGAGAGGCGAATTAATTTCCTAATGAAATTTTACGTCGACGAAGATATCAGATTAAGCCGTGAAATACTAGATTACAGCCATGAAATACGCCCACTCCATTCCCATGAATAACAATTCATGGAATGGAGTGTATGAATAACAAGAAAAAAATTTAAACCGCTTGAAACAAATATCCTGGAAAACCATTAAAACAACGTTTGTCGGAAAAAAAAAAAGAATTATACGCGTACAAAATTTATTAATTATTTGAAAGAAAAAAAAAGCAACGCTATGTGGTGTACTCATCCATGGGTTGAATACACAAGACTGGGAGGAATTCGCTTCTAAAAATAACGAGAAGTAAAATAAAATATCTTTTACTCTTTAAAACAAATGTAGCTTCGGACAACAGAAAGGAAAGACACAACGTTAAAAATGTAACAGAATGTGACATGAACCCGGGTAAATACATATTTATTCAACAATCTCTTTTCAAGACGGCAAGGACAGTACAAAACTTTGGAAAGCGACTCTAAGTATGTACACGCCTTGAAAATGAGTGAAGTTCCCTTAAGGTAAAAAAAAAAAAAAAAAAAAAAAAACTATCGTTACGTTGAAAAAATAAATTTATCAATTATATGAAACTGACTTTTATGAAAAATACCTCGCAATATTGTAAAATGAAAGAGGGAAGCATTCGATTACACATTGCATACCAAACAGACAGTTTTAAGCATATGCTCGAGCGTGCCAAATTAGTCTGGTCGGTAGAGAGCTCAGCTATCACGCCAACGGCCCAGGTACAAATCTACTCAGATAGAAACTGGTGTTTTTCCGATCTGTTGAGAAAATTTCCCTAGAGCAGTTCGTTAATTCACAAGCTACGTAAGGGTTGAAAAAAAAAATTGTAGCTTTGGGAAACTGCGGTTATCTTTGCTTTTTTTTTTTTTTTTAATTATTATTATGACTACTACTGGGAAATTGGCGGACAAGATTCGACAAGCCACCAGTTACGTCAAGTGGTTGCCGGCTGCCACAAACGGTACACTAGCGGACCACATTAGGCTAGCCATCATTTCTGGCACGTGCTTACAGGGCCACTGAAGGGCCACTTGTGGCAGCTACTGCCTGTGATGGTCCACTGTTGTGGCATATGACAACTGATGGGGTGCCAACTGTTGGCCTGAACTTCTGGCCTTTCTGTTGGCCGCCCGGACATTTTATTGACGGTTCGGCAGCGGCAACATAGTGCTGGGCCAGCAATGACCCAGCAAGACTGTGTTTGCTGGGGGGGGGTCAAAATAATGAGTAGACTTTACAAATAAGTCTATTCACGAAAGTGATACGAATACAGTTGCGCAGTGGCCACATAAATATACTTATCCGGTACAACACCCTTTTTTGAGCATCGTTTGATATGCTACGTTTAATCACGAGTGCATTTTTAAAATTCCTTCACCCTTAAGTTGCTGTCAAATTTTGTCCACGACTGAATTAGCTTTACAATGTATATTTCAACAATTCTCTTTCACCCAGGAAATAACAGAATTTTTTTTTTTTCACAAGGGAATTTATGAGGTGTTCCCTTATGGTTACGTATGTTTCTGTAGTGGACTACAAGACTAATATTCCCGGCCTGGTTTCGTCACCCCAATCCGCCTGTGCCCTGTTCGGCGGTATATTAAGAAATCAAAAGAAAAGATTTACGCTTTTCCCGAGTGATTCCAAACAATTTAATCGTTTTTGCATTTGCAGGGTAGCAAATTGGATAAATTTATTCCACTCTCATATACAGTAGTTGCAGTCTTGTAATGTACGAAGAACATGAAACTGAAAAGGAAATCTGAAAATACTGATACAAAATTTAAATCGTTTTTGCATTTGTTTAAACGCGAGAAAAAAAAACTTTAAATAGCACATTTTGTTTTACTGGTTTTAAATGAGCTCTTTAATGAGTCTCGTTAAACATTCATCTGATTGACATTTTGCTAACACAGAGAAAAAACACTGGTTTAATTCTCAGCACAAAAAATTTCTTTGTGTACTTCATCGGAAATCAAGGTGGGCAAGTTCTTAAAGACTGATTTTATAACATCACATTCATGCGATTTCCAAGAAAGCATTAGTCTTTCCAGCGGTAAATGAACTCCAACAGTCCCCTAAAAACACCGAACTCTCAGATTTTTTTTTTTTATAAACACCTGTCAAAAGTACAATTTTGATCATAACTTACAAATGTAATGAACAAGTCTTTTCAAAAGTTATTCAAACCAACATGGGCACCAACAGGGGGAGTGGGGTCAGAGGGGTCACTTGACCACCCCTGTAAAATTATTTTTCCCTTTATTTTATTTTATTTATTACTTTTTGTTTACACTCACAGAGCTGGACCACAAGGAAAGATGGAGTCTGGGGCGTTTAATATCCCAATTTTATTGGAAATTTGGAATTAGAAAATGATAACGTGAAAGCAGAAAACCTAACAAACCGTAAGGATAGTGCGCCCTAACAAGTTCAGCTCAGGGTGGTGTGTGCTGAACTTAAAAAGGCTTGGCGTGGCCCTGCTCGACACTGTTCATTATTTTAAAAACAGTTACCAATGCAGATGATAATACATGACTATTACTAACATACACTTTCTTCAAGAGCAGCATCAATTTATTATAATAATAATAGTGGCGGTAGTAGTAATAGTATTAATCTTTCATTTCCACGAATTACTGTTTTCTACATATTAGCCAAACCTTAATTAATTACACTTGACACCCCTTGAAAATTTTCCTGCAGGCGCCCTTGCAAACCAAACAGGTTAAAAGGTATTTTAAGATTTGTTTTAGAAAAAGTGTATAAGTCTAGTTTCCTGCCAGAAAACCTAAAATTATAAGCCACCTATCGCGAAATATTTGCATCAGAAAAGTTGGGGAACTGCATAGAAGTCAGTCGAGCAACTGGCCGCTGAAAGATTTAAAACATGGCTTTCAGAAGAGCGGATATGGCATTTGTTTTGTTACGGAAAAAACTGCATGTGAGAAAAGGCGTGATAATTGTTTGAAGAAAGCCGTACAGAAGTTGGCGTCACATGTACCCTACCCTACCCAAAATATTGGCTGTGGCGAGAATGGAACCCGCATCTCCCGATTTCCTTTCATGCATGCTATTCGTTACATCATCCAGGGTAGCGAATTTGCACGCAACTAGAATTTGGGAATCTGAACAAAATTCGAAACGAAGTATTCATTCGTGCTGAGTATCAGTTAAAAGGAGACATGATCCGTCTTCACAAGATTAAAAAAACCCATCACAGTTGACATTGTGATAAGTTAAAATAATTTAATACACTTAACAGTGGCAAGGGTTTTATATTGATTGGTAGAGTCATTCTGTCAGATGACGTAATAGGAATGAGCCGCACGTTCTCCGAACACTGATAGGTACTGAGTAATATCAGTTTACAAGATTCGGTGATATTGGTCTACCCTTACCACTGTTAAGTACACCACATCTGATGACGATTCCCGGTGCGGGAAAGGAAAGATCATGGTTTTAATCTTGTACTTTTAAGTGTATTAAATTATTCTAATTCGTCATAATGTCAACAGTGATATGTGTTGTAATCGTGTGTAAACAGATAATGCCTCCTTTTAAGTAAACAAAATTCGGACTTTCGCTAGTCTTAGGAGCTCAGGGTCAGAAAAATTTCAAAATTGTAACATGCTCTGTTGCCATGTTGTAAAAAAAATAAAAAATGACCAAACCAAATTTTTACATACCCGAATACCTACACATACATATGCACATGCTGTACTATTTTTTCTAAACATTTCTGAAACAGTATAAGAAACAAAGTACTTTTACTGCATTGCATAATTTGTCACCCAGCAATGAAATTTGAACTCAACTATATTTCACTAAATTTCATAAATTGCACCCAGCTGCGAAATATGAACTCACACGTGAGTCATTTTCATGTCAAATCAGCATAAGGAAGTAACACTTCTGACCGGGATTCTTTTGATTTTCATGCTTTCTAACTTAATCAATGCAAAATTTCAGCTTCCTGCATACAATACTTCTATAGTTATAGGCAGGGCCTGATTTACGCCTAGGCACGCAAGGCACATGCCTAGGGCCCTCAAATTGAAGGGGCCCCAAAATCTTGGTTAAAAAAACAAAAAACTTTCCCTTTTTCAAAATATTTATACGTGGGTAGATGTGATGTGGAGTAACTATATATAAATCGCTGGCAAAACACAAGCAAGTACTGGCAATATAATACGTGATATTTCTAGTTAATATCAGTAACATTTTCCAGATAATTTGGGGAGGGTTTTTGTGTGAGATTAAACAAAAAATTGTCGTGTTGTGTAATAAAAACTAGCAGTATGTGTATGTTTGTATTTGTGGCTTACTAAGATCAACTATATACTTCAATTTCAAATACTGCATGGTTCTGAAGCAATTTTCAAACATTTTGACATTTTAGCTCCCAAAAGTTATATTTGAAAAATCTTTGGACTTAATTCGGGCAGGGGTTGAATCCCCCCAAACCTCTCTCTTAAATACACCCCTGGTTAATATGGTAATAGTTTAGTTTAGACACACCTGGCAAAAAATCCAATGTCCAATTGAATTTTGCCCGTCATATGGCTTTGTCACACACAACTGTTTCATCGATGAAGGTTCAAGTCTTTTCGGATGAAAATCAGTAGGACAGCATAAAAATCTAGGAGAAAACAATATTTTTACCAGGTACTACCGTAATTTAATGTCAGTCTTATAAATGTATTGTGTTTATTAAATTATTACGCTGGATTGTAATACAGTCGCCCAAAATGGTCACACTACCTACTCGATTCCGTAAAGTAAATGTCGAGTGGAGGGGGCCTCGTTTTGGGTTGTGCCTAGGGCCCAATTCTATGTAAGTCGGGCCCTGGTTATAGGACTTTGAAATGTACACAAATGGCATTTTGCGTCTACCATGCCTATCATGAATGACTAACTGGAGACCTAAATCGTCGAAAGCGCTCATATTGGGCCCACTTTAACGACCAATACGCCCGTATGTACAAACAAACGGCCATAGCCGCCCGAAAGACCTGTCTACAGAGTCAGATTTCCTACCCTTATTTATTCTCTAAATTTTCTCGACCTATGATCGATCAGGAGGAGTTACCCTCAGTCATTATTGTCGTTATTGAACAAAGATGGGGAAACAGCAGACATTTTCGGGCATTATGATATTCAGAGTGATACAAGATTTTTGGGTTATGGTCGTTAAAGGGTTAAATCTTATTACCTGAGCTCTGTTTTGAAATATCACAATGATGTGGGCAATTTAGTTTTCATGGTAACCCATTTTGACCTTTAATCTCTCAAAGCACATGTTATTAATTTTATTAAATAAAGCAGACGCAGGAGCCTCTGAGTTGTAAGAAAATTGACTGGGAAGTAAAGGAAAAAAAGAAAAAAAAAACACTTTTTTTATCCTGTAAAGAGGTAGTTTTTTTTACATGCCCTGGGCATATAAAGCAATGCAATTTTTACGCCCTGCCAGGAGTGATATGTAGTAGGTTCGGTCTGGTTCGAGCGTTTGTTAAACATTCGGATGAAGGCAAATATTTGTCAGTTTATTAGAGATCAGACAGTCAGTTTATTGTTCTACACCAAGAACACACACAAACTTCTCCATGAAAGGAGGGAGGATAGTTCACGCTTTTGTGCATCACCGCCTGCACCTCCTGGTGGAACACGTGGAGGGGAAATCTGAGTTCACAACCAGCCGGTCCCTCTACAAGATAACAAGAAGGGGGGGGGGGCTCAAGATTTCTCTTGGGAATGTCACGGGTTTTTTTTTTTTTATTATTATTATTGGAGGTTTAATGACCACTGTCAGCGATAAGCAGTCGCCCGTTCCTAATTTAGGGTCACTGGTTCCAGGGAAGGGAGAGAGCCGGTGCCGTAAGATAAACAGCATCCATGACTCACACGGGATTCGAACCCGGACCCCTTTTGGACGAATGATCAGAGACCGCAACGGGTTTTTTTTTATAATAGGTTTTACGACCACCGTGAGCAACTCAATGGGCTATAGCAGTCGCCCGTCCCTAATTTAGGGTCACTGGTTCCAGGGAAGGGAGATAGCCAGTGCCGTAAGACAAACACAACATCCATGCCTGACAGAGATTCGAACCCGGATCCTTTTCGGACGAATGATCAGAGGCCATCGCTTAGACCACTGCGCCACCGGGGCGGTGCCGTCACGGGCTTGAAATATATTTTAGCAGAGAAACCCAGTGATGACACTTGGGCTCAAAGCTTGGGTGGGGAGGACTAATCTGGAACAACGTGCCAATTATGTTGAGGTGCTAACTGTTTTAGCGTCTGATGAAATTTCACCGGAAATTTGTGCTTTATACAGTTAAACCTGATTCGTGCACGACGGGAAGGAGAAGTCCATGAGACGAGGCTCTCCTTCCCGCCCATAATTCCAACATTCCCACTCCAATCTCAGAGATTTAAGGTGTCTATTGTTTGTCGCTACGAGATCCCCCATGTATTTTAATTTGTAGATTGAACTACAGAATGTCACAAAGCATTCATAAAAATAAGCTCTGATCTCATAAGGAGCCCCTGGGCCTGGCTGCAAATCTGAGCCCTTACATTTTGCGGAACCACATTCATTGATCATTAGTATGTTTTTGTTCGACCCAATGCACTTTGAAAAAAACTTGGGTATCCCTAAAATGGAGCATGTAGAGCTTGAGCCCTATAGGCCCGTGCATAAATCAGGCAGTGTCTAGAACTGAAACAAAACTTTAAAAGATTCAGTTTATGACAAAACGTATAATTCTTTAGGAACCGCAATTAACTTCTAGTGGTAAATGTCACCTGTTCTGATCTTTTTAAATCAAATTTCGCCCCCCCCGGTGTCGCAGTGGTCTGAACGCGGGCTTGCTTCAGACTGTTCGTCCGAGATGGGCCCGGGCGTTAGTCCCGGATGAGGAATGGGTGCAGGCGCGACGATACGGATAGCTTCTTCAGCACACCCAACTTTTCTTTGAGCTCACTCTTTAGTCCCCCCCCCTTCTCGAAAAATATTTAAGCAATTAGAACATGTGGCAGGTGCAACCGTCTAAGATTTTGGGGAACTTGGATAAACGTACGTGAATTTCTTGAATCCACAGAAAGGGCCACGGTGGCCTAGTGGTCAACGTTCGTGACTGCCATGGAGGAACCTAAGGTTAGCTCATCGGACAGGTGCGAATGCTCGAAACACTAAATATCCGCCGTGCGTCGGATGGGCACGTTAAGCTGCCGGACTCCGGGCACGAGTCCCCCGGTAATAAATAAGGGCTTCTACCTCGCTTCCGTGTCACTCTTTCCTATCAGACACTCTAGCACAAACCACCTATCTTCCTATTTCTAAGGGTTGTTTAAGACCTGGGGTCAGACACTCCCTTCCTAAAATACTCTACATGTATGATCTAAATCCAGAGAAATTTTGTTTCTTCTAAATGGTGACTTCTAAATTCTACGTTTTTTCTAAGAGTGGTTGATACACGCAAATGTTATTGTTAAAATTAGTGTTTGTACTTCTGGAAAACAGAGGGAGTCATATGCGCAAACGTTAAGCTAAAATTGCGTAGAAATAGTACCTTACCATAGAGATTCGTATTGATGGTTCCCATACTACATACGTTGAATAAACTGTACTGTACAGCATGCGCCTGAAATTCTTTTTTCGACAAGGGATAACATTATCAGCGTCTGGTAAAATCTACATGAACGGATTTTTTTGCCAAAATTTGTGCCCCGCCCCCTGCATAGTGCTTAGCCCCCCCCCCTCTAATAACCCACGCAGTTCTAAGCGGCTGGCGTCGCCATTGCATGGATCACCGGTGTGTTTGTCCTACGACACCCCCCCCCCCCACTTTCTCCCTACCCTGAAAGCAGTGGCCCAAAATTAGAGACGACTGCTTATAACCTATACAGTTGCTCACAGCGGTCGTTTACAACCCCTCCCCCCCCCACACACACACCTAAAAGCTGCTCTCATGTGCAACGCTAACATATTTAGATCATTTAGCACTCACATACGAAAATTGATGTAAAAAATGTATAGAAAGTTCGGTTTACAGTTCCTGCCAAAGAAGGCAAGAAGTTTATTGATTCACGTCCTTTTAGAAGTGCAGATATTGTGCAGAGCGTGAGTTTCAGCAATCTACCTGGAAAATTGTGCATTCACGCTGAAATGATTTTCGAATTAGACTTAAATATTTCATCAACATACAGCCGTAGAAGAAAAGGCAGAAATGATAATATAAGCACGTACTTTCTAAAATTCCGTGCTTAGTAAAAGTTACAAGACTTGCTTTCACACTACTACTTATAAGGTAGAGTATAAACAGTTTAATCTCAGTAAATGCACCCAATGTGCATTTAAGTTCTGCGTCTCATGCACACAGTGCCTTTAACTACATGGCTATTGTGTTGTCATTTGCTCTTTCTACATATTTGTTTGCTTCGGGGTTAAATGTCCTCTATGAGTAACTCTTAGGAGCTGTTAAAACATGCGCAGCATCTTTGCTAAATCCGGGTCAGGATTCGAACTGGGGCCTAGCTGGGACCACTAGACAAAAGCCATCGCCTCTGACTACTGGGCCACCGGGACCGCACCCAAATATACTGAACACATTTTGAAGGCCGGACTTTTAAGCAACATGACGAAAAATATAATTCCGAAATGCTCACTTCGTTCATGGGATACGTTTGCTTTTTGTGGACTCGAATTTTCGGTATTCGGAATAATTTCATATGGAAATTCTTGAATTGCATTATGTGATCCTTTACGCCTCTTGAGCGGTTCACTGTAAAATAAAATCTTCGGCAGATTTTAAGAAATCACATTTTAAATCATGGCTTTACATGTTTTTACAAAGTTAACCCACATGCTTGTTTACATTCAAAAAGAAACATGGGGAAACAGGTGAAAGTAATTTATTACTCAGTTGTAGAAAATGATATGTCTAAGCATTTTGCTTGTACTTACGGATTATAAACACACACGTCCAGCAATCAGAATTTCGCCTGATTCGAAACAATTCTGAGATATACTGTACCGAAGGCATTGTATTCCACAGATCACAACTATTAAAGCAACAGATTGCTTCACGATTTCAGTACACGATGACTGATGGTTACTAAGCAAATGCGAGGGAAGAATATGCAATTTGTTTACTTATATACAAATGCGAGCTTTTAACGGCACTAATTCTATTGTAAAAACTTTAATAGCACTTACAGGATCCTTTACTAACCAGCACAGGTAAAAACTATTTCTTTTTGTGCTAAAAAAAAAAGTTAAACTCTCAATATGAAGTATTTTAAGAACAATCAAGAAAGAAATCAAGTCGATTTTTTTCTATTTTTAGCTCCCCCCCCCCCGCGCTTATTGCATTACAAAAGAAGTTATAAGTAAATGAACTTGAACGGTTACAAGAGACAGAAGTCTTACCTTTTTTTGGCTTTTCACCCTCCGGAAAGCATACTCTAAACAGGCCAACGTCCCTGCTGAAGTACAATATTTTTCTTCAAAATCCTTGGGATTCACAAGGGGTTCCCTCTGTTCAATGTAGGTCCGATTAACTCTAATCTCATACCAGTTGTCCGTACCAAAAGCAATGGCTAAACAAGCCACAGCAACTACAGCTGTAATCGTTGCAAAAGACAAAGTCACGGCAGAACAGGCCATTTTGCTGTCGAATTTCCTTTACACAATTCCAACAGAGCAGTGACAACTTAACCTCAGCTAGGCCTAAGGTGAGATTCCACTTGACAAGACCTTGTCAGCAACAGGTGATGAAACTTTTTTTACCCCCAGAGATCTACTTTAAAATTTAAAAGGATGACATCCGACACAGATTTAAAAAAAAAAAAAAAAGCACCCACACAAATACTGGTTGCTTGGTTACGAAGTTACAGTGACGTAGACATGATTGTTTCCTACAAAGAGGTTCCGCCAGCCTGCTGCTCCTCGACGCAAGGTGTTCTTCAGACTGGCTTCCGATGAAGAGAATACTCTGGGACTGGCACTCCGTCGGCCTCGTTGTGATGCGTCACCACACCTGCGTGACGTGAGTGGTGGGAAGTAGCCAACCGAAAGAGAGACCCGCCAGGGATAATCGACTTCGCTTCCCCAGAAGTTTCATGGCAGCCACCCGCTCGCTGAAGAAGCTTCTTTTGTCATATTTATTATACACGCTCTCATTCTTCACCTCCTTCTTCGCGTCCTTTCATTCCATCCTTTTTATTTTTCATGTTCTGTTTCTGTGTTGAAGAATGATTTGGTTTTTAAGAGGTGTAAACAAATGTGGAAAAAATGTTGTGGTAAAATTAAAAAAAAAAAAAAAAGAAACACCGTGTGCATCACATTTGGTATCTGCCCAACCTCTTTTGCCTTTAAAGTAAAATTGATGATGTTAGGCAAACGAAAATCTTTCAATGTTTTTCTAATTCTTTTCTTTTGGTATTATTTTTTCAGTTGGGAGAGGACACACAGCGTGCGTCCAAAAATCTTTGAGACGACCACACACACGCACACAGGCGTGACATGTGTGTTGATGTTTGTTTATCAGAGTTATTTACAAAGGGCATCCTGAAAGTAATACCTCGTCCCTCATAAGATTTTTACTTGGAGCAGCAAAACTGTGAAATTTGGTGGCAAAACACTTGGACATATTATTAATAATTCTAGCTTATTCAAAGCAATGTCCATCACTTTCTATACATTTCCGCCATCTTTGAACCCATTGGTAAAATCCATTTTGGAAAAATTCCCGAGGCTGTCGTTTCACCCATGAGTTCACAGCCAGTTTAACGTCTGTCACATCGTCGAAACGTTCCCAACGAAGGGTGTTTTTCAAAGGAGCAAACAGGATAAAGTCTGAGGGAGCCAAATCAGGACTGTAGGGGGGTTGGGGCATAACCGTCCACCCCATTTTGGCAATATCATGTGAAGCCTCCATGGAGGTGTGGGGACGTGTGTTATTATGGTGTAAAACAACACTAAGAAGTGGAATGTCATGTCTTTTCCTTTTGATAGCTTCCTTTCGCTTCTTCAATGTCTGCACATAGTGAGTACTGTTTATTGTTGCACCTCGTTCAAGAAAATCAGTCAAAATGATATCACGTTTGTCCCAGAAAACTGTCACCATCACTTTCCCTGCGGAACGAGTTGTTTTCACATTTTCCTTCGAGGTGAAAATCTGCGGTTTCATTCCATTAATGCACATTTTGTTTCTGGGTCATGAAAGAACACCCAGGTTTCATCCCCCGTCACAACATTAGAGAAAAACGCTTCCCCGTTCCTCTCAAAACAGTCCAAGAGGTTCCGGCACATGTCCACTCTTTGCTAACATTGTTCATGGGTTAAGTTTCTTGGAATCCACTTTGAACAAATTTTTCTGTTGCCCAGATCCTTAATTAATGTTTCCATGGCACTATGACCACACTGAATTGCGCAACTCATGGATTGTGACGAGACGATCATCTGGGATGAGGTCTTTCACTCGTTGCCTGTTGGCATCTGTCACTGCAGTTGCGGGTCTTCCACTCCGTTGTTTGTCCGACACTGAACTTTCTCCCTCTCGAAACCTGTTCATCCGTTTTCGGACATTACTGATATCGATTGTGGCAGCTCCATACGCCGCCAGGTGTCACTTCTGTGGATTTTAGGAATCTCACATCACTCTTTTTCTAGGAACTCAATTACGGCCCGCTGCTTTTCCTTGTCATTCGTGATCTTTATTTCCGATTCCGAAAAAAATTTGTTCCCGCATTGGTAACATATCATAGTAAACGTCAGTGCAGTATCATTAGAATCACTTCTAAATTTCGAAAGTTATTAAGGATGAGGCAATACTTTCAGGAAGCCCCTAGTACTTGTCTCAAAAAAAAAAAAAAAAAAAAAAGAAGAAGAAGAAAAATTTAGAGAGATACAACCAAAGCCGGATTAAGGTGGTGACTAACGGGACTGTATAGCCTAGTGTGCCCCATCTTTACCAAGGGCCCCGGTGCCATAGCCGTAACCACTGGGGGGGGATGATTCACGACCCCTCCAGATTTTCAGAGTCGGAAATTCCCAAAGTAAAGGACCCCCACCCACCCCCCACCCCCCAAAAAAAATTTTCGGGAATATAATGATATAATGCACACTTTTTTATGATGTGAACCGTCTAAATTTAATAATTTAAGATTGTGACTTTTTGTGGAATGCAAACACGTGTATAATATGTACTTAACAAAACAGCGATATCGATTCCTAATAAGCAAAGTCAGCTCTACTACTTTGTAATTTACATTTCTGCCCTATCTATCATAGTTTTACAGTTGTGTTCGCTAAGTTCCACAATTAGCCAGCAGAGGCGCTTATGTCGTGCCCGTTAGATCGCACCTCAGTAACTGTTTTGCTCCTGCGTGAGTGTGTGTGTAGGGTAGGGTAGGGGGTCCCCAACTATTTTATACAGTTTGTATCATCATCATCATCATGATTGTCAACCATTATTAATCCACTGCTGGACGAAGGTCTCTCCAAGCTTCTTGCTTCTTCCACAACGGTCTCTCTTGTGCCAGCCTCATCCATGTCACTCCCGCATACTTTCGAATTTCATCCACCCATCTCACATGTGGTCCTCTTCTGGGTCTTTTCCTGTTTCTTGGAATCCAGTCTAAAATTTCAGCTGTCCATCGATGGTCTGTCCTTCTGGCAATATGTCCAGCCCATAGCCATTTCAGGGATTTTACTTTGATCATGATGTCATTTTTCTGATCCACGAGTTCCTCTTCTTATCTCTCCTGGTTACACCAAGCATGCATTTCTCCATGCTACTTTAAGTTGTCTGCAGTCTTTAAATGTCACTTTTAGTTAAGGTCCACGTCTCTGCACCATACGTAAGCAATGGATGGATGCATTGATCAAACACTTTTCTTTTAAGACATAATCGCATATTGCTCTTGAAAATCATACTGTTTCTTCCAAATGTACTCCAGGCAAATTTCATACGCCGATTAATTTCTTAATCAATGTGACCTTCACTTGATATCTCCTGTCCAAGATATATGTACGTATTGGTTGTCTCCAGCTATTCCCCATCAATCGATAAATCTTCATTTCTTGTAAAAGCATTGTACATCACTTTTGTCTTCTGTAAGTTCATTTTTAATCTCACTTCTTTACTCTTATCAGCAAGTTCCTGGATCATACTCTGCAGCTCTGATGGGGTAGTTGCAAAAATGACTACGTCATCAGCAAAACAAAGGTGAGTGAGATAATCTCCATTAATCTTTAGCCCTTAGTTTTCCCCCTTCAGTGATTAAAAGACATTTTCCAATGTGGCATTAGAGAGTTTAGGAGATATAGTGACACCTTGTCTCACCCCTCTCCCATTTTTATAGGTGCTGTATTCTCAAATAGCCGAATCTTTGCACTTGCATTTTCATAGATGTTATTAATAACATTAATGCATGCATCTTCAATACCGCAGAATTTCAAAGCCATTGTAACTGCTGATGGTTTCACCGAATCAAAGGCCTTTTCATAATCGATAAAAGCCATGCATAATGGAAGTTCATATTCCCTAGCTCTTTCAATTATTAGGAGTGCAACTTAATTCTCAGCCACAGGCATGTCGCGTTGACAGCAAACTACAGCAAATCGAATACGTACCTAATCAGGGAAATAATCCCCGTCGTGTTGCATGCATTTGAGCCATCCGTCAGGGAGCTGCCGAATGCCGCTGCGGAAAAAAGAGGGCTGTTTCGAGTTGATAAAGTCATCAATACTTATGTGGACCTCCTCGACAGAAGTGAAGTACGTATCACTCAGGTGATGTTGCAGGGATTGAAATAGGTGATAATCCGACGGGGCGAAAACTGGAGAATACGCCGGGTGCGACAAAATCTCTCATCCCAGGTCGTTGATCGTGTTTAAAGTCGTTTTCACGGTGTCAGGACGCGCGTTATCCTCAAGTAACAGGACCGACCTTCTGCCCTTGCCGGTGTATGGCCTTTTCCCTCCAGTGCATCACTCACACGAATGAGTTGCTAACAATAACGGCGAGCATTGACCGTTTCACCAGGTTTGAGCAACTCATAGTGTACGACACCGCGCTGGCATGAATATTCAGTTTGGCGATACTGGTGGTAGGCTGACCTGGATAAACACACGATTTGCGCCGCTTAGGATTATCGTAGAGGATCCGCTTCTCATCACAGGTCAAAATCTTGTGGAGGAAATCGTTCTTCGTGAATCTGGAGAGCCAGGACACATCAACATCGTAGCGCCTAGACTTGTTCGCGGCTGTGAGTTGGTGGGGCACCCAACGGCCCTCCTTGTAAATCCGTCCAAGCTTGTGCAGGCGCTTTGCAATGGCTTACCGTGTTACTCCGAGTTCCTAGGCGAGCTCTGACTGTGTGCTACAGGTATCCACTTCCAACAGCAGTTCCAGTTCCTCATCGTCACTTTTCTGTGGCTGTCCCGGACGTTCTGCATCACGGAGATCGACATTTCCCTGCTTAAACCGCTGGAACCACTTCTTACCCGTACTGTAGGACACAGCAGCCTCCCCCAAACTAGCACAGATCATTTACTGGCACTTTTTTACAGCTGAAACGCGAACAGGAGGCAGTGCCTCAAATGTTGCTTCTCGAACGACATTGCAGTCACCGTCAACTTTCGTACATTCTGTCACTACAGCTGTGAGCAGTTACAGGTGCCTGGAAAGCTGTTGGATGGCGCTGCAATCAGCCATTACCGCCCACAGCTATTTGCATTTCCCGACGTTCTGTGATCGTTTGCGGTTAGGTGCCGAGAATTAAGTTGCACACCTAATAGTTCTCTCAGTACGTGGATATGATCTATTGTGCTGTAGCTTGTCCTGAATAAAGCTTATTCTCTCGGTTGAGCTATGTCCATTGTCACCTTCAAGCGGTGTGAAAGAACTTTAGTGAAGATTTTATAAATCACTGATAATAGGCTGATACAAGTAGGTCTGTAGTTCCTGAGATCCTCAATGTCAGCTTTTTTATGTAGCAGCATCATTGTAGCGTTGTTCCAATCCTCCGGAATGTTCCCTTCATTAAGGCATCGAGTGAAAACTTGGGCGAGTACTGTTTCAATTTCTCCACTTGCTTCTTGTATGATGTCTACGGTAATTCCATCTTCTCCTGGAGATTTTCCCCGTTTCATGTTCTTGATTGCATGTGCAACTTCTGCTGGGAGGACTGGAAGAACTCTGGTACCTTTCATAATGTCGGAAGTACATGTACAATCCCTTTCATATAGTTTTGAGTAGAAATCTTTCACTCTTGTCAAAATTTCATTTCTATTTCTTGTTACAGAACCATCTTCTTTTCTCAGTGCCATAATCTGTTTTCTTCCCTTACTCAGATGTTCCTTTGCTCCCTTCAGGCTTTGGTTGTTTTCAATTGCTTTCCTCACTAGTTCACAGTTGAATTTCCTTACATCTTCAGTGATACTTTTTCGTACCGTCTTGCATAGCTCTATATATTCCACTTTGGAAGTCACATCTCCTTTAGATGTCCTCATCTCTCTTCTTTTTTGCATCAGAATTTTGCTTTTTCCTGATAATTTGTTCGTATGCAACTTGTTCTTAGTGCCAGCTATTTTTGTTGCTCTTTCCATAAGAGCCTTGGTTAGTTTTCTGTCGAGATGTTCACTTCTTCCGACGTTAGACCTTCTAGAGCAGAGAATCTGTTCCTCAGTTCCAATTTGAAGGTATTATGATGTTTTTTAAGGTTGGTCATGTCAATGCACTTTGTTTGTTTTATCAGCTTGCCACGCTCGAGTTTCGCATTGAGATGCATTTTCCCTTTCTTTGGTCACTACCTGTGTTGAACTTGTTTAGCACACTGCAGTCTTCTATGACAAATTTCTTGTTACTCATAATAAAATCAATTTCACTTGTCATCCCATTTGGATGTCTCCATGTCCATTTCCTGTGTGGCTTTTTCTTGAAAAAGGAAGTTCAAGATGAAAAACCCTTCTGCCTCTGCAAATTCTACGAGAGTATTTCCACGCTGGTTTCTGTTGCCGTGACAGAATTTACCTACTGAAGTTTTATTCTGTTGCCATTGCCTTTTTTTCGCATTGAAATCTCCCATAATGATCTTTAAGTGTTTCTTGCCTTTATTATTTAGATGACGAATTTCCTCATAAAATTCTTCAATCTCTTCTTCAGGATGACTTGTGGTGGGTGCATAAGTTTGAATAATCTGAGCCTGGTATCTTCTCGAGAGTTAGATAACAAGTCGTGCAACTCTGTCAAAGGAACTTTCAACCTCTACAACTTTTTCTTCCAGTTTCTTGTTTATTATAAATCCAACACCACTAGTTCTGTCAGTATTAGTCCCACGATAGTAGAAGAGATGTCCACTTTTCAGTTCAATGAGATCTCCTTTTCTACTTACCTCACTTAGCCCGACAATGTCCCACTTGATCGGTTGTAGTTCTTCTTCCAATTCAAGGAGCCTTGAATCAGATTCGGTGAAACCATCAGCAGTTACAATGGCTCTGAAATCCTGCGGTATTGAAGATGCATACATTAATATTATTCATAACATCTATGAAAATGCAAGTGCAAAGATTCGGCTGATTGAAAATACAACACACATAAAAATTGGAAAGGGAGTGAGACAAGGTGACACCATATCTCCGAAGCTCTTTAATGCCATATTGGAAAATGTCTTTCAATCACTGATCTGGGAAGACAAAGGAATAAGGATTAATGGAGATTATCTAACCCACCTTCGTTTTGTTGATGACGTAGTCATTTTTGCAACTACCCCATCAGAGCTGCAGAGTATGATCCAGGAACTTGCTGACAAGAGTAAAGAAGTGGGATTAAAAATGAACTTTCAGAAGACAAAAGTGATCTTCAATGCTTTTACAAGAAATGAAGATTTATCGATTGATGGAGAAAAGCTGGAGATAACAGACACTTACGTTTATCTTGGACAGCAGATATCAAGTGAGGGTCACATTCATGAAGAAATTAATCGGCGTACAAAACTTGCCTGAGAGCTTTTGGAAGAATCAGCTTAATTTTCAAGAGCAATATGCCATTATGTCTTGAAAGAAAAGTGTTTGATCAATGCATCCTTCCAGTGCTTACGTATGGTGCAGAGACGTGTACCTTAAGTAAAAGAGACATACAAAGGCTGCAGACAACTGAAAGTAGCATGGAGAGGTGCATACTTGGTGTTACCAGGAGAGATAAGAAGAGGAACTCGTGGATCCGAAAAATGACAAGAGTGGAAGACATCATGATCAGATTTAAATCTCTGAAATGGCAATGGGCTGGACATACTGCCAGAAGGACAGACCATCGATGGACAGCCGAAATTTTAGATTGGATTCCAAGGGACAGGAAAAGACCCAGAAGAAGGCCGCATGGGAGATGGGTGGATGAAATTCGAAAGTATGCGGGAGTGACATTGAGGAGACTGACACAAGACAGACCGTTGTGGAGGAAACTTGGGGAGACCTTCGTCCGGTAGTGGATTGATAATGGTTGACAATGATAATGATGATGATGATACATTTATTCTGCTAACAAGTCGCGGTAGCGTCCACCATTCAGTGTTTGTAGGATGATAGTCAACGGACTTAAGGCTTGCCAGGAAAAAGCTACCCAGACCAGAACACTCCCGCCACTGGCATGTTGAACCCCAACTGTGTAACCAGGGTATAGGGTTTCATGCTGTTTATGGTATATGTTATATGCGAACCCTTCCATCATCATGGTGCAGGAGGAAAAGGGCCTCATCGCTCTAGACGACCTTCTTCCATCTGCTGAGGGTTAATTGGCGACGTTCCTTTGGCCATGCGAAATGTTGTTTGCGATGACTGTGAGTCATCATGGTTACCCTCGTTGGTCTCCGGCCGTGGAATATCAAGCAAAGCAAGGTTCGGCATATGGTGCATGTGGAAACAGGTCGAACTGCACCGCTGTTATATTGGTGGGCGAGCTGGGTGACTGTTGCAAGTCGTTGCTGAGATGTCAAACGCGACACCGGACGCTCACCTCTCGGATCAACCTCTCGTGGCTGACCAATGTGAGCCATTCTTCTGAAATGGCTACTATAGTCCTGGTACACTCTTGATACAGTAGTACGGGAGTAGCCGAAAAGTGTGGATGTTTCCAAAATACTAGCACCTGCCTTCCGGGCTCCAGCTATCCTTCCGCGGTCAAATTGGTTTAAGTTGCCATGCTTCCCCATTACTGGCAAACGTTTACTGATTACATGCACAGGATAGGTGCGCATAATTTATAGTAGCTACAGGTGACGTTAATATCACGTGGTACTTCTTTGTCGCTTCGAATATGTAAAACGGGAGGTGTTTCTAATGCAAAGCTAACTCAGCGTGTTTATAAATATATATATAAAGACCCCTTATGTATATATAGTTATTTGCAAAAGTTTAAGACCACCAACCTTTTCTTTTTTATTTTTACAGGCATTTTTAAATATCTGTTTATATGGGGGTTCAACATCCACCGTGTGTAACTCGATGGGCTATGTTCTGTCGCCCGTCCCAAATTTAGGGCCACAGGTTCCCGGGAAGGGAGAGAGCCAGTGTCGTAAGACAAACACAACATCCACGCCTGACCGGGATTCGAACCTCGGACCATCCCGGATCATTGGTCAGAAACCTGAGCTTGGACCAATACGCCACCGGGACAGCTATTTAAGCATTTCGAAGACATATTCCGAAAATATACACAAGGCATTTTCACTTAGAGATGTTATCTTAAAAAAAAAGCTGAAAATGATTCAGATTAAGTATTTGGTATGGCTTTTCTTTTTTAATTGAGAATTAGACATTTTCTTACATCAATCATACTTGATGATTTCAATCAAAGCTTTCGCATTTGATGACTCATTTTCTGCTACCTTATCTTTCCAAACAACCATACGATTCTAATTGAGATTTAAGTCTGGGCTGTTAGCGGCCCACTTGAACACAGTGATCTTCAATTTAGTCAGAAAGACCTCTTGGATCTGTGGCACAGAGCACCATCATGCATGAATGTGGCACATCTGTGAATGCTCATATGAAGTGTCAGATTATCACATTATAATTCCACATACCCAGGTTCGTTTCCTGGTGCTGGGCGGCAGGGCAGGAAGTCTAGAGCAGCAATACCAGATTTTGACATAGCATCCCATGTCATCTGGCTAGGACGATGTTTCACGATAGCGACTGTGTATTTCTTATCAAAGCTCTTCCCGGACAGGATAAAAGTTCTTGCAAGGTCAATTCATCTAAAAAAATAAATAAAAACAAAGAAACATTACTCCACTTTTCAGCAGCCCAAGATTGATGTCTCCTAGAGAACTCTTATCTCTTCCTTTTTATAAGAGGAATCAGCCAATCCAAATCCTTTGCTCTAACGTCTTGAAAAAGTGCTGATACAAACTGCCGTCTCGTTAGAATGCAGAGACCCATGATCTCCTTTGGGAGCGCATGGCGATTCGTCCTACGGCATAGTTATCTAGGGGCGTTGTTTTCCTTCCTTGGATGGGCGCTCCTTCCGATCGCTAAATTCCCTATCATCTTTAAATTTCATCATCGCATTATGGGTAGTCTTCCTAAAGTGCAACTTTGTGCTTATTTCACGTTCAGAGTATCTTTCTTATTGTATTAGGTGTGCAACTTAATTCTCGGCCCCTAACCGCAAACGATCACAGAACGTCGGCAAATGCAAATAGCTGCGTGCGATAATGGCTGATTGAAGTGCCATCCAACAGCTTTCCAGGCAACCGTAACCGCTCACAGCTGTAGTGACAGAAGGTACGAAAGTTGACGGTGACTGCAATGTCGTTCGAGAAGCAACATTTGAGGCACTGCCTCCTGTTTGCGTTTCAGCTATAAAAAAGTGCCAGTAAATGATCTGTGCTACTTTGGGGGAGGCTGCTGTGTCCTACAGTACGTGTAAGAAGTGATTCCAGTGGTTTAAGCAGGGAAATGTCGATCTCCGTGATGCAGAACGTCCGGGACAGCCACAGAAAGGTGACGATGAAGAACTGGAACTACTGTTGGACGTGAATACCTGTAGCACACAGTCAGAGCTCGCCTAGAAACTCGGCGTAACACGACAAGCCATTGCAAAGCGCCTGCACAAGCTTGGACGGATTCACAAGGAGGGCCGTTGGGTGCCCCACCAACTCACAGCCGCGAACAAGTCTAGGCGCTACGATGTTGATGTGTCCTGGCTCTCCAGATTCACGAAGAACGATTTCCTCCACAAGATTTTGACCTGTGATGAGAAGTGAATCCTCTACGATAATCCTAAGCGGCGCAAATTGTGTTTATCCAGGTCAGCCTACCACCAGTATCGACAAACTGAATATTCATGCCAGGAAGTTGCTGCTGTGCATATGGTGTGATCAGCGCGGTTTCGTACACTATGAGTTGCTCAAACTTGGTGAAACGGTCAATGCTGACCGTTATTGTTAGCAGCTCATTCGTGTGAGTGATGCACTGGACGGAAAAGGCCATACACCGGCAAGGGCAGAAGGTCGGTCCTGTTGCTTGAGGATAACGCGCGTCCTGACACCGCGAAAACGACTTTAAACACGATCACCGACCTGGGATGAGAGATTTCGTCCCACCCGGCGTATTCTCCAGACTTCGCCCCGTCGAATTATCACCTCTTTCGCTCCCTGCAACATCACCTGAGTGATACGCACTTCACTTCTGTCAAGGAGGTCCACACAAGTCTTGGTGACTTTATCAACTCGAAACAGTCCTCTTTTTTTCGCAGTGGCATTCGGCAGCTCCCTGACCGATGGCCCAAATGTATCCAACACGACGGGGATTATTTCCCTGATTAGGTACGTATTCGATTTACTATAATTTGCTGTCAACATGTCGTGCCTGTGGCCGAGAATTAAGTTGCACACCTAATAAAATCACAATTTCTGTCATTTGGACTACACTCAGTGATGCCTTTTGCCCATATTGCGAGCTAGGGAAAATGCAAATCACAACCTCTCTTCATGGAAACCAGCTGCCAACTGAACTTCAAATGCACTGCCGGTTTGACAAATATTTGCTGTAAACGTATAACGCAATCACAAAGTGAAGACGCAATCACAAAGTGAAGACGCAACCACAAAATGAGATGATGCAATTTGATGAAATGGTGGAAAATGGCTGGTGGTCATTTCATGACAAACATAAACCCTACCCTTATTTCACTCCGAGGGCAAATTGTGCATTGAGTAAAAGGTAAAAAATATGTTGGAATTTTTTCAAACTTGTGTCTTCCCGGTCGAACAATTATAAAAAGAAATACGAAAAAGGGATTATACGCCGTCTTGATATGTATCATGATAATAAACACAGTAAAAAAATCCTGCAAGTATATATAATACTGATATTTCGGTGTGTGTGTGTGTGTGTGTGTGTGTGTTCTGTTGTCTTTTCTCACCAATCCGACTTCTGTAAAAGGAAAAATTATGTCGAAGAGCCAGAGAGGTCCGAGGGATAAAACGATGACAAACGACACAAATGTCCATTTTTCGGGATACTTAGGTATGTCAAAAATTGCTTTTAAAATGAAACACTTTTAAGTGCGGTATTTTTAGTACGTCATTTGACATGCGTTCATGTCCAAAACTATACCCAAAATATTGTAGAGATTGTGAATGTATATGTGAGATTTGTCATTGAAAGGTCTTTTTTTTTAAACGTGGACAAAACGATTTACCAACATTTGTGACGTACTACAGAGGTAAAAACATGTGTCAACACGACAAATCTGCAGCGAGACATTCTGTCCGTACAGCTCAGTTGGGAGAACGACTTACTCCGGAGTGAAGGGCCCAGGTCTTAAATAACCTTTGTACTTACTCCGGAGTGTCTAACCCCAGGTCTTAAATAACCCATAGACTATGATGAGACTATGGCACAACTGTCAATGCAAGATGCTTCGATCGACAAGTTAACTGATTGCCAGCGCGGATTAAGAATAGGGAGCCACTAGGCAATCGCTTCGTACGGAAGTTTTTAACGGTATTGAAGATCTCTAAGGCGATGGCTGGTGATGTAATATATGAATGGAAGGGGACTGGGGCTGAATCTACCAAGAAACGTCCCGATAAATCCGAAGCTAACAGAACATGACAGGAGAGTTTTGCAAAGGACTGTCCGCTTAGAACGCCAATCAACATTATCTCAAGTCACGCAAACCCTATGTGAGACTATTGGTGCTGATGTTAGAACTAACACAGTGCGCAGGACGCTGCATGGCGTGAGGCACCAGGGCAGAACAGTCATCCATAAGCCTTTAATAACTTCTACTAATATCACACGCCGATTAGCGTGGTATAAGGGACCCCAATCTTGGATTGCAGACCAAAGGAAAACTATGCATTGGAATGACGAGTCACGGCACACAGTCTATCAGTCTGATGGTCATTTTTTAAACTATGCATTGGAATGACGAGTCACGGCACACAGTCTATCAGTCTGATGGCCATTTTTTAAACTATGCATTGGAATGACGAGTCGCAGCACACAGTCTATCAGTCTGATGGTCATTTTTTAAACAATGCATTGGAATGACGAATCGCAGCACACAGTCTATCAGTCTGATGGTCATTTTTTAAACTATGCATTGGAATGACGAGTCACGGCACACAGTCTATCAGTCTGATGGTCATTTTTGGGCATGGCGGATGCTGGGAGAAAGGAGCCTTCCGGACTGTATCATCCCGACAGTGAAGTTTGGTGGAGACAGCGTGATGGTACGGAGCTGCTTATCGTGGTTCGGCCTGGGCCCATTAGTCGTCTTGACTATGACTGATAAATCCTAGCTAAACGTCCTGGGCAATTACGCACTACCACCGTTGTGGCAGTATTTTGGGGAAGCCCAGTACCTCTATCAGCAGGACAACGAAATGTGTCATACTGTCTGCGTTGTTACTGGTTTGTTTGAGGACACGGGTGTCGAATTTTTGACTAGTCACACTAGAGTCTTGACCTGAACCTTATAGAAAATTCTGGGACGAATTGGATCGTCAGGTGCGTGGAAGAAGAGATCGACCAGCAAACAAAACTGAACTGGTCACTGCTTTGAAGGCCAAATTTAAAAATATGGTGAGGTGTATTCCAAGAGACTAGAGATTCTCATAAGGGCTAAAGGTTTTACGGCACAATATTAAATTTTCTATAAATAAAGGTAATTTGTAGACATAAAAGTGCCCTGATATTAATGGTACGTCTGGATGGCAGATGTTATTGCATGGAAGAGAAAATGAGAATTCTGTGCACAATAGCAATATTACGCTCTTTTCACTGCTGGGCTTGGCTTCGATACCCAGGTAAGACTTGTGTTTCTTTCTCTTTGAAGCTAGTTCTCTTCATTCCGTGAAACTGGTGGTTCGAAGTTGCAGATGAGCGATATTTCTAGTCTTCGAAGCGTCAGTGTGCGTGTTTTTTAGTGCGCACATGTGGGAACTGTTCAGGAGCGCAGTTTGGAAAAGAGTATCGCTCTCCGGGCGGGATCATTATAGCACTTCTCCAGAAATCGAAAGGAAAAGTAAGAAGCTTAAGACATTTTCGGAAAAGGCCAAATGAGGGACAAAAATTTTTTAACGAGGAATAGACATCTATCAATACAACTTTGATAGATGTCTATTCCTCGTTAAATTTGGATAACATTAGCAGCACAGCAGTACGTTAATAACATGCTGAAAACTCATTTTCTACCCTTACTCTCCTAACAAGACAATGCATGACCCTATCTGGCTCAAGTCTCTTTCTAGTATGTATGTGATGTCTGTATCTTACTTTTACTAGCCACGTTTCCAGATCTTTCCCCTATTGGTCAGATCTAGAACATCCTGGAACACCGTCTCCGAGAGCGTTTAGATCCAGCACAAACTCTAGACACTTTTAATATCAGTTCTGCAGAGAAATAGTTAAATTTGCAATTATTATTTAAAGTGGCATTACTACATATCGATACCGCGCGGTCGTGTAGTTCGAAACTTACAAAACACCCCCATTGTAATGTATCTTGCATGCATTTTCTTTGCGACATGACGAGGAACTGGAGCATTCCACATTGTATAAATACACAGTTCAGTCAAAAAATCGTGACCACCCCTGAGGTAATAAAGAACCGTAACTAGCAGCCAGATGGCGTGCGTAGTAACATATGCTAATCATGTAAGGTATCTAAAAGGACACGAACTCGTGGACGGTACGCAGTTTCACGTGAAAATGAGAAAAGGACGCGACCAAACAGAGTTTGAAAACGGAATTATTGTTGGCTACCGACGGAAGTGTGGTACCATTACAGAAACGGCCGATATTGGGGGCTGTTTACGTGGTTCAGTTGTAAATGTTTCGCGAACAGAAGGAAACTGGAAAGACCTGCAGTGATCGGGGTAATAGTTCATGCCCACGATCATCGATGACCATGTGCTGCGACAGCTATCCGGACTAGTACGATCAAAGAGACGGGCTACAGTGGAACAACTGGTCAGAACATTTATTTCAGGTACATTTAGGAGCATATCACAGAGAACAGTCCAACAAACTCTGCTCTGTATGGGTCTCTGGAGTCACTGTCCACTCAAAGTATCCATGCTGACGGCCAGACATCGACGATTACGGCCAGAATTTGCGTCTAAGAAGAGGATTTTGGATCACCTAACAGTGTAACAATATCGCCTGAATCCCGTTTTTTTTTTTTTTTGCTTTATCTTGTAGATGGTCGATGAAGAGTTCGTCGAAGTGCTGACAGAAATCATCCCAGCACGATGCTCGAGGAGAAACAAGCAGGAGGCGGCATTGTGCTCATGCAGAGCATGTTTTCCTGGGAATCGTTGGGAACAATCATCCCCCGCGATCGCACGATGAACACTTCAGGCTACCTATTCAATGTGGCTGATCAGGTGCTCCCATTCATGATAACTACTTATCCCGATAGCACCGGTTGCTTCTAGCAAGATAATGCCCTTTGCCGTGTTGCTATGCGTGTGTGAGAATAGTTTGAGGAGCATTCCAGTTACTTTAGTTTACTATCCTGGCTACTGTACTCGTCGGACATCAATCCCATTAAAAATCTGTGAGATTATCTTAACCAACAGGTTCGACGTCTGGATCCACCACCGATTTTTCTTGATGATCTGCATGAAGCTCTGGTGTCTGCATGTTATAGCATCCCTACAGAAACGTTCAAAAGCCTCACTGAATCAATGACACGCCGTATATCTGTGGCATTGACAGTACGAGGAGGACATACCTCATACTGACAAGTGATCATAATGTTTTGACTGGACTGTGTATTTTCCTATGAAAAACATTCCTTTTATTGAAAGTTCTGGTTCTCGTATTATCCTGTGCGAATTAACATCCAACACGAACCAAACAGCACAGTACAAATGTTGCAGGAGTTACTAGTGCTTCATTTCTTTAGAGTTTTGTGCTTCACTTTTTATAGGCAGTGTACCACAGCGTTTTTTCGGAAAGTAACTAAGAAGGAGGGTTACCTTCCACTGGATCCGAAGTCATGTCGGTACAGTTGGAAATGAACGTGCAGACCAGCTAGCGAAGGAGGCTACTGGTAAAAAAGACATAGATTTTCAGATGCGAACGCCGCTGCAAAGCGTGCGGACGCAACTGAAAACAGCCACATTGGTGGAGTGGCAGCAGAGATGGGATGAGGGTTACACGGGTAGAAGAACACACCGTATATTCCCCGAATCTCGATAAGGCGCATTGAGAGTAATGGCCTCCTCAACCAGGTACTAACCGGGCACGGCGTGTCGCCGGAGTACTTTCGCAGATTTGCGGTTAGGGAGCGAGTGTGCATGTGCGGGGCCCAGACTGCAGATGTCGCACACATGATTCTAGAATGTGCTTCTCTGACAGGGAAGAGAGCAACATTAGTGCCAGAATTGGCAAAAACGAGGGACCTCTCGATCCTGCTCGCGTACCCAAGAGCGCGACAGGGGCTCATCGAGATGGTCAAGCACCTCAAAGAGGAACAGGCGGTCTACCTAATTGAAGGGTGACTGAAGAAGAAAGAAGAAAGAAGAGGGATGAAACCGAAAAGAGCAACCGATGACTCGAGCCCAGAGTCATCACCACAGAACTGACCCTACTCCTGTGGCAATGTAAATAACAATGTAAATATTTAAATATTTCTCAGTGTGAGAGGGCCCATTGAGCAAAGGACTTGTTTCCTACGCGGAGATGGGTTTCTCAGAGTAAATAAATGTGCATGTATATTTTCTGTTTGAATAAAGGGCGGTTGCCCCAAACAGTTCGCGCCAGCAATTGATTCTCCCAGTCAGGGGTAGGGAATTTTCTTTTCTAGCACCTGCCCAAATGGCATGCACACCCGGGTCATGACGGAGAGGTGAGAAGTGCCGGCCCACGGGGGTAGCAGCAAGCTGCAGGTCTACGGACCGATTCTATCCGGATGGGGGAATGCCTGATCCTGGCAGGATTACTCGCAACGCCGTCACTTTTATTTTTTCGAGAGAGTTCTTTTAACCCAGTGGAGTCCGCAACCGATGCATTGATTAGGAATATTAAAACAATAACGCTCAGGTTTATGGTTTCGTTGAACAAGATAGGGTCAATGAGTTTTCGTCTGGATATTGCAACGCAGACACCAAGCTTCTGCGGATGAAGAGGTGTTTCATGTAACCTGTGTGAGTTTTCTGATATCCATAATAGCGTGTTTTGAATATTTCCATAATCTGATGAACAGAACCATACAGGATCCAGAATCCTATCAGTATTTTCAATGATGTACTGTTGAAGCCAGAGGCAAGAGCATACTCGTTTTGGGGGATATGCTGCTTTTGATTATCAATTAGACTGTTGTTACTTTGTGTAGCTTCTTCCTTAGCTCTGGATTCGCCGTTGAAAGGCATGATATTTTGTTGTCATGACAACGTCAGTATAATTTTGAAGGACTCAGCATCATTGATTCAGAAATATCTTGAAGTTTCTTTTCAGCTAGTTTTGGTGGCCTTCCACAACACGCCAAGTCGTGTACTGAACTTATCTCGCGAAGTTTATCTATTACGTAATACCTACACAAAATGGCGATGAGGTACCAGACTAGTAAATTCGGAAATTTATTCGAAAAGTTTTTACTCGCCACGTTCGCGTTAAAGCATACTCAACAAGAAAGACATGCTCCTCCAATGACAAAAGCATGGTAAACGCACGCAACAAAAACTCAGACAACTAATCCGCACACGCACCTACAGAACCGTAACAAGCAACAAGCTTTTCTTATCTGGGATTGCGAGACTTCAAATTAGACTTATACGAGGTCCAAATTTCACCACATCCACTCAACCAGTAAGTGGCTTATACACTCAATAGACAAAATATTGCAGATACGGGTCATGACAAGTTGACATGGGCATCTGCTCGTAGAGTGAAACAAACCCAAACCGAACGTAGACGATAAGTAGGCGGAACGCAGGGCTTCTCAACAATGTATCGCAATGGACGAACATGGGTAAATGTGATGATCTGAGCGACTTTGATCGTGGACGCATTGTCGGCGCAAGACAGGTGGATTATTTTATCGCCCAAGTGTTAAGAACCCTAGGATTCCCGACGGCATTCGTATCGCAGGTCTACCGCCAGTATGCGATCGACGGACGTACCGGCGTCTAGAGAGCAAGTGGTGCCGCTTGGTCCATTGATGACTGGGATCCCCGTAGATTATCTAGGCTCGTTCAGACCAATCGCTTGGCAACGATGGTGCAAATCACATTTAAATGTCGGAGGCCCAAGCAGCTTCAGCGAGTGAACGGTATGGCGCACAAGCATACCATGGGCTACGGGAGCCGACGCCCTACTGGTATACCACTGCTGACTGCTCGTCATCCGATATTAGCTCGTCTGGTGCCGGGAACATCAAAACTGGACCACTGCAAAGTGGCGCCGCCTCGTGTGAACGGCTCGTGTGAAGATGAACGCCATTTTCAGCTATGCCGAGATGACGGAAGAGTTCGGGTGTGGCGTCGACAGCACGAAGTCATAGCACAGTTTTGAACAGAGCTTACGGCCGTTCCTGGTCGGATCTGTTCAAGACGGTGGTGGGTCTGTGATGGTTTGCGGAGCTTTCTCTTGGGAGACATTATGGCCCTAAGTGTGTCTGGAGAGCTCCTTAACCGCTACGCGCTACCAGCCTGTGCTGGCTGATTACCTACACGCTTTCATGTCCTTCGCACATCCTGCGGCGGACTATCTGTTTCACAAGGACAATGCCCCTCCACATCAGACTGCCACCACCCACGCATGGCTCAAGAAACACTCATCTGAGTTCGTAACTATCCAGTGGCTCCCGAAGGTTCCTGGATTTAAAACCTGTGTCTGGGATGCTGTGAAGCGTAACATCAGATCCATAGATCCTGGACCGGGGTCTCAGGCGGCTGTTTTTGGAATTTGCTGGAGTCGTACACTGTACAAGCTATTATTCGCGCTAGAGGAGGACCAACATGCTCTCTAATATTTTGTCCATTGAGGGTACTTTCTCACACTGCCGTTATAGGAAAGTATTGTATTATGATCGTTCAAAAATCGCACTTCCGGTTTTTGATATAATTTTACTAAAATACAAAGTAAATACCCAAGAACGAAAGGTTGTAAACATCAAGTAAAGCGCATAGGTCATGTGAACGCTGAAAACACAACACTCCGCAGAAATGCAATATGAAAATCAAACCATCGCAGAACGAATGCGTATCGGATAGTGAACGTAATAATAATAAGAAGCTTTGGGGGTAGGGCTTTGAAAAATTCCATTCAAGGTTAAACGCTCAGAGGCCTCTCTGCAACAGAGAACAAATTACTAATTGGCTCTTCATCCCAACGATATGTTCGGTAAGATCATGAAGGTTAGACAGATCAGCATATTGTTTTCTGTGCCTTCATTCACTGTTTTAGAAAATTCCATTCACGGATACCAGATGTTCACACCTCATAGTGTAAGTTAGTTACTCCGTATCTTGGTTTGCTGCATGGAATACTGTACGAGATTAACTACAGTCTTTAAAAAAGAAAATACTGAAGGGTGTAACTTTCTCTTTTAGTTACAACATCTATTTTTGCGTCCCCCAGAGCATTCATTTACGGGCCTGGGCTGTCCATTTGCAAGGGGGGGGGGCATATGCCTCCTACTTCCCTGGTAGCTACGTCTCTACAAAGAAACAACTCGGGCAACTGTTGAACTTAAGTCTTCACTACACTCCTCCCACATCCTCATGTTAGATCTAAGGTTTAACATGTTGATTTTATACAGCCTTGTTTGGATGTTCCATACTTTAAACATCTACTGCACTGGACTAAATTGGTCAAGAACAAACAGATCGTATTATTAAGATAATACATTTCTTCGCTTTGAAGTAGATATACAGTTAGTTTTAGATCCCCTGTACAAACATGATGGAATGCAATGACCAAACACAGTACTAAATGCAGTGGAACCTCAGTTAAACGTTTTCATCAAAAACCTTGTAATTGTAAAAAACGAAACATATCAAACGCAAAATTAAAACAGCAAAACGTTTCTTTAATTTCAAAATCTCGAAACTGTTGCGATTGCAATCATTCAGAATACCGTTACAATAGAAATGAAAAGAATGGCAGCAGATGCGTTTTGTAATAGGTTTCAAAGCTTACATTAACGTTGTAAATATAAATACTCGTTCCATCTCAAAATATTTTGAGTTGGACTGCTAATAACCGAAATGTTTGGTACATCGGTAGTTGTTTTTTTTATTAGTTGTAATAATACTGTTTTTTTACGTAGCACGTGAACTACGAAATGTACAAATAAAGTAAACTATTTTATGGACATAGTCACTCTGAACAAAAATTAGATACCTTTACGACAAAGCAGTCGCAGAAGGTAAACGTCAATATATGCAAATTTAATGATCAAGTGGGCTGGGCGTTTTGCTTGCCCTTTATGAAGAGCGTTTACACAGCTGCAATATCCTGTGTAAACATGGGAAAACTGCAGGATATGTCGTATTTCCGGAACGGTCTAATCATAGGCGAGTGCTAAGCGAGAATCGCGATTAATAAAGCAAAGGAAATTACTGGTTTATCAATAGCGACCACTTCGAAGGTTTTAGCGAGAATCGCGACTAATAAAGCAAAATAAATCACTGGTTTATCAATAGCCACCACTTCGAAGGTATTTCGCAAGAACCGTGACTAATGAAGCAAAAGAAATTACGGGTTTACCAGTAGCAACCACTTCGAAGGTATTTAGCAAGAACCGTGACTAATAAAGCCAAAGAAATTACTGGTTTATCAGTAGCAACCACTTCGAAGATATTTAGCGAGAATCGCGACTAATAAAAAGCAACAGAAATTACTAGTTTATCAATAGCTAACACTTCTAAGGTGTTTAGTGACTGGAAGACAAGCGGATCTTCCACATCTAAAAACTATAAATTTGGCAGGAAAGCTGAACTTAAAGAGCGTGACCAACGTGCTATGCGCAGGACCTTTAGGAAGAGCCGGTCTTCTAGTGTACGGTAACTGTGTGCTGAATTCCACTATGGCCAGGAGCAGCTCATTTCGACTCGACGACCCGAGTGATATATACGTAGTTTGGTTCGTATATATCATTCATCGTTTACAGTGGTGCAGACATCGCCGTGAATGGACACTAGAGCAATAGAGGGAAGTGAAGTTGTCAGACGAATATTAAATTCTACAGTGAAGTAATCACTGAATTATGAACACCTACCTAATACTTCGCAGGTCCTCCCTTCGCCCCCAGTACAGCAACTATTCGACGTGGCATCGATTCAATAAGATGCCTGAAGCATTTGGAGTTATGGTCAACCAGGCTGTGTGTAATGCGGCCTTCAGTGCAGGTTTGGAGGAGGGGATTGGTGTATCTAGATGCCTGATATGCAGCTCCATGGTGCCCCATAAGTGCACTGTGGGATTGATATCGGGAGAGTTCGAAGGCCAATCAATATAGTTGAAGTCTGAACTGTATTCCTCAAACAATTCCTGCACAACATTACGCCTGTTGCTCGCCACATAGTCGGCCATGGAAGATACCGTCGCCATTCGGGGAAATGTGCAACATTCTTGGGTTTACATAGTCAACAAGCAATTCGCGATAGGTGCACTAGTCGTATGTTGTTCCACATGCATCAGGGGGGGTCTAAGTACCTGCCAGGTAAATATGCCCCACAACATACAACCACCACCACCGGCTCACACTGTGGAGACCATTCAAGATGGATCGAGTGCCACATGTTATTTACGCTAAATACGTACACGACCATCCACGTAGTGGAAGTAAAAAGCGCAAATCGTCATGCCGGCACGTTTTTTTCTTTTTTTTTTTTTTTTGTGCCAACGAACAGTGGTTAAGAGAGGATGTTGTCGGGGTGGTCTACTGTTATGGCCCATACGTGCGAACGTGCGACGCATGACCATGACAGATACTGTTCAGTATTGACCTCTGTCGTATCGGGTAGTCAACTGTTGAAAAATGCTGCGTCTGTTGGTCTGTACGATTCGTCGAACGGGGCGCTCACTTCTCACATCAACCTTTCGCTTTCCTGAACAGTTTTGTCTCTGGGTCGTTGTTTGACGATTTTCACGCCGGTCATGATATATTTTAATAACGGCGGCTAGCGAACAATCCACTAGTTCAGCAGTTTGGAGAATTAAATTTAGTGACCGCACACTGTATATTATTTTGCACAGACAGTCGGCGGTGAGTGTGGCGAGAACGTAATGAAGCTATGGACTCGGCACTCCTTGATAACACAATACGAGCATCTTGATATGCTATGGAATCGGCACTCCTTGAGAACACAATACGAGCATCTAGATATGCTATGGACTCGGCACTCCTTGAGAACACAATACGAGCATCTAGATATGCTATGGACTCGGCACACCTTGAGAACACAATACGAGCATCTAGATATGCTATGGACTCGGCACTCCTTGACAATTATTTAGCATCGAGGAGGACAAAGGTGGCCTCATTCGATGCTAAATAATGATTCGTGTTTCTTTTTGATGGGGTGGATCATTCTACCTTCGATTTCTAAAAATGAGTGTGACCCTCTTAAGAGACGATATTCCCTACGAAGTTACAGAAGTGAATATGTTGAGGACCCAACTGACTCCCACAAAGAAAGAATTAAATAATAAAAAAGATATTTTATAACTAGGAGTCTGTCCTCCCAGAACACAAGTTTAACGTGACCTATTGCGCACATCGAAAGGTCACTGCTAATTGACGTAGATTGTAATAAAGGTTTTTGTAAGACAGTGCCACATGTTCCCCTGGCGATGATTTTCTGGACTATTTTTTCTTTTTTCTTTTTCTTTTTTCTCCCCCCCCCCCATTACATGTTCGGGGATACACACGTGTCAGGTTTCTTTGCTTTATACTCAATAGATCGCGATCGGGCAACTACGAGTAATGTTACTTTTATTTAATAGCGTGACATTACCCGAAGGAAAAGTAAACTGAATTTTTTTAATCACAATTAGATAAGCATTAATTGTACCTCAGAAAAGACCGTAAATTATCGAATTTCAGACTTATATTTAATTATTTATTTCAATATACATGTTCATTTCAATCACGAATTTGGTGCATCACTCCCGGTAACTCTCAAAGAGAATAAAACGTAGTATGCGTGATCAAAAACACAAACTACATTTTTTGTTCTGAAAATATTGAAGAAAATAGCAGAACAATAATAAACTATCACAGTGTGAAAAGAATTCACTGGAGGATGATGTAATTTATTTTTTTGCGTTTCCATGTTGGAAATAGAAAGCATTACAATAATGAGTAATAGAGTTGATTACAAAATGCTTCCGTCAGAGTGAACAGGACACTGCGTATCTCATTCAGGCCTCAAAATTTCCAGAAGATGCACTTTAAAATTCCCTTCTTTAAATTTACACGAAAGAAATCTGTGCTTAAAGAAAATGGAAATATTTTTTCATACATCTTCGCAAAATAAAAATATTTATGTTAGAAGAAAACACAAATATGCAAACACACAAGAGTCACTGAGCATTTTGACTTCAATGTATTTTCTTTCACATATGCGTATTGAATCATATATAATCACAACACCAAGGTAGCATTGTTGCGGCTCAATCACCATGACAACCACAAAGGGGATATCCCATTGCATGAAGTAGAATTTCGGGGATTGTGACGAACTAACCGCTAATACAGCCTATGCATGTGACGTCAGAAGTCGGAGGTTGCGGACCGACATGGGTGGTGTTTTAATGTTGTCATTATTAGATTACCCCTACTGTTGATTAATTTTGAGAATCTGAACGCCTTGGAGTATCACAAAGTACGAGTATTAGCAGAAGTACAAGATGGAAAATGAGAAATTATTTTCTAACAACAAAAAATGAAGGGTGCAAAAATGCATCAACAGAACTTCGTATTCGATATTTGCTCCAATGAAATGTCCAAGAAAACATCACCATCAGTCATGATGTGCTCATAGAATCAAGTATACGTATAACGTTCATGCATACTTATCCAATCATACAAAATAAAATTCGTTACTGGCTGGCAACCATGGATTCTACCTGTATTACAAACAGACATGTAAACTTCCTGAATTGGAACGCCTATGTATTTGTAACAGTAATCTCTCAAAGATAATTTTCATGTTATTATTGTTTTACATTGGTGATACATGTGGAAAATAAGTTCGGGAAAGTTTTTTTGCAAAGGTTAAATGACGCCCCAGTGGCGCAGTGATCTAAGCGCTGGCCTCTGACCATTCGCCCAAGTGGGCCCGGATTCGTATCCCGTGTGGCATGGATGTTGGGTTTGTCTTATAGCATTGGCTCTTTCCCTTCCCTGGAACCAGTGGCCCTAAATTAGGGACGGCGACTGCTTATAGCCCACTGAGTTGCTCACAGTGGTCGTTAAACCTTCGATCAAAAAAAAAAAAAAACCCAGAAACGTTTCCCCATGCTCTGTACATTTTAGCTGGCAGGATTTAGTTACACAACTACAAGTTGAGCAAAAAGATAGACATGTCTTTAATAAATATACGAACATTGGCCGTTTTCCTTAACACATGTAACATACCTTCCAAAGACATTAGAGGAGGAAGAATAGATTGGCAAAGAGCATACTACTTCCGGCGTACACTGAAATCCGCCATCTTGGAGAGTAGCCAGTATGTTGACGTTTAGGCGCGAGGGTATTTTGAATTCTAAGTCTTTAAGAATTTGATACAAGGAGTGTTCAAATGAAAAGGTACGAAACGACAATGTGGGTATAAATGAAGACTTTATTCAAAGTATACACCATAGGCCGTAGCACAACGATCTCATTGATTAACGAGCCGAAGGATTCCTTGTTCCCAGAATTCCTGTGGCCGTGACGAGACCCATTCCTGCACAGCGTCCTTGAGTTCGTCGTCCGAGTGGAAGCGCTTCCCTTTCAGATGTTTTTTCAGGGGACCAAACACATGGAAATCGCAGGGCGACGTGTCCGGGCTGTAGGACGGATGGTCAAACTGCTCCCACTAGAACTTGGCCAGTTCCGCGTGTGTGACCCTGGAGACGTGTAGACGCGCGTTATCATGGAGCAGAACCACACCCTCCGCGATTAATAGCGGTCGGTTTAACACCTTCCGCTGTCAGAAATCGGATAACGCCTCGCTGCTCCTCAATCGTCGAATTTTGCAATGTGAACGCCATCCTGTCCTCACACGCACTGCCGCGTCAATTGGACGGCGCTCTTTATAAGAGCCTCTGCTCTCTCCTGCGAATGTGGGCCCCCGCGCTTGCTCCGATCCACGCCGGCGACTCCAATCGCATCCCTAGATGTGTCGCTACGTTCTCCCATAGCGGCATAGGCAAATATGTTAACGGTCACGTTCTTATGACGTTTCGTACCTTTTCATTTGAACACCCCTAGTATATTTAAAGTTAATTGGCAAAATAAAATGTAGATAATTTATTAATAGTTTACTTTCTTCTTTTTTTTTTTCTGATAGGAATTTTAACGACCACCGTGAGCAACTCAATCGGCTATAAGCAGTCGCCCGTCCCTAATTTAGGGTCACTGGTTCCAGGGAAGGGAGAGCGCTAGTGCCGTAAGACAAACACAACATCCATGCCTCCTTCTTTTTTTCATTTCTCTTCTCTGTGTATATGACCTGCCCCGATATGGCCAGTTATTTTCCTGTTAACTAGCTTCGTTTTCTTTTTCTCAAATATGAGAACTTGCTAGCTACAGTTTTATCCAGAAAGTTCTCGGTTCCTACGCGAATATTCTTTCTACGTCATTTCTGCAGTACACAATGAATTGAATGAAAACTCTTGCTTTCCAACGAACATCTATTTTTCGTCAACTCCCTCGTTCACAGATGGCGCTGCATGTTCAACTAATTCACCAGCATTATATTTGCCAGTCTGTTCTCTTCCAATATCTTTTTTCTTCTTTTTTTATTTATTGGAGATTTGACCACTATTGTGAGGAATAAATCGATGGACTTATAAGTAGTGGCCGTCCCTAATTTAGTGTCACTGGTTACAGGGAAGAGAGAGTTAGTGCCGTAAAACAAACAAAACATTCATTATTCACCGTAATTCGAACCCAGACCTAATCTCAGTCTAATGGCAGCGCCTAGAACTGCGCCACCGTTGCTGCCCAATGTCTTTGGTATTTCCTTGCTAAGCAATGGTAAAACGGATGTAAACAAGCTCCGCAACCACCGAACTTCCTTCCCATGATGCAGTGCGAGGTGAATAAGCCTTTTCCAAAGACAATGGAGTAGCTTAGACTGGCAAACGTAATCCTAGCGGTTCTGAAACGACGGAGACCAATTGAACGCGCAGCGCCATCTATGAATGGGGGCCAGGGAGTTGGTAGTGAACAGATGCTATTGAACAGCAATAATGCTTTATTCTTGTTTTCCAATAAAGACATTGCAGTAGCATAGACTAGCTAGCGGTTGTGAAACGGCGGAGACCAATTGAACGTGAAGCGCCATCTATTAATGGGGGGGGAGTTGGCAGTGAACAGATGCTTATTGGAAAGCAAGTATGCTTGATTCAATTCATAATGTACTGCGGAAATAACATTGAAAGAATGTTCCTCTACGATCGAGAACTTTCTAGATCAAATTGTAATTAGGAAGTGCTCACATACGAGGAAAAACAAGCAAGACTAGTAAGCAGGAGAATACTAGGCTATATCGCGGCCGAACATATACATAGAGCAGTAAAGTAAGAGAAAGAGGAAAGAAAACTCAACAGGAAAACTTTGCATCACATACACTTAAATCGTAAAGATACATCAAAATCTGAAAGATTGAAATACTCGAGCGAATACGCCAACGCACTGGATACTCCCTGTAATGGTTTCTGTGTATGCCGGAAGTAGCATGCTCTTTGCAAGTCTATTCTCCTCCAATGTCTTTGATCTTCTGAGAGCCTCCCACCCAACCCACAAAACCTCAGCGGGGAGCTGAGAACATGAAAAGTCCACCGGTAACGACAAAGAATTCTGCAGATTCAATTTTGGCCGGAAAATGCGTTTTCTTTATTACTGGCGGTTTAACGACAACCGTGAACAACTCACTGGACTATAAGCAGGTTTCTGGAATCTGAGGTAGGTGTTTATAAATTGCCTAATCGTCAAATTTTAGTGTAAGCCTCCTTAGTGGTGCAGTGGTCTGAGCGATGACTTCTGATCATTTGTCCAAGATGGGTCGGAATCCCGGTGAGGCATGGATGTTGTGTTTGTCTTTCGGCGCTGGCTGTCTTCCTTCTCTGGAACCAGTGGCCCTAAATTAGGCCCACTGAGTTGCTCATGGTGGTCGTTAACTTAAACCTCTAATCAAAAATAAAAAAAAAACATAGTGCAAGATTTAGAGGAAGAAAATGTGTTTGTGCTCGTTTTGTTCCGCATGGTTGAACATCTACAGTCAGAACATAAAGTATTCTATGCTTCAAATTTTGATACAGCGCCAGTAAAAAATGAACTGAAGGTGCTTTACTCCCTTGATGAATACAAAAAGAATCAGTAAGAGACATTACTTGTTACAAAAAATTGGACATTGGACATAGCGTTTAGTAAGGTGTACAGATTAGCACACGTAATATTAAACGTTCCATCAACAACTACAACTGCCGGAAGACGTTCTTCTCTATTAAAAAGAATCATGATATATCTTTGAGCTACACAAGGGCATCTACATTCGAGCAACTTGGCTGGTTTGTCAATAGAAGAAAGCATTATTTTTAAATATGAAAAAGTACACGGAAGAAACAGTTTTGTGAAAACGTAATACCAAAGTCCACACTAAAGGAAGGAAGAATGAAGTTCATGTACAAATAAATTATTCAGAAGAAGAATGGCCTTCATGCACAAATAAGTGTTCAAATCCTAATCCTTATAATTATTTGGTATCATGTTAGCAATAGCATGCACCTAAAATTTAGAAAAAAAAGTTACTTCTATTACTTAACAATTAAAAATTAAACTTCGCAATTTTTAAGAAAAACAGTACTGGGGACGGGTGAGATAGCCCAAGTCTCGGACCCAAGATACGCCACTGGTGACAACTAAAATGAAATAAATGAAATGAAAAAAATAAATAAATGAAATGAAAAAATAAAGTCCCGTACGACATAGGAATGAGACTGGCCGGCTTCTAGTTGCTCTATCGCTAGTCGCCGTAGAACGTCGGTTACACGTGTATGAGACACAAATAAAGCGTTTGCAGCCAGTGGAAAGTTCTTACATGCGCTGTCGAAGAGAAATTTCACTAACGTTCCCCGATGACTTTAATTTAAGTATGTACTCGTAACTCAATCAGCATGTTGGACAGCTTTTTGCTCACTGATATGTGAATTTCCCAACTAGTATTTTTCATCGTGTCCATCTGCATACGTCATGTAAACAGAAGAATATATGAAAATGTCTTTCGGTGGGGGTTGGTCGGGCCACAGAAAATGATGGTTTTTGAAATCCACCAGGACAAAACAAAAGTTGATGAAAAGCAGAAAAAAAATTAAAGCATTAGTTTCTGATATAAGTTTATGCATTTTTATTAAATTAAACCAGTTCTTTATAATGCATGCGGCATATTAGCAAGAAAATAAACACTTACAAATAAAACAAAAATTAAATATTAAAATAATTTTAAATTAAAAAAATAAAAAATAATAATAAAAATAAGTTTCTTTAAAATAAACACAGGGACCAATGCTCCTTGACACCTCTTACATAAATACTCCCCTACGGATGATCATCGATACATTTCATTGAGCACTTGGACTGGCTACTATTACCTTCAAGTCTTTAATTTTGGAAAGCAATGTATACAGTATACTCGTACATCCAAATACCCTTAAAATTTTAGCTTTGTGCAAACACAACGTCAGGCTCCCACACGTACGTCGAGCAAAATCAATAAAACATATGCTGTTAATTTGCCTGCAAGAACACTAAACAGTAATTTGTAAAAGCTATACTGCTGTACCAATACATTATGCAGATATTCTAGAAACATTTTGTCCCAAAGGAATATCAAATAAATTCCTTCCTGTACCATGATTTCGCCATTTCATTTCAATATTACGGTATATAGGAAGGCGAGCCTTTGTCAACAGCGCGTAGCCAATGACAGAAGGCACGTCTCGTGAGCTGGATTGGAGGATATACGGTATAAGGTGTGTTGTAGGCATTCTAAAAACATATCACTCGTTGCTGTCATGGATAAAAGGAGCGATTTATCAGATTTGCAAAAAGGGATGATTATCGGCTTTCGGGACAAGGGTGGCAGTATTTCTGAAACAGCGCAGTTTGTGAACTGTTCGTGTGCTGCTGTGGTTAAAGTGTATCATGATTGGAGAAATGGCACCATTGCAAATAAGCGACGTGGAAACTTCGGAGCACCACGTGCCACTGATGTGAGAGCTGAACGTAGTCTGCGAAGATGCGTGAGGGCCCATCGACACGCTACAGTGGAGCAACTTACTGTCCGAATGAACCAGGGGTGCTACAGGAAGTGTGTCTAAAACGACAGTTCAGCGAACCCTGCTGTGTATGGGGGCTCCAATGCAGAGGAATGGTCACTGCACCTATGCTAACTAAAGTGCATCGGCAGAAAAGGCTTACAATTGCACGGCAGTATCGGAATTGGACTTCCGCCGATTCGCAAAGGATTGCCTTCTCCGATGAGTCACGTTTTCTGCTTCATCGAACGGATGGACGTTGGTGTATATGGCGAGAAACTTCAGAGAACAAACACCCTTCAACCATGTCTGGAAGAACACACGCTGGTGGGGTCATCGTTATGGTCTGGGGAATGTTTTCGGGTCATTCCCTAGGTCCACTCATACCTGTGGAAGGCACTATGGCCGGCATTCGTTATGAATCCATCCTTGCAGACCACGTACACCCATACATGCTGATTGTCTTCGCTGGGGTGGATGGGATCTACCAGCACGACAGTGCGACGTGTCACACCGCTAGAATTGTCCGAGAGTGATTGAAAGAGCACGATGAAGACTTCAAAGTACTTCCCTGGCTCCCTTATTCCACAGACTTAAACCCAATTGAGCATTTGTGGAACCACCTCGATCGTGTTGTTCGCTCTATGGATCCTCCTCCATGCACCCTCCGGCAGCTGTCAGATGCACTGCAGTCAGCATGGCTCCACATACCTGTGAACACTTTCCATCACCTTATTGAGTCACTCCCAGCCCGTCTAGCTTCTGTCCGCGCTGCACACACCGGTTACTCGACGGCCCAAAAGTTAAATGTGATGTTGTATAGGCCATATAGGCGCGGGCAACTTCATACAAGCTTATGTAAACAAGTTAGTAAAATCATGCAATGCATTGATTATGATACGCTTTCCAACATACCAGAAAGCATTACTCAAGTTATTATTCAAGTTATGAGGAACATGGCTGTAGAATAAATCTCGCTTCTATGCCCTGACCTTTGACCCCATTTCGATGATATTTAAACAGAACCGGTTAAGTATACTTCCGGAACAACATGATAAAGTTTTGTCTCAATCGAAACATTTTTACGTAAGTTATGACGCATAGAAGCGATGGAATGGATCCCTCTCCTATTTCCTGACCTTTGACCCCATTTCGCCCATTTTCAATACAGTTTGTCCCTAAGTGGTCCCCTACTACATACTAAAATTTCATCGAAATCGAACTGTATTTACGCAAGTTATGACGCATGAGGGCAATGGAATGCATCCCGCTCTTATGTCTTGACCTTTGACCCCATTTTGCCCATTTTCAATAGGATTCGTCCCCAGGTGGTCCCCTACCACATACTAAAATTTCATCGAAATCGAATCATTTTTACGCGAGTTATCGTGCGGACGGTCAAAAGGACAGACAGACTGACGGACAGACGGACAAAACTGGAGCATATACGCTTCTTCAACCTACGGTTGGAAAGCTTAAAAAAGAAATTGTAGAAAGTCTATAAATAATGAGTGCTCCTCCCTCTTTCCTTTCTTTGTATAGTGTGTTGTGTATAGCGGAGGTTGAGCTGGGACACCGCGTCGGTCCGAGACAATGGAAATATAATACTCTACTGGGGGAAGGCAATTCCCACTTAGGTGGTTCCACACACTGATTCCTTAGCACAGGGTGGCTGGTGGAAGCAAAATAAGAGAAAACTGGGTGAATACTTTTCTCTTACTAACAATATTCCTCTGCTCGGATGCAGTTTATATAAACAAATGCTGCAGGAAAAGTAGCCTCCTTTCTTCCCTTTCGGGCTATAAATTTATTTTTTCCCCCACAGACATGCGCCTTTTACTTTTATTTTATTTTTTCTCTTTTCTTTTTTTTTTTTTTTTTTCGTTTTTCTCCCCAACCGCACTAATTTGTAGTTCGACGAAAATCCCATAACTGCTCTTGTAATCAAAGCGTGAGGATGGCCGACCTCATAAATAGCAAAAAGTTTTACTCCAAAAGGCGAAAATTAGAATCCGTTGTCAGGCTTCCTTCTCCACGGATACCTGATCCCACTGCTGGTCCAGAATTATAAACCCCGCTACAGATCTTTCTGTTGTAGATGAACTAACTGTTAGTCCTATAACAACCGATTCTATTGAATCAAACACAAGTGACGACGAATCAAGGTTTTCCGGTTTTGAAATTTCTTCTGCATCTGGTTCTGATCCAGATTATGAAATCAGTACTGAAGAATATGATGATGATTTTGATTTCTTGCAAACAATGGAAGAACATCGGTGTTTAGACGTGAATCTCGTACATCGCGAACAGCAGCAGATAATTTGGGGGCCAGTTGATTCGTCAAAGCAAAAGGTAATTTCATTGACAGCACCCTCAGGTATATGTCCCGATGTAATGAATTTAGACCCCTTTACAGCTATTGACATTGTCCACTATCTAGTGACTGATTATATTCATCTTCTAATGGTTACTGAAACAAATAAAAATGCTAGCAAGACATTCAAGGCGGTATTCTATCATCACATTCGAGGATGAAGCAATGGGTGCCAACATCTGTAAGTGAAATGAAACAATTTCTTGGTCTGCTTATTTGGATGGGCCTGGTTAGATTTCAGAAGATTAAAGATTATTGGTTCACTCATGTGTTGTTCCAAAACCGAATTGCACCTAACACTTTCAGCAGAAACAGGTTTCAACTCCTACTGAAGTTATGGCACTTCGCTGACAATTTTCAAGATCCAGGGAACGATCGCACTTATAAGGTCAAAAGGCTTATGGAGATACTGCTGTGCAACATGAATAGATTGAAACAGAAATTTCTGTGGATGAAAGTCTTGTGCTATTTAGAGAAAGACTTGGTTTTAGGCAATACATTCCCGGAAAGGCCCACAAATATGGTATAAAAATTTATAAGTTATGCGATTTATAAGTTATGAGTAGCCCCAGATCAAATTTGTACTCTATATTAACAAAAAAAAACTATTTGTAATATATCATGAAAATTTCGAAAATATACACAAAAATCTACGGAATCTATGCAGAAAATAATAGTATACCCATGGGCCATAGAAGTAGCGAGCGACTTCTATGGCCATCTAATTTGCGATGTATTTCTTCAGTATGTTGCGAAGCAGTCTAATGCTTCAAAACATGCGAGACGTTCCTGCCAGCAGGACGCACACGACATAAAGGCAGATAGGAATCAGAAAAATCGTCTGCGTAGCTCAGTTATTAGAGCGACTTGTTCCGGAATAAGCGGCCTCGGGTTCGAATCCCGGCGTAGACCAAAAATGACGGAGAAATTTACTTCGTTATACATGGGTAAATCTAGTGAAAGGAATGCAAAATAAAAACCAAATTAATTGAAATGTTAAAGACACGTGCACCCAGTGTAGCTTTCCTTTTATGAATTTTACTTATTTTTTCCAAACGGGATAACATTTATGCCTCATATTTTTTTTGCCACATGCTACTTGCCATAAAAACAAAATATAATACAAACGTACATATATAAGTTATATATCTTTATATATGTATAGCTGAATATTTAAAACATCAAAAATTTCGGAAATAAACCTGATATTTTACGAAATGTATTTAAAAAAAAACAAAAAAAACAAAAAAACAGCGCATTCCCAGGCCACGGAAGTTGCGCGCGACTTCTTATCGCCAGGCCATCTGCGTTACAACACCTGCATTGTGTTGCCTAGCAACCTAATACTTCAAAACGCGAAGAAGTTACGTCACCTAGCGGAAGTAATACAAATCAAACCGAAACCCATTAACAAATTGAAGTCGCTGGCGCCAGCATGGCCCCTTTCAACAATTTTTTTGCTGGCACCTGCGCCCGCTGGCAGCGAAATGTTTAATAAACATAAAAGGAATAACACGTAAATCCAAACACACAGTGATATGCCCAAATTTGCTGCCTGCTATCAGGCCAGTTCTTCACTTACCTATACCACTGCCGCCAATAAATGTAACTGTAGATGTTGGAGACTCGGAAAAGGATGCAGTTAGCCTAGTTCAATATGAGGAGCAACATCACCCTGCTTTAGATGCAAGTACCTCTTTCTTTTTTTTTTTTTTTTTTTTTTTTTTTTTGAGACACATCTGCTACCTCAATGTGGTTTAAACGGCCTCGTTCGAGATTTAAGTTTGCATAATACAGGCTGGTGTTTTGCGGTCTAGGCTGAAAGACTGGAATCTACTTCTGCGAGACACTAAAGGGAAAGACTGGAATCTACTTCTGCGATACACTAAAGCGAAAGACTGGAATCTGCTTCTGCGAGACACTAAAGTGAAAGAATGGAATTTACTTCTAAAGTGAAAGACTGGAATTTACTTCTGCGAGACACTAAAGTGTGCTTATTTTCGTAACCATCAGGATGAGTTTTAAAAATTTTGTTCTCAGGAAAATGATTTAGTTTATTGTAACAATATTTGGTCTGTGATAGAAGCTCTTTGTCATGAACATAAAACAAGTGAGTGGCGATTGTTCATTGACCCTTCTACAACTGCTTTGAATGGTGCCCTTTTGCACAATGGTTAGCACGTTGCCTTCTGTGCCGTTAGCTTAAACCGTTCATATAAAGAATCTTACGAAAATATGAAATTCAGTATGACAAGTACAATTGGAACATCTGTAGCGATTTAAAAGTCACTGCGCTGTAACTTGGTTTGCAGCTCGACTATACTAAATTTTGTTGTTTCTTATGCGAGTGAGACAGTCGAGGAAAGAAAAATCATTATTCAGGAAGGAATGGCCTAAGAGTGAATCACTTACTCCTAAACAGAAAAATGTTGCACATCCTCCTCAAGCCACCCTGAAAATATTTTTTTACCTCCACTTCACTTAAAATTAGAGCTTTTTAAAAACTTTAAAGCCATGGATAAAAATAGTGCTGGATTTGCTTATTTGAAGGAAAAGTTCCCTCGAATAAGTGATGCTAAAATTGAAGAAGGCGTCTTTGTGGGCTCTTAAATAACAGTTTCAATTCAAGATGGAAAATTCGAAGACCTGTTAAACCAAGTTGATAAAAACAGCTTGGAGATCTTTAAAAGTGCTATGGCAAATGGAAGAAGGTCATCTGGAGTGATGAGTCCTGTTTCCTGCTGTACCATTCTGATGGCCGAGTTCAGCTATGGAGCAAACAGCATGAAACCCCTGGTTGCACAGTTGGGTGGAGGTGGTGTTCTGGTCTGGGGAGTTTTTCCCGGGCAAGTCATAGGTCCGTTGGTTATCATCCCGCAAACACTGAATGCTGGACGCTACAGGGACCTGTTAGAAGACCGTTTCAATCCATATCTGCAGGAGGTCTACCCAGACCAAAGTGCCATATTTCAACAGGACAACGTACCGTGTGGTCGAGCTCATATAACTACTGAATGTTTTGAGGAACACGGCAACAAATTCGCCACATTGCCTTGGCCCCCAAGTTTTTCCTTTGTGGGGTATACAGGGGTGCAGCCGAGGACGGGCCACTTTTTTTCAAAACCTGGTGATGCTACGCAACTTTTTACCTTCCTCTCTCTCTCTCTCTCGGCATGGGCGTACTGATAGCCCCCCCCCGCAACCCCACCGTGCGTGAGACTCCCACGTCTAAGAGGGCCTCTAGACTCAGCGCAAGGATTATTCAAAATTTTTGCTGAAATTTCATATAAACTGGCATAGAAATAACCTGGAATCTTCGAAGGCATTTTTTGAATAAAGTATTGAAAAGGAAAACAATTCTTCGTATTTCTTTTCCCAGTAAATAAGTAAAATATTCAAGAAATCATTTTCGCTTCAGTTTATAAAAACTGGGTGACGAGAAAGCAACTATTCCCGAGGACTTGAGGCCTCTTTTCACAGCCATTACAATTAGCAATAGTTCTTATGCATGTACACTGCCGGACAATTGCTAAGGACGGATGACAATAGCAACGATAGCAACCATAAAATGGAAGGCAGGAAAATGTGGAAATTAGCATAACTGCGAGATACAGTAAGACGTGTTGTGCATATGCAGATTTTGGATTGCCGAACTTGTTCGTGACGTCATAGCGCTGATAAGAGATATAAAGGATTTGACGCGTATTGACCGTTGTTGTTCAAACGCAAAGTTGAAAGGAAAAGAATCAATTGACGAACTTGCAATTTTCAGTATGTCTTCCCGACATCACCTAGATGATTTTACGCGTGGCCGTATTATTGGCAAGATTGAAGAAGGACGAAAAATAACAGATGTTGCCAGGGAGTTCGACGTCAGCCACAGTGTTGTTTCAAGGCTTTGGAAATCATTTCAAACAAATGGAGAGTGTAGCAAACGTCACGGGGGAGGTCGTGTTCGCAGTACGACACCTGCAGAAGATCGGTACATAGTGCTGTCAACAAAAAGACACCGGCGCAGCACAGCTAGTGAGGTAGCAAATCAGTTTATGGTTGCTACTGGCAAGCGGATCTCCCGAAAAACTGTCGCCAGACGTTTGCATGAAGGAGGACTATACGCCCGCCGTCCTGTTGTGTGCATCCCATTGTCCAGACGTCACCGTACCGCCCGTTTGCAATGGTGCCATCAACATCGCATTTGGACTGATAACGACTGGTCTGCTGTCCTCTTCTCAGATGAGAGTAGATACAGTCTATCATCTGATTGTCGACGACAACTGATCTGGCGTGATAGTGGTACTGCATATTGTCCAGCAAACATACAGGAAAGGGACCGATATCCGACATGTAGTGTCATGGTATGGGCTGGCATCATGATCAATGGCCGTACGTCCCTCTATGTGCTTCCAACTGGGACTATGACTGGCCAACGATACATTAATGATGTTCTGCTACCTCATGTTCGCATGTTCCGTGGTGCTGTCGGTGATAGATTCATTTTCATGGACGACAACGCAACATGTCATCGAACAGTCGCTGTCCAGGAGTGTCTTGAGAGCGAGGATATTCAACGCCTCGTATGGCCAGCACGTTCTCCAGATCTGAATCCCATTGAAAATGTGTGGGATGCTTTGGGGAGGAGTCTTGCTGGTCGCCAATGCCCTCCAATAAACAAGGACACCCTCATCCGTGCACTGACAGAGGAATGGGATAAATTACCCCAAGAGCTGCTTGATAATGTTGTGCAAAGCATGACACGACGTGTGGAATCTTGCATCGCCCTCCATGGTGGCCATATCCCGTATTGACATCTTACGCCGGAACGCCTGCGGACGGTAATTGCATTTTTTCACGTTTACGTATTCTGCACAAAATGGCCTGTTTGTCCCTTGAACACGTTCCAAAGTCTTCTGGATTTCAGAGCACAATAAATTGTCTTTCTTGTAATGTCCTGGCATTCTGACATTATTTTATTTCACTTGGCATCCAACCACACTTACTTTTTTATGCGCTATATAGCCGTTTATGATCCGTCCTTAGCAATTGTCCAGAAGTGTATAATAAAACAAAAGAATGCGAATGAAATATCAGTTGAATAAATGAAATTTTTTATATCAGTGAGTGTTATACCTTAGACTTGTTTGCACATAACTATGCATTCTTCAAACATAATGAACAAAAAGTGTTCTTCGCGGGAACAGAAAAAACAGAGACCTATGTAATTTTTTTTATAACAGAGTCAAAACAAACAAAACTTTCGGTATGTGCAAAACATTGCGACATTATGTTAAGTGTGTTTTTTATACTCAAGAGTAAATAATTTAAACAATTTTACTCTTTTTGTGTTACAATTCTGAATTATTACTTTTTTATTTGCTTGCTTATATTTTCGTATAAATCGGAACATTTCCATGAAATTATTAATTTTGGCGTAAGTGTTTTGTAATACTTTGTATAGGCATAAAACTAGGACCGTCATTTTAATTACAACGTGTACATTTGTGTTGCACGCAATAAAGTGTAACTTTTGGGTTTACGAAATATACCTGTAGGTTTCAGAGAATTTGAATTATTAAAATGCCAGTAAAACCTTGTTAATGATATGGAATTTGAAAGTTTCAGTAATCGGGAGCAAACAGATTTTCGCAAAAGAACACCTAGAAGAGAAACACAACATAGCATTTATTGACATACATTAGTACGATGTCGGTCCACCTTTGGCCTTAATACATGCTCTGACCCTTCGAGACATGCTTTGACAAGGTTTGGAAACACAGCGATAGGTATGCGCTTCCATTCAGTACATAATGCTGCCGCTAACTGTTGCTTAGTAGTAAGCATTGGGTCCAAAGTTCTTATGCGGCGCTCTAATTCATCACTGTACATTAATACTAGTGCACTATTTGCTTGTGAATTTTTTAAATATATTGTTTTAAATATATATTTTATTTCAATATTTCAAACTTACTCGATGTATATTATTTAAATTTATTTTTTTCAAAATTTTCAATGTTTCAGGATAAATGTTACTCTATTTGTTTAGCTTTTCTTTGGCTAGGCTATTCACACTTATTCAGTATTACATTTTTTCTGTGGGATTGCATAATTTGGGGTGTTTGTCATCCTTCTAAAAGTGTAGTTTGCTGAAATTCTCTTGGTTATTTGTGTGAGGTCGGGCAATGTGGTTTAGTTTGTTGATTTTGGGTTAGCAGTCCCTGTTTAAATCTGTAAAATTTAACCTTAAATTTAATTTGTCCTTATAGCAAACTAAATTAGTAGAAATCCACACTTCTATGGTCTCTGTAGATAAGTGAGTGATTTTTTTCATGCTTGCCCTTGACGAAGCCATAAGAGAATCAGCCACTGATCTGCTTCCCTACGTTCTCCTTGGGTTTTTTTTCACTTGTTCGGAATTCGTTTGCTTCGGACGGTTGGGGTTTGTTATGTTTTTTCTTCTGTTTGTTCTCGGTTTTATTTTTGTTTTATTTTCCTCCTATTTAAAAAAAAAAAGAATTTCTTGTTCGGTTTTTACATTATTTCAGTATATGTATATATATATAGGTCTTCTATTTGGATATATAATTATATACCTAAATACAAGACCGTGACGTCAACCCCCAGATGAACGTTGCGAACTAGGAAAGTTGATTAAGCTTGGGTGGCCAGCTCGCGTTCAATAGGTGACAAAAGGGCACTGATAATTTGAAATCAAACAGTGCAAGAGGACGGAAGCCTGAGCTTCAGAATACTGGACCACCAGTCTACCCAACCTCAGTAAATATCCATTATAATGGCGAAAACAATTTAAATTTAAAGAACTGCGAGTGGTTTTTATAGCCCTATTTAAATAGCAAGCGATGTACTGTATTATTAGGGCTCATTCTCTGAACTGTCCATTACTGAAAGCAGGGCAGGCAATGCCAAAAATCTCGGGGAGGTTTGCAACCTTCTCGGAAATAACGTGGAATGTGCCGCTCCTCCAATATTTTTTAATTAATTTTATGAAATATAAACAACGCATGTTTCGAGGCCTGTAGAGAGTTCTGACATAATAAATCATTGGCCGTTACCGAGCTACGCCTCTGGCTTTTCGTCTTCAATAACAGAAGAAATCGTTCTCGAAAAAACTACGAAGTGCAAAGAGACTTCAACACGAGTCAGCTGATGACGTAATTAAAAGAAAAAAAGCTCTAGTTCCGGAACTGAAACCACATGAATGGGGAAAAAAAGGAAAACTAGGTTATGCTTTGGCAAAAGAGTGGCAAAATAGATTCAGATATAACCAAGGACAGGAATGAAATGGGCAGTTACCGGATATTTGGCTTCGAAATGAGGTCTAACATGTTTGTTCATCTTCAAAGAAGTTTGTAGGTTTAACGTGTAGTTAATTTTCTCGCAGTAAATTCCAGATTGAGTTCCAACTGTATAAATCACGCATTTATTCAAAACTTAAGAGGCAAACAAGAAAAATATATGCATATTTTTTTGTTTCGGAGTATAGCGACCGCCATGAGCAAAACTCTAAGCAGCCACCCGTCCCTGAGTTGGGGATACTGGTTCCAGGAAAGGGAAAGAGCTCCGTACGAAAAACATTCCACAATCTCCTCATCCAGGACTCGAACTCAGAACGATCTCGGATGACTAGACGGAAAGTTACGCCTTTGACCACTGGGACAGCGAGGCGACTAAAAATATTTAGTCAGAAATTTGAAATGAAGCTAAAACAAACTTCGTTGCTCTCAAAAACGTTCTTCAAAAGCTTTAGATAACAAAATTTCAGAGGACTTATGCTAATTTTACCATTAAAAACAATTAAGAAGATTCCTTTAGTGCCATACAATTCATTTTCATTCAAAGCCGTCTAATTAGAACCGGAAGCAGCTGTTACTTTTTGTAGAGTCGTAAGTCAGTCTTGCGACATGAGGTAATTAAGTCATTTAGCAGACAGAGTAGAAGTGATGGATGACGTCATGCCTGTCAGTTCTCCTGCTTCTTTTAAAAGTTCTGTCACAAAAGGGAAGCATTTCTGTAGCAATAAACACACCGTACTGACCTACCACTCTTTTTCTTCACTCTTTTTGGCCTATTTTTCATAGTGAATTGCTGCCATTGAAAGCAAGGGACGTGCAGGGGTGGGAGGGGGGGATTTAAAACATTAAACATATTTACGAAACGGAGTGCAAACTTCTTCAATCATTAATTCGTCTTTTGTGCCACAAAACGATATCGTAAACATATTTATTGAGTGACATGAAAGTGAATGGCAAATTTGTCACATACATTCTAATATTATTTCTGCCGCCCCGGTGGCGCAGTGGTCTAAGGCGCTGGCCTCTGATCATTCGTCCGTAAGGGGTCCGGGTTCGAATCCCGGTCAGGCATGGATGTTGTGTTTGTCCTACGGCACTGGCTCTCTCCCTTCCCTGGAACCAGTAACCCTAAATTAGGGACGGGCGACTGCTTATAGCCCATTGAGTTGCTCACGGTGGTCGTTAAACCTCCAATCAAAAAAAAAAAAAAAAAAAAAATATATTATTTCTCGGAAATGAACACTCATAGTTAGCGTGACATTCTAAATAATAGCTTTGCAAGAAGGAGGGCCCTAAGGATTTTAAGTTGAACTTGTCTGAAAGGCAAAGCACGTCATAAGTTCTTAACTTGCATGAACATTTTTTGATACCACACTTTTGAGACTCATGTATCTGGAACATGAATGCTCTCTCTAATTTTGGATAAATATTTTCAAAATGCCAATGCACGCCTACATTTGCATTGAATTGGTTGGCTGCTGTTCCTACAGTAATTTTCATCGCATTTAGGAACACCATTTGTGAACCCATAACTGATTCAGTACACACTCATCACCAAAAATGTTACCTTATCTACAAGCTGTATTATGCAAATGAGCTGTAGTTATGCAAATGAGCATGAAAATGATTGGTTGATTTTAAGTGCGCAAAGACCGTGTTTGGCCAAAGATCGCTGCACGAAAATGCAGGACAGTGATATGATTAGATGAAAGAAGAAATCTCGGATCTGACTTTAATAAAAATATGGTGGATGACTCGAATCTAGTCAGTCGTAGGAAAGGTTGTCTTTGGAAAAAGCAGAAAAGTATATGTAGTTTAAAGAAACTGAACGTGACCTGAAAGTCTGGTTAACGTCGAAGGACACCATTTGCACAACTCAAACGGATGTTTTTTGTTGTTTTTATTGGAGGTATAACGACCACTGAGAGCAACTTAGTGGGCTATAAGCAGTCGCACATCCCTAATTTAAGGCCACTGGTTCTAGAAAATCGAACCCGGACACATCTCGGACGAATGATCAGAAATCGACGGATGATTAATAAGATCAGTGAGTTTGACCGAGGTCGTACCATAGGTCTATGTGAAGCAGAATGGTTTATGTGACGCATCGGAGTGCATTTTGGGATGTGATGCGTGAACAGTTGTACTGTGCTGGGAACATTGACAAGAAAAGGTGTTTGACATCCTGGTTCGTGTGTCGCCCTCGAGTTACTACTGATCGACATGAGCGGCTGATTCTGCAGGTGTTTATCGGTAAAAGAAACATGATATTCAGTGACGGAACGACCGATGGAGTACGTCAGGGATTTATTTATCAGCACCATTCATACATAGGCACCTGCACAAAGCTGGTGTGCGACAGACCGTCTTTTCCTCTTCGTACCACTCCCTCCAAGACACAGGCACACCAGTCTGTAGTGGTATAATGAACAAGCTGAGTAACGTGCCGAGTGAAGAAACAGCGTCTTTAGTGGTCAAACCTGTATTCGCGTGTGGCGACGTGCGGATGAAAGAGCTTGCACGTCGTGTATAGCTGTGCGCCGTACAGTGCTCGCTGCTGATATCATGTTGTCGGACCTCATCTCTTAGGACAACAAGCCATTTCTCATAGTTATCGAGTACAAATTTACTCCCCAGAAATTGCGGGCACCTTACTCCATCCTATGGTCTTACCACTCCTCCTTCAGAGGGGGTCTAAACACCCTTTTCCAGCATGACAATGTCATTTCACATACATCAGGCATTGACCAACAGCGTCTGCAAGTGGTTCCCATGCTACCATGGGCATCCTAATGGCTAGATCAAGGGTCAAGTCTGTACAACTCCAATTAGAAAGTTGTGAAACGTATCGGAGTACAGATCAGAGCAGATCATATGTAGAGGATTTTAGGAAGGGAGTGTCTGACCCCAGGTCTTAAATAACCCTTGGAAATAGGAAGCTAGAAGATTTGGGCTAGTGTTCCCGATAGGAAAGTGACACGGAAAGGAGGTAGAAAGTGGGAGGAAGACGCCCTTATTTTTTACGGGAGGGCCAAAACCCGGGGTCCGACGGCTTAACGTGCCTATCCGACGCACGGCGGATATCTAGTGGTTTCAGCATTCGCACCTGCCTGGGATAGAACCTGAGGTTTTCTCCGTGACAATGTAGGAGAACAGAATTGTGATCAGCGTGTATATATGATGGATTTGGATCTGCAGGTGCAAGTGCAAAAAAAACTGGAGAATCATAGACCAGGATGTTATTAGGAACATTTTTAATTCACTTCCTGAAAGTACAGCACACTAAATAATTATGGCCTTTCATATTTTTGACAGATATAAACAGACGTGAAAAGCAATACCTGTGTTATATACCCCACATTTGAAAAGTACTCACTGGTGTCCATAAAGGTACTCTGCATGTGCGTGGCTAAAGCTGATCTGTGAAATCAACCTTCAAAAAGCGAAGCAATTATAGCCCTGCTCAGTTGAATGTTTAGCGATACTGGTGCTCTTGGGGAGAAACAGCTGTTAGTGATTTGTACGAACAGTCCGAACACAGAATTAACGAAATAACTTGTTGAAAGTGTTAAGTTTAAAAAAATAAGAACGCCGTCCTGCTCTCGAGTGCGTAAAATCGGACGGGGGAAAATTGATGTTTAAGAGCACAAACTGATATGAATGCTACAGATATTTCCCGAGATATCAATAGGAGCTCAAAAGTCGTCGAAAATTACCTGAAAGATGCAGCTGGGTACGGTAAAAAGGAAGAACACCGGCTGACCATCTAAAGTTACGAATCGGAAACTTCCTCTTCTGAGGCGCGAAGCGTCAAACAGAATTGTAACTGCTCGACAACTGTGCGACGAATTGGATTTGCCAGTTACTGTTCGACGAATACAAAAGTTGCCGAATCAATCAGGACTTCGAGAAAACTCCAGAGGAAACCAATGCTGTCTTTAGCCCACAAAGCCAATCGAAACAAATTCGCTCGCAGTCATATGAGTTGGAGCTCTGAGTCGCGAAAAGGTATTTTCTCCGACGAGAAAAAATCTGGATAGCCCGGATGGTATGCACAGTTATTGGAAGGATGACAAACAGGAACCGCTAGTGTTTTCCACTCGATATCAGATAGGCGGTTTGGTTATGATAGGGGGGGGTCATTGGCTGGAAAAAGAAAAGTGATATTGCATTTGTGGATGGAAAAATGAACAGATCTGGTTAACAACAAATGTTAAGCAAACAGTTTCCTCACTTGCTTTAAATATTATAGAGAATGTGTGGTATATGCTGGCACTGAAGGTGTATGAAAATGGCTGTCATTTCATGAATGAGGATAGTTTGAAAACAGCTATTTTTGAATCATGGAATTCTATCGATATGAAGATATTCAGTACTTGTATGACAGCTTAATTCGTCGAATGAAAGCTTGCTACTATGCTAAAGTAGGTGGACAAAATACCAAAAATCTCCAGCTTCTAAAAGTGACACATACGAACTAAAAGCCGGGAGACCATGATTATTTCCACTTTCTTTTTTACTTGAACGTGTACAAAGCCTGTACAAATATGTTTGTTTACCATAAGAGCTGTTTAACTTTCTTGTACAAAATTTAGAACGCAATTTATTCAATCTAATCTATTTTTTTATATTGAAATTATTATTTTTTATTTTGCTGAATAAATGATGAGTGAGCCAAAATTGTTTCGCCGCCTGGTAAAACGTTATGAAGTATAATATTTTTGCTCAATACTTCTATCACTTTAACAGGCGGCCACTCCACATTCTAAGCTTCACTAAATAAGCTGCAAATGTGATCATTTGTTTCTTACACTACTTACTACCTTTTGTCATGTTGCTTCATATCGCACGCAGAACATTTCTTTTTGGTGGTGCAATTGTTTCAAAAAGAAGGACATTTAAGATATCATGTTCTAGAAATATGGTAAATTCTGTAAATAAATGACAGAAAAGTTAAGTGTTCCGTGTAAATTTTGTCTGCTTTAAAACCCCTCAACCAAATTTCTTGTAACCGATCAATAATGACACTAACTATCAGGATTTCTTTACCTCCATGGTAGTTGTAAACTAATGTTACCAACTCAGAGTGCTCGAGAGATCGTTGAAACTAACAGATGTGATTTAAATTCAGTACATAAATACCATTCGCTGCGGGCACGAAATATGAGAATTTTCGAATGATACCCCTACCAGTTTTCAGGGAACTTCACCAAAGGTTGCAGCCTCTTCACCCATTCTCTTATGCAAGAATTACCTTCCCCCTACATTTGGTTTTACAACTCTTAACTCCATCGAACTGCTGTCTTCTCAAAAGTACGGCTGTCTGCCACGGGCATTAGCCCTCCATCTACACCGAATAGTTTATATACTGATGTTGCTGGAGTGTAATCTCGGCACCAAATAACACCTATTCCTCAACAACTTGTTTTTGTTGCTGCTCCAAGACCTAACAAGCCTTCCCGTTTTTACTTCACAGGCTTCCTCTTCTAACATAGCAATCGTAACACTGGCTCAACGACGCCTTGATTTGTCAGTCTCAGTTGTCAACGGAGGCAATATTTCAACATACCTCGAAGCAAACAGAAAAGTTGTTGCTTCGCACAAAATTGCTAACATACACATGGATGATCTAAAACATCATGACCAATGCGCCTTTTTTTTTTTAATGGCAGCAATTACAGGTAAAAGACGGCGCTTGTGAAATCTATGAAACGGTATAAATAACACCTGATACTAAGCTCTGATAATCAGTGTTATTCTTGTTCTTCAGATGAGAAAGTGAGTGGACTTAACCGAGTTTGACGAAGGCCAAATTGTAATGTGCAGACGACTAGGATTGAGACGGCAAATTTTTGAGAAAGCAAGGCTTATGGGGTGCTCACGGTCAACCTGGTTAGTACCTTCAAAAAGCGGTCCGAGGAGGGAAACCACGAACCGCCGGAAAGGTGTGAACCGACCACGGCGCATCGATGCTAGAAGTGAGCGAAGGCTATCCCGTACGGAACGAGCCAACACAAGGGATACTGTGGCGCATCTCGCCGGTAATTTAAATGCTGGTGACGGGACTAATGTGTCACAATACACGGTATATCGAACCCTGCTGAAAATATCGCAACAAAGTCCCATGCTAACCTCGGTTCATTGCCAAAAACGCCTACAATGGGCAAGCGAGCATAAAAACTGGACCTTGAATAATTGGAAGAAGGTCATCTAGTGTAACGAATCTCGTTTCCTGTTTTATCACGTGGACAACCGGGTACTTGTGCGTCGTTTACCTGGGGAAGTATTTGCACTAGGATATACTGTTGGAAGCAAACAAGACGGTGAAGGAAACGTAATATTTTGAGCAGTGTTCTGTTGGAAAACCCTGTGTCCAGTCATTCGTGTGCAGGAAACTATGGCGTCAATCACCTACCTAAACATCACTCCAGACCAGGTACATCCTTTCATGGTAATGGTATTCACCTTTAGTAGTGCCTGCTTTCAGAAGGATAATTCGCCATGCCACACTACGTTTTTCGAGAATGGTTCCTAAAGAACACTTCCAGGTATTGTCCTGATATCCAAAATCCCCAGACGTTAATCCAATCCCTGCTTCTGTGACTTGCTTTGGAACAGGAAATCCTATCTACCGCGGCTCAACCACGTAACTACTAAAGTTAAAAGATCTGCGGATGACGTGTTGGTACCAAATACCGCAAAAAAGCATTTAGAATTATTGTAGCGCATATGCCTCGCAGTGTAAGGACTTTTTTGGCAGCATGTAGAGGACCAACAACAATTTAGTCAGGTAGTCAAAATGTCTTGGCTCTTCGGTGTATATCTCTACAGGTGTTATATCAACGTGTTTAGCAATTGACTTGTACTCTCTCGACATCTGTACCACTCCACTAACTCCTTAGTATTCATTCAGTGTAGTCATTTATGTTGATGTGACTCACTGTCAGTGTTGCCAAAATGTAAAAGTTGTTCGGGGAGGCAATGTACCGCTCAGTGAGAAAACGTTTAACCAATAGGTAACTGAATTCACATAAAAAAACGGAAAATCAAAAGAAAAGTTAAGTAGAGATGTATATTACAAGAGTTCTTATGCGTAAGTAATGACGGTAGATTTTATTCTTTGTACTCATTCTTTATTGCTCAAGCGTTGCAACGGTAAAAAAAAAAAAAAAAAAAAGAAGTATATATATATATATATATATAGTATACGTACATAATGTGCGTACATATATATAGTGTACTCCTATAGTTTATATACGTTTGTGACATACGTCGCTCTTAATGTCTTTGGGGATTTGGGAAGTAGACCCCGTGTAATAGAAAACACTATGTCAGACACTATGTAATTTTTTGAACTAGTAAAATAATATTTTTGAAAGTTTAATTTGTGACGTACGTTGCTCTTAATCTCTTTTGGGCTTTGGGAAGAAGACACTATGTCAGACGCTATGTAATTTTTTGAACGTGTAAAATAATATTTTTGAATGTTTAATTTGTGACGTACGTCGCTCTTAATCTCTTTGGGGCTTTGGGCTTTGGGAAGAAGACACTATGTAGTAGAAGACACTACGTAATTTTTTGAACATGTAAAATAATATTTTTGAATGTCTAATTTGTGACGTACATAGTTCTTAATCCCCTTGGAGGGTGCTTAAGCCCCCAAAGCCCCCTCCGTGGGTGCGCCAATGGGAAAATGTATACCAGCTTTTTATCAAAACGTTGTGTAAAACAGAGGAAAGATAACAAGAAAATACAAGTTTACAAATTCATTAGATCTAATACTTCTCTGTACAACAAGCCTCACGGCTGCGTGAGTTATATAGTTGAATTGTGCACTCTCCCAAAAACGTACTAGTTAGTACGTATAAAAAACTTTTATTTAGATCTCTTCATTCTTCAGGCTGACTGAGGACCATTTGTTAGTTTTTCCTATTGTTATGTATGTTATAGTCTTTTAAATATTAGCTGTAGACGCTAAAAATTTCGTTAAGTTATAATGAATTAGCTTTATAATCTTTTTGCTAAGCTAATTATTATGAATGAATAATGCTCTAAGCTTCAAAATAATGAATTCCCAAAAGGGTGTTGTTACTCGTTAATTATGAACTTAAACAAAGTCTCAACGCTGGTTATTTATATTAAGTAATCAAAGTCATAAACCTAACAGCCAGACAGAGGTCTGACAAAACTAAGAATTGAGAAAGACTGAACTTACTGACAAACTTGTTTATTTCCAAGACTCTTGGTCAACTAAGGCACTCATATATCTTGTACATAATAATGAATAAACTTTCCTCTTATAGTACACACACTCTCATAACAACACCTCGCAACGCCAACACATCAACCAACGCTCTCCAACGCTACAACCAACACAACACAACTCCACCTCCAACACAACTCTCGATGAACGCGCCTATATACGAGCTACCACCACGTCATGACTTACACTCATTGCCAGATCTCATTCAGCGGGTGAAATAATATTTCGTTCAGTAGGAAGATAATTTACATAGTAAAATAAAATAACCAGAGATAGTAAAATCAAAAGGAAAGTGAATATAGAGTATACGTTACATCATCTCCCCCTTAATTTTTTCTTTTTTTCTTTTTTTATGTCCGAAAAACCTATCAATTTTGGAGTGTAAGTCTTACATTTCGATGATTGACGTTTCTCGATCTTTTTTTTTGATTTGTTGTTTGGTGGTAGCCGTATTTACATTATCAATCTTGGCATGACAATTTACGAATCTGTATTCGACTGTGAAATTTGTAGTGTAGAATAAACCAAACCTGCATCGGCATACTTTCCTTTTATTCTGCCTAGCAGGAATCACTTTTTTTAATTTCAAATGACGTGCGCCTCATTCGTTGAAATACATAACAACTGTATCAGCAGCGAAGATTGCCTGAAGCTGCCTAACAGTAACAATTTTATTATTTTCATTTCAAATTACGTTCGCCTCATTCGTTGAAATACATAACAACTGTATCAGCAGCGAAGATTGCCTGAAGCTGCCTAACAGTAACAATTTTATTATTTTCATTTCAAATTACGTTCGCCTCATTCGTTGAAATACATAACAACTGTATCAGCAGCGAAATTTACCTGGAGCTGCCTAACAGTAACAATTTTATTATTTTACCCCTAAGCACATAGATATATACAAAAAAAAGTGGATTAGTAGATGGACATAGAAGAAATATATATAAAAAAAAACACACATATATACACAAAAAAGAATGCATAGGCCCACACGAAAAAAGAAATTCTGACACGCCAACTGGTCGTGCAGGAAAAACAACAAACTGAGAAAAGAACCTGTCCACGAGAACTTACTTATCTCGAGGACGCATAAAAAATTCTAGTGCGATAACGTTTTCCAGGCCTAATGGGACTGGTGAAATCAGGTGGCTTGGATCTCTTCCGGGACGGTAATGGAACTGGAACATCGGTCTGCTGTCGGTCAGGAGTCTGGCGGTCTGGAAATCCCTGCGGCTGAGAAGAACGGTCAGGAACGTCAGAAGTCTGGCGGTCCGGAAATCCCTGCTGCGGCTGATAGGAACGGGCTCCCCCAGGCTTTGGATATGAAGTCCCTTGGTGCTGGGGCCCGTTGTGTCCTTCCAGTATCTTTTTGGACGGACGTGTCTCCGGCCACATCGCTTGCTTTCGTTTACGCCCACGGGGCATGATAGTAGTAGCAGGCATCGGCCCTGTTTGCCCTGAACGGAGGTTCCAGGGGCGAAACCCGGGTGGATGCAAAGATTTCTGCCTTCATCGCTGTTGCGGCGAAGCAGATTGGGGAGACAAGTCACGTTTGCGCCCAGCTTTTGGTGGTGCTGGACGGTGTGGAATATGAAATGTTGGATTCATAACTGATAAATCAGAAATGTCCGACGCCTCTGAGTCGCTGCTGTAATTCAGCGGTCGTGCAGGGCGATGTTTAGATTTGCCTATAGGGATACTTTCCGACGAGGTATTCAAAGAAGAAGTATCCCGCGTTGGTGCAGAGTTAACCGGAAACGGCGCAGCAATAGTCTTGGCAATGGTTGGAGGGAAAGGAACGATACTAGTATTCGACGAACTCGAATCGAGCCTTTGTCTCATGGGAGAATCAGGTTGCGTGTGTAGAAACTCGTCTGGAGGGGGGGAGGGTGAAGGAAAAATCACTGGTGATTCTTCAAAAATGTTCGGTGGTTCGTCCACAATTTCTGGCGGTTGAACATGAGATATAGATTCTTGAGTCTGTGGAACAGAAGGTTGAGTAGGATTGATAATGAAATCGATATTCCGTTCGTGATACTTGCGACATTGATCAACATGTACATATTGAAAATGGTTGTTCGGTTTCTCCAGAACAATATTATTTTCAAAGACATTTGCCACCCGATATGGACCTTCGTAGCTGGGTGCAAATTTCTTCACTAAAGTATGCGAAACAGAAGACTGGAAGTGCGTTTCCACGAGAGTGAGATCTCCAACGACAAGATCTGGTTCCCTACGCCTAGAATTATAATATCGTGCTTGAGCCGCTTGTGCTCCTAGCATTGCAACACGAGCTTTTTCTGCCATAATGTGTACTGATTGCGGAGTTGGTCGCTGATTTAGTTCGTCGATAATCCCCGTTAAATTTTCAAAAGGGTTTTAATTTTGCGACCCAGAAAAAGTTCTGCAGGAGTAATTTTAGTAGACTCGTGGACAGACGAGCGGAGGGCGAACGCAAAAAGTTCTAAATGGTCATCCTATCTTTCATGGTGATCCATTACAAAAGTCGCAATCATTTTCACTAGCGTTCGGTTAACACGTTCCGCAGGATTACTCTGGGGATGATATGGGGAAATGAATTTATGTTTAATATGTAATCTCGCACACATTCTTTCAAAAATGTCAGAAATAAATTGAGGACCATTATCCGAAACTACTTTATTAGGTGCACCATATCTAGAAAATACTTCATTAACTAAGACATTACAAATAATCTCAGCCGTAGCGGCTTTAATGGGAAAAACCTCAACCCATTTAGAAAAATTATCAGTTAGTACTAAAACATAACGAGCTTTATTTTTAACAGATAATGGATAAGGTCCCAATAAATCTATGGAAATAATATCAAATACATGAGAACTTGAACTAGATTTCAAGTGACCGGCCGGTCTTACATTACGGTAATTATTAATCTGACACAAGTGACATGATTGAACGTATGCGAGCACACTTTGGTACATGCCAGGCCAATAGGCAACATCCCGCAATTTACAACGGGTCTTGCGAATACCTAAATGGCCTGCAAGAGGTTTGTCATGAAATTCATTTAAAAGAGCCATTCTAAGGGTTCGCGGAATACATGGGCGAAACTCTGCCCTAGTAGTCCGAGACTTTGTATAATAAAGAAGACCCTCTATTACTTCAAAATGTTGTGACCTTCCAGCCAGAGAAGGATCACTTTGTGGGGGCGAACCCGCAAGCAAAAAATTGTAAATATCCCCAAAATCTGGATCATTTATTAATTCTGCCATTATCTGTTTTCTGGATGTGATATCAGCTATCAGAAGTAAAGGCTGACATCCAGGAGTAGTTTCTGTGGGGACCCCACTAATCGGAACGCGAGATAATGCGTCCGGTAATTGATTCTTATGACCTGGCTGATACGAAATTTTGATATTGCTCTCTTCTCTCTTGTAACTTCAGAGCCCACTTCATAAGTCTTTGAGATAGGTGCTTAGCAGAATTCAAATACTGAAGGGCAGAATGATCCGTAATTATGTTAACTGTCAATTCATTAAGATAACATTGAAATTTATTCAGTGCATACACAACAACAAGACATTCACGTTCCGTAGCTGAATAATTGCGTTCAGCTTTGGCTAAAGTACGAGACGCAAAAGCTATTGGATGCCCAGCTTGTGACAAAACGCAACCAAGACCAACTCCGGATGCATCAGTATAAATATCAAATTCTTTAGTATGATCCGGGAAAGCCAACACCGGAGGCTGAGTCAATGCAGACTTCAGTGTTTCGAATGCAGCGTTAGCTTCAGGTGTCCAAATAAACTTCTTGTATTTACGCTTTAAAGCATACAACGGCTCACATATTGTAGCATAAGCGGGGACGAACTGCTGATACCAACCGGTCATTCCCAGAAAGCGGGATAGTTCTTTTGCTGTTTTAGGCCGAGGAAAGTCAACAATAGGCCTAATTTTTTCATTATCAGTAAATAAACCGTGGGGAGTAATTTTCAACCCCAGATATACAATCTCGTCCCGCGCTATCTGGCATTTACTAGGTTTTAACGTCAAGCCAGCATTGTATATAAGTTGGAACACCTGTTTGAGCAGAGAAAGGCGCTCGTCAAAAGTCTCTGATGTGATAATAATATCATCCAAATAGACATGCACATGGGGACCCAGGACAGGTCTGAGAACCGTGTCCATAAGCTTTTGGAAAGTAGCAGGTGCAGAAGCTAAACCAAAAGGCATACGTAAATATTCATAGGCCCCAAAAGGAGTCACAAAGCCTGTTTTATCGACAGAGTCCGGATGTACTGCCACCTGCCAATATCCACTCGCCAAATCCAAAGTTGACATCCATTTGGTTGACGACAAGTCATTTAGAATATGTGACATGACAGGTAGTGGATAATTGATAGTTTTTGTGACTTGGTTGAGTTTGCGAAAATCTGTCACGAAACGAAATTCATTGGGTTGTTTCTTTGGAACCAAAAGGCAGGAGCAGCCCAGGCGCTTGTTGACTCCCTGATTATGCCCTGCTTAATCATTTCAGCAATTTGACGTTGCATTTCCTGTTTTTTATGTGGAGCACAAGGGTAAGGTTTCGTCGCAATGGGTTTCGAACCATCAGTGTCAATAACATGATAAACCACCTGTGTGAAACCAGGTTGATCCGAAAATAAACCAGGGCTTTCCTGTAAAAGGAGGGAAAGCTGGTCTCGTTGCCCCTCATTCAATTGGTCACTCAACAATAAACTCGTAATATCTACAGGAACCGTCGGAATCATTTCGACAGGTTCCGGAAAGGAAATCACATGTTGTACAAAATTCAAAGTTATTTGAAACTTGTTAATAAAGTCCATACCCATGAGACATTTCACGGGTAGCTCGTCTATAAGCAGGAAAGAATGTGTAAAACGAGCTTTTCCCAGCCCTAAAGATAATGTGACAGTTCCTGCGATACTGAAGATTTCATTATTGGCACCTCGCAAATACTGCGTTGCAGGCTGAACGTGTATTGCAGAAAAAACGTCATTGCAAAACTTTGTATTTAGGGCTGATATCTCAGACCCAGTGTCGAACTTTGTCTCGACAATAATGTCTTCAAGTGTCAAGAATACATCAGGCAACTGAGGAGTTTGAACAGTCACTAATACTGTTTTAGGGTCAGAATGTTTGGTATCAGGAAGCAGGACCGACCTCTTCGTCTACTTCCTGTGGAAGTTTAAAGGAATTCTGGTGGTGTTATCATGTGGTCGGAAACCTCGACCCTGCCGGGTATCGGGAAAATTTTCACGATAAGGAAAATTGCGTGAACCCTGCGTCGGGAACTCCGCGTGTCTGTTGACATTTTCATATTCGTTACGTCTGCCCTCAGCGCGGGCAGAAAAATTATTATTGCCCTGGGCATAAGAACGTTCCGAATGCTGCTGAGTGAAACGGGGTCGAGCATACTGTGCATTATGACGATATCCCGAAGCTTGCTCAGAAACTCGCTGTTGCTTCGCCACTCTTCTGTGTGGTGGAACGTATGAAGCTTGGGTGGGCACTTGTGTATGCTCGCGCTGAAAGTTTTGTCTATTATGCCGCTGAGGGTTTTCGGAATAAGCCTCGCGGGGTGCCCGAGCATGGTGAGTTGAAGCATGTTTGCCATGTCGCTCTTCATACGTGCGTATGAGGCGAAGGCATTCATGAATGGTGGTAGGGTGTCGAACCTCAAGAAAATCTTGTAAGAATGGGTCGAGCTGCTGTACAAGGGTATCCAACATGTCAACATGACTGGCATGTGGATCCCATAGATTATATAGGCGTGTAGTTTCCAACGCAAATGCAACAGGGCTATCATTGGGACCTTGTTGACGCGAAAAAGCTGTTGAGCAAGGCTAGCTCGACTGAGGCCGAAAGGAAAGACCTCCAAGAATTCTGCACGGAAATTCTCATAATGAGAATCCGGGTTCGACCTCGCCACTGCCGATACCAGGTCTTGGCGGTATCCCTCAAGCAAGTGCCGGCAATTTGGACCTTGCAGTCTTCCGGAATATTATAGAGATCAAAATGATCTTCCAGATCTTCGAGGAACTTTTAAAGACCCCTCCAAACCATTGAAATAAATTGTTCCTGCATGCGGCACGAAATGAGCAAGCATTCTGCTTCGCTGAGAGGATTGAACTCCCTCAGGTACGACCCGCGACTCAGAGTGATAAGAAGCTGGTGCATTACGAGATGGTGAAGAATGCTTGGGTATGTGTAGATCATTCATATCAAAGTCAGAGCCACAGGCTTCGCGCAAATTGTCCAAACAAACACCATTACCCTCGAGACTTGCCGGAAGGTGGAAATTTGCAGTTGTCTCAGGTAAGGAAGCCATGGATAATAGTCAGGATCTCGTGTTCGAGAAAAGTTCGGGCGCCAATTATAATGAATTAGCTTTATAATCTTTTTGCTAAGCTAATTATTATGAATGAATAATGCTCTAAGCTTCAAAATAATGAATTCCCAAAAGGGTGTTGTTACTCGTTAATTATGAACTTAAACAAAGTCTCAACGCTGGTTATTTATATTAAGTAATCAAAGTCATAAACCTAACAGCCAGACAGAGGTCTGACAAAACTAAGAATTGAGAAAGACTGAACTTACTGACAAACTTGTTTATTTCCAAGACTCTTGGTCAACTAAGGCACTCATATATCTTGTACATAATAATGAATAAACTTTCCTCTTATAGTACACACTCTCATAACAACACCTCGCAACGCCAACACATCAACCAACGCTCTCCAACGCTACAACCAACACAACACAACTCCACCTCCAACACAACTCTCGATGAACGCGCCTATATACGAGCTACCACCACGTCATGACTTACACTCATTGCCAGATCTCATTCAGCGGGTGAAATAATATTTCGTTCAGTAGGAAGATAATTTACATAGTAAAATAAAATAACCAGAGATAGTAAAATCAAAAGGAAAGTGAATATAGAGTATACGTTACATCATCTCCCCCTTAATTTTTTTTTTTCTTTTTTTATGTCCGAAAAACCTATCAATTTTGGAGTGTAAGTCTTACATTTCGATGATTGACGTTTCTCGATCTTTTTTTTTGATTTGTTGTTTAGTGGTAGCCGTATTTACATTATCAATCTTGGCATGACAATTTACGAATCTGTATTCGACTGTGAAATTTGTAGTGTAGAATAAACCAAACCTGCATCGGCATACTTTCCTTTTATTCTGCCTAGCAGGAATCACTTTTTTTAATTTCAAATGACGTGCGCCTCATTCGTTGAAATACATAACAACTGTATCAGCAGCGAAGATTGCCTGAAGCTGCCTAACAGTAACAATTTTATTATTTTCATTTCAAATTACGTTCGCCTCATTCGTTGAAATACATAACAACTGTATCAGCAGCGAAGATTGCCTGAAGCTGCCTAACAGTAACAATTTTATTATTTTCATTTCAAATTACGTTCGCCTCATTCGTTGAAATACATAACAACTGTATCAGCAGCGAAATTTACCTGGAGCTGCCTAACAGTAACAATTTTATTATTTTACCCCTAAGCACATAGATATATACAAAAAAAGTGGATTAGTAGATGGACATAGAAGAAATATATATAAAAAAAAACACACATATATACACAAAAAAGAATGCATAGGCCCACACGAAAAAAGAAATTCTGACACGCCAACTGGTCGTGCAGGAAAAACAACAAACTGAGAAAAGAACCTGTCCACGAGAACTTACTTATCTCGAGGACGCATAAAAAATTCTAGTGCGATAACGTTTTCCAGGCCTAATGGGACTGGTGAAATCAGGTGGCTTGGATCTCTTCCGGGACGGTAATGGAACTGGAACATCGGTCTGCTGTCGGTCAGGAGTCTGGCGGTCTGGAAATCCCTGCGGCTTGAGAAGAACGGTCAGGAACGTCAGAAGTCTGGCGGTCCGGAAATCCCTGCTGCGGCTGATAGGAACGGCTCCCCCAGGCTTTGGATATGAAGTCCCTTGGTGCTGGGGCCCGTTGTGTCCTTCCAGTATCTTTTTGGACGGACGTGTCTCCGGCCACATCGCTTGCTTTCGTTTACGCCCACGGGGCATGATAGTAGTAGCAGGCATCGGCCCTGTTTGCCCTGAACGGAGGTTCCAGGGGCGAAACCCGGGTGGATGCAAAGATTTCTGCCTTCGTCGCTGTTGCGGCGAAGCAGATTGGGGAGACAAGTCACGTTTGCGCCCAGCTTTTGGTGGTGCTGGACGGTGTGGAATATGAAATGTTGGATTCATAACTGATAAATCAGAAATGTCCGACGCCTCTGAGTCGCTGCTGTAATTCAGCGGTCGTGCAGGGCGATGTTTAGATTTGCCTATAGGGATACTTTCCGACGAGGTATTCAAAGAAGAAGTATCCCGCGTTGGTGCAGAGTTAACCGGAAACGGCGCAGCAATAGTCTTGGCAATGGTTGGAGGGAAAGGAACGATACTAGTATTCGACGAACTCGAATCGAGCCTTTGTCTCATGGGAGAATCAGGTTGCGTGTGTAGAAACTCGTCTGGAGGGGGGAGGGTGAAGGAAAAATCACTGGTGATTCTTCAAAAATGTTCGGTGGTTCGTCCACAATTTCTGGCGGTTGAACATGAGATATAGATTCTTGAGTCTGTGGAACAGAAGGTTGAGTAGGATTGATAATGAAATCGATATTCCGTTCGTGATACTTGCGACATTGATCAACATGTACATATTGAAAATGGTTGTTCGGTTTCTCCAGAACAATATTATTTTCAAAGACATTTGCCACCCGATATGGACCTTCGTAGCTGGGTGCAAATTTCTTCACTAAAGTATGCGAAACAGAAGACTGGAAGTGCGTTTCCACGAGAGTGAGATCTCCAACGACAAGATCTGGTTCCCTACGCCTAGAATTATAATATCGTGCTTGAGCCGCTTGTGCTCCTAGCATTGCAACACGAGCTTTTTCTGCCATAATGTGTACTGATTGCGGAGTTGGTCGCTGATTTAGTTCGTCGATAATCCCCGTTAAATTTTCAAAAGGGGTTTTAATTTTGCGACCCAGAAAAAGTTCTGCAGGAGTAATTTTAGTAGACTCGTGGACAGACGAGCGGAGGGCGAACGCAAAAAGTTCTAAATGGTCATCCTATCTTTCATGGTGATCCATTACAAAAGTCGCAATCATTTTCACTAGCGTTCGGTTAACACGTTCCGCAGGATTACTCTGGGGATGATATGGGGAAATGAATTTATGTTTAATATGTAATCTCGCACACATTCTTTCAAAAATGTCAGAAATAAATTGAGGACCATTATCCGAAACTACTTTATTAGGTGCACCATATCTAGAAAATACTTCATTAACTAAGACATTACAAATAATCTCAGCCGTAGCGGCTTTAATGGGAAAAACCTCAACCCATTTAGAAAAATTATCAGTTAGTACTAAAACATAACGAGCTTTATTTTTAACAGATAATGGATAAGGTCCCAATAAATCTATGGAAATAATATCAAATACATGAGAACTTGAACTAGATTTCAAGTGACCGGCCGGTCTTACATTACGGTAATTATTAATCTGACACAAGTGACATGATTGAACGTATGCGAGCACACTTTGGTACATGCCAGGCCAATAGGCAACATCCCGCAATTTACAACGGGTCTTGCGAATACCTAAATGGCCTGCAAGAGGTTTGTCATGAAATTCATTTAAAAGAGCCATTCTAAGGGTTCGCGGAATACATGGGCGAAACTCTGCCCTAGTAGTCCGAGACTTTGTATAATAAAGAAGACCCTCTATTACTTCAAAATGTTGTGACCTTCCAGCCAGAGAAGGATCACTTTGTGGGGGCGAACCCGCAAGCAAAAAATTGTAAATATCCCCAAAATCTGGATCATTTATTAATTCTGCCATTATCTGCTCTCTGGATGTGATATCAGCTATCAGAAGTAAAGGCTGAGATCCAGGAGTAGTTTCTGTGGGGACCCCACTAATCGGAACGCGAGATAATGCGTCCGGTAATTGATTCTTATGACCTGGCTGATACGAAATTTTGATATTGCTCTCTTTCTCTTGTAACTTCAGAGCCCACTTCATAAGTCTTTGAGATAGGTGCTTAGCAGAATTCAAATACTGAAGGGCAGAATGATCCGTAATTATGTTAACTGTCAATTCATTAAGATAACATTGAAATTTATTCAGTGCATACACAACAGCAAGACATTCACGTTCCGTAGCTGAATAATTGCGTTCAGCTTTGGCTAAAGTACGAGACGCAAAAGCTATTGGATGCCCAGCTTGTGACAAAACGCAACCAAGACCAACTCCGGATGCATCAGTATAAATATCAAATTCTTTAGTATGATCCGGGAAAGCCAACACCGGAGGCTGAGTCAATGCAGACTTCAGTGTTTCGAATGCAGCGTTAGCTTCAGGTGTCCAAATAAACTTCTTGTATTTACGCTTTAAAGCATACAACGGCTCACATATTGTAGCATAAGCGGGGACGAACTGCTGATACCAACCGGTCATTCCCAGAAAGCGGGATAGTTCTTTTGCTGTTTTAGGCCGAGGAAAGTCAACAATAGGCCTAATTTTTTCATTATCAGTAAATAAACCGTGGGGAGTAATTTTCAACCCCAGATATACAATCTCGTCCCGCGCTATCTGGCATTTACTAGGTTTTAACGTCAAGCCAGCATTGTATATAAGTTGGAACACCTGTTTGAGCAGAGAAAGGTGCTCGTCAAAAGTCTCTGATGTGATAATAATATCATCCAAATAGACATGCACATGGGGACCCAGGACAGGTCTGAGAACCGTGTCCATAAGCTTTTGGAAAGTAGCAGGTGCAGAAGCTAAACCAAAAGGCATACGTAAATATTCATAGGCCCCAAAAGGAGTCACAAAGCCTGTTTTATCGACAGAGTCCGGATGTACTGCCACCTGCCAATATCCACTCGCCAAATCCAAAGTTGACATCCATTTGGTTGACGACAAGTCATTTAGAATATGTGACATGACAGGTAGTGGATAATTGATAGTTTTTGTGACTTGGTTGAGTTTGCGAAAATCTGTCACGAAACGAAATTCATTGGGTTGTTTCTTTGGAACCAAAAAGGCAGGAGCAGCCCAGGCGCTTGTTGACTCCCTGATTATGCCCTGCTTAATCATTTCAGCAATTTGACGTTGCATTTCCTGTTTTTTATGTGGAGCACAAGGGTAAGGTTTCGTCGCAATGGGTTTCGAACCATCAGTGTCAATAACATGATAAACCACCTGTGTGAAACCAGGTTGATCCGAAAATAAACCAGGGCTTTCCTGTAAAAGGAGTGGAAAGCTGGTCTCGTTGCCCCTCATTCAATTGGTCACTCAACAATAAACTCGTAATATCTACAGGAACCGTCGGAATCATTTCGACAGGTTCCGGAAAGGAAATCACATGTTGTACAAAATTCAAAGTTATTTGAAACTTGTTAATAAAGTCCATACCCATGAGACATTTCACGGGTAGCTCGTCTATAAGCAGGAAAGAATGTGTAAAACGAGCTTTTCCCAGCCCTAAAGATAATGTGACAGTTCCTGCGATACTGAAGATTTCATTATTGGCACCTCGCAAATACTGCGTTGCAGGCTGAACGTGTATTGCAGAAAAAACGTCATTGCAAAACTTTGTATTTAGGGCTGATATCTCAGACCCAGTGTCGAACTTTGTCTCGACAATAATGTCTTCAAGTGTCAAGAATACATCAGGCAACTGAGGAGTTTGAACAGTCACTAATACTGTTTTAGGGTCAGAATGTTTGGTATCAGGAAGCAGGACCGACCCTTCGTCTACTTCCTGTGGAAGTTTAAAGGAATTCTGGTGGTGTTATCATGTGGTCGGAAACCTCGACCCTGCCGGGTATCGGGAAAATTTTCACGATAAGGAAAATTGCGTGAACCCTGCGTCGGGAACTCCGCGTGTCTGTTGACATTTTCATATTCGTTACGTCTGCCCTCAGCGCGGGCAGAAAAATTATTATTGCCCTGGGCATAAGAACGTTCCGAATGCTGCTGAGTGAAACGGGGTCGAGCATACTGTGCATTATGACGATATCCCGAAGCTTGCTCAGAAACTCGCTGTTGCTTCGCCACTCTTCTGTGTGGTGGAACGTATGAAGCTTGGGTGGGCACTTGTGTATGCTCGCGCTGAAAGTTTTGTCTATTATGCCGCTGAGGGTTTTCGGAATAAGCCTCGCGGGGTGCCCGAGCATGGTGAGTTGAAGCATGTTTGCCATGTCGCTCTTCATACGTGCGTATGAGGCGAAGGCATTCATGAATGGTGGTAGGGTGTCGAACCTCAAGAAAATCTTGTAAGAATGGGTCGAGCTGCTGTACAAGGGTATCCAACATGTCAACATGACTGGCATGTGGATCCCATAGATTATATAGGCGTGTAGTTTCCAACGCAAATGCAACAGGGCTATCATTGGGACCTTGTTGACGCGAAAAAGCTGTTGAGCAAGGCTAGCTCGACTGAGGCCGAAAGGAAAGACCTCCAAGAATTCTGCACGGAAATTCTCATAATGAGAATCCGGGTTCGACCCTCGCCACTGCCGATACCAGGTCTTGGCGGTATCCCTCAAGCAAGTGCCGGCAATTTGGACCTTGCAGTCTTCCGGAATATTATAGAGATCAAAATGATCTTCCAGATCTTCGAGGAACTTTAAAGACCCCTCCAAACCATTGAAATAAATTGTTCCTGCATGCGGCACGAAATGAGCAAGCATTCTGCTTCGCTGAGAGGATTGAACTCCCTCAGGTACGACCCGCGACTCAGAGTGATAAGAAGCTGGTGCATTACGAGATGGTGAAGAATGCTTGGGTATGTGTAGATCATTCATATCAAAGTCAGAGCCACAGGCTTCGCGCAAATTGTCCAAACAAACACCATTACCCTCGAGACTTGCCGGAAGGTGGAAATTGCAGTTGTCTCAGGTAAGGAAGCCATGGATAATAGTCAGGATCTCGTGTTCGAGAAAAGTTCGGGCGCCAATTATAATGAATTAGCTTTATAATCTTTTTGCTAAGCTAATTATTATGAATGAATAATGCTCTAAGCTTCAAAATAATGAATTCCCAAAAGGGTGTTGTTACTCGTTAATTATGAACTTAAACAAAGTCTCAACGCTGGTTATTTATATTAAGTAATCAAAGTCATAAACCTAACAGCCAGACATAGGTCTGACAAAACTAAGAATTGAGAAAGACTGAACTTACTGACAAACTTGTTTATTTCCAAGACTCTTGGTCAACTAAGGCACTCATATATCTTGTACATAATAATGAATAAACTTTCCTCTTATAGTACACACACTCTCATAACAACACCTCGCAACGCCAACACATCAACCAACGCTCTCCAACGCTACAACCAACACAACACAACTCCACCTCCAACACAACTCTCGATGAACGCGCCTATATACGAGCTACCACCACGTCATGACTTACACTCATTGCCAGATCTCATTCAGCGGGTGAAATAATATTTCGTTCAGTAGGAAGATAATTTACATAGTAAAATAAAATAACCAGAGATAGTAAAATCAAAAGGAAAGTGAATATAGAGTATACGTTACAAAGTAGCAAAATATTACAGTTCGTTTAGCATTATCATTTGCGACGCTTATTTTGATATATAATCTGTTGGCTCCTACAAAATGTGCTGGGAAGAGTGAAATTATCGATTACTTTTCTGCAGTATCCCCGTGAAGAATAATAATTAAAATTGAAAAAAAGATTTAAAAATTATCCAGATAAATATATTCTAAAGTTATTTTAAGAAAACGCGTCTGTACCTTTCTTCGCAGGTGAAAATTCCATTCATAAACAAATTCTTTTAACAACCAGTTTGATTCGCAAATGTCAAATAATTGGATTTGCAAGATTTTCAGGATTTTGCATCTGGAATGCAAGGAGAATCGTTTGTGTTTTTTGCCGACATTGCTAAAACGAACACACACATGTAAGCACACTGGTGTGAAAAAACAGTAATAATAGCACATGTTGAAATTCTAAAAAAATTTAATCTTCCAAACAACTTTCACAAAAGACTGTTGCAGTGGGATAAAAAAGGTCTGTTAGTCTGTTTTGGAATGAGTGATTTTAGAGAAATACCATTTTTGAGAACTTTTAAATTTTCCCATGCGTTATACTGTATATTTCCCTCTGAGCGAAATGAAAGTTTAATTCTCAAGTACTAACAGTACGACATCTTATTTGCAAGCAGTCAGTTTTGCATCAGTTTTAATCACCAAATTGCCAAATTACGTCTGGGATATGCTATTTTAGGTGAAGTTGAAATAAGTCATAAAGCAAACTTATTTCATTAGAAGAGCCACTCAATATTTTTCTTTAGAGCTGAGATTCATTCTTGCCATTTGATAACCAACTGACGGAAAGTTCGGGATTTGCAAGGAGTTTTAATTTTGCAGTTACATTTTTGTGAGCTGCTTTTCTGGAGAAAATGGTTTTCCAAAAGTTAGAGGGCTGAATAATGTGCTTTTTCTGAAAGTGTGCTTTTCAATGTTCTTTTTAACAAAGCAGACAAAATTCCTTTTGTTAGTTCCACAAGTGTTTGTGTTTAGAACAGCTTCGTACGTTCCCTATGGCCTATGGATTAGTTTATTGCATTCATTTGCAACGGATCAGGTGCGGTTATTTCAGCCCTAAAAAATATAGCTCTCCAGAGCTCCATTGTAAAAATGAAATAAATTTATTAATTTTTAAGAGCGGATAATTTCACGGATTTCATTGTAAATGAATTTACCCATATAAAACTGTGATCGATTTTTTTTTTAGTTGGAGGTTTAACGACCACCCTGAGCAACTCAATGGGCTTTAAGCAGTCGCCCGTCCCTAATTTAGGGTCACTGGTTCCAGGGAAGGCAGAGAGCCAGTGCCTTAAGACAAACACAACATCCATGCCTCACCGGGATTCGAAACCGGACCCCTTTTGGACGAGTGATCAGAGGCCAGGGCCTTAGACCACTGCGCCACCGGACCGGCCTGTGATCGATTAATCTCGAGACATGAACTACATGAGTGAATACAATCGGCGTATACAAAATGACCCATGCGTGCATTTATTTTTTCAAACTGATAAAAAGTATACCATTCCACACAAATATAGTGTGTATGTAGGTTGTCTTGCCACTTCAACTCGGATGGTTAGCATGGACCCTTGGAGCGACTGCGTAGCTGCAGGCCGCTCTGAATGTCCATGCTAACCTCGGTTTACGGTCGAAAGCGCCCACAATGAGCACGCAAGCATCTAAGCTGGACATTGAATTATTAAAAGGCCGTCTGGGCAGACGCATTTCGTTTCTTGTTGCACCATCTGGACGGCTACGTACGAGTGTGCCGTAAGCCGGGTGAGGAAGTTTAATGTTTTAGGCAGTATTCTGCTGGGAAACTCTAAGTCCAGTCATTCCTGTGCAGGAAACTATGACGTCTACATAGTGGCGCACCCGGGATTTTTTGTTGGAGGGGGCTGTATATATATTTTATATAACAATAATTTTTGTCGGAGGGGGCTGTATGTATGTATATGTTTATAGTTTATATACGGTTCTGACGTACGTCGCTTTTAATTTCTTTGGGGCTTCGGAAAGAAGACACTGTAAGTTTTTGAACATGTAAAATAATATTTTTGAATGTTTAATTTGTGACGTACGTCGCTCTTAATCTCTTTGGGGCTTTGTGAAAAAGACACCATGTAATAGGAGACACCGTGTCAGACACTATGTAATTTTTTGAACATGTAAAATAATATTTTTTTATGTGTAATTTGTGACGTACGTCGTTCTTAATCTCTTTGGGGCTTTGGGAAGAAGACACCATGTAGTAGAAGACACTATGTCAGACACTATGTAATTTTTTGAACATGAATTTTTTGAAATAATATTTTTGAATGTTTAATTTGTGACGTACGTCACTCTTAATCTCTTTGGGGCTTTGGGAAGAAGACACTATGTAATAGAAGACACCATGTCAGACACTATGTAATTTTTTGAACATGTGAAATAATATTTTTGAATGTTTAGTTTGTGAGGTACGTCGTTCTTAATTTCCTTGGAGGGAGTTAAGCCCCAGAAGCCCCCTCCGTGGGTACGCCAATGCGTCTACAACCTACTTGAACATCACTGAGGACCAAGTACATCCTTTCAAGGCAATGGTATTCCCCTCTAGTTGTGACTTATTTCATAATGCGTCATGCCGCACTGCCCAGATTGTTCGAGAATGGTTGCTGAACATGAGGAAGACTTCGGGTATTGTCATTGCTTTCACATTTCTCTGACATCAATCTAATCAAGTATCTGTGGTTTGTGTTGGAACAGCAAATCCGATGTGCGGCGGCTCAACCACGTAATTTACAAGAGCTAAAGGATCTGCTGATAGCGTGTTGATACTAGATACCACAAAACACCTTTAGAAATCTTGTAGCATCTATGCCTCGTCGGGTAAGAGCTGTTTTGCCTGCACCTGGAGGGACCGACATCATATTAAGCAGGTGGTCATAATGTTTTGGCTCTTCGGTGTACTTTCTGCTTCAAAAGACAGGCTAAAATTTTGATAGTGCAGCACCCATGTTTCATTTAGAATTCGCACCCAGGTACCTTACGCCAGAAGTCAGCCTTGTGAGTGCATGGACACATTTATTAAAGAACACTTTGTCATTTTGTCTGTTTCGTGTGCAAATGAGGCATTCTGCTTCTTTGGTGACTTCACCTTCCAGATCTCCAGTTCAAAGCCAATTTAATGAGACAGGAGGCCCTGGGGCTGGCAGTATTTTGGGGCTCCAGTATTAGTGGCACATTTAAGACTGACTATGAGTGGCCGAATAAAAATCCTCTGGAGAAAACACTCTCAAAATATGAAGAGGGAGCCATAAAATTATCCCCGCTATATTGAAGTGTGTATCCCATGATTCATGGACGAATCAGTGTTGGCATGGTTGAAAAATAGGACACCTGTTCAATTATGCTTTAATTTCTCTCCCCCCCCACGATCCAGCTGTTTAAATTATATTAAAGTAGTGGACAAAATAATACGATCCAAATATCATGATTCAAACGAACTTAATGTATGAAAATTTCCCACAATTACAGATGTGTACAAAACAACATCTGTAATGCTTCAAACGATTCGAGGATGGACTGAGGACAAATATACTTTTGCGTACTCTTAAAAAAAAAAAGAAAGAAATAGAAAAAAATCACAAGGCAGTTACTTCTAGCTCTCGTTGTGCCACCTGCAAAACAAAAAAAAATTGTAGAGCTCGGTCAACTCTTCAAGTATCTTGCATAATTCTGGGGCCTCTTGAAAATGTGAGGCCCAGGGCTGCACCCCCCCCCCAGCCCCACTCTGCTTGCTGTTGCATTTACAACACAGTTGGAGAACATTTCATTTTTATTGAAGATATTTCAGGCCACGTGATTCATAAATAAACGTTTTTCTGGCACATCATCCATGAATTTGCCAAGAGCGATGTTAAGATCTACCTCTTTCCAGACTTAAATAAACAAGTTTAAAAATAAGCTCTGGTGCTATGATTCAGTCAAGAAATTCCAGTTTAAACCTTGCGTGTAACCCGAATGAAATAAAATTTTGTTTCTTTTTTGATTTTCTGGATTTTATTCGTTACGTGTGATGAAAATTAATTTCAAATATTCTTCAATATTTTGATTTATAGTTAAGGAATCTCCGGAGTTAATCTCGCACATCATTTTATTTTAGAACGTAATAAAATTCTGCTTCCAAACTTCAATAATTTAATCTGGAGCAAAGTAAATCCAGAGCACCACCGATATTTTAGTTTTCAATGAAGGAATCTCGGAAGATTTTCCAGCTGTATCATCCATGAATTAGAAAAACAAAATAAAACCTTCGGCATGCACGTTCCGCTCTGAGAAATTTCAGTAGGCGAAGCAGTTATGGAGTCCAGAGAGTTAGCGAATCATCCAGGGATAAAAAGCATATTTATTTTGTGAAGTCATCTTATATTATAACTCTGACGGGACCTAACGTTACATGAACTCATTCTTCTGTGACCATTCTTCTGAAAGCATGCGTTATTCCATCCGCGCGCTTCCTCATTAATAACGTTCCTGAAGGCAAGGTTGAATGACGTTTTAGGACCTTTTGCTGATTCCCTGGAGGGGTTGTTCTCGGGGATTGTTTTTACCCACAGCACGGAAGAGGCCTTAAAATAAGAAGGAAGAGAGAGAGAGAGAGAGAGAGAGATTGTGAGGACAGGATCAGCGGTGGGGTGGCAGGAGGGAGAGAAACTATTCAGTCGAGAGGTAAGAACAGGTTTCTCAGCAATTTTCTCAGGAGCTCTCGCTCAACTTGCCGCGCGATTGGTGCAGTGGCGGGAATTCGAGCGAGCCCCTTTCAAAGCCCAGAGGTCGGAGGCTCGCGTGGGATTTTCGGGAAACGAAACTGTCACGCATGGCTGCTGCATTTGGATCTCAATAAGCGGGTGCATTTTTTTTTTATTTTTTTAAACTAGCGGTAAGGAAGAACTATACGCCATGCAAAAAGAAAACGCCTCGCCATGGCAAAAAGATTGTGTCTAGGATCATCTTCAATAAGTTGAATTAAAATGCATTATCCACGAAAAATATTTTTCAAATTCTGTATCAGGGAAATAAGCCCTTGACTCATGCTTATACAGAGCATGGAATCTGGCACTGTTTTTCAGTATTTCATCATATCACATTTAAAAGTGTAATAATGACGAGACAACCACTAGACACTAGTTGATGAAGTTCAGCACGTTGATTTTTTGCATCATAGCGGAGGAAACCGTACATGCAAAGTACCGGGCAATAGTACAAATTTTAGCAAAAGAAGGAATAACGAAGGGCAGTATTCGGCCTCTTGTAGGTGTGCGAGGCCTGGCGGGGCCTGGTGCTTTTCTTCAAAGCCTGGAGGCGCCGGGCTGTTTTTTACGTAACTGAACCGGACTTTTGGAAAATTTATTTATTTAATTGTCGCCCATCAAAATCGACATTTGTCATAAGAAAAGTAATAACTTTAACCGCGTTTTTTTTTTCTTTTTCCTTCTACTTCTTCATCTCTCTCTCTCTCTCCCCTCTTCCTTTATTTATTTACTTTTCGTGGTGACTATATACAAATCAGTAGATACTTTTTTAATCGAAACCACCTCAGAAATAACCCTCCTCCGACCCCGCATGCCTGCAGGGCTGGTTTTCGTTGCTCCAGACTACTTCGTTTTTCAGGACTGCACCACCGCCCGCCTATGGTCAGACGTTGTGAAGACTCTGCAGCGCTCAATACCACGGTTGAAAATTGGTCAGCACCTTTTAAACAAAGTAGAGAGTAACCGAAAAAAAAAATCATCCTTATTTGGCCTGGCCGGTTGAAATGACCACAAATGAAGTACGTATATCGTAAGGTTCAGGAATTTGTTATAGGAAAGGGACGGTTGAACAGAATTTTTAAACCTATGAATACTGAATCCACGAGAAAATTTCACGGAAATTTCCTTTTGTTTAAAGAGCCTGCCAAGTGGGTATCAAAAATATCTCTCTCTTGGAACAACTCTCCAAAGTACACAGTGTTTCTCAAGAGAATGTCTGGAAATTTGCTGTTCAAGTGCTTTCTCGTCTTCCGTATTCCTTAGAGTTGCCTCCGAATCACTGCGACTCCTAGTTCTTTTGGAGTTTGATTAAGCACCTCCATGAAATGTATTTCAGAGGCGATGAAGAGCACTGCTGACAGGGGCATGAAGTATTTATTGGTCATTTTCACTCAACTATTTGCGAAGAGCAGTGGTGTAAAAGTGCCTTAGTGCAGCTAAAGAACTTATTTCTGTAGAATTACTGGCGTTAAGACACTTATTTTTACAGGCATAGCCGTGCTAACGCCATTTTATGGCTAAATGGTTGGAGAAGCTGGGTGAAGCATTTTTGTTTTTAAGATGATCATACATTTAAAAACAAGGAATGCGGTGTTTTATATGCAAGCGTACTCGTACCTTAACCGAATGCTTGTATTGCAAGGATGAGGCCAAACAGTTGGATCAAGTAATAGTGCGTCCCACCAATAGTGCGTTCCACCAGGGTTCTAGTATTAAGGGAATGTGAACTACGTTGTCTAGATGGCAGACCTGAAAAATAATTTACAGGAGATCCATGGGTTAACATTGCGCCGCTCAGAGGAAAAGCCGTAGAGTACAATTATGCAAGCATGAAGCTGAGGGATATGGATTCTTACGGTTGCGAAGAGTGTTTCTACTAAACAGCATGTGACTGGATTCAATAAATATATTTCCATGAGCTTATTCTCTAACTTCTTATGAGTAACATAAAAGAAATCTGCTACACCCACCTCATAACCTTAAGAAGAACGACGTATTAGTCACACTGAATTAATGTGACTATATTTGTTACATCTGTTCGATATGACTAATTCACACTAGCCATACTCAATATTCGGAATCATATAGAATATAGAACAACAGAGCAGTATTTGAAAAAATAAATTGTTATTCTGAGCATGCGACTCCAACGTAACATTCCTTCTCTCATTTAAAATTGCTCAAGCGGTGTAATTTTAACACAAATTGTGAAAAAAATTAGTAATAAAAATTTAATAAAAAATACAAAAAAAAAAAAAGTCAGATTTCTCTTGCTGTTGAAAGTTTTGAGTGACTTCCTTTCGAGTTGACTTTACTCGATCAGTTCACCGCTCATTACTGGACTTATGCACCCTTTGTATGTCTGATTATTTTGCACGGTAGTTAGTCTCAGGCCGCTTATCACTGCTCAACAACAAAAAAAAATACTTTTTTTATGTTTTTTTAATGAAAGTAGTTAAACTTTACTAATTTCGGGTTGAAGAAAACGAATCTGATAATATATATATTTTTTTTATTTGCTCTAGTTTCAGAGATACACAACTTATTCATCTATATATATTTATACCGAAAAGCAAATTTCAACAGTATTATATTATACTACTTCAATGTAAATGAAGTTATTTTCATTCAATCAATCGTAAATTACACAAAATACAATAAACCAAATGACAAAAACTAGAGGAATTGAAATTACTACATGAAATACAGACATAGGGGCCTACAAATGAGTGCGACTTCTCTTTGCTTGTCGCCTGTAATCCTGTTCTGGGGCATCTCTTGTCAATGTCCAACAGTAGTCTGCAAGCATGGAACAGTTCCACCGACCCTGATATCTTCGTTTCATTGTTGAAATGTCTTGGTGGAACCGCTCACCATATTCATCACTCACTGCACCGCAGTTTTCTGTTAAGAAATCTAAATGACAGTGCAGAAAGTGCATTTTGAGGGACATGCTGCAGCCTAAGCGATGATACTTGTCTAGAAGGTTGTTTACAAGCTCAACATAACTTACAACTCTTCGATTACCCAAGGAGCAATGCACAACACTTTTAAAGGTTTCCCCAGCTGGTTGTTCATTGCCCTGGAGGACTAGCTCAAAGTTTCCTCCGCAAGAAGTTCACGAATTTGAGGACCAATGAAGATTCCTTCCTTCACTTTAGCCTCACTCAGCCGTGGAAATTTGTCTCCTGAAGGAAATTTGTCTCTTGAAAGCCTATCCATCCTTGTTCATCCCCTTTACGAAGTTCTTCATAAATCCTAGTTTGATGTGTAAAGAGGGCAGAATAATTTTGCTTCGATCAACCAGAGGACTGTGCTGGACATTCTTTTCACCTGGTCGCAGAGTTCCCATTGGAGACCAGTCTTTTCTGTTGTAGTGTGAGGATCTAGCCCGACTGTCCCACTCACACAGAAAACAGCAGTACTTGGTGTATCCCAACTGCATGCCCAGCAATATTACAAGCACTTTCAGGTTTCCACAGATGTGCCATTTGTGGTCTGCGTACTTAATTGCTTCCAGAAGTAATTTCATATTGGCATATGTTTCCTTCATATGGACAGCATGTCCTACAGGAACTGAATGAAGAGAATTGCCATTGTGTTGCAACACAGCTTTTAAACTAAACTTTGACGAGTCTATGAATAGCCTCCAGTCCTGTGGCTTGTGCTCCACATTCAAAGCTGTCATCAAACCATTCACATCACAGCAGGCAACTAGGTTATTTTCTTTTTTTTAAATATGGAAGCAAATTACTCCTGTACACTGACACTTTAATATTACGTTCTAGAAGATTCCACTGTTTGAACCTAGAACCTAGAATCTCGGCTTTTTCTTTTGATAGGTCCAGGTCTCGAATTAAATCACTTAGTTCACCTTGGGTAAGTAATTGTGGCGCACCCAGTGACTCAGGTGCGAAATCAGTATCCTGTAATGTCGAAGCCTCAGGGCATGGGTATGATGTCGCCTCCGTACTATCTTGTTCTTCATCTGAGTCCAGACTGTACTCCTCTGGTGGGTTCGGTACAGGAGATCGTCTCCATGTGGCAGTGGTCGGATAGCTGACGGGATGTTGGGGTATTTCATGCTCAACTTCCTCTTTCTTGATATACCTTTCTTAATAAGAGGTACCATGCAGAAACAGCAGTTATCTACATGATTTTTCGGCTCTCTCCAAATGATAGGGATGCCAAAGGGCATTGAACGTCCGTTTTTACGGATCCATCCACGTAGATTCACAAAACAAGAATTGCAGCAAACATGAGGTGCCCACGTTTTGTCTTGATCCCCTACTTTTACACCAAAATCATGGTGGTAGGCTGTCTTCACGAGTGAAGTAATTGGGCGTTTCTGGGCGGCAAATGTCACATCACTACAAACATGAAAAAAATTGGCAGATTTGCTTAAGCATTGACGTGGCATCTTGGCTTTTCAAGTATGACCACAAAATCAACCTGCAACAAAGAAAGGAACGACTCTATAACTTTCACTCCAAGCAAGCTGTAAACAGACAATGAACTAAAACAAGTTATTTATGAACAAAAGAAGATCTACAGTGACTCTTCATTCCCGCTCTCAGGTTTGCCAATCCCTATATTTGCTTTACGTACTACCTTAATTAGCGACTCGGAGCGCCATGCGCTTCATTTCATATACATATCCTAAAACATCATAAATGGGCTATATCTCGGAAATGAGAGTTAATTAAGCGTTTTAAATGTCATATTTGTTTTTAACATACTGAAATCAATACGAAATAAGTATTTTCAAGTCAGAAACATTTCATTGTTGACCAGTGATCAGATCGGGGTCAAACGTGTTTATAGTTAGCACACAGGCCCGACGTTACGAGTGGGCTAGGATGGGTTTCAGTCCAACCAACTTTTCTTTCAACCCGCCCTTTAAGCCCACCTCCAAAAAAAATATTTAAGCAGTTAGAACACATGACGAGTTCAACCATCTAAAATTTGGGGGAACTTGGATAAAAGTATGTGAATTTTTCGAATTCACAGAGATTTCATTATACAGAATGAATTTTCTGTTAAATTTAATGTTTAACTATTCTGTAAAACGGAGGAAGTCCCTTCAGTGAATGTCTAAGAGAGTAGTAGAAAAGCACCTCTTCCATAATTGTAGTTTAAAAAGATGAGAGAAAGAGAGATTCCTTGTCAGGTTACAAACTAAAATTCATAAACAGCCTCATGACAACAGATATGAAAATAAAAAAAACAATGACGTAAACTAAAATTTCGAAGAAATAGTAACTTGTTTAAGACCATGGTGTTTGTACCCGTGGTACCCAGTACTACATACAATACACTGAATAAATACTATGTACAGTATGTACCTGTAAACGACATTGTTTTGTTTTTATATAAAACTTCGGAAAAGCATCATCAGTGTCAGGTAAAACTTACACGAGTGAAATTTTTTAGGGAAAATTTCTGCCAAGCACTTTATATTTTGTGCCCCCCCTGTACGATACTTAGCCCTCCTAATAGCTCCCCAAGTTCTAATAAGCTGGCGTTGCCACTGGTTAGGCCTCAAATGGGAAGTACAAATGGGGGTCAAAAATGATTTCTTACTTACAGGATTGTGTCAAGCATCATTTTAACCCCTTAACCGGCTAAAACGAATTTACTCGGGTTTAGCAAAATGGGCTGAAATCAGCTCGAACAAATATACGAGAAAACAGGCTTATAACGAGCCCGTGTTTAGCGAAATCCCGGATTTAACGAGCGAAACAGGAAATTTTATTCGGCATGATGTTGATTCGGAATTCATTTGATCGTTTTTAACAAGTAAAATTTAATGAAATCCCAGCATTGAACGAATGAGAAAAAAAGCTAAGATGATCAATTTTAACATGCGAAGTAAAAAAAACTTAACGAAATTCCACATTTAACAAGGCGAAGAAAACCTGCACTCTCTCGGAATAGAGAAATGGAAATGATCGTATGCAGGACAAAATAGCTATAGCGCAGGGAATCTTTATGTGCTAGTGGAAGAATGAATGATTATAGAAAAACAATGAATGGGAGTTCACAAATGTTCAGCAAGCGAGTTGTACAAGATTCTTCTCCATCCACACACTCCAAAGATCTGTGTCTTGTGAGTATCACCTCAGCAGGGTTGAAATCAGGCGTCCTATTCCTAGGCAAAAAGAGGATGGGTGGAGCTCTCGCACATGTACTAAGTAGATTTCTGGATATTTTTTGCTACACCACTACAACTTTATGGTTAAAGAACAGAAAAATAAAAAAGAAAGACCACAGTTAAAATCGGGGCATAATAAGAGTTCGGGCCAATCAGTTTATTTTCTCGGCAGCTTGATGAAAATACATATACTTATATATACACACACACATTATTTTTTTCCCCATATGTGTGAAGAATACCCAACACCCTAGACTCAATATTTATTTCTTTTGCAAGTGTAGCTGTGAATTAGGTTCGGGTCTGGTACTTTGTTTAAAATAGCTCTTTTACTTTTATTTCGGCTTAAAATTCGTTTTCTGTAGTAACTTGGGTAATTTTTTTATTCGTGCAAGTAGCACAGTAGCGTACATATATATATTTGTATATATATATTGAGCTTATTCTCTTTGTGCTGGAAAGGACTGTACTACTGGTAACAATTTTTGCTAAAAATCATTTGGCTCTTTAAACGGGAGCAATGGACTTTAGGCGAAACGATGATGTAGCATGAAAGGAAACAGGATATATCAATTCCTGGAAGCTTCCCCGGTGGCGCAGTAGTCTAAGTACTGGCTTATGCCCATTCGTCCGTGAAGGGTCCGGGTGTGAATACCGGCGAGGCATGGATGTTGTGCTTGTCTTACAGTAATGGCTTTCTTCCCTTCCTTGGAACTAGTGAGCCAAAATTGGGGACGAGCGCCTGCTTATAGCCCAACGAGTAGCTCACGGAGGTCGTTAAACCTTCAAACAGAAAAAACAAACAATCCTGGAACTACGCCCATTGCCCCTTTCGCCCTCCAAGTGAACGTTGCGTTGTAAATATTGGTACTGCCTTCACTTCATGTGTGTCGTTAAATTGCGGTCAACTCATATGCCGTCCAGTAGAAAATCGTAATCTTTTATGAATGGCAAAATGTCTAAGAGAAATCTGTTGTCCGTTAAAAACAAAGTAGCCATAACTACAGAGCCAGAAAACGGTGAAAAAAGTTCCTATATGTTATGATATATACCTAAGAACAATTGAATTAGAGACAGCTGGCGATGCAAATGTGGCGCTGTGGGTGGCCATGTAAACGGAAACGACATGACGTATGCAGCGATCCGACAATATAAATTGGAATGCGACGGGAATCAGTAAGAGTCGGACGCAGTATGGGTCAGACGAAAGATCTAAGTGCACTTGATCGTGGGCAAATTGTCGGGGCCCGACGAATGGGTCATTCCATCTCTGAAGTCGTGCAGGCACTGGGATTTTCACGAGTCACTGTGTCACGGGTGCACCGTGAGTACATCGAATTCGGTAAAACCATCCCTGCAAGGGCCAACTGCCGTGGACAACAGCGTGTGGATGAGCGGTGTCATCGTAGGCTAGCTCGCATTGTAACAGCGGATAGACGGGCCACAGTGCATGAAATCACTCTGCAATTTAACGCTGGTGCACAAAAACGTGTAAGCAGTCACACCATCCAGAACCATCTCCCCGCTATGGGGTACAGAAGCCATCGTCTCACGAGGGTACCGCTGCTGACTGCACATCACAGGGAGCAAAAATTAGCATGGGCGCGGGAACACCGCCACTGGACCCTAGACATGTGGAAAAATGTTGCATGGACTGATTAGTCGAGATTCACGTCGGTACATTCGGATGGCAGGATACGAGTACGGCGCAAAACACATGAAGCGATGGATCCTCCTTGCCAGCAGAGTAATCTTCAAGCTAGTGGAGCTGACATTCTCGTCTGGGGACTGTTTACGTGGGCTGAAATGGGACCCCTGGTACGTGTGACATCGTCCCTCACAGGTCAACGTTACCGGGATATCCTGGACGACCATTTGCTCCCGTTTGTGCGTCTTCAACATCCCACTGGGGACCTCATCCTGCAACAAGACAATGCAGCTCCCGAATTGTATCCGAATGGTTGGATGAACACTCCACCAACGTGACCTCGCTTCCTTGGCCAGCTAGGTCACCTGAACTTAATCCCATCGAGCACATCTGGGATGCCATCGAGATATATGTTCGAGGCTCTGACCCCCCCCCTCCATCAAATTTTCGTGAACTGTGAGAGCTTGTTCAGGGGTCGTGGATCCGTATGGCTTCCCAACGCTTCCGGTGTCTTGTGGAGTCCATGCTGAGTCGAATCGCAGCCGTCGTCAGGGCGAAAGGTGGTGCTACACGTTACTAGACAGGTATCTCTACATCAATTGCTCTTCAGTGTATATGGATATACAACGAAAAGCCAAAACATTAGGACCACCTGCCTAATAGATGTTGGTCTTGCACGTACCGCCAAAACAGTTCATACCCTGCGATGTATTGATGCTGCATGATATCTAAAGCTGTCTTCCGGTATCTGGTACCAGCACATTACCAGCAGATCCTCAATCTCTTGTAAGTCACGTGGTTCAGCTGCTGCAGATTGGTTTTGGTGTTCCAAACCAAATTACAGACATTCGATTCGATTGATGTCTGGAGAATTTGGAGGCCAGGGTACTACAGAGGATGATTCGAAAGTTTCGCAATATTTGCATAAACGCATATGATGCGGCGGATATTTGACGTGTTTAAACAGTTTAAGTCTCAAGTCGCGCACTGCAGTCAGTCAAAAGGGATATAAAGTGGTAGTCGTTGCTGTGAACAGCAATGCATGTCATCGTTCTGCCAGTTGTTGAGACGCCTAAAAGATGAACAGCCACAACCGGCTAATTAGGGTACTTTTGCTTTACGAGTTTGAACTCGGCTATAACGCTGCTCAAGCAACACGAAACATTTGTGATGCGAAAGGGGATTCTTCAACCATCTGGTTGCGGTGCTGTGGTCCACGGATGACCACAGCACCGCAACCAGATGGTTCAAGGAATTTTGCTCACGTGACAGAAACCTCGAGGATCAGCCAAGGCCAGGTAGGCCGCGAACCGTGGCTTCGGATGCCGTGCGCCAGGACACAGAGGAAAATCCGACAACCAGCACTGGGAGATTATCAGGCGAGCTAAGCATATCACAGAATACCGTGATTCATCACCTTCAGTCTGCAAGGTCTACAGGAGCTGCCGCATTGTCCTTCACGAGCTGACGCCAGCTGAAGCAAACCGCCGAGTGGAAGTGTGCGCACGAAACTCCTAGAAAACCCGCGCGATGTACGTTTCATCAAGAGAATTGTTACGCGCGATGAAAACTGGTTATATTTCCGTAATACTAACACACACCAGCAATGGTTGAGCCTGGGCCGGCTTCCTGAACCTGTTGCCAAACGTGGGAGCTTCGAGCACAAGGTGATGCTCTGCGTTTGGTGGAATTTCGAGGGAATAATCCATTACGAATTTGTTCCAGAAGTTCGGATCATCAACGCCAACCTCTACTCTGAACAGCTGGAGAGGATGTGTGCCGTTTTGGGGGAGAAGTATCAGGCACTAACGAACAGAAAGCGCGCTCTCTTACTGCAGGAGAACGCTCGGCCTCATACCACGCGAACGACTCGGGCAAAACTCCAGAAACTTGAGGGCATCGAGCTGATGCTACACCCAGCATATGGTCCGGACCTTGCCCCGTCGGATTATTACTTGTTCCTGTCTATGGTCTACTTCCTTCGTGGGCGGCACTTCGACAACCAGGAGGAGTTGGCAGATGGGGTGAAGGAGTTCTTCTCCTCGAAAGACAAGAACTGGTACCGCTGCGGAATCGAAGAACTGGCAGATAGATGGCTAAAGATAGTGCAACACGATGGCCTATACTTTGAATGCTAGTCAGCTTTCGTCGCAAAGGTACGTATGAAGACATAAAGTGATCCAAATATTGCAAAACGTTCAACTCACCCTCTGTACCTGGAAGTATTTCTCGTGTTCCGTGAACCATTCTCGAACAATTCGGGCAATGTGGCAGGGCGCATTGTTCTGTGAAAGACTGCAATACTAGAGGGGAATATCGTTGGCGTGAAAGGATGTATCTGGTCTGCGATTATATTTAGGTAGGTGGTAGACTTCATAGTTTCCAACATATGAATGACTGAACACAGGGTTTCTCAACAGAACATTTCTCACAGCATTACACTTCCTCCACTAGCTTGTTTTTTTCCCACCGTGCATCCTGGTGCAAACACTTCCAGAGGTAAACGAGGCACACGTAGCCTGCATCGACATAGTACAAACGGGAAACCAGATTCACGGAACCAGACAACTTCTTTCAATCACTCAAGGTCTAGTTTTGATGCTCGCGTGCCCATTGTAGGCGCTTTCAACGATGAACCCGGGTTACCATGAGAACTAGGAGCGGTCTGTGGCTACGCAGTCCCATTTTGACCAAAGTTCGATGTACTGTGTGTTATGACACATTACTCCCGTCACCAGCATTTAAATTACTGGTGAGTTAGGCCACAGTGTCCCTTCTGCTGGCTCGTACCGTATGGGATAACCTTCGCCCACCTCTAGCAGTCAACGTATACCTTGCTGTGGTTTGTGGTTTTTTTCTCTCCCTCAGACCACTTTTTGAAGTTACTGATCGTGAGCACCTCACAAGCCTTGCCGTCTGGGAAATGCTCTGACCCAGTCGTCTCGCCATTACAATTTGGCGTTTGTCAAACTCGCTCAAGTCCGCTGTCTTTCCTATCTGAAGAACAAAAATAACATTGATTAACAGATACCGTTTCATGTCCTTCAAACGGATTTAACGAGCGCCCGTATTGAATGAAGATTTCTGTCATTCTAGAGTTGAGTTGCCCTTCAGAAGCGTGCTCTACTAGAAATGGTCCGATCGCAACTAGAGAGGGAGAATCTGTTCATCAGAAAACGTTTCTTTACCCTCGGCTTTGTTATTCAAAGTGGTTGTTTAGAGGAATGATTGACTCTAATCCTTTATGACTGATTAATTACTAAAAGGGTTATAACAATGGCTACGAAAATAAATGAGGACAGAGATGTTTGAGTAACTTGTTTCTATCCAGCGGCATGATGTCCGTGTTAGGGGGAATAGCCCTTCCTCATCATGCCTTATGTCATGGAACATAGAAAAAGGGACTAGAAGCAAGTGCTTATCAGCAGTGGCATGTTTATGGTCGGTATTGATGAGAGGAGTGGGGTGAGGGGGGGAGGAATTATTTTGTCCTAGATTTCGTAAAATCTGGCCACTATGTGAACGTTTCTGTTTCGGGAGAGCAAAATATTGAGAATATAACTATTTTTTCATTCGCACAATATGAAGGGAGGAAGCCCCAAAATAAACGTTTTGCTTAATGCGTCATGGATGAGACAAAATTTACTAAATTTGGGGTTGTTCCTCGCCGTCAAAGCCACAGTCATGCTTTGTTTGAGGCTGTACTTTGGAGCCTTATTTGGCTACAAACAACGGGGGAGGAGGAGAGCTCAAATTTATTTCTTACTAAAAGGGTTGTGTCATACAGCATTTTTAGAGTTTAAAAAGACAACACTTTTGACATTTGCATTATGTACAGAGGAGGACGGCCCCAAAATGAGAACTTTACTTAATAACTCACAAAAGATTTGTTGAATTCATTTGTACTTCATATTTTTATTTTTACTTGAATTTCGGTTCGTGGTTCCAAACAGAAATCACTAATCATTTAAGAACATGTTGCAAGAAGAATATATCATCATCATCATCATCATCAATGTCAACCATTATCAACCCACTGCTGGATGAAGTCTCCCCACGTTTCCTCCACAACTGTGTGTTTCGAGCCACTCTCTTTTATGTCATACCAGCAGTCTTTCGAATTTCATCCACCCATCTCTCGTGTGGTCTTCTTCTGGGTCCTTTCCTGTACCTTGAATTCGAGTCTAAAATTTCGGTTGTCCATCGGTGATCCATCCTTCTCGCAACATGTCTAGCCCATTGCCATTTCAGCAATTTTACTCTGATCATAATGTCTTCCACTCTTGTCAGTTTCCTTAACTACGAGTTCCTCACCTTATCTTTCCTGGTTATTTATACAGTATATATATATATATACACTGAAGAGCAATTGAATTAGAGATACCTGTCTAGTAACGAGTAGCACCACCTTTCGCCCTGATGACGGCGGCGATTCGTCTCGGCATGGACTCGACAAGGCACCGGAAGCTTTGGGAAGCCATACGGATCCACGACCCCTGAACAAGCTCTCACAGTTCACGAAGATTTGATGGAGCAGGGTCAGAACCTCCAACATCTCTCTCGATGGCATCCCAGATGTGCTCGATGGGACTGAGATCAGGTGACCTAGCTGGCCAAGGAAGTGAGGTCACGTCGGTTGAGTGTTCATCCAACCATTCGGATACAATTCGGGAGCGATGGCACGGTGCATTGTCTTGTTGCAGGATGAGGTCCCCTGTGGGATGTTGAAGACGCACAAACGGGTGCAAATGGTCGTCCAGGATATCCCGGTAACGTTGACCTATAAGGGACGTACCAGGGGTACCATTTCAGTCCACGTAAACAGTCTCCAGACGAGAATGCCACACCCACCAACTTGAACAGTACCCTGCTGACAAGGAGGATGCATCGCTTAATGTGGTTTGCGCCGTACTCGTATCCTGCCATCCGCATGTACCAACGTGAATCTCGACTAATCAGTCCATGCAACATTTTTCTACATGTCTAGGGTCCAGTGGCGATGTTCCCGCGCCCATGCTAATCTTTGCACCCTGTGATGTGCGGTCAGTAGCGGTACCCTCGTGGGACGATGACTTCTGTACTCCATAGCGAGGATATGGTTCTAAATGGTGTGGCAGCTTACACGTTTTTGTGCACCAGCGTTAAATTACCGAGTGATTTCTTTGTACAATGTGTACAATGCGAGCTAACCGACGATGACCCCGTTCATCCAGACGCTGTTGTCTTCGGCAGTTGGCCCTTGCAGGGATGGTTTTACCGGATTCGATGTACTCACGGTGCACCCGTGACACGGTGGCTCGTGAAAATCCCAGTGCCTGCACGACTTCCGAGATGGAGTGACCTATTCGTCGGGTCCCGACAATTTTCCCACGATCAAATGCGCTTAGATCCTTCGTCTTACCCATAGCGCGTCCGACTCTTAGTGATTCCTGTCGCATCACTCCTTATATTGTCGGATCGCTGCATACGTCATGTCGTTTCGTTTACAGGGCAGCCCACAGCGCCACATTTGCATAACGCCAGCTGTCTCTAATTCAATTGCTCGTCAGTGTATATATGGACATCGGAAGCAGAAAGTTTTAAGTTGTGCTTTGTTAGTCTGGACTGTCATGTGTTTGAATCCTTCAAGGATTGATGGTTGAAGCGACGATTGTGTCTGATAGACGCTAGAGAATAAAGGATACGGCATTTCTTCAACTTAGAATTAAGGAATAAAGAAAGCTCGCTTTTAGAGCACATGTTAAGTTATATACACGGTAGAGTCACATTATTGTGACCACCAGCTAATATCGAGAGTAACCACTGTGTGCAGCGCGGACAGCAGCTAGACGGGCTAGGGAGTGACCCAATAAGGTGCTGGAAGCGTTCACAGGCATGTGGAGACATACTGACTGCAGTGCATCTGACAGCTGCTGGAGGGTGAGTGTGGAGGATCTATAGGGCGAACAACACGATCGAGGTGGTCCCACAGATGCTCAAATGGGTTTAAGTCTGGGGAATTAAGGGGCCAGAGAAGTAATTTGAAGTCTTTATCGTGCTCTTTCAACCACTCTCGGACATTTATAGCTGTGTGACACGTCGCACTGTCGTGCTGGATGATTCCATCTGTCCCAGGGAAGACAATCAGCATGAATGGGTGCACGTGATCTGCAAGGATGGATTCATAACGAATTCGGTCCATAATGTCTTCCACAGGTACGAGTGGACCCGGGGAATGCCACGAAAACATTCCCCAGACCATAACGCTGCCCCCACCAGCTTGTGTTTTTCCAGTAATGGTTGAAGAGTGTTTACTCTCCGATGTTTTTAGCCTTATACGCCAAAGTCCATCCATTCGATGAAGCAGAAAACGTGACTCATCGGAGAAGACAATCCTTTGCCATACAGCGGAGGTCCAATTCCGATACTGCCGTGCAAATGTAAGCCTTTTCTGTCGATGCACCTTCGTTTGCATAGGTGCAGTGGCAATCTGCCTGCATCAGAGCCCCATGAGCAGCAGAGTTCGCTGAACTGTCGTTTTAGACACACTTCCGGTTGCCTCCTGGTTCATTCGGCCAGTGAGTTGCTGCACTGTAGCGTGTCGATCGGCCCTCACGCACCTTGACAGCAGACGTTCACCTCTCACATAAATGGCACGTGGTGCTCCGCAGTTTCCAAGTCGCGTATTCGCAATGGTGCCATTTCTCCAATCACGATACACTTTAACCAGCACAGCGGCACACAAACAGTTCACAAACTGCGCTGTTTCAGAAATACTGCCACCCTTGGCCCGAAACCCGATAATCATTCCTTTTTGCTAATCTGATAAATATCTCCTTTTATCCATGACAGCAACGAGTGATATATGTTTTCAGAATGTCTACAGCATACCTTTTATACCCTACACTCACGACACGCGCCTTCTTTCATTGGTTACGCGCTGTTGATGTCAAAAGTAGGAGGTGGTCACATAATGAGACTCGACCGTGTATTTTAAAAATACATTTGTGATAATAATTTAAAGCTTCTCGGAGTTTTATCGATAGTAGTTTTGTATTTTTACTCACGGCTAATACTGAGTTAAATTTGTCGCTCTGGCCAAGGGTCTAAAATGGAGGCTCGGCCATTACACAATGGGAACAGAACAGAGTATTCCTAGGAATCAGTACTATAAGGGTCGTCCAAATGAAACATAGACTAGCTGCTGAAGTAAAGTGTACTTTATTGCAGTATAAGAATATGTACATAGATAAATACTTGTACATACAAAACGTACGAGTGCTGATAGCGCTAAGAGCAGGCATCCCTAACATTTAGGCAGGTGTCCCATCAGTCGATAAGTTTATGGATCCTCTGTCAGGTGATTTGGAATCCACTGCGCACACGCTTTCGAACATCTCAGTTTTTGGTGGAAGATTAGGAAGATTGTGCCAATGGAGCCCCTGCTAATTCGCTAACTGTTATTCTGCCGTTAACTTTCACCAGTTCGTCAACTGCTGCAATTGTTTCCGATGGCGGCGTGGCCTTAACTATAGATCTTGGCAGATCCAGAGTGCTTTCACGTCCAACCTGAAATTATTTGCAACTTTTCAATACCGTACTGTGTACAAAGCACCCATACCCGTAAAGTACCTGCATGCGTCATAAGATTTCTGTCGATCTGCTTCCCTCTTTTGTCAAAAATTGGATCACGGATTACTATGCCTGCTTGGAGGTCTCCACGAGATAGGTCGTTTACGTTCCTTTGATGTTACTCACATCCAACGCGTCGCGCTAGCTAAATGCTCAGCACGCTGCATTCATCTTTTATGTGTGGGTTTTTGCAGTGCCACCATCGCTTTAGCGGATACTGCAGATGATGATCATATGTAGAGGATTTTAGGGAGGGAGCGTCTGACCCCAGGTCTTAAACAACCCTTAGAAATAGGAAGCTAGGAGATTTTGGGCTAGAGTGCCCGATAGGAAAGTGACACGAAAGTGAAGTAGAAAGGGGGAGGAAGACGTCCTTATTTATTACCGGGGGACCAGTACCCGGGGTCCGACGGCTTAACGTGCCTATCCGACGCACGGCGGATATTTAGTGGATCGAGCGTTCGTACCTGCCTGGGATCGAACCTGAGGTCCTTTCCGTGGAAGTCACGAACGTTGCCCACTAGGCCACCCGCTTTTGCGGATACTGCAGAGTCACCCGTCTACCCGAGTCTATGCTTCAATTTGAACGACCCATATACATCATTGGCGAAGAGGGTCAGTTGTGCTCAGAGCCTTTATTGGTGAATAGGTTAAATGCACTTACAGAACAATAGGTACGTGACACGCGCGAGCGCGCGTGTGTGTGTGTGTGTCCGTTCTTATTGACTCGGTAGCCTTCACCAGATAGTAATCCAAGAAGACAAATTATATTTGTGTACAAATATGAGAAAAAATTTGCACGTACATTATACATATTGTATTCGCGTTTAGACTGTTATTTGGCGGAGGCATCACCCTGGCGATGCTGCATGGCAGTTCCTTTCATCTAGCAAACGCTTTATTTATTTTTTTCTGTCTTTTTCTTTTCGTTTATAATTTCCTTTTTTCAATTTTTCCTATTTTTTTAAAATCATTCTCTCTTTCTTATTTTATTTCATAAATGCTGTTTATTTTTCATAATTAGAACTTCATTATTAAAGGAAAGAGTAAGGGAATGCTCACATGCAAAAATAACCAAGCGTCTTTCTTTCCAAATAGATGCTTCACTGTCGATATCCACTTTAGCATTCTCTCCGGCACAAGAATACAGCATGTTTTGCTAACTATTTGTCTTTCAGGTCTTCGTAGATTGCATGCTGTGTTACCAAAGAAGAAAGTGATCAACGATGTTTCGATCTTCGACTGTTAAAAAAGGAAGCTTTTAAGAAACTGAGGTGAATTCCTTTTCCACTCCTGTTTTATTTCGTTTCAGCATCGTACGGAAACACTCATGTCTTATCTCCAATAGTGGTGCAACTAAAAATGGGTGCGTGATTGGTCTAGACAGAGAGGCACTAACCTGGAGTTCAAGGAATGCATAGTACCCCGGCGGCAGATTCCGAGGAATGACAAAAGCCCCAGTCAAATATTATTTAACGTGAAAACCAATTATTTCGGAATTCTGCTTTTACACTGCTGGCCACCCAAAATGCAACACCAAGAAGGACACGAGATAGCAAAGCCAGATTTACTGGATACATAACAACAGATACAAAGATGAAACGATTGAGCTTACAAGCCCGTGCGGCTTGCGGAACACGCAGACATCAATAGTTCGTGTGGCCCCCATGGCTGGCAATAACGGCCGCTACACGCAGCGGCATCGAACGAAAGAGGCTTTGGATGTGGGCTTGGGGTACGTCGGTACAGGCTGCTTCCACACGTTGCCACAGTTCATCAGGCGTACCCGCGGGTGGTGCTTGCACGGGCCACTCGGTTGCCGATCAGCGACCAGACGTGTTCGATGGGCGACATATCGTTAGAACAGGCGGGCCACGGCAGCAGTGGCACCTGGTTAGCAGTGAAGAATTGTTGCACGATGCGTGCCACGTGCGGGTGCGCATTGTCCTGTTGAAACGTGGCCACTGGCAGGTCCTTCAGGTAAGGGAGGACTACAGGCTCCAAAACGTCGGAGATGTAGCGGTGGCTTTTGAGTGTACCGGCGATGCGTACCAGAGGGGTGCGGGTGTCATATCCAACTGCGCCCCAAACCATAACGCCAGGCGGCGGACCGGTATGGCGATACGTAATGCAGGCGTCACACAGTCTCTTGCCGCGGTGCCGCCACACGCGGATCCGACCATCGTGGTGTTGCAGGCAGAAGCGGGATTCATCAGAAAAGACAATGTCGTGCCATTCCGCAGTCCAGGTGCGGCGTTCAACGGCTCTTTGCCGCCGCACTCGCCGGTGGTGCAACGTCAATGGTAATCGGAGCAATGGGCGCCGTGCGACAAGTCCCCGCTCCTGCAGACGACGTCGAACGGTACGGGCTGGCACGGGTTGTTCCGCAACACACCCTAATTCCTGCGCTAACGTTCGTGGTGTGGCGGTGCGAGCCGTCAATGCCCGCCGCACAACATGCCGGTCCTCTCGTTCTGTGGTGTACCGTTCAAGTCGGTCCGTCCGTCCCTCCTGCACCCACTGAATCCATACTCGCCTCACTGTGGCTGGATGTCGTCCCACACGGGAGCCGATGTCTCGGTACGATAAACCGCTGTCGCGATAAGCCACTATTCGTCCTCTGTCGAACTCCGAAAGGTGCTGGAATGACTGCCGTATTCTGCGACGAGGCATTAGGAAGCTTTCCACGCACAGGTCCGGCAGCACAACACACTTCCACTACTTACAAACCGCCTTCTGTGCACCCTTCTTATAGTGCTTCTCTGTGGCGTGCCGGGCGCAAATGATTTGCATATGCCCTGCAATGGTAATCGTTTGCATGTCCTCTCGCGGGTGACGCATGCTGCGAATTTCAGAAGGCCAATCGGATGCTTCCTTCTTGGTGTTGCATTTTGGGTGGCCAGCAGTGTAGTTTTATACATTTTATTTATATACAACGTATCTTCCCATATGAGAGTGATTTTGACTAGAAAAGTTTAGGAGGCGCACGTGTAATCATTACATTCTGGACCGGCCTTAGGGAGATGAGCACCGGTCGCTAAGTTCAGGGAGATGCGTCGAGCTAAACCTTTTTTTTTTTTTTTTTTTTTTTTTTTTTTTGAATGGTAGAGCATGTATCTACACAAGAATTCCCTGCGAGTATCGTAATTCGAGACGATGAGCTGTGATGATTAGAGACGATGAAAGATGTCACTGGAACAATCTAAATCATCACAGTACACTGCTAAAACATTTGAGGTATGTTGCACCAAAACGTGGTGGTACACCAGCTGCACCACCTTCACCATCTATGGCGCAAACAAAACCCAGCAACATGGTGCAACCTTGTACCACGTTTTAGTACAAGGCTGCACCATTTGTTGGGTTTGGTTTGCACCACACAATGATATATCTCTTTTCAGAAAGTGGTGCAGCTGGTGTAGCACTTTTTGGTGTAACCTATACCACAAAATGTTTAAGCGTGTAGTTTTGTTACAATTAAGCTTCCCCCTTCCAAAGTGCGCCTGTTAATTTATACTATATATCTTTTTTTTTTTTGATTGGAGGTTTAACGACCACCGTGAGCAACTCAATGGGCTATAAGCAGTCGCCCGTCCCTAATTTAGGGTCACTGGTTCCAGGGAAGGGAGAGAGCCGGTGCCGTTAGACAAACACAACATCCATGCCTGACCGGGATTCGAACCCGGACCCCTTACGTACGAATGATCATAGGCCAGCGCCTTAGACCACTGCGCCACCGGGCGACCTATATATCTTTCATATGTAGCTGAAAAATATTCAATCCAACACACAAAAGGTTGTTGGGAGGCATGAACAAATGTTGTCACATCGAGTGCCACGAACACTAAAGCCGCCCCTAATTTCATTCGAGCGCTATACTTCTCAAGACTAATATTAGATGTTATGTACAAATATTTTACAATTGCCACCCTCTTCCCGTGGGGACGGCTGTGATATGTACAATACCGAACGTGATGAAACTTTTTTTTTACCAGAGAAGTGGACTTTGCTGTAAACAGACAGCGCCGAAGCCGCCTCCTTTTTTTTTTTTTTTTTTTTTTGATTGGAGGTTTAACGACCACCGTGAGCAACTCAATGGGCTATAAGCAGTCGCCCGTCCCTAATTTAGGGCCACTGGCTCCAAGGAAGGGAAAGAGCCAGCGCCGGAAGACAAACACAACATCCATGCCTCACCGGGATTCGAACCCGGACCCTCTTCGGACGAATGATCAGAGGCCAACGCCTTAGATCACTGCGCCACCGGGGTAGCCCTCCTTTTTTTTTTTTTTTTTTTGATGACATGGCCACGTCTCGTACATTAGAGGTTTACAGATATTTCTAATGAGATATTTGAGTAAGAGATTTGTGTTTCATAAAAGCTGCGGATTTAAAGGAAATAGAAAATGATATATCTGAAGGATTTACTTCTTATACTTTCAAATGTGAAAAACGAATGATAAATTGATAAATTATATTTCCCTTTTAAAGGAGCGGCAAACGTGGGCGGGCATCCGAGCGTCATCTGCGCTTGACGCGCCCCTGGGTTTGGATGACGTCTTAACAATACGTGAATCTGCACTCTTTTGTTTTCGTCCGTGACTTTGAGTGTAATCAACTCCACGTAGACGACACGGATCTCCGTAAAGAACTTAGTAATCGTCTCCTGGTAAAAGCTCAGTTTATCCTGAGTCGTTTCAATAATCATTAGCCTGTGTTTGGCCTCCAGTTTACGAATTTTTGCGACAGTTTCCGGAATACTGAGCAGTTGATATTCAAGCACTCTTTGTATCATCTTTAGTGTCTTCATATCACTTTATGAATCTTTTAAACCATCCACAGATATGAGTACAAGATTTTAAAAAAAACATCGTAGATAGTACTAAGCATTTTGTTTGTTTCTGCAACTGTTTTCGCAATGCCTTTTGTTCTCCCTCTGCTCCATGTCAGAAAATCATAACAGAACGTGCTCATGTGATTCCTACGGGGCCACCCCAGTGGTTCAGTGGTCTAAGCGATGGCTTCTGATCATTCGTCCGAAAGGGGTTCGGGTTCGAATCCCGATGAGGCATGGATGTTGTGTTTGTCTTCCGGCGCTGGCTCTTTCCCTTCCTTGGAGCCAGTGGCCCTAAATTAGGGACGGGCGACTGCTTATAGCCCATTGAGTTGCTCACGGTGGTCGTTAAACCTTCAATGAAAAAAAAAATCCACCGGGAGACATCAGTGGGCCAGAACTACCGTTCCCGCTAACTCCTACTGGTGTCACCATGAACTAAAAGAATCTGATTAAAACAACTCTTTGTTTTTTGTTTTTTTTTCGATGTTTGAACAACCACCATGAGCAAGTCTTAGCGCTATAAACGGTCTCTAAACACTAATTTAAAGCCACTGGTCCCAGGGAAGGGACAGAGCCAAAGCCATTAAACAAACAACCGGTACTCGAACTCGAGCCTGTTTTGGACGGATGGTCATAACTGGTTAACGTGCCAGCTTATATTTTCAGAATAACAGCAGTTCTGAAACATTATTGTCGTAATTAGCGTGTGTGCACAAGAAAAAACAACAACAAAACCCCAGACGTATATGCAGTTCTTTCAAATTTAACATGATGGAGAGAGAACTATTCGCGAAAGACAAACACTGTACAGGGCATAACTCCATAAAAAAACTTTTTCGTTTGTATAAAAACGACTGGGAATCCATTTTTTTTTAAAACTCAGGAAACCACTCATGCGTCTGACTATTAACAATGTGTAAAACAGGTAGGCCTGACCATCCTGAAGAAGTACGAAGTTCTAATGATCGATCGGAGAAATGCATGTCTGGTAGGATATTTTTGTCTTGGCTATGATCAGAGATGGAAACGGGTCACGAGTTAGGGGGTCAATGGTTCGACAATTTCTAACGGGTCAACGGTTACAATTTCTAGCGGGTCAAGGTCTTCCTGACCCGATTTCGACCCGGTTTTATTTCCGTTTTATATTTGAAAAGCAAAAAAAAAAAAACATTTTTCAAAGAAAAATGCGCACTGTGGAATTTTGTGCTCGATACTGGTGTCAGCGGACTGAAAAATGATTTGTCATGCAGTATGAACGAAGAGTGTCCTCAGAAGTGTCCCTTTCTTCTGAGAGGCAAATATGAAAACAACATCCACATTTTGGAAACTTTCAACTCATCAAAAACTTGTGAAAATTGGTGTTGCTGTGAAACATATTCTGAAGATTGCTATGTTATCAAGAAAACAGCAAAAACTGAAATTAAACATACAAGTTGCTGAATTCAAAAATGTTGACTGTAGCGCCATCAAAATTTAGAGGAACAGCCTTAACATTACAGCGGAGGGACTTTTTGACTCTCGCAGATGTGTTTGAAAACATGTGTAAAACAGTTAGGTTATGTCTTGTAAATGAAGGACTACAGTTTCAATACTTCCTATAAGTAAGCGAGTAACTTATACGTTCCTATAATACATTTATTTGATTTCCATATAACCTAAGATACCCAATGCGGGGAGACTTTTTGAACGCCCTATATATATATATATATATATATTTAAATTTTTGGTGGGCTTATTACTTGCATCTATGGCTTTGCAGAAACCCATTTCCAACTAGGTCTTTGTGGAAGTGAGAAAATGCAGAGTTTTTGCTGGTCCTTGATAAAGCCAGGGCTCAGTTTTCTCGACACTTTCTACATTCAGTTGTTTTATTTTATTTTTTATTATTTTTTTCTCTTTTTACTCACACCGGTAGATACATAACTTTTTCTATGTTGTACTTGGTATGAGTCAAAAAAATTTTTTTGCTTCGGTCTCTTCTTAATAGAATGTGAATTCTGAATTTTCATAACTGCTGCGTTGCGCGTTTTGATCTTCAGGTTATTTTGCAACTTTCGTTTTAAATTCAAATGTTTTTCCTTTGTTTTCAGCTTTGCTCTTCAGTACATATATATATATATATATTACAGTTCAAAGCAAATTTTTCCAGGCCTGGTCAGTTAAAGATCCGGATCGGGTCCAAGTCCAAAATTTTTGACCCGTTTTCAACTCTGGCTATGATGTACAGATATGAATCAGAGGGCTCTCCAACTTCATAAGATCACGTTCTCCTTATATTTAACGAAAAAGTCCTCTCTCCGAAACGAACTTATCTATGACATCTGTAGTTAAGGTTTTTTTGTTTTTGGAGGGGGTGGGGGTGGGGGCAGACTCGTATATCTCAAAATATGAAAGTTTACTTTCTTGTTCTAAAGGTGCTTTAGTTTCATATTTATTTATTTATTTATTTTTTTGCCGATTGCAACCAAAGAATATCACGAAGTCAGTTACATTCAGGTAAAGAATAAAGAATAAAAATTACTAATAGAGATATTTGGAGGACGAATGAAAATCATTAGTAAAGGGATTTTATTATAAAACTATTCCTCTCAGTATACGGTACCCTTAACTTCCTATTTTAGTAGGAGGTCCAAGCTTGCTTTCCCCCGTTTCTTCCTTTCTTCTCATTTTTTTTTCTAACAAAGTAACTGAATCATTATGCCTCTGAACCTCGAATTGGTTTCCTATTCAGTATTCAGACTTGATCGATAATTCATCATAATCATCTCCATTTCTGAAAGCCAAGAAGATATCAAATCTCCAGAAGGATCAAGATATTGATGACTTTTTCTCCGAACAGGAAAACTGTGGGAATGAATTATCAGGTGGCAAATTAGTCAGTTATACCTGTTTAGAAATCTATAACTCAGATAAGAAGTAAATGAGCTCCCGATCTGGTCAGACCGAGCAACATCGATGCCTTTGAAAAATTCAGACACCTGGCCTAGAAAGACAATGACAAGACTGATTTTATTTGATGTTTGGAGAGGCTGGGGGGGGAGGAGTCCATCATTCAGGAATAAACTCGAACATCATTTTACTCCGATAGGAATTTTGTACTAAGAATTTGAATATTGATTTGTGATCTTCGCTCCGTAATTTGATTTTTTTTCTTTTTATGGTAATAAAATTGCTGAAATAATGTTAGTGCCCTCCAGCAAATTAAGGGGATGGAAAATAGAGCAATGGTGAGAAAATAGAGTAGTTACGCTACCTCTCGTTATGTAAATGTAGCCTACATATTTGAGGCTTTCATCAACGATATAACACGGAAACATAAGATATGAAAATCACAAGAATGACTAAAGATCTCATTTTCTCATTAGATATAAAATAAATGATGAAAAGTATAGATAAAGGTTGATTGCTACATAAATATGAAGATATGTCTTCCTCTTCTGATTTAACAATCACTTCAATACAATTTCCCCTGTTATTTCTAACGTTATACTAAACTTGATTTAGCACAGTCTCCTCGTGAAATTAGGACTTCAAGCGTTATTGCACTTGGTTTGTGCTTTTCTGTAGATGTAAGAAGATAGTGTTCCCGATAAAGAAGCTAACCAGTTCGCAAGAACACATGCAGTGCAGAACCGTTGATTGAAAACAAAAAATATTTCGCATTTCATGATCCTAAAAAGCAGTTCTCGCTGAACGTTTTACCAGAAAACCACACAGTAAACTGGGGAATATTTTCCCATTAGGTCTAATTTAAAGGAGATAGAAGATCAGCTGTGTTACATTGTTTCAATGCCTGTGAAAGAATTTAACTTGAGAAAATTCCTGTGCAAATGATTCAGTGACATAAAAAAGCGTCAGGAATTTTTTGCATACCGTATAAACGCTACGCTAACAATTATCCAAACGCACCACTTTCAGTCAACTGTTCCATCAATCATTCAAGCGCTTTCGCATTCAGCCTCTCATTTACACCGATGAGCTATTACATTATGACTACCGGTTAATAAGCTGTAAGATCCCCTTTAGCCCACAAAACAGCAGCCAATCGGCGAGGCATCGATTCGATGAGGTGGCGATAGGCATCTTGGGGTATCTGGTACCATAATGTCAACAGAAGGTCTTCCAGTTTCTGTACATTTCGGGATGGTGGTGATTTAGCGCGAACCCCCTTTTCCAAGTCGAACCACAAATGTTCAGTTGGGTTCGTGTCAGGTGAATTTGGAGGCCAGGCATTAACAGAAAGCCGTCCGCATGTTTCTCAAACTACTCCTTGACGATTCTGGCAGAGTGGCATGGCGCATTATCCTGTTGATAATGGCCATCACTAGCAGGGAACACAGTTGCCATGAATGGGTGAACTTGGTTCGCAACGATGTTCAGATATCTGACAGCTGTCAGGGGTTGTGCTATTAGGATAATGGGGCCTAAAGTGTCCCAAGAAAACATCGCCCACAGCATAACACCTCCGCCGCCGGCCTGTTTCCGCCCAACAGTACATCTAGGTGCTATAGCCTCCGTTCGTAATCGGTGTATCCGCGCTAGGCCGTCTACGCGGTGCATCAGGAATCTTGATTCGTCAGACCACGCCACTTTCGTTCAATCATCCATGGTCCAACCTCGATGATCTTTTCGCAAATGTTCAATTGGGTTCGTGTCAGGTGAATCTTGATTCGTCAGGCCAGGCATCGCCAACGGCCCGTTTCAATCGCTGTTGGCGATGACGTGCAGTGAGTATGGGGACCCGGCTGGGTCTTCGGCTACGCAGGTCCATGCGCAGAAGGCTGCGATGAAATGTGTGCTGAGTTGTGTGACACATTACCCTGATCACCATTGTTGTAGCTGCGGGTGATTTGTCGCATGTGACATTGCGGTCGCTGTGAATAATGCGCGGCAGTCTTCGCTCCCCTCCGGCACCAATGAGCTGCGGACGACAGTTTGTCTTTTGGCCATCTGTGCACCACTTTTGATACGTATTCACTACAGCGGCACCTGAACAACCCACAAGTCGCGCTATTTCCGAGATCGTAGTTCTGAGGCGCCATGCCATAACAATTTGCCTTTTATCAAACTCCGAGAAATCGTCAGCATTTCCCATTCTGACTCCGAACACTCTACTAACCGAAAGCCGGTCCTCGGGTTGTATATATACTGCTCTGTGAACTTCACCTGCGCCACTGTTCAGTCTCCAGGAGCGCTCATTTATCTGGGCTGGGGGTAGTCATAATGTAAGGGTTCATCGGTGTATGTACCTAATTCTCCATGTTCAAGCAATTTTAAACATTATATTTAGAAAGACTTTTTGACTCTTTTCTTTTTCCACGGCTATTTATATTTAGGTTTGACATCTCCCAGAAACTGTGCTTGAAACTCATATTGAAAGGACTGTAAGAAAAGAACAAAGAAAGCATAAATGATAAGAACAACAACAAAGCGAATCTTGAGGTGACCCACAAGACGAAATAACAAATCAGCACAATGCTAATGCAAATCAGGATTAAAGACGGAAACAAGCCGTTAGTCAAATGGTCAAACAGTTCTTGACTGCGTTTTGACATTTTTTTTTTATGGGTAATTTGGCTTCTAACACCCTTTTGAGAAAATTTCCATATACTGTTATGGAGTAGCATACGAAAAACCACAACTCATTTCTGTTATCCTTCCACGTGGTGACGCTGAGAACTTTTGGTGGCTGTGTTTTCCTTACAGTAAACTTCGCCTTTATTAATTGATCGTAACATTTATTTATCTGCACACAAATGAATGTGTATGTATTTTGATGCTTAACAAATGGTTTACCTAGCTATAACACTTACTCAGTCTACCCATTTTGTTCCTGTTACAACCCAATTCAAAAACCCAGTTTCACAGGGTTATGTGGAGAAGATGAGAGGAAACAATTCTCGAACTTCTGTTCTTGAGAAGACTGGATAATCTTCACGTAATCCACTCTAAAATGTAATTAAAGAAACTTCTTTACATTTTGCATTAACTGAAATGTTTTATAATTTACCGTAGGAAATCTAACCACTTTTTTTCTTGTTATAGTAAATGGACTTCGAGTCCAGCAGTTTCTCTTTCAGCTGGCAATGATTGGTAAGTAGTTTACATGAATTGCTAGGATGAATTTTACTCATCAAGCTCGCGTTCGGTTTTTTTTTTTTCCGTTTTTTTTTTTTTTTAAGTTTGGGAAACAATTGTAATTGTAATTGGCTTACAGGTGATGTACGAAACTTAAGCTTTCCTGACAATGATAAAATCTTTTCCATCACATTAAAAATATTAATTTTCTTTTATTGCCGAGATAAATTTATTTTATTTGTATGGCACTGTATTACAGACTTATTTCATTTACAGGGTACTGTATTTCAGACTTGGAAGTAAAGACTTAACATTTTTTTTGGCCGGAAGTGTGAGAAAAGGAAAATGAGCATTTTTCTTTTGTTTTTTGTAACTAATACCATTACCATCGGACGACTTAAAATGAGAATGTGCTCCGACGTCAAGTGAAACAGCCTCTGTTCTTCGTGACAAAGTAAGCTCGACTCGACATCGTTGAGGTCTCCCTTCTAATACTTGTAGCTTTTATGACAATTAAAGTGGTTGGTTACTCGCACTTTTTATTTCTTTTAATTTTTGAAATTCAAAGATTTTTTTGTTATAAAGGAATTTGACGCAATTTTTAAAGTTCTTTCTCAAATTCATAATTTTGTTCAGCACTTCTTGACTTGGTGGTTATTAATTTTGTTTAATGTTTCCGTCACAATAGCTCGGTTACGTGTTACAAGCATTCCTTTTAAAAACGCCTTTCGTTGAAGGACGGTGGCATTTATCAGATTTCCTCTCATCCGAGATAACTGTGTACGGAACCGCGTGCCCACAACACTGAGTCTATTCTTCTTTTTGGCAAAACTAATATTCAGAAGCAGCATTTTGCTTTCAAGACGTATCTTCACAAGAATGCATCTGCCGCAATTCGCTGCTCACTCATGATTGCTTCCGTTAAATAAATTCAATGAGATAGTTCTCTCTTCGTAAAACTTATTCTTGACCTCGAAGCTAACCACCGCACCTATCTGTTACATGGAATGCTTTGTTCTTCTTCCGGACGACGATTCGTGGAGAAAAGTTTCTTTTTCTTTTCTTCTGAACACATAGATTTAGCAAAAATGTAATTCTTGGTATGATCAAAAGGTAAGCATATAGATCCTTCAAATACGACGTCAGCTCTGCGAATTTACACACCTAAATATGCGTAGAACTCCTGTGTACTTTTATTTAATATTTGAGTGTTGAGTGCATTTAGAAGAGAAAAAAAAATTTCATATATTCAAGCTTCCATTTGCTAGCAGTCTGACAACTGGTTTCAGACCTTGGTAGTGAGATGGATTTAATAAAGTTTTGCAAAAGTTTTTATTTCAGTTGGTGGACATTTGATATCAGAAGTCACTGTGGTGATTTCTGAAATCATGTGGTGTTTCTTGGCGATATTAAAGAAATGTTGTTCTAACTTTTACGTACGGTTATGAAGAAAATAGTCGCAACTGAGGGTTTGAATAAAGCTGTGCCACAAATGTTAACTAGTAGACTATTAGAATGTTACTTCTCAACGAGTGTGTAACGTATACTCTATATTCACTTTCCTTTTGATTTTACTATCTCTGGTTATTTTATTTTACTATGTAAATTATCTTCTTACTGAACGAAATATTATTTCACCCGCTGAATGAGATCTGGCAATGAGTGTAAGTCATGACGTGGTGGTAGCTAGTATATAGGCGCGCGTTCATCGAGACTTAGGGAGAGCTTTTGTTGTTGTTATGAGAGAGCGTTGTTGTTTACGGAGAGCGTTTGTAATACGAGGAGAGATTGTGTTGTTATGAGGAGAGATTCTTCATTATTGTAAAACAAGTTGTGTGTGTGCTTTAGATGACCAAGAGTCTTATAATAAAAAAGTTGCCGTAAGTTAGTCTTTCTCAATTCATAGTTTTTGTCAGACCTCTGTCTGGCTGTTAGGTTTATAACATTAGTGTATTACCATAAATAACCAGAGTTAAGACTTTATTCATTTTCGTAATTAACTAGTAACAACAACCTTTTGAATTCACTATTTTGAAGCTTAGTACAAGTATATCATTAGCTAGCTGGTAGGAAGAGCATCATTCATATTAATTAGCTTAGCGGAAAGCAAAATAAAGCTAATTCATTATAAGTGGAGTCAAGTTCGATTGTCGCTACTGTGGACCTAATTAACGGTTTTCCTCAGGCTCTCTAAGAGTGTTAACATGAAAACGCAAGTAGTTCTATCACTATCATTCAACACTATCCACACCTTTCTCCCACGTAGACTGAGTAGTGGAGTAACAAACGTAGAATGACAGCTGCACGAAGAACTACGAGATTCGATGATAAATAGGCAGCTGAAGAAAACTGTAAAACATTAGTAATATATAAAAGATCAGGTTATTTATCTAGTAATTGAGAAGTTATGTGAGCTTACAAAACCACAGGTGGTAAGTACATACTTTGTTTTTTGAATGGGAGTTGAAAGAAAGCAACGGGAAGCTGCATTGCTTATAATCAGAAAGATTTCTCTTGATATTACATATCTTTGCGCCAAATTATTAAACGTTGAATAAAGTCTCTGCCAACTTCCGGAGAGTCAACTGACTGTCCTTTCACGTCATCTGAATCTGTTCTCGAGCATTCGAATCAGTTTTTAAAAGGGCCTAACGAATGGATAGCATATCATCTTTCCTGTGTTTGTTCCTTTTGAAAATGCATTAAAATCATACAAATATTGTGTGATACCGATTATTTTATTTCCGTCAACTTGCAGTATATTGTATAGGTAAATTGCTGCTAAATAATCCTCTTTAATCCTTCAAGCCATACAGCAGTTGGTGAATTGGCTTCTAAACCTCCCGATAATTTTCGTTTTTTTTTTTTTTTTTTTTTTTTTTTTCGTTTTTTTAGACGTTCTAGGTCATTGCAACATCACAAGAAAATTGAGGCGAAAAAATGAAGAGCATATTTCTGAACGTCCATAAAAGATAATAAACCCTGCTGTGGAAGAAAATTCTGGCGCTTTGGAGACCCTCACAGAAAAGGATATTTCTTGCGTTAAAACAATGGTGAATGCCAGGCATGAACCACACGACGAATGCATGCGAGTCTTTTCATGCTCGGTTTAATACTCAATTTTATCATCCCCATCCAAGCGTATATAAATTTATAGAAGTTTTGAAACTTTAACAAACTCAATGATATATTAAAATCCAAATCTCAGCTGATTGCACTTAGTGAAGGAATTCCAAAACTGCCATGCAAAAGAAAGAAATGTTGTCTAAGAAAAAAAGCGATTCTAGAGGAGGATGTATAACCAGACTTGAATTGGTGAAATTTACGTCATATTTTTCAAAATATTAATTTTTGGGTAAGCTGAGTTTAACTACTGGCAGAGAAATGAAATTATCTATATTCAACTTTCCTCAAAAGCATAATAAAGTAGGTACAGTCAAAATTCGATTTAACGAACTTCAAAGGACCAACAGTCTTGTACGTAAAATCGCGGAATTCGCTAAATCGAGGAAGCCTTTTGAATGTAATATTCAAGTTAAGCTAGTGTTAATAAAAAGGTACGCAAGCAGCTAAGTTCTCTTTCTTTCAGTGAAATTTAAATTATTTATATTATTTAGTACTTTTAATTACGAAATGTATTATCAGAATGTTATAATACATACATATTTACTTTTCATATTAAATACATAATTCGTAGATATTAGATTTCAATATGTAGCATCAAAATTTAAGAGTACTTTAAAATTGAGAGAAAAATAGGATGGTTGATTTTTTCCGAGCATTTAGCTTTTTAAAGAACGATTTCAGTATTCTTAGCTGCATAACGAAACGTGTTGTTTAATTTGACCTGTAGATTTAATACTGAGAAGAAAAGAAGAAGCGCAATTTGGGGAAGAATTTCAGAGGTTCAGGAATGGATGCGTACAGTGTGTGTCCCCTGAATTCACAGAAAGCTATTGTTCTGTCTGTAGCTGAAAACTAGGATCTTCCAGGGTACCCTAGATTACCTTCCTCACACCGCCTTTCTTTTTACTGCTTCCCACCCATGCAAAAAAACGTTGCCGCTCCTTTAGAACTGGTTGGTCATTTGCTTCCCTCTATAAGAAGCTTACGCTTGATAGTCGCAGAAAAGGCGAACTGGTTTATGATTCCGTCAAGCTGTGTAACAGATAGTGTTCTTCTGTTACGCGAGGCTCTCTTTCTAGCTAGCTTGTAACGAGAAAATCCAGGTAGCACAATTTTACCTATGCCTAACACTGAGCCACCACCTTCATTCCTAAAAGTCGGTGTTTCAGTGTTGGGCCTACATTAGATTGCAAGGCTGTACTACCTGGATAGTTTGGTTTTCTAAAAAAATAAAAAAATGTTCGCTAAATTAAGGAAATGTGTTCGTTAAATCGGGAACACCAAGCATTAATTTCAATGTGATTCCACCCGTACCATAAAAAAAGTACGTAAAATCGCGGAATTCGTTAAATCGTAATCCGTTAAATAGGGGTTTGATTGTACACTGGTGTGCAAAAATTAAGGACGAAGAAGGAAAATTAGCATCACAGCGGAACGAGCAGGCAGAACGGACCGAAAGATTACTCAGGAGATAAACTAGGGTCCGGTACGGTAGGGCATGCGCATATATGCAGCATGACGTAGGGGGGAATGTCGGATCGGTATAAAGCACACAGGCGGTGTACGCTCAGCAATTCGTGAAAGTTATTGCACGGTGTACATCAGTTTGAACGACGTCGAGTTGCTGCCACCGTGTGATATGGCCAACAGGCAATCCAGTAGATGACATTTGAACGACTTTACCCGAGGTCGCGTCATTGGAAAGTTGGAAGAAGGTCGAAGTGTGACTAGTGTGGTCGAGGAGTTCGGGATCGCTCACAGCATCGTTTCACGAGCTTGGAGAGCATTTCAAACGACAGGAACAGCTGTCCGAGAGTTTAGCAGTGGTCGTCCACGAGCAACCACGGCGGCGAACGACCGGTATATTGTCCTACAGGCGAGAAGAGACAGCCAGCAGACAGCGGGAGAAATCGCAAGGCACATGCAACAGACAACTGAACGTCCGTTATCGCGTTTTACCGTGGCCAGGAGGCTGCACAAAGGTGGTCTATTTGCACGACGACCAGTACGGTGTGTGCCATTAACGCCTGTTCATCTGAGACGGCGGTTTCTATGGTGCCAGGAACAAAAGAACTGGACACATCAGCAAAGGGGTCGAGTTCTCTTTACGGATGAGAGCCGATTTAGTCTGACGAGCGATTCTGGACGTATACACATCTGAAGAGAGCAGGGAACACGCAATCACACCTCCAACATCATCGAAAGTGATCGGTTTGGAGGCGGCGGAGTTCTCGTTTGGGGCGGTATCATGCTTGGTAGCCGTACTGACCTCCACATCTTCCAAGGAGATGCAGTCACTGGTGTCCGCTATTGTACCGAGGTTCTCCTCTCTCACGTGCGTCTGCTTAGAGGTGCTGTGGGTCCTGAGTTCCTCTTCATGGACGACAACGCTACACCTCATCGTACAGTGGCTGTCGCAGAGCTGTTGGAAGAGTGAAGATATTCAACGCATGGATTTGCCCGCACGGTCCCCGGACCTAAATCCAGTCGAACACGTGTGGGACCTTCTCGGGAGACGCTTGGCCGCACATCACCACCCGCCAGCAACGATTCCGCATCTGCGATTGGCGCTACAAGAGGAATGAGCCGCGTTGCCTCAACAGCTCTTTGACAACCTCGTCCTCAGCATAGACAGACGTTGTAAATCCTGCAACGCAGTCAGGGGTGATCCTATCCCCTACTAAAGACTGGATTTTTCTTGGCAGCTGCCTGTCACATGGACGTTTCTGTCCATTTGTGCTCCAAGCTACCTTTTCAATAAAGTGCCTTTGTATCCTTTGGATTCCTTGTTTGGACGGTTTTGCTCACTTGTCCCATATTCTTACATCTTGGGGATCTTATGGTATAATTTGAGTCGATGTGGAGCACTTCTGCATGACGTTACATTCGAAAAACCGTCTCGTCCTTAATTTTTGCACACAAGTGTATATTCAGTGAATGAAATACGGAAAAGCGAAATTGTACTATACAAATTTGGAAGACGTGAATCCGTTTCTTGGTGTAAATGTGACATGGATGTTAAGTCTGATAATATCCGAAAACTAGAAAATTTCGTCGTCCTGGAGCGGAAATAGAATCCGCGCCTCCCGGATAGCGCCCGAATGTGTTAACCACTACACCACCCAGAACGACAAAATTTTAAGTTTCCGATTAATTTGAATCCCGTTTTTCATTCATTGATATTCTGTGCCTCCAGGCAATCACCAGAATTAAGTCTAAACCTCCAGATTAGATATACAAGGTCTTTCAAAAAGAATGTCCCGATCTGAAAAGTGGATATCTCAGCAACCACAAACCACCGATGAATGCGCTCGTAACATGTCTACGGGCGTGGCCCATAGTTTGTTATGACTACCGCTAGATGGCAGCACTAGTGTGCAAACAGCCGCTACGCTTAGTGAGTAAGAAGATGGCGTCGGGGCAACAGAAGGCGTTTTGTGTGCTCGAATTTAGCAAGACCAAGTCCGTGGTTACGGTGCAGCGTGCGTTTAAACGGCGTTACGGCAGTGCTCCACCAGTGTTCAAAAACATTCGTCGTTGGTATCGACAATTTGAAGAAACAGGGTGTTTATGTAAGGGAAAGAGTCCTGGACGACCAACCACCTCAGCAACGAATGTGCAACGAATTCACGAGGCGTTTCAGCGAAGCCCACGGAAGTCTACTCGTCGTGCGAGCCGCGAACTTGCCATCCCTCATGTGACTGTTTGGTGTGTTTTACGACGACGCTTGCTGCTGAAGCCGCACAGATTGCAACTGGTGCAAGCTCTTCGTGGAGGTGACAAAACACAACGAAAAGATTTTTGTGCAACTCTGTTAGAGGACACGGAGAACGGCACCGTCGTACATAGGTTAATTTTTAGCGATGAAGCAACCTTTCATGTATGCGGGAAAGTTTCGCGCCACAGTGTTCGCATATGGGGACTGGAGAATCCACATGAAACTCTCCAACATGAACGTGATTCACCAAAACTGAATATTTTTTGCTCGGTTTCTGTTAGAAAGGTTTATGGCCCTTTCTTTTTTGCTAACAACATGGTTACGGGCAACTCCTGTCTTGCAATGCTGAAGTACTGGCTACTTCCAAAGCTGTAGGACGACTCTGAAGATTACATTTTTCAGAAGAACGGCGCAACGCCACATTGGAACCTAAAAGTTCGTCGGTTTCTAAACGAAACATTGTCTCAGCGTTGGATTGGATGCAGGGGACCCCATGACTTGGCACTACACGCTTGGCCTCCGAGATCTCCAGACATCACAACATGTGACTTTTTTATGGGGATACGTAAAAGACGGTGTTTATGTTCCCCCTTTACCCGCTGACTTGGATGAGCTCCGAACGAGAATCACGGCCGCGGTAAATTCTGTGACTGAAGACGCTCTCCGATGCGTTTGGGATGAATTCAGCTATCGACTTGATGTTGTCCGTGCAGCCGGTGGAGGGCACGTTGAGCATTTGTAATTGTGGTGAGTGAAACTTTAGACCTCCCTTCATACTTGGCTCTTTGTTTTGTAACTATCCCACATTTGTCTTATTTAATATACTACTTTGAAATCGGGTCATTCTTTTTGAAACACACTGTATATGAATGCCGGTTGCTTCGACTACCGAATCCTGTGATGGTTATATTCAAATTAATCGGAAACTTGAAACTTGGTTGTTCTGAGTGGTGTAGTGGTTATCGTACTCGGGCACTATTCGACAGACGGGGTTCGATTCGTGCTCCAGGAAGATGAAACTTTCAAGTTTTCGGATATTATCTGACTTAACATCCATATCATATTTGCACCAATAAATGGATTCACATCTTCCAAATTTGTAATGTGTATTCAAGTTCTGTATATGTGATGACAATGTTACTTCATCTTTCTCTGTTCAGCATCGGTAAGCCAAAAAATTGTTTATTCCTCTTATAGCAACCATATAAACAAATATTTAACTTGGAAATATTGATTGATTTTCATTACTATAAAGATGTAGGCTATTATGTTTTGTGTTGTCTTCTTTTTTTTTTTTTTTTTTTTTTTTTTTTTGATTGGAGGTTTAACGACCACCGTGATCAACTCAATCGGCTATAAGCAGTCGCCCCGTCCCTAATTTAGGGTCACTGGATCCAGGTAAGGGAGAGAGCCAGTGCCGTAAGACAAACACAACATCCATGCCTCACCGGGATTCGAACCGGGACCCTTTTAGGACGAATGATCAGAGGCCATCGCTTAGACCACTGCGCCACCAGGGCGACCTTATGTTGTCTTCCCTTCCCGTAAGCTTTAGCCGCAATTTGCCTATGGAGTTATGAGTAAATCCTGAGCCGCTGTCATCTCCCTTGCCTTAGGCAATTTACCTATGGGGTTGGAGACCACGCGCGGCTCTCCCAGGAATTTACCAACACCGCACAAATACACCCCACAAAATAATCCTATACTACAAGACACTTACGATACAGGGTGTCATTAAAGGATTTCCCACATTACAAAAATTAATATAAAAAAATCTATGTAAGTTAAAATAAAATGGTTGGCAACATAATATAGCAGCACTCATAAAAAAAATCTGTTCTTTAGGTGACCGCTACTGCTGAATAAGAAGATCATTTCATCGATAATGTCTTCCATGCAAGAAAAGCGGCGTGCGTGTTGTCCTTCCATGAGACCAAATCGGCGGTTACTGTCCAGCGTCGTTTCAGAAAAGAGAACAGACTATCACCACCGAACCAAAAAACATAAAAGCTTGGCATGAAAAGTTTAAAACGACGAGCTGTGTTGGCGATCTCCCCCGAGCGGGCCGACCACCGGTTACACAAGAGACAGCCGCAGCTGTTCAGGAGACATTTCTGGGAAGTTCCAGGAAATTTATTCGTCGTACTGGAAACTAGAATTCCCCGTGCCACGGTTCACAAAATTTTACACAAACGTCTTCATTTGTATGCTTATAATGTACGGTACAGTTCGTTCAAGCTCTTCAGACTGACAACCGGCCTCGCCGTGCTACATTTGCGACGAAGATGTTGCAGCGCACAGCTCATGATAGTGATTATCTGCACCGTATCTGTTTCTCAGATGAAGCCACATTCCACGTCTCTGGTACAGTAAATAGGCACAATGTGCGAAACTGGGGATCAGAAAATCCCCATTATGTTATCGAACAACAGAGGGCTATCCCGAAAGTGAACGTATGGTGCTGCCTGATGCATGACAGAATCATCTGACCCTTCTTTTTTACATGGCCCACGGTAACATGTAGCGTTTACCAAAACAGGCTGGAACTTTTTGTAGCACCTCAGTTGCATGCACTCGAACTTTCGGTTATTTTCCAATAAGACGGTGCCCCATCACATTGGTCAATAATAGTTCGTAAGTTCCTGAATGCCACATTTCCGGACAGATGGATTGGCAGCGACTGCCCTATGACATGGCCACCTCGATCGCCCGACATAACCCCTTTTGACTTTTTCCTGTGGGATTATGTGAAAGACCAAGTTTACACTAGCAGTGTTCCGGATGTCGGGACGGTGAAGAGCAGAATAAACGAACGTCATTGGTTCTGTCTCTGCTGCGATGTTAAACGAAACATGGCGTGAAATCGAATATCGCTTAAATGTCCTCCGGACCACAAATGGCGCCCACGTGGATGTGTGCTGACACTGGAAAAAATACTTGTGCAGAATCATATCATTGTCGTGCAATCCCTTTCTTGTACCTGTAATAAATTTTTATATTAACTTTTGTAATGTGGGAAATACTTTATGGACACCCTATACATTTCAAACACATTCGTCAGTTCTGCCGTGAAATGACGCGAACAGGGAATTTCCACGTAGGAATGAACATATACATACATATTTATAATTATTTTCCTTGAACTGGGACTGGAGAATCTTACAGTCTTGTATACACTGAGATAACAGTTTATTAGGTATACTTTCCTTCGTCACATAAATGGCTCACCTCAAAATGCAAGAGAGCACAGCACGTGAGGGCATTGCGAAATAAATTAGGAAGAACAGCTCTAGTGAGAATAGAAATAAGCAAAACGAGTGATCTGAGCGATTTCGAACGTGGTATGATAGGTGGCACGGGGCGTTCCGGTTCGAGCATCTCCCAAGCGGTCGTCCTCCTAGGTTTTTCACACAAAACCTTAGCTATGGTTAACCGTGGATGTTGTGACACGAAAAAAACTTCCAGAGATCGATGATCCTGTAGACAAGTGTTTCCAAACTCTATCCGTACCCCTGGGGATACAGATAGAGTTTGTAGGAGGTACGCTGCGAATAAGTGACGAGCAAGTGTTGATTTACTCACACTTTACAGCGATAGCCGGCGCCACGATACAGACACGTTATATCAAGGCCGGCGCCTGGTGCTACACAAGCAGTCGACTGCTGACTGTTGCCGAGCGGGCCGCGGGTGGCCTAGTGGTCAGCGTTCGTGACTGACATGGATGTAACCTCAGGTTCTATCCCGGGAAGGTACGAACGCTCGAACCACTAAATACCCGCCGTGCGTCGGATGGGTACGTTAAGCCGTCGGACCCCGGGTACTGGCATCCCGGTAACAAATAAGGGCGTCTTCCTCCCCCTTTCTACCTCGCTTCCGTGTGACTTTCCTATCGGGCCCTCTAGCCCAAATCTTCTATCTTCCTATTTCTAAGGGAACAGACCTGGGGTCAGACACTCCCTTCCTAAAATCCTCTACATATGATCTGATCTGTTGCAGGGCACATACACGCTTGTTAGTTAACTTGTTGTTTACTAATAGAAAAAGTTTATTATTATTTTGTGTTAATAAATAAGCCCCATAGATTTTGACAATTAATATATATATATATATACATATTTTTTTTTTTTGGTCCTTAAAGTTCCAGAATATGGATCGCTGGTTGAAGACTGGGTCTTTTAAACCGAAAGAAAGCAGTATTTGTAGTAGCAACTAACAAACAGAAAATGATGAAATTGACGAGGGTGAGACATCTTCCAATCTGAAAGAACCTGTAAAGAAAAGAAAAAGCAAGAAAATATCGTTAGAACGACAAAAGTTATCTAAATTTTGGATTCTCCTGGACTGGAGATGAATAAGAGCCTGTGCCTGTTCCATTACGCGTCATTTGTTCTAAAAATCTAACAAATGAGCGCTCATCCAACTTAAAGCGCCATTATGAGACAAAACACAATCAGTACAAAGACAAACCAATTGAATTTTTTGAAAATAGACTTAAGGGTTTAAATCAGTCTCAAAAAGTAATGCTGGGTTTAACAGGAGGTGACAATCAAAAGATATTAGAAGCTTCGTATCGCGTGTCACTTTTAATTGCGAAATGCGGTGCAGTGGAGCCGATTGGCGAAACTTTGGTCAAGCCTGCAGCCGAGATAATGGCAAAAGTAAGGATAGGAGATAAGGCAGAAAAAGCTGTTGACCGCATTCCCCTCTCAAATAATACAGTGCATCGACGAATCACTGACATGTCTGATAATGAAAAATAGATGTTCTTGTCTGATGCTCCTCAAAGTCGATATTGTGCATTACAAGCCGATGAATCCACTGATATTGCAAAATTTGCTCATCTTATAGCGTTTTTTAGATACGAAAAAGACCAAGAAATTTACGATGACTTTTTATTTTGCCAGCCTTTATCAGGACATACAACAGGAGGAGATATCTTTAATGTTATGAATAAATTTATGCAAGACTACAAATTTGATTGGAATCGATGTGTTGGAATAAGCACAGATGGAGGGAAAAGCATGGTCGGATCTAAAAAAGGACTTGTTGCAAAGATTCAGACTATTGCACCAAATGCAAAATTCACACATTGTTGCATACACAGAGAAGCTGTGGCAACACGTAAGATGCATGCTGATCTAAAGAAAGTTTTGAATGAAAGCGTCAAAAACATTAATTACACTGACGGAAAAAATCCCAACACCAAGAAGGGGTTGAGTTAGATAAACGACAGTTGGTAGGCGGTGAGAGTACATCTGTAAGATGACGTCTATGCAAATTTCGCGCTCGGCGCATACGTATGGCGCTTGTAGCGCCCCTCGGAACATGCAAAGCAGATTTGCTGTAAATACACGCTGTAACGTTCGTGAGCGTTAGTTATCGTTGAGATTCGACGTAGGGTGTTGATGTTAGTCAAGAATGCCTTTAAGAAGACGAAGAAGCCATTAACAACAGCTCACGGAGTTTGAACGAGGTCGTGTAATAGGGCTACGAGAAGGTGGATTTTCTTTCCGCAATATTGCAGAACGACTTGGCAGGAATGTAACCACTGTGCATGATTGCTGGTAGCGGTGGTCAAGGGAAGGTACTGCCTCAAGAAGACCGGGTTCCGGCCGGCCACGTGGCACTACTGAGAGGGAAGACCGCCGTGTACGGCGTATGGCCGTGGCGCATCGTACCGCGTCTGCAAGCAATTCGAGCTGCAATTGCCACCACAGTGACACAACGAACTGTTACAAATCGGTTACTTGAAGGACAGCTCCGAACCAGACGCCCTGTAGCGTGCATTCCACTTACTCCAAACCACTGCCGTTTGCGACGTCAGTGGTGTCAAGCTAGAGCTCATTGGAGGACGGAGTGAAGATCTGTTGTGTTTTCTTATGAAAGCCGGTTCTGCCTGGGTGCCAGTGATGGCCGTGTGTTGGTTAGAAGGAGGCCAGGTGAGCGCCTGCAACCAACCTGTCTGCGGCCGAGACACACTGGACCTACACCTGGAGTTATGGTCTGGGGAGCAATTTCCTATGACAGCAGGAGCACTCTCGTGGTTATCCCAAGCACCCTGACGGCACAGTTGTACGTCGGTCTGGTGATTCAACCTGTTGTGCTGCCATTCATGAACAGCATTCCAAGTGGTGTTTTCCAACAGGATAACGCTCGTCCGCATACCGCTGTTGTAACCCAACATGTTCTACAGAGTGTCGACATGTTGCCGTGGCCTGCTAGATCACCAGATCTTTCACCAATCGAGCACGTATGGGACATCATTGGACGATAACTCCAGCGTCACCTCCTACCAGCATTAACCGTCCCTGTATTGACCGACCAAGTGCAACAGGCATGGAACTCCATCCCACAAACTGACATCCAGAACCTGTACGACACAATGCATGAACGTTTGCGTGCTTGCATGGAACATTCTGGCGGTTACACCGGTTGTTAATGTACCAGCATTTCACATTTAAAATGGCTCTTCTCGCGCTTACGATAAGCTGTGATCTTGAAACCTTAATCGATTAAATATGTTACCTATACAAATGTATTGCCGCCATTTCATTCCTCTACAACTACTTTTTCGTGGTGTGGGGATTTTTTTCCCGTCAGTGTACATTAAAGGCCATCCTTTGAATGCCCGACTTTTTTCGCAGTTGTGCGAAGAAATGGGAAGTAGTCATACTCAACTTCTTTTCCATACCGATGTTTGTTGGCTATCACGAGGGAAAGTTCTAAATCGATTATTTGAACTTCGAGAAGAACTACAAGTTTTTCTTAATGAAAGCTTCGGGCTGAAAAACTGTTTACACGACTGGGAATGGCTCTGGAAATTTCACTGTTTCACGTTCAAGATAAAGTGAACGCTACCATGGCAAAAATAAATTTGTGGCAAAGGAGAGTTAGTAATGGGGAAGTGGATTTGTTTCCCTCTCTTCATGAATTATTAAAAAGTTCGGTTGGTAAAATTTATGCTGATGCTCTGAAAAGTATAGCACGGCATTTAGAGAATTTACAAGTAGATCTGCAAAACTATTTTCCTGAATTAGACAAAGGTGTTGAATGGATAATATATCCGTTCAACTTAAAACAACATCCATTGCAGAGGGTCTGCCCCAAGCAGAGATGGATTCCCCAATAGGCCGACTAGGCCCTGGCCTAGTCGGCCTATTGGGGAATCCATCTCTGGGGAATCCATCTTAACTTTTACTGGTAGTAAAAGTTAAAAATTTGTTAAAACCCATAAAAATAAGGAAAGAATTTTTTTAAATAATAGTTGAAACTAGCATTTAGTCCGAAAACTGTATACATGATTTTGTTTCGGGATTCCCGTAAACCCCTTCCACTTCGACTTGAGAAACCATAGACAAACATATATTTATTTGTTTGACTATGCTTAAAAACTGAAATGAATACAAACGGGGGGTGGAGGGAACGAGTAGGAGGTTAACTTTGCTCTTTGGAGCCCGATAAAAGTTTTCAGGCTTAGACACAGGAAGATCCCTTTATGCTTTAGAGGGAGACATTTACAGGATGTTCACGCAAAGCTATCCCATCTCCCTCAGAATGAATACAATGGTAGAAGGCAGGGCAAGGGATGAATTGCACTGCTATATATCAAAATATTAAAAATTAAAAAGCAAAAATGGGAAAGAATGAAGACAAAAAATTGCAGCCACCAAATTCTTTTTTTTAAAAGGGAGTAGGGGCGGCAAATCTGTTTAGGCCTACGGGCAACAAAGTGCTAAATTCGTCTCTGATCACAAGCGGAAGAAGAGCAATTGTTGGAATTAGCTTCAGACGGATTCTTGAAAAATAAATATACGGAGTGTACTTTAACATCCTTCTGGTTAAATGTGTATCCAGCTTAACAGAGAAAGTCCTGAAGTACATCTTGCTTTTTCCAACTTCATATTTCTGAAGTTGCTTTTTCGACGCTTCTACTTATTAAATAAAAAAAGAAAAAAGAAAAAGGAACAGGCTTTTGGATGTGGAACTGCATCTCAGGTTAAAACTTACAACCAGGGAACCAAATTATTATGAACTGTCGTCTCAACATGAACAATGTCATCCTTTTCGTTAACTAAAATGAACTTTGGAATTAAATGCTTGGTGTCGCCATCTACTTTCAGAGTGTGTACCAAAAATCGAATCATATTATTTTTTAAATATTTTCTTTTTACTTTAATTATTGAATTATTTCAAAATTTTTGATAACACAAAAATTATCTTTAAGTTTCTGTAAATTTTGAAAAAAATTTTGCAACTGTTGCTTTCAATATACTGTTGTAAATACGTACAAAATATTTTAGCATTGTAACCAATGGGCTTTACCTTCCTTCACCTTAATTAGCGTTGTTCTGGTAAAATTAAAATGCATGTACCAAAATCACAAATGATAATAAATATTTTTTGATTGTTAATAAAGTATATGCGATTTTCCTACTGGTGGTGGTGGGGGAGGGGGATACTCGGTGTTACGAAAATTTTATAAAAGGGCTACACAGATGTCGAAACTTTGGGAAACACTGCTGTAGAAGAAAGCAGTGGTTCAAAGAATTCAAAAACAATTGGAAACATGGTCGTCGGCTCTTTTAGCGCATTCGCAAAATGACTCGATACGTGATGAGTTCGGACATGACTGTTGGCCCACCACTATTTAATTTAATTCTGGAGTGATTTGCCGGGTTGTGTCAAGTTCCGTTCTCTTGCACGATTCTCGTTAGTCTCCTTTTACTCCTCTTATCTAACAGCTGTTTTCGACCACAGAATCGCCGATCGCTGGAAGTTTTTCGCTTGTCGCACCATTCACGATAAACCCTTTCCACGGTTGTGGGTGACAAGTCCATCAATACGGCTGTTTGGGCAATGTCCGAACTGGTGCCGCTTGACGCCAATTATTATACATCGATCAGATCACTCCTTTTGTTCATTCCGGCAGTCAGTTTAAAGCTAACTGATGCTCGATGTGTTGGTCTGTCTGTTTTATACCGCAAACTGCGCTCACGCTCTGTCTTACGAGTTGGAATGAGCATTTATTTGAAGGGGACAGGTGTACCGAAAAAACTAACATCTTAGTGCCGAGTGTTCCGACAATAAAAACACGAAAGATGACACCGAATTTTCGGGTGTAATTAGCACGTCTTTTGAATCCGTTCTGACGCAAATTAAATTTATCAAAGCTATTCAAAGTCAATGGAACCGATATGGAAAACTATATTGTATGACGGAAGAAAGAAGTTTTTCAATCCGGATTTTAATCTCTGTACTCTAAACGGAATCGTGAGCTAACGCCCTGTGGTTGAAAACTTGTGCGTTAAGAAAAATATGAATTTATATGAGAAACATTTCGCACCGGAAACGCTCTCCAACACAGAAAGAATTTTTCAAATCGGACTCTTAGAAACAGAGATATCGGCAAAAATAAGATGTGACTTTACGTCCCCTGGTGGGAAAACCATGCATTATTTTAGGAAAAAAGCATTGTCAAAAGTTTTTTCGATATGAGCGGTATCGGTCCAAGGGAAAAAAATTTTAGTCGAGTTTTCAGGAGCCCAGATTTTGCTACAAATACTGTACATCAGAAACAGAAATTGACACTTATGCCCCCCCCCCCCTGGTGGCCAAGCGATTCATTACCAAACATTAGAAATTATATGAAAAATATTTTCCATCAGGTGTTGTATGCGACGCAGGAAGAATTTTTCAAATCGGAGTTTTAGAAGCAGAAATAACGCAGAAAACGCAATTTACTCGTACCTTTGCGCCCCCTAGCGGAAAGTCTATGATTTACTTGAAAATTTTGAATTTATGCGAAAAACATTTCGCATCGGAAACACTATCCAACAAAAAAGAAATTTTTCAAATCGAACTCCTAGAAGTACAGATATTGGCAAAAATAAGATATACATCTACGCCTCCTGGCGTAGAAACCATGCATTATTTTAGGAAGAAAATGTTCCTAAACGGTTTGTCGACATGAGTAGTATCGGTCCACAAACGACTTTTTTTTTCAATCGAGATTTTAGAAGCTCACATTTTGCTGCAAATACATAAGAAGCGGAAATATTTCCAATACAAGCCATTTTTCACAAAAGTTAGAAATTATGTGCAAAGGATTTCCCATCAGGAGTTGTGTCCGGTGCAGAAGAACTTTTCAAATCGGAGATTTAGAAGCAGAGATATAGGGGGAAACGCAATTTACCTTTACACTCCCTAGCGGAAAGTCTATGAATTACTTGAAAATTTTGAAGTTATTTGAAAAACATGTCACACCGGAAACTCTATCTAATAAAGATAGAATTTTCGAAATCGGACCATTAGAAGCAAAGATATTGATAAAAATAAGATACACATCTCCGCCCCTGGCGGAGAAACCGTGAAATATTTTAAAAAGAAAATATCCGAAAAGGTTTATCGACGTCAGTGGCATCGGTCCACGAAAGAATTTTTTAAATCGAGATTTTTGAAGCTCAGATTGTATGGCAAATACATCAGAAGCAAAAATGAACACTTGCGCCCCCGTGGTGGCCAAAGTATTCTTTACCAAAAATTAGAAATTATGTGCAAAATATTTTCCATCAGGAGCTGTATCCGCTAAAGAAAACACTTTTCAAATCGGAGTTTTAGAAGAAGAGATATCGGGGAAAACGTAATTTACTTTTACTCCCCTAGCTGAAAATCTACGAATAATTTAGAAAAGTAACTATTCCTAAAATACTCTTCGACATAAATGGAATCGAAAGATATAATTTTTTCAATCGGATGTTTTGAAGCAAATATGTGGAATAAAATGTATTTTTGAATTCGACATCATCTGCATTTACGCCCTCTAGCGGCGAAATTGTACATTGTAAAAAAAAAAACGAAATGAAGGATCATCATTCGTATATTTCAAGCCTTTCCAATGCAAAAGGAATTTTTCAAATCGGAATAATAGTTGCAGAGATATCTCGTCTACAGACGGACGGACAAACTGATAACATAAGCACGATCTTTTTTTACAAGAGGCGTGCTAATAAACGGTGCTAATGAAAATGAAATAATAGAAAAAATGTCTGCTCAGAAAATAAATACATGGTTTTCAGCTGGGTATAATATCATTTTATCACTAAAATCAATCTTTCCGTGTTCGAATTTACCTCCACCTCTACTTGTTTCTCACCAATAGCTATACATTTCTAATTTTCTTTGTAATCTTCCTTCCTCAAACTGCATTCCACAATTTCCTCCAGACGTGTTGCGTCTTTGTTTTTATTTCATTTTCAGTTCCTGATAAAATGAAAACCAAGAAAGTGACAAATGCCAGAAGCAGCTAAAAGATCCACTGATATCACGCTTTGGCTGGAAAGCTGTTAGCAAAAGTGGCCGTGATACAGGGAGTGCAACCTGTGCTTTCATGAAACTGGTCTGAGTAGATGTATTATGCATGCACACAAGTCGTAGAGCCACTTCTTAAGTAATGATTCTCAGATGTATTCGCTAAGAGTCACATCTTGAGTAATTATTCTTAGATGCATCTGAGTTATGTATAAAAAGAAATTGCCTTTCGCCAATGTAACCAATCTTTTATTACCACACATTTCGTCCACAGGATCGCCCACAGATTTTCCTACATTTTCAGCTTATTGTTTGAAACTTCGTTATTAATGGAGTCTTACTTCATTAAAAGTGTCATATCTGAAAATACTTGAACGCGACTTCAGCAACCACGTAAACTGCCACTCGATATATAATAAATAGATGACCTTCAAGTCTAACTGAAAAAATCTCACCTTTGTCACTTGTGTCAGAATTTAGTAGGCTCTAATTCCTGTGTTCAACCGTTTTTATCAGTTTGTTTTTAGGCACATTGGTGCGATGCTTGAACAGCCGTCTCTCTATCATTCGGCGTTTCTACAGATAAAAAAAATCCATATAAAACGAAATGATGTATGACGAAAAGTTTTCAAGTCTCTTGCTTTTCTGGTGAAATTTCCCACTAGAAGGCGTAAATACATTTTCTGTGGATCTCTCTTCTCTCTCTCTCTCTCTTTTCACGATTCTGTATGAACTTTTAAGACTATAAGAAGTCACTCATCCCTAATTTAATTCCTGTATCAACTATTGGTTCTCTACCCCTTATTTAACTCTCCAACCCCATTTATCTTTCCCAGAGTTCTGCAATTTTAACTTAACTTAGCTATGTTTTTTTTTACTGCATTCCACTATGTTTTACTTCGTCTCACTTTATCTTCTTCCCCAGTTTCCTAACTTAGGATGAAGTCTGCCACGGAATGTGCGAACCTCAACCACAGCATTGATGGAACTCTTTCAAAGATTGTGAACTCTCTCCAGAAGTTCCTGGATGACTTTAATTCTAGAGCCAGAGCCCACCCAGGTTTAACTAAACTGACTCACAGTCAGATTACTTCTTCTTACCTTAAGGAATCAGTGGAAATCATCATCTTGTTCTCCCTAAAGAAAGCTATCCTTTGCTTTGTTCGAAAATCCACGAAATCCGGAGAAGCGCCGTTCGTCAAAGCCATGGAAAATCACTAAGATTTAAACAACAATCTCTTCACTACCACAACGACTTTCAAAAGAAAGCAACCTCCAAGACAAAAAAAAAAAGAGATGAATTGAGCACAGCACACCTTCAAGGAGCTACAAACTAAGCTCTCCAAAGATACTACAACCGAAACCTTCAAAGCTGAGGTCGCCGATGCGGTAAGACTGATCCTTACAGAAGCCTTACCATCTTCTAATTCTTCACGATCACCTCCACCCACTTCATCCTCTAAAAGACCTAACCCTGACTCTGTCTCTACCTCCCTCCTGCTGCTAAACACTAAACCTTCTCCTCCTGTACTCGTCTCTGCCTCTTCTACTTTAAGAAGGTATTTTCGGTCCTCCTTTGGCCCCCAAAAATACCTCTTAAAGATACACCTACAGGTATTTCTAACGAAGATGTTGCAGCAGCTCTACTAGAGCAAAAAGCCCCACAGAAAACTCTTCCGACTGCAGCATCGTACACCAGGTCTCCCCCGTCAAAGGAATTGATGAGACGTCGGGTCTCAGACGTCCCATCAATTCTTAGCAAAATTATAATCCAGGGCACTTCAGTAGACATAGAAGTTTACAAAGCCCTTCCTCCCCGTTCTACTCAAAAATTTCAGAGTTTCGATAATAATTGCCCTTCCCGATCATCCTGTTATCCCATTTTTAATCCTCTCCCTGTCCTTCATCTTCTAACAGTGGATCCACTAACTATCTCAACAAGGACAGACTAAGAGAGATGGAGCTTCCCTACAAACTGCAGTACTTAAAAGCGTTTACTACCCTTGGCCTGTCCTGCCACTAAGACACTATGTCTAACTTTCCCTGTTCTTCCTCTTAATCTCGTAACTAAATATGTGTTTGTATTTTTTTTTAAATATGCAAAACCTTTTGCAAATATTTTCTTTCTCTATTTTTCAGGGCGACTCTTCATGGCTGCTCGAATTCTAAGAGAAGAATCACAAACACTTACAAATATCTCCACGATTACCCAAACTCTCCACTTGGACAAACTTTCTCTAAGTTCCCACTTTGGGGAATTTCCAGAGCTGTCTGCACTCCACGTGGGCTTCAGGATCAACACGTCACAAGTCCCCCCCCTGAGAACCAATGAAACTTCAGCTTTTTGCCTCGACTCCACCATGCGTATGTTTTCGCCCCGCCCTCAGCTAGCACCAGTCAGTCTATCAATCAATGATAATTCAACGCTTCTGTCTAACAACCAATAAAAATTCAGTATTTTGCAACCCAACTCTGAACCCAGACTGTTTCTCAATGATTTTTTCAACCAACCCTACTCATTTTCTATTACTCGGGATGTAACCCTAACTTATTTTTTCAGTTTCACCTTTGTCATCCCTGTTTGGCTCTTTAAAGTGCAAACCCGGAGAATTTCACTGTAGCCTCTAAACACTGACATAACTTATTTTATTCACCACAATATCTACAGTCAAATTCTCAACTGCGAATACCATATTCCTAATTCTCCCTTGCATTCTTATCTCCAATCCCGCAGTTTGTCAATTTGGTTGTACACCATCAAGGAATTACCTTGGACAACATCGAATTCGCCACGTCTTTCTCTAGTTTCGCTGCGCCCCCCCCCCCCCGACCTACAAAATTCACAACACTTGCGAGCTTTTAACATCTTCTAAACACCCTTCCATCCAGCCTCTCTTAGCTTCTTTCCCGTGCTCTATATGGTGATGATATTCAAAATTGTTAGGATACCAGGATGGTGCTTTTAACTAACTATTAAGGGCGAAAATAAAGCTAAATTATCCTCCCCTTTATAGCATAACGCCTATAACTCCAAATTCTTCAATATTCTCAAAAAACGCACTTTCGAATCAAGTTACTCTCGCGCACCCCTAATTAAATTCATTTTTCAAGCTATACAAATTGTATAAGAAATAGCTTCTAAACCTACCGGTATTATTTATTTATTTATTTATTTATATTTAACGCCACTGGTTCCAGGGTGGGTAAAGACCCAGCGTAAGGGAAAATGTGTTTTCCCTGGGTAAAGATCCCTAGATCCTGGGTAAACACATCTTTCCTACTCCGCAGTTCAAACCTAGACCTAGCATTTAATAAAAAAGTCCGATATCCTACCTAGACCACTCAACCCAGGAGTCTCTGTTTCTAGAACTGGATAGGAAAAATGCCTTGTGAGTCTGGTGGTATAGCAAGGGGCGTATTTTATCGAATTTGTAGTTCTTCCAGCTTTCTTGGAAGAATTTTTTTCTAGATAGGATGAAAATGTAATTTCGGCATCCTATCTAGAAGACCATTACTTTGGTCCCTATGTAGGTCAATTTTAAAGAGGTGAACTGAAAACGTTACTTTAGCACTTGATCTACTTAGGTGTGACAAAGGATTTGCAGTTACGCGCAGTATGAAATTTCGCAATAAGATGGCAGTAAGGTATAATACAGTGAAAAAAAAGTTTTCTTATTACCGACATTTTATCTTCGTTGTAAAGACTTATTCTGGGGCATCGTAGATCTCATTTTTTTCTTTTATTTTGCCAAAAGAGGTTCTCATGCATCTAATCGTTTGTGGCTTCATCTTTCTAGTTACTGTTTTGTTAATCAGCGTCGATTACTTCCAAATTACTCGATAATTCTAAGCAAAGAAATTTCCTAGTTTACGGTACGAATTTTTCTTTTTTTCGTTTTCCATATCTATTAATTCAAAATGTGATTATCTTTTAATTCAAAACTACTTTCAGCTCAGCAATGGCTTATAATTTGGATAATTCAAAATTATTTTTGCATACTTGCGCTAATTTTACAGAAAAACGAAATAAAAACAAAAATGAATTGCATTTCATGCAGCCCTGATACAAAGTTATCTGAGGATCCAAGCATATTTTTTGATAGTTTTGCTGCTAGTAATCCAACACAATTAAGCCTCTGATTTCCACTAGACTTTAAGTTAGCGGAAATACGTACATTAACTTCCTGCACGCCTTGTTGCAAACACGCTTCAGATGGCTTTGTTAGTGCTAGCTCAGTTATAAGAGTAAATGATGTAGATTATTAGATAGTTAAAACTATGGATGAACTTTAAGATTTTTATCAAAAGCGTATAAGAACATTCTGAAACAAAAGTGCACTTTTGAAGAAAGAACAAAGTAAAATCCAAATTTCACAAGCTGAATTTATTGTTTGCGCACTTTGTACAAATTATATAGCAGACCTTATATTAAAGTTTCCATCAACAACTGCAACTGCCGAAAGAAGTTTTTCTGTGCATTAAAAAGAATCAAGATATATCTTACAGCCGCACAAGGACATCTACATTCGAGCAACTTGGTAAGCATTCCGGCGAATCGCTCCTATTACCAGAAATTTAATAGCTAATCAAACCTTAATAATTTGGCAACTCGGTGCGTTTAAGAACACAAATATAAGCTTTCACCACCAGGCGGGTGGCTTCATAGGCAGACTGAGCTACTTATTGATAAAGCCAGCCATGTGGTGTTCAAAGATTTTTTTAAAAACATCAACCCTTATTATTTATTTACTCCTTGTATATTGAGTACATTCATGCAATTAGTTCCTTTTTTTAATACTTTGTTTGACTAAATCCTTTGTAAGAACGGACACATTAACTAGGTTAATTGATGTTAAGGATGAACATTATGTTGCTTTTTCATGACGAAAGAAGTATCCCAAGCTCCAAAATGGCGACAGAAAGTTCGCAAACATTCTTTATTTATTTTTTTGAATTCGAGGACTGCAACAAAGGACTTTGGTTTCTCGCGCCTTAGAAGGGCGAGGCCTTTTTTCGACGAACTGATAGTATCGTCAAGGACACTGCGACTTTCGCCGTGCATTGTTAATATCGGCCAGACGCCTACAAGTCTGGAAGACAGCCATCCACCTTCGTATGAACATAACAAGGTGTATTGTGTTTCTGTACGGATGTACTTCGGCGGTAGGATTACTTTCTCAAAGAGGGCACTCACTAATGGATGATCTGAAAAGAACCGAGAAGGCGCACAGAGTAGGATTAAATTCCATCAGCAAGAAATCGGGCCAATGCCCATGGATGTGGCAGTGAAGGACGCCAAACGTGACCCACGTGACCAGAGAGGTGAGCAACCTGAACAGGTTAGCGGGAGGTCAAGGTCAGCGCCGAAGTCCTTGGAGCAGGCGCAGCGTGGAGGGGGAGTCTAGCGGGTCCCTTGAAGAGAATCTGTGAGTTAGTCTGTTTTCGGTCATCGGAGAAAGCAGTACTCCGATAGAAGGGGACGCGATGCGTTTGCCATTTATTGTGTGGTGGGCCAAGGGACGTTCCTGGATAGAGAGCGCCCGAAGTTCACGGGGGAGTTAGCGGGCATCTATCCTAGAAGAGATAGATCGCTGCTGTAGCGGAATAATCCCTTGTCAGGGATTCCGTTGATGTAATTGATATTCCAATACAGAGAATACGGACTTAGCACAGTCTACTGGAATATCGCATAGAGAAGAATAGTCAGGATACTATTCCTTAAGAGTTTACGAGATATAGACCTACCTAAGGACAGGTAGACTCTATGCTAGAACTTCGATGCTGAGCGAGATTTCCTCAGAAATTGATCATCCTAGCTTTGCGTTTCACGATCCTTGTCAGGTCCAATCCTTAGTGAGGCCTGATGTTAGGGAGCAAGTAATCCGCCGCCGTCTATCTTCTAATTGTTAATGAAATAAATGTTTTTATGTTTTCTACATAGTTTCCTCTTGATCTTATTATATCTAAAGGTGAATATTATTCCGTATGATCAGTTGTTGTCACTCTGCCTTCCCGAATCCCAGATTTAATATAAAAGTGTGGGAGGTTTCGTTTGTTCGCTCGAACAGAGGGAGATAGAGTGTTTCTGAGAAGCATAAACAATTATCTGTTGTTGTGAGAGACCATATAGCGCGGACGCCTCAGATCCATAAGTAGAAGGCGGCGCTTCGTCGCGATACGGTACTTTCGCTCTGACATCCTTCTCTGCGGCCATTTAGGTGTTCAGGTTTTCCAAAACATATTTTTCAGTTCAAAGTCTTCACAGTTAAACAAAATTTTTACTTTTCTTAGTTTTAGTTATTCTATTAAACTACACCAAATATCTTTAAATAAATAATTACAGTCTACGAATTAAGCAAAAATAAAATCATAATTTGTAATATAACGTTAAGACTTCTCTCTCTTTTCATTGAAAGTACTACAAAATCCAAAACGGCATCGCATGAAATCCGATATTTCGTTCCTGAGCACTTGGAATTTACAATATGTTTCATTGTACGTAATTCAGGCATATTTTTCTTATCAGAATCACGTGCAGTGCTAAGCATGGAAGGACAGGTCCCACTTGACTTTCAATAATCCGGTTTAAACATTGCCATTGCAAACCTCAAATCTATCTGATGGTCACCAAACATTGAAAGAATTGTTGCACTTTTTTAGGCATCTTCCCACACACGTTATCTGGCAGAACAAAAATGTATTTCCTTCGTGAATGCTTTTCTTTCTTTAAGACAGAATCAAGGTCCATTCTGATAAATAAAATAAGTTACTTCTTTGCTAAGACTTAAAAGGGCAGATTAGAGGATTAAAAACCCAGTGGTTTAAGTGCTGGCTTCTGACCATTCGTCCCAGATGGGTCTGGGTTTGAAACCCCGCGAGGCATAGATGCTGCGTTTGTCTTACCGCACAGGTTCTCTCCCTTTTCCTGGAGCCAGTGGCCCTAAATTAGGGATGGGCGACTACTCATTGCCCATTGACTTGCTCACGGTAGTCGTTACCCCACAACAACTTGTTTGTTTGGTTGGTTGTTAACCACTGGGCGAGTATTAGTTGTAAATACAATAGGATAAATGGACCATGCCGTGGGATAAATGGACTTTTCTTTGGCCAAGATTTCCTCGATATAAAGAAATCTTGGCCAAAGCAAGGCGGAGATTTCTTAGCTATTACAAACCTCAAATACATGTTATATCTGATAAAAAATATAATGAGTATGAAGTACAAAATGCCTATTGTGAGATGTGTGATGGATGTCAGTGAAGCTCGAGTTGTGTGCCAAGATTGTGTAAAGGAGACATTTCATATATCGACAGTAAGGAAAATCTAGCAAAATCGGTAACCTGGATTTGAAAGCTAATCTTTCTTTGAGGAGCTAACCTCTGAATCTTAGAGAACAGATTAGTGATTGGGCACCGACCGTTCCATAAAGACTGAGAGTAAAATCACACAAAATGAAGAAATATAGGTACAACAAAATATATGTTATTCTTTCTCAAAGTATCTTCCCTCGGATGATATGCAACGGTCCCATCATTCAGTCCACTTTTCAAAGCATTTGGCGAAGGCATTTTGTGGAAGCTGCTTTAGCGACCACTGTGTTGAATGTTGAGCCATGGAACTTCTCCTTCATTGTTGGAAACAATCAGAAATCGCACGGGGCGAGGTCAGGACTGTCGGCAAGCTGTGGCATGATTTCAATACTGCATTTCGTAAGAAACTGTTGAACACAAGCAGCCACATGTGGGCGGGTGTTATCATGGTTTAAGGTACACTTGCCCATCAGTTCCGGTGGTTTAAAGGATATGTGTCGTAGCAGACGCTTCAAGACTGAAATGTAATACTCAGCATTGATAGTAATTTGTAGAGGAACGGCATGCTGGTAGACTACACCTTTATGATCAAAGAAAATTATCATCATCCCCTTCCCAGCTGATTTGATTTGGCGGACTTTTTCGGAGGAGGCGAATCTGTGTGTTTCCAGAAACTCGTTGCGCACTTCGTGGGAGGGCGGGGTGGGGGGAGAAATAGTGGACCCATGTTTCATCGGCAGTTATTACTCTGTTTAGAAAGTTTGGATCCTTTGCAATCATTTGTTTCCACTCACGACACACCTGAACTCTGGCTAACAATTGTTCTCTCGTCAGGTGATGAGGTACCCATCTGGAACACACACGATGCAGCAGTAATTTGTCGCGTAGAATGCGAAATGCCGACGTTTTTGAAATATTAGTTGACCCCGCTATGTCTCCACACGTCATTCGTCGATCTTCTTGCAGGATTGCCCAAACAATGTTAACAATACGCTCCGTAACAACACTTTCAGGTCGGCCAGGCCCATAGGAGCGAGTTCTGCCGACAAACGCCCTTTTCAGAAATCATGGTGCCATCTAAAAATCGTTGACTCAAGCAAACATTTATTTTTGTAAGCTTTATTTCATCGAATCAACTGTTTCTGGAGCCGTTTTACCCAAACAATAGCAAAATTTTATTTCACAACGCATTTTACTTCTTAACTCTGAATCACTCACCTCCATAGCTGTATGGTGAAACAACTGCGCAGTAACAAAACCAGAATCATCTGCCACGGCTAATAGCTGTTGCCATATATACTTCCTTAATTTAGTTAGTCGTCTGCTTGGTTATTTTTCCCCTTCGTACTGTTGTCAACTCAAAAAAAAAAAAAAAAAAATACTATACTTTTTATGGAACGGCCTTTGTATATATAAAAACTGTGTTTAAAGAATGTTGAAGCAGGCAAAATCTATATAAAACACTAAAATTTATCGTATTTCTAGAACATTTAAAACGACACCCACTGAATTAGTTCTGTGTGCTACAAACCTTTCTTAAATTAAGACAGAAAATCTCTGCGTGCACAAAATTGAAAGGGTGACAGGAAAAAGAATAACGCTTTATACTTGTCTAGAGAAAAATTGCTGAGGATTGGCCGGAAATTTTGCCTTACCATACCCTTTTAACAAAGAATCCATGACATGCTTCACTCTCTTGGACAGGTAATAATATCAAGTCAGTTTGTTTTCCGTGGATTCTTTCTTTCTCGAGGAAATGTCTAAAATGTTGCATCATCTGTGAGCGTTCCTCCATTTAAGTGGCCGTTCACTGTACACATAACTAAGTAAATATGTAGAAAAGGCAAAAGACCGAAAAAACGCTACATTATAAATGTTATTTCTCTTTTTTCAGTCGTTTTGCATTTGAAAGCTTTTAACTTATTGTCATTACCTGTTTGATTCGGAAGGAAATGAGAACGCCTGTCTACACTTGGAAATTTCAGCATCCTTGTTCGAGTACATTAGTCACGAAACAAAACAATATCTCTACAAGATACACATGATGGCAACGTGAGAAGAAAGGAAGTTTGTTGCTTTGTAAACAAACGGACGGGGAAAAAACTGCAAAATTGTCGAAGAGCTAGTGGTATTAACTGGTAAACTCCCACACGCAGTGAGTCTGACCAAAACATCAACAATAGGAGATGACCTAAAGGGTCAGACAAAAAATCAGATAAACAGTTTGAAAAATAAAACAAATACACGGAAACTATTGCGATCAAAAGGCTAACGTTAAACTGAAAAGATAAAGCCCAGATTGAAATGTCAACATGAAAGTGAAAAGAAAATAGGGAAACACAGTCACGTACAATAGAATACTAAGGAAGAAATTGCAATTTTCTGTTCGTTTCGCGTTACGTGGGTAAATTAGAATGCATTTGTCAACATTTTTTGTCATAGTAACATTTTTACAGTAAAAAATATGACACTTCAGTGGGTTTTTGAGAAGTTTCCCTAACAGGTGACGAACTACGTTTACTGTAAGGGCAGTAACGGTGAAAGGGAAGGTGGGGCGTGTAGAGGATGCAATGCATCTGGGCCTCTCTGCAAAAGGAGTCTCAGAATTCTTCTGAAGTATTATCTAAACTACCTATGGAAAAATTGCTTATAAAGAAAAAGAGGGAGAAACACTGCATTGTCCAAAACTGTAAAATTTCAGTTGTTTCAAGTGAGTGCCTAAACTAAAACGAAACGCAGCCATTTTTGCTTGACTGCCCTTTTCATTTCTTACCTCCCACAAATGCAATACTGTCTCAGCTAGGTAAAATGTTTTGGTTGTTTAAATCAGTTCACAGTAGATATGTATTTTTTACCAAAATCAGCTGTACTTCTATTGAAGCTGTATTAACATCAGCTAAAGAATGCATTAAATTTAGTGCAGACACATCAGATCCTTACAGATGAGTTACAATTTATAAGAGTCTTCTATCGGGGGGGGGGAGGGGATTCTGGGTCCTAAAGAACTTTTTCAGCATAAACCAAAAACCGTCGCAAGTTCCGAGAGATCATTTAACAAGCAAAAACTTAGTAAAACATATTTAAGATGAATCATGACCCAAAATCGTTTGCCACCTTTACGACATTAAGCATAGAATAGGAAGAAGCAAAGATGAATGTGATTTAGATTCCATAATGAAGAAATGGAACCCGAATTAAAAAAAAATATAATATTGACGTGAATTTACTACAAAAATTTATTTCAAAAATAAGTACAAAAGTCGATCGTCATTTTTTTCAAACTTTTCTGCAACAGTGGCACTTGTATTTATCTGTTTCTATTTTTAAAGAAGTATTTATGTTCTGACTTTTAGTACAAAAAAAAATTCAAATTGCTTACTTACTGTGTAATTTTAAAAAAATCGAAATACTCGTTACTCATGAATGACTAACACACAACTCATCCTCAATAAATGTAGTTTGAATGACTTCAGCATTTTTATGTGATGGCTCATAAGCAACCAACGCAAGGCTGGAGCAAGTTATCTTTATCTGGGGGCCTGAAGTGGGGGGCGAGACTTGGTGTTAAAAGCCCCTTCGAGTTATAAAGTTCTCCACCTCCATTCAAAGTTTATGCAGATTTTACTTTCTCGTGCCTCCGTTTTAGGAAAGAATTACATTGTTCAAAAGCCAACAGTGTCAAATATAGAGTAAAACTTTTCGCACAACATAGCACTTCGCAGAAATGTAGAATGAAAACGAACCAGAACAGAACGAATGGGTGTAAGACAGTGAACGTAACAATGTAGCCCCGATGTTGTGTTACTGCATTGACTACCTCCTTTCCTTAGAGCCAATGTAGTATAATGAGGAACATGCGACTGGTTATAGCCCTTAGAGTTACTCATGGTGGTGGTTAAACCCGAAAAAAAAGTAGAAGGAAAACGTAACAATAGAATGGGAAGATGTTTGGGAATAAGGCTTGGGAAAGTTCTGTTCAAGGTCAAACGTTCAGAAAGGCTTTCTGCGACATGCACAGGTGACTAGTTAGCTCTTTTTCCCTAAGGGGCATTCTGAAAAGTTACGGAAGTTAGAAATATCCTCCTATTGTTTTGCATGCCTGCTCTTTTGGATGTGAGAGGTCCACATCTCACAGTACGATGCTCTGTAATACCCTGGTCAACTGATTTGAATAATAATGTACGCAGCTAACTAAAGTCTTTAAAAACGAAAATATTGAAGTGTATAACTTTCTTTCTGATCTACAGTTTTTTGCAAATTTATTCACACATTGCGAATTTCTATTTTTTACACCTCTCAGAGCATCATGATAATTAACACAGCAATCAGACATCTCTGAATTTACTGTTCTTCACATAATATCGATCACATCAGAAAACTTGAAAATTTCATCGCCCTGAACGGGAATCGAACCCTCATCTCTCGACTACTGTTCGAGTATACTAACCGTTACACCGCCCAAGACGGGAAAGTCTTGGGCGGTGTAACGTTAGAGGTTTAAGAGCATCGGAAAGTAGTCCGACCGTATTTTTAATCGACGCAACTGTGCTGCCATCTAGCGTTGTTTGGCATATCACCAATCGGCTAAGCATATAATGTGGAAGAAATTATTGCTGTGTTAAAGAGCCGCGGATGGCTTAGTGGTTAGCGAGTCAGACTATCAATGCAAGGTCCCCAAGTTCGAACCTGGACTGATCTTTCAGAGATGGTGTGATTTACTACCAATCGCTGAATATCGGACGAGCGCGTTAGGTGACGGCCCCCAGATTGGACCCACTGGTTAAATGGGTATCCTTTCCTATGCCCCCCCCCTGAAATTCTCTCACCCCTCTGTGTGCAACATCGTACTTGTACGGTGGCGCCATCTACTGTACTCTAATCTCACTACAAACTGTTCTGTCAAAAGTCGCTAGGCTTGCTCTCATCCCTTCAGTTTCTGTGTCCTGCCCAAAAGGCGATTTCGCTGTAGGTGGCCGGGACCTAAACTTTACTCACTGTGGACGGAAGTCCTACAAGATGCTGTGTTAAATTATCATGACGTATTTTCCACGTATTATGAGAGGAATATTTCTTCCACATTATATACTCTCAGAGCATGAATTTAGGTTCTCGATATGACCATTCCGGGAAAGCACCCCCCCTCTCTCCCGGTAGCTACGGCCCTGAACCAACGGATACTTGGGTAAGGGAGTGTTGTATTAATTTTTGGCTCATAGCAGCAATTATGTAATCTACCAAACAAAATTTAAGCATTTATAAAATATTAGTTTAATATATTGCCTGTTCAATTAGCTGATAAGCAGAATAGATAGCTAAAATTATGACTTACGTTTGATTGTAAGTGTGAAGATTTTTTTATCTGTGAAACAATATTAAAAAATTTCAATTTCTTTTTTCTTTTTTTTTTTATGTACTTTGTAGGGGGAGGGGGCTTTATTATTGGTTTTGCGCCCGGGCCACGATAAACCACTCACCGCCCCTGCGCAACGGCATTCTGCAAATGCTGTGTCCAGAGGCGGATTGCGACAACCAAACCAGGACGGAAATTCTAGTCTTGTCGTTCACGGTACTAACACACGTAGCTAAAGGGGAACGACCTCATAAATTCTTTAATGAAGAAAAATCTGTTAGATACTAGATAAAGCAGAACTGCTGAAATTGCGTTGTAAAACGAACTCAGTCGGAACAACTTTTAACAACAATTTAATGGTAAAACAATTTTAAATATTCGTTCATGATTGCATGTAGCAACAAACTAAACGTACAACTTGTTGTGCCAGCTAATTGTGTTTTCCTATGAAAAATTTTGTTTTGATAACAACAAAAGAATAAAGGGTCTCTTGAAGATCCCATTTCTAACCCAATCACCGTAAAGATTCCGAAAGCTGAAATGTTATTTTGTCACTGATCACCTACTACGCGATGTTATTGGTATCTCCTTCTTGAGTAGACTCAGTTTTTGAATCTACCTGATATTTTGGCCCAAGAGCCAGTAATGATAAACTGTTGTTTCTGTTAAGGTACATTTGGGGTGGTACATGAATTTCGGAATATCTCTACTGAAGAATCACTTTGTACTCTGCGTCAGTCTGTGACAAAAAGGGCGAAGATCATGGACAATCACAATGGATACTACAGTGCATCCGAGATTACAAAAAGAGGGAAATGTATACTAATAACCCGGCCTTCCACGTCCAACAACCTACGTTTGACTGTAGTTAGCTTTAGTTTAACGAATTTATAACAGCGTGCACGGTACGCAGGAACTTTTCTCACATAAGTACATAGAATTTTGTTATGTCATTTCAGAACAAACGTCCAACATATATAAATAGAAACAAACTTTTTATCTCCCTCTAGCTCTCTCTCTCTTTAAAGCTCTCTCTCTCTTTACCTTTTCAGACAGAAATACTGCTCAAATGAAGTAAACGATATTATTCATAAGTACGAAAAAAAAAAAAAATGCTCGTTCGTTCCAAACAATCCGGACAGAAAGAACAGATGATATGTAGAGGATTTTAGGAAGGGAGTGTCTGACCCCAGATCTTAAATAACCCTTAGAAATAAGAAGCTAGGAGATTTGGGCTAGAGTGCCCGATAGGAAAGTGACACCGAAGCGAAGGGGTATGTAACGATTGGTCGACAAATGATTAGTCAACATAACGATTGACCGACACACGATTGGCCGACAGTAACAATTGGTCGGCATAATGATTGGTCGGCAAAACGATTGGTCGACAGAAATGATTAGTCGACATAACGATTGGTCTACAGTAATGATAAGTCGACAGTAACGATTGGTCCACAGCACGTTTGATCGACGTAACGACTGGTCGATATAACGATTAGTCGACATTGGTCGACATAAAATGGTCAACGGAACTTGAAAAAAAAATTGAATAAGTGCAAACAGTTTGGCGGTAAATTGCCCCACCGAAAGATTGCCACACATCTTTCAGCAACCCGGAAAATTGCCACACACAGAAAAGTTGCCCCACCGGAAAATTGCTACATGGTTTTCATTAAGGGGACGAGCACAAATCGCCGTTCGTCCGAGAAACGCTTTGAATGTGTGACAATTTTTCGGTGGGGCAATTTTTCGAGTTATGTGTGGCAGTTTCCCCAAGGTGCCTATACCTAAAGTGCCCCGGGGCCCTTTCGGAAATAACATCGTTCAGAAGGCCCTCTATATAGATTTCACTTAGAGTACAAAAGATGACACGTGGGCCGATTTGGAAATAATATGTTATAATGCTGTACGTTCTGAGGACTTCATTCTAAAAGATATTATTTCCAAAGAGGAACGTTACGCTTTGAGAGGTCAGTACGTTCTGAGAAGTACCGCTGCGAATGTAAACCATAATCCCCTGAACCAATGGTTATCTCGACCAATTGTGCTGTCGACCAGTCGTTACGGTCAACCAATCGTGCTGTCGACCAATTGTTACTGTCGACTGATCGTTATGTCGACCAATCGTTACTGTCGACTGATCGTTACTGTCGACTGATCGTTATGTCGACCAATCGTGCTGTCGACCAATCGTTATTCGACCAATCGTGCGACACCGGAAGCGAAGTAGAAAGGGGGAGGAAGACGCCCTTATTTATTACCGGGGGAGGCAGTGTCCGGGGTCCGACGGCTTAACGTACCCATCCGACGCACGGCGGATATTTATTGGATCGAGCGTTCGTACCTGCGTGGGATCGAACCTGAGGTCCTTTCCGTGGAAGTCACGAACGTTGCCCACTAGGCCACTCGCGGCCCAAGGACAGAAAGAACACGAGAAAGTGGGACATTTCCCTAGCGGTTCACCAGGAAACGTCTCTGTGCCCCGAAGGGCTGATCCACCGCTGACTGTCTCTTCTGGTTGTGACGATGTCAAAGGAACAAACAAAGTGTTTTTGGATTTTTGTGGTTAGAGAGTGGCACACCAAACTGCATTTATGGTAGATGACATCAGTATACAATTTACACTCACTGTCAAAATTTAACAGCTGATGTAACATTCGGGATAAAAAAATCGCACGTTGCATGGCGTGGTCAGAGGTGTAGGAGTAACTTCGTGCTTACAGTTGTAGTGTTTCTACGTGCAGAAAGAAATTAGCAAAAGCACAAGATTTCACCTTTCATTTGTGAATTCGAAAGAAAAAAGAAAAAAAAAAAAGGAAAAGGAAATAAAATGGCGGAAATACTTTGACTTATTTCAAATTTCCCCTGTGTACTTCCTTGTATTCTGCTTGCAGGAAAGACAAAATATGCATCAAGTGCAACGTGATGTATTTTAGTACTCGTACGTACACAAATTTATACATACCGACGAGAAATACGTCTCTTATTGTTAGGGCAATAAGAGACGTATCCTTTGAATGTTTTCTCTGGCTGTAAATGCACCTAATCGACTAGTTAAAGATTGAAATCATGGTTGAAAACTTTTTTATTTCATCAAGTTTATTCTTTTTTCTTTTAAATGGAAAAGTAATTTGGGAATGTATCAGTATCGGTGGCGAGGAGAGTTCTGAAGAGGTAGTAAGACTTTCCATGGCTGTGTAGGAAAATTTTAATGTACGTATGCTCTAGAAGCCGATAATCAACTTCAAGAAACGTTTCCACGGAAAAATACATTTATTCTTTTTGTGTCTCAGGCGTGTTATCTTGAACTGTTTTTAGATTTTATTATCACATGATAAGATATAGTATAATATAAATAAAACTTTACAATCGTTCCATTCCACCTTTTTGTCATTAAAAAGTTTAGTATGTTGATCACAGGTTTAATTTCTTTTAACTTTAAAATAAAATAACTAACAGTTTAAAAAAACCTCAACTAAACCATGTATTTTCCTAGGATCAGTTAAATAATCGGGCACCAGATGGCGCCATAGCATTCAAAAAGAGGAATTTCGCGAGACTGCATTTCAGGAAACCGATCTGTGATCGTGATCATGAAAATTAAATGGAAGTTTTACAGCTGGGGTGAGAAATATTCTCAAATTTTTTCCGCAGCTGATTCTAGCACAGTTGTATTGTTCTAGCTCAGAGGTGCTAAAAATGTCTTCGTTTCTTCTTTTTAAAAATGTCTTCGATTCTTCTTTTATTTGTCGTCCGAGCATTTATTAACCTCCTATATTCTGCTCCTAGACAGTTTCCGGAATTCGTTATAGAGAGAAAGAATATAAGAAATAAGAATAATCTATTCCGATGACATAGAACACCTAATACTGGTTTTCAAATATGCATACTTTTCAGTAATTTGTTGTAAAATACGCCACACATGTTTTATTACTGTCATTTATTATTATTAAATCGAAAGAATTCATCCTTTTTCCACGCCGCCAAGAAAAGATCTCCAAGTTCTTTTTCCACGCAGCCAAGAAAAGATCTCCAAAGTTCCTTTCTAGATTATTTATCACAAATATTCCTTTACCTGTTGTTATTTTCCCTTTCTTTTTTTTTTTCTGGGTTACACTACCCATTACACGACTGAGGAATGAATAAACTCATTCAAGAGTCAAATAAGTTTGTACTGTTTGTACTCCAAACCTTCCGGTCCTCCTCTTGAAAACAATTAAACAAAAGAAAGAGAAAAGAAATAAGAAAAAAAAAAAAGCGTACACACATATACAGCATATACACCGAGTGATCACTGAATTATGATCCCTCCTACCAAAAGTGGGTGCGGCCCGTTGACCACGTAATTTCCGAGAGGGGGTTAATCGACTGACATAGCATATACTGTATAAGGTATGAGTGGAGCAATTCGGAGCGTGATCATGGATAAACGGGAGGATGCACTGGACTTTGTGAAAGGACAGATTGTGGGAGCTCGGAGAGCGGTTGCTACGATTTCCCAAACCGCTGGACTGGTGGGTTGTTCGCTAGCCGTCGTAGTAAAAGTATATAAGGACTGGCGTGAAATTGTCAAATAACGACCTGAAAGCGCAACTGCCCACGGCAGCGAAAGATTGATATGACAGATGAGGGCCGGGTCCGTCAACTCGTACAGGTCAACAGACACAGCACTCTTCAACACTTGACTGCCGAATATAACAGAGGTCAACCGGAACAGCACCTGTCATGACCATGCGTCGCACGGTAGCACGTATGGGCTATGACAGCAGACGATCCCGACGACATCCTCTCCTAACAATGGTTCATCGGCGCAAAAGACTCGCCTGTTGCTAAAGAGCATGCAAGTTGGATGTCGGATGAGTGGAAAAAGTGTGCTCGTTTGACGAATCGAGTTTTTTACTCCACCCCGTGGATGGTCGTGTACGTATTTGGCACAAACAACATGAGGTTCTCGCTCCATCCTCCACGTTCTCCACAGTGCAAGCCGACAGAGGCGGTTGTATGGCGTGGGGAATGTTTACATGGCAGGAACTTGGACTTCTGGTGCATGTGGAACAACGTATGACTGGCGTTCACTGTTGTGAATTGCTTGCTGAATCTGTACATCCAGCATTGCTGCACTTTTTCTCCAATGGCGACGTTGTCTTCCGTGATAACAATGCGCCGAGCCACATGCCCAATGTTGTGCAGGAATGGTTTAAGGAACACAGTTCAGACTTCCAGCATATCGACTGACCTCCGAACTCACCCGATTTGAATCCCATAAAGCACTTGTGGGACAATATGGAACGGTATACCAGGCATGGATACACTAGTCATCTGCATACCTGCATTGAAGTCCGCATGTACACACAGCTTAGTTGGCCATACTTTCCAACTGCTTCCGGCATCTTAATGAATAGGTGCCACGTCGGATAGCTGATTTACTGAGAGTGAAAGGAGGACCTACGAAGTGTTTGGTAGGTGGTTCAGTGATTACTCAGTGTATGCGTATGGCGTTCAGTAAGTTAGTCTACAAGCCGAACATACAAATATATATTTTTTTCAGAAGCGCTCCTGTATTTTTCCACATAGTCTCCCCTGACTTAGATACACTTATTGTACAAATTATAGAGTTGGCGAATCCCCGCGGCGTGAAACGTTTTATCTTTCACCTCAAACCAACACTTTGTTGCCTCCTTCAGTTCAGAAACATCCAAAAAACGCCTATCCCGAAGATCTGTTTTCAGATTTTTGAAGTGGAAGAGGTCGGGTGAGTGCGTTGGGTGAAGAAGCCACATTCTGTCACAGCTTGCATGGAAACACCGCCGGTGTAGGTTGGAGCATTGTTCTGGAGAAGCAAAGCACCCCGTCGCAATTTTATTCGCCGTTTACTCTTGATGGCTTCACGGAACTGTCGCAATAGCGTGGCATAATAGGCAGCATTCATAGTCCTTTTATGGGGCAAGTAATCAATCAACAGCAAGCCTTTTCATCTTCAAAAACTGGTGGACATAATCTTCACTGCAGTTGGTTGTGGAGCTCCGTGAGGTTTCCACTGCGTGGTCTCTTTTTTTAGTATCAGGGTTCCAACGGTGAAGCCACTTTCATCGCCAGTCACAATGCAGGAATAGAAGTCATATGGATCGCGGTTAATGCGGTCAAGTTGAACCTTACTTGCTTCGACACTATCATTCTTCATTTCAGGTGTCAATATTCGAGAAACCCTTCTGGCACAGACCTTTGACATCACTAACCTCTCATGAAAAATGGTCCAGGCATTGTCAGTAATTAACTTCAGTTCCTCAGCAATCGGTACGACACGGATTCGTCGGTTTGACATCCTCTGGTCTTCCACTTTTTAACACATTTCATCTGTTGTCACCTCCACTGAGCATCCCTCGCGAGGGTCGTCTTCCAACGAGTCTCTTCCCCTATTAAAGACAGCAGCCCTACTTTTCACTGTGGCATATAAAGGTGCACCATTGAAGTACACACGGATCATCCGTCCATAAATATTGCGTTGCTTTTCACTTTCCTTCATCAAAATTTCAATCACCTTTCGGTTCCGCAATTTAATCTGTCGCTCATCCATTGTCATCTCATAAACTTCAAGGAATTGTGGCGCCGTCTCAAATGCTGATACAGCGACGTTGCGTGGCTGTTATATAACTGAAGGATGATGTATATTATAGCTTCAGTTTAATGCGTCTTCGAAGGAAAGTGACCCAAAAAAAGCCTCCAGACAGATAGCGATAAGATGGCGATTCGCTGGGTTCCTCTAAGAAGGATTGCGAAAGAATTCTCCCTGGTAGTAACTCGAAGACATACTGAACTAACGAAGGGCGAAGGGTGCAGCAACCACGGTAGCACACTCGATTAGCTCTCTTTCTTAGCCAGAAGGAATTGGGATACCCTGTGCTGATTTTGAGCGCCAACGAGAGCAGTAAGAAGTATTCACAGAAGACGTCTGACTCCAATTTGGCACCAATCAAGTAGGTTGCGAGAACATGTGACTTTTTATGACAGGTTTTGCCATTCTGGCAGACCCAGTGTACACAACAGTATTTGGGTAATAACAGAAATAAACGGTTGGGTTTTGCTACGCTCTGCTTATTGTTTTCTCCTGTGGTCCGTCACAGTAGATAAATAATTAAATGATAATTTGCTGCACAAAATTCCCAAGCACGCGAGAGATTTTTCACATTACCACCAATTTGGGCACACTTTCTCAAAAAGTGTCCTAGTTGAATAGAAAAGCTAGGAGGAAGGAATCATACCCTAGTAGGTTTGAACAGCTAGGGTTAGAGGATCGTACTAGCCCCGACCAAAGAATATAAAGCTGCGCGTAAAGAGCGTCAACTCCCGTTGAGATAACGTAGAACAGGCGATAACAGCGCCCCCACATCCTGATAGCTTATGTGCTCGGCTAGAAAGCAAACATTCAGGAACAAATGGCGTTATGGGACAACGGCAGCGGAGCTTATCTTTGATCCACGGTTGTTTCCTTCGGTCTGATGACTTTTTGCTTAGAGCAGCTTTTTGGTTGTTGTTGTTTTCTGATATACCCCCGACCCTTATTTTGGTGAAACAAATATGCAATAGCAATTCATACCACTATTTAAATTAAGTTTTGGCAAATATTGTAGTTAGGCATATAAGAATCCGTACAAAATGTGGACAATCCGTAGTATTTGGCATTTCTGAAAACCTGAAGAGCAAACAAAAGCCTTAACTAACAGGATTGGCGCAACAAAACTAACACATTCGATTTGCAAAGTGAGTATGCTACTAATTAAGAAGGCAACAATCAGGTGCTGTTAGTAAGTAGCTCGTATGACTAGGAACTAGAAGAATTGAAGTCAACAAAACAACACAAACACGCATGCGCAGTCTGCTCCGCCATCAGCCTGTATGTTGGCTTCTGTGCACTGCAACTTGTAATCCAGGATATGTCGGCGCTAGTTATTATACTTCTCGGCGAGCCTTATTCTTCTCAATTAGACATTCTTTGTCCCGACAGTTGTTAGACGGCTTGACAGGGACAAGTTTACCCCGTTTTTTGTCTCAGTGGAATATATGAACAGAAAAAATTTAGTAATTGAATCGCCTGTACTCTTGGGTCGGATTACAAGCAGAAAGCTTGGCTATGCGGGAAAGCAAAAGGTTTTTACAATTTTGTCTTGGGAGCGCTCATTGGGTGGAAAACTTAATCAAACTGAGACAGAGACATAGGAGATAGCAAAACAGTGCTATAAACGCAAATCCTCCGAAAAAGAAGAAGAAGAAGAAGAAACATCTGGGCTGCGGAGGGGTTTTTATCCTTGAAAACCTATCATGGTTGCGCCTTTGGTCAGAGTCTGTGTCTCGATAAGACGGCGGTAATTCTTCCCAAATGTCATTCCGAGGAACCAGTTTTTCTGTAAGACAATTTAAATTTGCATTTATTTCAATTTCTCAATTTTTAAAGAGCGAATAGAAGCAGGATTTTTTGACAAAATATATAAGGCTGTCGAGTTTGATCGATTAATCGATCAATTTTTTAATCGCCGATTATGTTCTTCTTCCGATTAATCGGTTACTTAAAAAATAGTACATTGTATAAAAATAAAATTCATTAGGAACTTCCAAAAAACTGCATATAACTTTGAATTTGTTTATTTGGGATCGTGTCTTCACTTCTTGGAAACTAGCCTTTTTATGGCGATGGGAGTTTAAATCCAGCAGTCACCACTGTCAGCAGGGATTCCATCGTTCATTGTGTGTCAGTATGCTAGTCTTCAAAGTCCATCGTTCATTGTGTGTCAGTATGCTAGTCTTCAAAGTCCATCGTTCATTGTGTGTCATTATGCTAGTCTTCAAAGTCCATCGTTCATTGTGTGTCATTATGCTAGTCTTCAAAGTCCATCGTTCATTGTGTGTCAGTATGCTAGTCTTCAAAGTCCATCGTTCATTGTGTGTCAGTATGCTAGTCTTCAAAGTCCATCGTTCATTGTGTGTCAGTATGCTAGTCTTCAAAGTCCATCGTCAATTAGGAGCTTCCGCCTTTAACACTGTACTTGTCCTGCCAGGATTTCATTAAGGGTTTCTCGACCTCGTGGTTCCCCCGTTCTTTTATTGTTGTGCGCTGTATACTCGCTTCTCATATGGTGGTCTGTTTGTGCTTCCTCTCCCTGCTATCCCCTTGTTGACTGTAGCTATTCAGGAAAAATGCAGCTCCGTCAGCTATTAAGGTGTGTCACACCTCTTCTACTCCTGTCTCAGCTGAATCGTCTGGGCAAAGTCAGTTGTTTCAATACTTAAGGTCGATATAACAGACGGCTTGGGTAGTGGTCCCCCGAGGTTTTATTACATCCATGCAGATGAAAATACGCCGCTGGTCCTGCTGGGCCTCACAACGAGATTCAGGTTTCAATAGGAAATATGGGGATTAATGCACGTGATTCTTGGAATCAATGGGGGTATGCAATTAGCCTTAATTACCCAGGGACAAAGTTGCGTACTGTTGCAGAAGCACTGTATCCGTCAACAGGGAGAATTTCCAGTGGAAGAGCAAAAGTCTGGGGCAAATGTTTACCACCACTCTCCTCATTGAAAAAGCAAACAGTGTTCCTTTATTAGTGGCGGAGCCTACTGGGATGAGCATGGGAGTGTCTGTCAATGAAATAAAGTTTGAAAGCTGATTCATCTCTTGCTATCACTTTTATTTGAGCTCCAAAAATGAAGTTTCAGGGATTAAAGGGGAAATTATCCTCTTGTTTTGGATATAAATTAGAAGACAGTGGGGAAGTTATTGATCGCGGACATGTTTATTGTTTAAAACGTAAGAAAAAATTTAAATACCGTGGAAGTGTAACTAGCTTACGTTATCATTTACAATCGCAACATCCATTCATGGAAATTGTATCAAATACGCCACAGAAGCAGCCTAGTTCAAATGCCACCGCTATGAAGCAAAAGCGCATAAATTTCTTCCTCTAGAAGCCAGTTTCTGCATTAAAAGAACAGGAATTAATAAATAAATTAGCGTTGTGGATTGCATCTAGTTCGAGACCTATCAGTATTGTTGAAAATCCTGGCCTGAAAGTGTTGTTGCAAACAGCTCTGAATTCTAAGTGTTATAATTTACCTGCCAGAAGTACCATTATGAACAAAATAATGAATTAAAGAGAGCTTCCTATGTGAGTTTAACTGGAGATTTTTGGACCTTGCTCGCCAATGACAGCTACGTAGCATTAACAGTACAATGTTGACAATGAAATGGTATTATTTTGATGGAACTCCTCAAGTGAAACAGGTGATTGAGAAGTATACTGCAAATCAGTGTACAACTGAATTTGAGGAACCCGAAATGGGAACTAACGGACAAGCTTGTTGCCATCTGCATTGATAATGCCAGAAATATTGTACCTGGCGTTAACAGATCAAAGTTTGACAGTGTAAGATGTTCAACACATACTTTACAGTTAAGTATAAATAAAGCTCTTAAAGTGGCATCGATAGAAAAGGTTCTAGCTAAATGCCGAAAAATTGTAGGACATTTTAAGCACAGCTCACATTTAGAGGCTACACTCTCGTCTAAGCAAAAAGAACTTGGTCTTCCTGATAATAAGCTGCAACAGGACATAGTCACACGCTGGAAAAGTACCTACATCATGGGGGAAACTCTGGTGAAACCTGAAAACGCATTAGACAACATTCTGGTAGCCAACGCATCGAATACCCCCTGTTCTGACTCTGACAACAGTTGAGTAGGAAGTGCTTGAGAAACTAATCAGCGTATTGACATTTTGCTTCAAAATCGCTGAAATAATCGGAAGTCACAAGTACGTAACTGCCAGTGTTGTAATTTCTGCTTTTACACACCTCAAAAGCGCAATGAGATTTTCCGATACCAACCCAGCATATACATGTATTTGCAGATTTAAAGCTATGTTGCTCGATGATCTGACGGAAAGACTCAGTCAATGGCCTTTATACGACAAGTACGAAGAAGCTACTGCCCTTGACCCTCGATTCAAGACACTTCGCTGTATACCAGAAAAAAAACCGAGTGTGGAACAGAATTTCATCCAGTAGCACAAATCAACAGCTGCCCTTACACCAAGGACAAAGTAATGTGCAACAGAAACGAAGAAAACTAATGTTTTGATAATTCGTCAATTCTAGAAACAGAAATAAAGGAATACACAAATGTCAGCACACAGATAGAATTAGAGCATCAAGTTTATCAGAGTTTGCCTGAACTCGACGACGATTTTACAGATCCTCTTCAGTAGTGGAAAGCCCATTCATTACAGTTGCCGTTGCTTGCTACTTTAGCAAAACGGTTGCTGTGCATTCCAGCAACGTCTGTGCCAAGTGAAAGAGTGTTTAGTGCCGCTTGTATTGTTGTCAAGCTCTTGTGCCTAAATTGTTGGCTAAAGTAGTGACTGCAAACCAGGTTCAAGGTAATTATTATTAATTTGTATTTCTGGTTTTTTGATAAAGTAAAGTAGTGACTGCAAACCAGGTTCAAGGTAATTATTAATTTGTAGTTCTGCTTTTTTGATAAAGTAAAGCAATGAATACTACTAGATTAACAGGCTGCGATACATTCAACACTAACATTTCAGACAACGGATTTGGTATCCATATAATAATAGATTAATGTATAATATATTTTATAGTCGTATACCTTTTGTGGCAGAATTTCTTATCACTCGATTAAGTTACCAATTAATCGGTCGATTAATCGATCAATGGTGAAATATTAACCGATTAAAAATATTGATCGGTCGACAATCCTAGAAATAAAGGTAAGCACGATAACTTATGGGTTTTCTTTAGAGCAGAATTTTTTTGGGTCACACACTACTAGTGTCTGTAAAGTATAATACAATTTAAAAATATCGCACCATTTCTGCAACCATCCGGATTTTGATGCATCAGTAGGACTGAGTATTAATCTAAATGATCTTTAGATAATTATTGAGAACTATTTCTGCGATCAGTTTTCTTGGAGCTATATACTAATATTTGTACGGCAAAATACAAAAATTCAGCAAATTTAGCATTTGCCAAACGAAGAATTTGTACGTGTGTTTGCATTATTAAAAACACGAGGTCATGGCTTATTTTCATTAATATTTTAACTTGGCAGTATCTTTGAAATAAATCTATGCGAGACATTAAAATTATCACATCTTTTGAACAACAAGAACGTGCGTAAGTTATCGCTGTGTCAGCCCATCTGTGAACATCATATTTCTGCATCTATTAGTCAGATTCAAAATAATATTTTTGCGTTGAAAAACTTGAAACGCCAGATGATTGCCGTTTAGGCTGTTTTTCTTTTTCAATGCGCAACTGTGCCACTTAGGGGCGTGAAACAAATGGTATCGAATTACAAATACATTTTATTCAATATCATTGTTTCTGCAAATCAGACTGAAAGAACTCTTTTTTTTTTTTTCGTTCGATACCTGTCAAAATAAAGACCATTTTGCATACAATTTCTTCTTCAAAAATGCACAGTTTTCTGCAAGGGGCATAAATATATATATATATATATGTGTGTGTGTGTGTGTATGGGTGTGTGTGTAACAGTTTTTTCCATATCTCTGCTTCTGCATCGGATAGAAATCGAGGTGGAAAATGTTTTCCATTTGATTTCTATATTTTCGTTACGAACAGTTTTGCCATTAGGGGGTGTAAATACATATTTCTTTTTTAAGCAGTATATGCGCTCCTAAAAACTCGATTGAAAGAATTCTTTTTCGGTCAGATACTGGTGATAACAGAAAACTTCTGCGCTTATTTCCTCCTCAAAATAACGCACAGTTTGCCAGCTAGGGATCTTAGATGTGTATTCTGTTTTACTAGATATCTCTGCTTCTAACAGTCCGATTTGATATTTTTTTTAGTTTTGTCAGACATAGTTCTTGATGAACAATATTTTGACTACATTTTCTCATTTTTAATCACAATTTTGTCACTAGTGGGCGTATATTCATTTTTCTGGTTGCAACATACTTGCAGTCATATCTGAGGGGCTAAAACACCGATTTGAGAAACCCTTTTCGATCATATACTGCTCTCTACCTATAAGATTTTATGGGCATTTCTTGTCCAAAAATATACATAATTCATCCGCTAGGTGGCGCAAATGTAAAAACCATTGTTCTCGATACTTCCGCTTCTAAGTACCTTGTTGAAAAAAATATTTTTCTACTGTATGCCATTCGCTATGGAAAATACACTCACGGACAAAGAAATTTGCGCTCCTAGAAGAAAACATGCTACAACGGTGAAACTTCGCAAATAGCTAGAGTGCATGCTGGCATGCAAATGATTCACGTTTGGTGCGAGTGCACATGATCGCACACCCTGTGGTGGCGCTCCAAGCACGAACAGGCAGCCTTATAAACCGGCGTGTAGTCGATGCCTCATGAAAGCGAAGATCACCGGCTGACGCAAGCAAGAGTACAGAGTGACAAGAATGCCAGGTAGACGCCAGAGACGTCAATTTACGCAACTTACGGACTTTGAGAGAGGCCTGATCATCGGGCTGAAAAGCGCAGGGTATTCGGCGCGCCGTATAGTTCTGACCGTAGATCGTTCTGACCGTACCTTCCGATTGTGTAGGGAGCATTGGACAAGTGACGGCCCTGCCATACGGCGGAGCGGCACCGGACGGACCAAGAGGACCACCGGTAAAAAGGATCGACGGATCGTGCGCCAGGCACAAACGGATCCCACGGGAATTCGGGCCACTATACAGGCAGATGTAGCCGCTCATGTATGCCCACGAACCATTTACCGACGCCTCGAGGAAGCAAATCTGCTGTCCCATTGTCCCTCACGTGAGCTGCCATTAACACCGGAACATTGCCGGCTCCGTTTGCAATGGTGCCAGGCCAGAGCAACCTGGAACGCCACAGACTGGTGACGTGTGGTATTTAGCGATGAGTGCCGCTTCGTTTTGGGGACATATGATCATCGTGTCCGGGCGTGGAGGTCCCCGGTTTAACAGCACAATCCCAAACTCGATATAGAGCGCCACACCTCCCACACTGCAGACATTAGGGTCTAGGGAGCCACTGCATACGATAGCCTATCAGCTCTAGTAGTGACACGTGGATCATTGATGGGCCAGCGGTATGTGGATAAGATCCTACGGCTCCATGTGCTCCCATTCCTGGCCGGAATTCCAGGTGCGCTATACTAGCAGGACAATGCCCACCCGCACACGTCTTGGGTAGTCCAGGACTGCCTACGTCATGTCCAGACCCTTCCATGGCCTGCCAGCTCCCCAGACATGTCCCTTATCGAGCATATGCGGGACCAGTTGAAACGCCTGCTGGTGCCGTGCCGCACTATCCGGGATTTGGAGCACACCGTCCAAGACGTGTGGGCCAGTCTGCCGCAGGACAACATCAGGCGTTTGTTCTCCTCCATGCCGGACCGTATTGCAGCATGTATCGCCACACGAGGCGGTGCGGCGCTTCGATGACCGGGCTGCGTGCCACAGATCCCTCTGTAATTATCCTGCAGCTCTGTTTTCGCCATCATGTGTATCATTCATCTGTATTATTGCGAACATAAAATTTCAGGTCAATCCGATGCTATCTTCTTTCATTGTGCATCAGTGTATTATGAACATTTTCCTTTTAATACAGTATACAGTTCCTCGCGCGCCGCTAAGAAGCGCATATGTAAAAATATTTCTTGCTACTTCTGACCGTGGAAATCGTTTTTAAAAAAATTGTTTGCCATCGCATGACTTTTAAAACAAATAATATTTTGCTCATATTTTTACTTTTCCATAATGCTAAATTCTATCGCCAGGGGATCCCAGAATGTTTTCTGATTTGAAAAAGTATCTGCTATTCTAAAAATCTCTTACAAAAATCCTTTCATGGTAAGATACCCTTCATTATGAAGAATATTTTGATCCAATTTGCATTTTCTAACAGCGCACAGCATTTCCTCTGTAGGCATTAAGTTATATTACGTTGTTCTCCATATCTTTTCTTGTAGTCGCTCTATTTGAAAAATAATCTTCAGGCTCTGATATCTTCCGCTATGAGGAACATTTCTTGTACCATCTGTGATATTTATCAACACATTTCTGTCGCTAGCTTGCCTAAGTGGCTATTTTTTTTAGCTATTTCTATTTGTGGATGCTTTACCGATTGTAGAAACAAGCCCTAATTTTTTGTTACAGTTGTTATAGCTGACTCCATTCACTGGAAAAAGCATTGCTCACATTATACATTTTAAGTGCAACTCTGCCAGTAGGGGGAGTAAAACCATTTCCGTTTCTGCTGAACTTTCTTTTTCTAAATATCTATTTCGAAATTTTTCTTATGTCGGAAAGGATTCCAAAGACGTGCTCTTTCCACCCGAGAATTCAGTGTTACCTTTCTTGCTTATTTTTGTTGTAACAGAGGGCATTTAAATGAGCAGTTTTCAGTTGACTAACAGAAAACAGGCAATATAAATTTTCAGTACCAAAGGATACCATTTGTTTAGATGCATTATTGGTAAAAATATTTCTGGCTGTTTGACAAATCGAAGTTTGGAAAAAATATGTGCTTCAAGATTATATCTGTAACAGCAGAAGAACAGAAAAATATATCGTTGGTGAAGAATGCAAAAAGTGCCATGGACTATCCAGCTGCACACCTCCTGTTGTGCTGTACTGGTACTTCTTAATTCAAGTTCTTGGTTTACCGGAAAAACAAACACTCTTCTGAATCTGTAAATTAAATTCCAGTATTATCATCATCATCATATGGAATCTGTAACAGTTGCAGCCCTCAGTTTACTAAAGCCCAATCATGGAACATCCCATCTCTTAAAGCGAGATTCCCACATATATTATATTGACAAAAGTCATCGGACACCTAGAAGAGAAACACAACATAGCATTTATTGACATACATCATTACGGTGTCGGTCCACCGTTGGCCTTAATGCATGCACTGACCTTTCGAGACATGCTTTTGACAAGGTTTTGGAACACAGTGGTAGGTATGCGCTTCTATTCAGTACATAATGCTGCCGCCTAACTGTTGTTTAGCAGTATGCCTTGGTTCCAAACTTCTTATGTGGCGCTCTAATTCATCCCATAGGTGCTCTATGGGATTACGATCAGGGCTCTGTGCTGGTCAGTCCACACACGATACAGAATTATCGTCAAACCACACCGTAACAGTCCTTGCTTTAAGGCTCGGTGCATTATCCTGCTGGTACCAACAAGGCTCGGTTCCATAGTATTGCCACACAGTTGGTAGGGCATAATTGTCCAGAATAGCGAGGTAGACGTGCTGACTAACAGGTTTGTCCACGATAACCAATGGGTCGGGACCATACCACGAAAAACACCCCCACACGAGTACACTGCCAGCTCCAAACTTGACCGTAAGAACAGTACATTGTGGTAAATAGTGCTCGGCCGGATGCCGCCATACCCACACACGGCCACCAGACTGATGGATCGTGTATCTGGATTCATCAGTCCACAGGACCCGTATCCATAGATCTACGGTCCACGATGAATGTTCTTTACACCATGCTGAACGACGAGTAGCATTCCGAGTGGAGATGAAAGGCTTATGAGCAGCCACACGACCACGGTAACCCATGGAATGAAGTTCTGTGCTAATGATATGTGTACATACCGAGGTTCCAGCATGTTTACTCACCTGTACCCTGAGGTCTTGTGCAGTACTCCATTAGGTGTAACGACTCTCCTGAGGCTTCGACGTCCTCTATCACTGGTTTTCATTGGTCTGCCGATACGTTTTGCTACTTCAGGCACGCTATGTGCCTTCCACTTATTCAGTACATCCAAAACAGTTTTTTTAAACGACTCTCGGTTTCTCTTATGGACAACCCACTAATATAACACCGAACAATCTTTCCTTTCTCAAAGTCAGTTCTCTCCCGCCGCGACATTTTCACTCAACCTCACAGTTCGATATGATCGCGGTCAGCTGCAGGCTTGTTTTTATATCGTTTTCAGCTGCACCGCGCATCTTAACAACGCAGCGGATCCGTTCATTTGGTTTTAAAGGGGTGTCCGGTGACTTTTGTCAAAAATTACAAGTAAAATCCATCGACAGTAAGGTACTCACATTACAGCAGGGACAGATGGGTGGCATTCAGTCTTAAAGGAAACCTGACATTGTTTTTGCATGACTAAAGCTACAATATCAGGTGTAATCCGCGTTGTCGCGCTTCGCGAAGTGTCCTTCGAATGTTGATCTGTCAGATGTGTTCTTGCTTCTGATTTTGTGTTCTTCATTTGAACGAACAATTGTTTACGTATGTAAGTACTGACAAAGACAGAAGACATAAACAACGCATGTTTACGCATTTCTGGATACTTTCTTCGGACAGGTATTTGAAATAAAAGTCAATTATACTGCAGAAACGTTTAAAAACTTGCGTTTCACTGCAGAGTCATACTGCAGATATGCAAACTAATTGTAAATGAGGTGGAACACTTTCGATGTCAAACAAGAAGGGCAAGGAGAACATTGCCATGGAAATTTCATTTTCTCTGAAGACAGAAAATCTACTTTCGAACTCCTTTCTCAGATTTGAAATGTACATTGTACATAATCATCTAAGCTCCATGTTCGATTTTCATTAACCAACGCCGCTAATGTTGGAAAGTGAATGCAGTTTTTAATTTGTGATTGACGTTCCCACAGGATTAGTTTGTTCTCAAAAGCTTTCACATAGTCATAAAGATTGTGAACAAGGTGACCTTTCCCAAGTAAACGGTTGTTCAGTCATTGAAGTGACCACTGATGTCGACAAGAAATGCGAAGTCACTTAACCACTTCTCATCGTGGACTTCGCGAATGGGTTTTCCTTTGGATTCCATGGACTGTTGAACTTCATCCATCAAAGAAAAAAGACACTGAAGCATATTCCCTCAGCTAAACCAACGTACTTCCTCGTAATACGCAACGTCACCATGTTCAACTTCCAAATCACAAAAGAACTTTTGAAATTGCTTGTGGTTGAGACCGTTCGACCAGCTGAAATTCATCACTTTCACAACAAGCATTATCACATATTCAAAGTTTGAGAAGGACTTCGCACGCATATTTCCTTGGCAGACAATGCAGTGAAAAGCCATCGTCTTAGTATTGTCGCACTCATTCGCGTCAGATTTCATTAAAGTTTTCACTATTCCCTTCTTTCTGGACATAGGAGGCGCACCATCGGTCGTTATGACAGACATGTTGCCTAAGTCTAACTCCCACTTAGCCAAGGTATCTCTTAGACTTGAATACAAATCTGATGCCCGTGTCGTGTCTTTAAGAGCTACTACACTGGCTAATTCCCCTACAATCGTGAAGTTTCTATCAAAGCCAAGAAAAAAAAAAGGAAAGATGACACCGAATTTTGGGGTGTAATAAGCACGTCTTTTGAATCCGTTCTGACGCAAATTAAATTTATCAAAGCTATTCAAAGTCAATGGAGCCGGTATTAAAAACAATAGTATCTGACGGAAAAAATAAATTTTTCAATCGGGTTTTTAATCCCTCAGATATTGCTGTAAACGCAATCGTGAGCTGACGCCCTTTAGTTGCAGAATTGTGTGTTAAGCAAAACATGAATTAATATGAGAAACATTTCGCACCGGAAACGCTCTCCAAGAAAAAAATCTTATTTTCAAATCAGATTTTTAGAAACAGAGATATCGACAAAAATAAGATGTTACTTTACGTCCCCTGGTGGGAAAACCATGCATTATTTTAGGAAGAAAGTATTCTCAAAAAGATTTTCCATATGGCGGTATCGGTCCAAGAAAACAAAATGTAGTCGAGTTTTCAGGAGCCCAGATTTTGCTACAAATACATCAGAAGCAGAAATTAGGACTTATGCCCCCTGGTGGCCAAACCATTCTTTACCAAACTTTAGAAATTATGTTTAAAATATTTTCCATCAGGTCTTGTATGCGATAGAGGAAGAATGTTTCAAATCGGAGTTTTAGAAGCAGATATAACGCATAAAACGCAATTTGCCTTTGTGCCCCCTAGCGGAAAGTCTATTATTTACTTGAAAATTTTGCATTTTTAGGAAAAACATTTTGCATCGGAAACACCATCCAACAAAGAATGAATTTTCCAAATCGGAATCCTAGAAGTAGAGATATTGACAAAAATAAGATATACATCTACGCCCCTGGCGTAGAAACCATGCATTATTTCAAGAAGAAAGTGTTCCTAAAAGGTTTCCTGACATGAGTAGTATCGGACAACAAACGACTTTTTTTTTCAATCGAGATTTTAGAAGCTCATATTTTGCTGCAAATACATCAGAACAGGAAATTAAGACTTACGCCACCTGGTGGTCAAACTATTTTTTACAATTGAAATTATGTGCAAAGGATTTCCCATCAGGAGCTGTATCCGATGCAGAAAGAAGTTTTCAAATCGGAAGTTTAGAAGCAGAGATATAGGGGGAAAGTAATTTACCTTTACGCCCTCTAGCGGAAAATCTATGAATTACTTGAAAATTTTCAAATTATATGAAAAACATGTCACACTGAAAACACTGTCCAACAAAGAAGGAATTTTTCAAATCGTATTCCTAGAAGTACAGATATTGACAAAAATAAAATAAACATAGCCCCTGGCGTAGAAGCCATGCATTATTTTAAGAAGAAAATGTTTCTAAACGGTTTGTCGACATGAGTATTATCGGTCTACAAACGACATTTTTTTCAATCGAGATTTTAGAAGCTCATGTTTTGCTGCAAATACATCAGAAGCGGAAATTGAGATTTACGCCCCCTGGTGGCCAAACCATTTTTTCACAAAAATTAGAAATTATGTGGAAACGATATCCCATCAGGAGCTGTATGCGGTGCAGAAAGAATTTTTTAAATCGGAGATTTAGAAGCTGAGATATAGGGGGAAACGCAATTTACCTCTACGTCCCCTAGCGGAAAGCCTGTGAATTACTTGAAAATTTTGAAATTATATGAAAAACATGTCACACTGAAAACACTATCCAACCAAAAAGAAATTTCTGAAATCGGACTTCTAGAAGTAGAGATATTGACGAAAATAAGATATGCATCTACGCCCCTGGCGGAGAAACTGTGGAATATTTTAAGAAGAAAATATTCTGAAAAGGTTTATCGATGTGAGTGGCATCAGTCCACGAAAGAATTTTTTCAATCGATATTTTAGAAGCTCAGATTTTATGGTAAATATATCAGAAGCAAAAATTAACACTTACGCCCCCTGGTGGCTAAAGTATTCTTTACCAAAAATTTGAAATTATATGCAAAAGATTTTCCATTAGGAGGTGTATCTGCTGAAGAAAACATTTTTCAAATCAGAGTTTTAGAAAAAGAGTTATCGGGAAAAATGCAATTTACTTTTACACTCCCTAGCGGAAAATCTATGCGTAATTTGAAAAAGTAACTATATCTAAAATACTCTTCGACATAAATGGAATCGAAATATAAAATAATTTTTTCAATCGGATGTTTAGAAGCAAATATGTGGATTAAATCGTATTTTTGAATTTGACATCATTTGCATTTACGCCCTCTAGCGGCGAAATTGTACATCGTAAAAAAAACGAAATAAAGGATCATCATTCGCATATTTCAAGCTTTCCAATGCAAAAAGAATTTTTCAAATCGGACTAATAGTTTCAGAGATATCGTGGGTACAGACTGACGGGCAAACCGATAACATAAGCCCGATATTTTTTTACAAAAGACGTGCTAAAAAAGGCTACTCGTGCAGTATAGGTTGCATCTGTGGATTCATTCATCGCTACAAAATAAAACACAAACTCCTTGCATTTGGATTTGAAACTGCTGAAAACATTTGCTGCCAGATCCTCCACGCGCCTAGCTACTGTGACACCAAATAAGCTAATGTTCGAAACAACTTCAGCCTGTGACGGGAAACACACAACAGCTGCACATTGAAGACATTCTTTCACAAACTCTCCGTCGATAAAGGGTTTTCCATGTCTTGCAGTTTTTTCTGCTATCATGTAATTGAAGCGAACACCGTCTTCAAACTGTTTATTTACATTGAAGAATAACGGCTGTTGACAATTTAGCATGTCTTTCAATTCATTAACTTTTTCGCTCTGAAAATATCCCTCCAATCCAGAATATTTCATCCTGTGCTTCGTATCATAATGCATCTTGATGTTGTATTCTTTCATTACTGCAACGCTGTTATTACAAATGTGCTCAACAAAAGAGTAATGGGACGACCACTGTTCTTGAAAAATCGCACCGTATTTCCAACTTACCTGCTCTTTCTATCGCAGCTCGCCGTTGTGCCAGCATTCAAAGACCAAGCGTGTCTGCTGACTGATGGACTCGGATAACTACTCAGTGTCCATCTTATCGCGAACCGATCACGAGCTTTACATCTACCTGCTTCCTTCTTAATCTCAAGGTCACACAAACGTTTTTCTTTTAGCATCCATTCCTGTTAATAGGATAGTGGCAATTTTGGGCAATTTTGGGGAATAGAATGCATAAGTGGCAAAAAGAGGCAGTCACAAACAGTTCTTCAGACGCTAGCAAACACTTTTCACTTCTTCCTGACACCGGAAGCCGGCGTTTATGACTCCAGTAGATGGTAACTATATTTTGTAAAATTACGTAACGCAAAATTTTATGGTAAATTATGTTTAGAAAATCACAAACTTACTAACATCATGTTAGCAATCAATGTCATTTTTTTGAAACACGACCCCCCCCCCTCACACAAACATTGTACTTATTTCTTTTTGTGGATTTCGGCGCAAACAAATCTCGCTCTTCCAAATAAAATGCTGTTCCTAATAGAATGTTTGCCTAGTTGACATGAAATTGTTCAGCGGCCCACAGATATATTGTCCGCAGGCCATCCATGACTCGTGTGTCCCTGCTTGACGAGCCCTATCCTAAGCCATTGCTCGTTTTTTGACAAAAAGTCGTGCTACGAGTTTTTGACTGTTTATGTATCACGAAGTTTTCCCTTAGTCAGAGAATATCACCTCACAAGATGCCAATGTATCGACTTCGGGACAAACCCGGATCCAGAGGTTTGGGGGCCCTGGGCAAGAACCTGTTCCTATTAACCACTCTTTTGAAGAATTTCGGAAAATACAGCGAAGGGAAATATTTAGCTCTAAAGTTTAAGGAAAAAAATATTTATAAGATATGAAAATTAGAACGAACTGTAAAACCGTAGGGAGGGGCGTGTTTGCATTTAAAGCCTTGGAGAGGGGCGTATTTGCATTTTTGTACCTTTTTAAGGAATTTCCCCACCGCTCGCATATTATGGAGCTTGCACTAGATATAGAAAAATAATCATAAAGTACCTGAAAATGTTGTGCGTATATCACGAGCAGTATTTATCACGTATGCGAGGGACGTTAGTGAGTCATACTACAATTAAAGGAAAGTATAAAAAAGGCGTAAGCCAGTTGATTTCATTGACCAAGATAGAAACTAGACGCCCTTTCAGCCTACCATAAAAATGTTGTTACGTTTACTCCTTTTAGGGTAGCAATCGTGTGCGGTACGTGCAAACTAAAAAATATGTATGCATATATTTTCCGGATATCAGTGGAGGTGCATTTGAGGCTGCGTCCCGGGGCTCCAGCTCCTAAAGTAGCCCACAACCCCACTCTCAATCTGGCCCTGAACACGAGTTTGAATCTCATTAACGCTGCCATGAGAGCCCTGGGTAAGCGATAAGCGGAACTGTGATTTCTCAGAGAGTGAGAGAGAGGCCCACAGATCACTTTATTCATATTTCGAATCTGATTTTCAAAATAACAATCAGTGATGAAATAAGAAAAAATAATGTATATGCAACGAAAAATTTAAAAAAAAAAAAAAGTTCAGTTAAAAAAGTCGAAGCTTGGAGGCCCTCCGTGAACTGGGGCCCCGGGCAACTGCCCGTACCTGGATCCCGCTCTGCTTCGGGGATGGACAATCGACGGCAGGTGGTAGACAAATATGCATACAACGCTTTTTTTTTTTTTTTTTTTTTTATTTGATTGGAGGTTTAACGACCACCATGAATAACTCAATGGGCTATAAGCAGTCGCCCGTCCCTAATTTAGGGTCAGTGGTTCCAGGAAATGGAGAGAACCAGTGCCGTAAGACAAACAACATGCATGCCTCACCGGGATTCGAACCCGGACCCCTTTTGGACGAATGATCAGGCGCTACCGGGGTGGCATACAACGCTTGGAGCAGCTGAGTTCGTAGACTAATGATTCCGTAGTGCCTGCTTCTAAGATAGCACAGTAAGCATAAAGAATGTCCGATAGCCATTTCGGGCTTGGCATTAGCCGAAACCATTAAAGTGAATATACAAAAAGTCCTAATCGGCTATTCTTATTGTAGGCGTATCTCTAGAGAATTCCTCTCGTAAAACGTTTCTTTATCTAGTAGGAGAGACAAACAAATTTGAATATCATAAAATAACTAAATTGTCAATATGCACATAGTACTTGGGAGACTGATTTATGGGTCCCTAAGACCATTTAAAGAAAGTGCTAAACTTAAAGAAATTTTGGAAGGGATATTGGAATGTGAGCTCCTAAAAGACGGGGCTCGCAAATGATCGTGGGGAATGAAATGAAACAAACGCACTCCAAGACAAATGTCAAGTTTGTGAAACTAAGCAAGATTAAGTACAAAAAACATTAAAATTATTATTAACTTTAGCCTTTTAATAAACAAGAGTTAAACTTCCATATTTCCTAGCATACTGTTCAACAATCACTTTTTTCCTGTACTAATTAATGTGCTTCGTTCGTCATTTACCTAATCTTAATGAAAAGAATAATTTTCCTCACGGAATCTCATAAATTTATATTATTGTTATCCAGCATGTTGAGAATTTTGATTTAATTTGTTTGTTCTTTAAGGTTTCCACGTGTTGTTGTTGTTTGGTTTACGGAACAGCAGTATTTGTCGCTGTTTCGAGGACACAGATTAATATGGATTTGATACTTCCGAGAAACACAGCTTGATATTAGTCATCATAGATGTGCAGAAGAGGTGATGGTAATTGATCGAGTTGAATGACAATGGAATATATGTCTTGTGACCGGTTTCTCATAAAGAGAACGACTCAAGTACATGGTCAAATCCTGCGACAAAAAAATCTCAGACGAGTGGAAGAACATGAGGAGCGAACTTGGCCTAGATTTCTATGAATTGCAGCCATAAATCAGGGCACAGGAAATTCCTCGGATTTTTTAATCTCTTCCGCAAACAGAAAAAAAAAATTCCAAAACAACAGAAACAAAAGGTTTCTTTGCTATCACATTCGGATGTCTCGTTATAGGCAAGTATTTTTTCCCCCTTTCCTTATATTTTTTGCACGTTCTTGGTCGTTAGGCCATGAAATAGAATTCGAATTTGTAATCTGCAAGAAAAAATATATATAAAAAAAAGAAGAAGAAAAAACGAGTTACCTCCCATTTCCTTATTATACACCTCCAGGGTATAAACGATGCAACCCATTGAGCAATTTTTTTCTTTTACGCACATGAATAGGGATATTTTCAAAATATTTATCTAGTGTTAATCAGCATCAAAAGCAAATTGTTCACTGATATCAACTCATAACTATTTTTAACATCAATGGGAAAAAAGACGAAAACACATGACAATACAATACCATCATCATCATTGTCAACCATTATCAATCCAGTGCTGGACGAAGGTCTCCCCAAGTTTCCTCCACCACAGTCTGTCTTGTGCCAGTCTCCACCATGTCACTCCTGCATACTTTCGAATTTCATCCACCCATCTCCCATGTGGTCTTCTTCTGGGTCTTTTCCTGTCCCTTGGAATCCAATCTAAAATTTCGGCTGTCCATCGATGATCTGTCCTTCTGGCAGTATGTCCAGCCCATTTCCATTTCAGGGATTTAACTCTGATCACGAGGTCTTCCACTCTTTTCATTTTTCGGATCCACGAGTTCCTCTTCTTATCTCTCCTGGTTACACCAAGCATGCACCTCTCCATGCTTTCTTTGAGTTGTCTGCAGCTTTTGTATGTCTCTTTTAGTTAAGGTCCACGTCTCTGCACCATACTTAAGCACTGGAAGGATGCATTGATCAAACACTTTTCTTTTAAGACATAATGGCATATTGCTCTTGAAAATTATGCTGTTTCTTCCAAAAGCTCTGCAGGCAAGTTTTGTACGCCGATTAATTTCTTCATCAATGTGACCCTCACTTGATATCTGCTGTCCAAGATAAACGTACGTGCCTGTTATCTCCAGCTTTTCTCCATCAATCGATAAATCTTCATTTCTTGTAAAAGCATTGAACATCACTTTTGTCTTCTGAAAGTTCATTTTTAATCCCACTTTTTTACTCTTGTCAGCAAGTTCCTGGATCATACTCTGCAACACGGAGGTGGGTTAGATAATCTCCATTAATCCCCTTGTTTTCCCAGCTCAGCGACTGAAAGACGCCCTCCAATGTGGCATTAAAGAGCTTCGGAGATATGGTGTCACCTTGTCTCACTCCCTTTCCAATTTTTATGTGTGTTGTATTTTCAAACAGCCGAATCTTTGCACTTGCATTTTCATAGATGTTATTAATAATATTAATTAATGTATGCATCTTCAATACCGCAGGATTTCAGAGCCATTGTAACTGCTGATGGTTTCACCGAATCAAAGGCTTTTTCATAATCGATAAAAGCCATTCACAATGGTAGTTCATATTCCCTCGTTCTTTCAATTAGTTCTCTCAATACGTGGATATGATCTATTGTGCTGTAGCCATCCCTGAATCCAGCTTGTTCTCTCGGTTGAGCCATGTCCAGTGTTACCTTCAAGCGGTGTGAAAGAAATTTAGTGAAGATTTTATAAACCAATGATAGGAGGCTGATACATGGATTGATATCACGGGCTGCCGAAGGTATAGGAGTTATGAGGGTCCGGACACTCTTGCATTGTCCCCCTCTCACTGGGGTCTTCCTACGAAATGTCTCAAAATTTTGTCACCATTATAAGAAGTTTTCTGGAAAACTCTTCTTCAAGTACAACTTTCAAAATTGTTTTTGCACGAATAAGTTGAAAAGTTAACCCAACGTCGTATTTTTCGCTTTGAAAAAGATCGTTAAAGAATTTTCAAGTGAGAATTTTGTCTGGATATGTTACTAGAAGGACTGACCACCGTTGAACAACTGAAATACAGTATTAGATTGGATACGAAGGAGCAAGAGAAGGCCCAGAAGAAGACAACCCGGGAGGTGGATGGATGAAATTCGAAAGCATGTGGTAGTGATATAGAAGAGATATGCTCAAGTACAAGACAGAGAGTCGTGGAAGAGAATTAGATAGAATATCATTCAGCGGTGGATTGATAATTGTTGATGATATATATATCCCTGAAATTATTGGGTTCCGCCGCCCAAGATTGATATACATGATAGGACGTGCGAAACGATACTTAGAATTGAAGTAGGTACACGAACAACACTGTGCTTGCGATAAAACCCATACTCCGCATTGATGGATATGACAGGATGCGAAATACAAAAAGTGGATATCCTGTATTGATAACAAGTCTGTAAACAAAGAACGAAGTCACCTAAGTGGCTCGGTGTAAAGAGGAGTAGTCTTGTGGCTAATGGGTCAATTTTATCTTTTACCATTACGAGATATGGATGTTATACTTCTTTTACGGCTCTGATTGTGTCCCTTTTCCTTTTCTGGAACCAGGGTCCCGAAATTAAGGACGGGCAACTCCTCGCAGTCTTTGATGCTCCCTGGGGTCTTTAAAAAATGGATCTCGCGTAAACTGATAAAAATGATTCATTAACACTTATGTTAATAGAAAGAATGAGTTCTTTTAACATCGACTCAAGAAAAACTGATATAAATGCACAAGAGTACGATTGTAAAGATATCAATGGAAAAATGGTATTGGTTTTCGGTACTAATACAAGATGGACATTCAACACCCTAACGCAAATAAAGACTGCTAGTAATAACAGAATAATTATATTATTTACTCATATCAATGTCATGACGCTATCACAAGAAGGATATTGGTAACAAAGGTAAACAGCATGGTTGTCAAGAGAAAAAGGAAATGCCATATAATTGCAGTAAAAACAAGATACTGCTCATGGATATGACCATGTGCTTCCTTTTCTTCATGAGGTGTAGTGTAAATCACCAGGGCTTAACCGTATGTGCTCAGGTACAGTAAAAATTCCGAAGCTCGAGATTTCAAGCAGGTACCACGAACAATATCGATCCATTCTGGAGCACTGAAGATTAACAGCTCGTGGAATGTGGATGTTACGAATCGGAAAAGGTGATACAGGGTGGGCACAAAGTCAGTCCTTCCTTCATTAAGAAATTTTTTATTTAAAAAGACTATGATAGTTAGAAACAAGCGGTTTAGGACGTGATGCATGAAACTAACAGGGTTTTTTACTGTTGTTCTAGATGCATGCTGAGTAATAACTAGGTGGCCCTGCCAGCGCGAGAAGTGAAAATGGCGTCTTCGTAGGAAAAGGCGCTATGTGTTCTGTGGTAACACGAGAACAAATCACCGATAATTGTTCAGCGTAATTTCAGAAGATTGTATAGATGTTCACTACCTGATCATGAAAGTATAACAGATTGGTATGCAAAGTTAAAGGAGGCAGGAACTGTTTATGACCGAAAACGAACTGGTCGGCCGTGTGTTAGCAAAGAAACTGCTGATGCAGTGTGGACAGATTTCGTACGCAGTCCCTCGAAATCCACCCGCCGAGCTTCTTCTGAACTCGGAATCCCCTGCACTACACTGAAAAAACTTTTACACAAAAGTCTTCGCACAAAATGCAGATTGTCCAAGCCTTGCAGGTGGAAGACAGCCCACGTCATGCTGCTTTTGCACCTGAGATGTTACAGCGTAACGATGATAACAACGACTACCTACAGCGTGTGTATTTTTCGGATGAGGCTACTTTTCCCACTTCCGGTGAAGTAAACAGACATAGTGTGCGTATATGGGAGTCGAAAAATACCGCTGTTGTTTTTGAAAAACTGCGGGACAGCCCAAAAGTGAATGTTTGGTGTTGTCTCATGCACAGCAAAGTCATCGGACCTTTCTTTTTTTGTTAACGCAAAATAACAGCAAATGTGTACCTGGATGGACATAATGGAGTTTTTTGTTGCACCTCAGTTAGACGAATGCCAACTATGGATAATTTTCCAGATGACAGTGCTTCTTCACATTGGGTATTAATTGTTCAAAAATTCCACAATACCACATTTCCCAACAGATGGATTGCGAGGGACGGACCAACACCATGGCCGCCACGGTCACCCGACATAACGCCCTAGACCTTTTTCCTGTGGGGTTATGTCAAGGATAAAGTCTATTCAACACCAGTGTCTGATACTGAAACCATGCAGAGGAGGATAACAAATGCTATTGCCACAGTCTCCAAAGAGATGTTAGGGTAAACATGGTGAAAAATTGAATATGGAATAGATGTGCTCCAGGCCACCAACGGAGCTCGTGTGGAGGTGTACTAACAATGTAGCAAAAAAAAAAAAAAAAAAAAACTATTAGTTTGCATGCACCATGCCACAAATCGCTTGTTTCTACCTATCATATGAGAAATAGAGAAATTTCCCTTGCAGATAGCACTGTTCAACAAATCTTGGGTTGTATCCTGTTATGTCAAAGGAAATAAGTTAACTTTGTAGATTTAGAACACTGAACATGAAAATAGATATTAAATGGACTGATTGGCTCTGATTTTCCAGAAAATGTTACTTCCTCACATTTACACTTCTGTCATATTGTGATATGGTAGCAAGATGATCCTTCGAACATATATATACAGGAAGGCTGCGTATGACGTCACAATATATGGCACTAACATCGAAATGCGTAAAGTCACGTGACATTAAGGCAAAAAAAGTTATCTCATGTGTGCTTATGGCTACTAGAAGTGCTACGTTATAGAAAATTCTGCAACGTTTCACAGATAAGAAGCGACTTAAATGATTAACTAGATTCTGTGTATTTATGGTAATGGCCTGAAAACTGCATTTCTGTGTCGCACCCTCAAATCTAAGGCCAAAACCCATGGCGTACAGGAAGAACTTGGTGTCCCCCGTCAAAATATCCTCGGGACACTTTAGCAAAAATCTGTTAGCTTTCAATTACTAAAATTTTTAAATTTTATATTGTTAATTAGGTTTCATGAGATTTTAAATAATTATTGATAAAATTCTTTGGAAACTACAGTTCTTTCGCAAAACTAAAAAATTTGGAGCTTATTGCGTGTAACAAAAATGTGCACGTTGTAATTAAAGCGACTGCCCAAGTTTCATACCATTACAAAATACTACAAAACACTTATGCCAAAGTTAATCATATCATGCAATTTTATTCCTTCAGAGAACTAAGGCCAGTCTCTTTGAAATGCCTACCGATCACATTCGCACATAACACCTGATTGCCGTGTGACAGTGTCAAAGGATTTTTTTCCGATTCATAGGAAAATACAGAACATAAGTAATTAAATAAATAAGTAACAATAAGGAATTATGGCACGCAAAAAGTAAAACTGAAAAAAATACTTAATTTTGAATGTATAAAAATACACATTGAACATAATGCCACAATGTTTCTCACATTGTGAATTTTTTCCCTCTTCACTCTGTTTCTTCGTTGAGGTACAGAACACCATTCAGTTTATCATATATTCTGAAGGATGTGTATCAGGTTATCCCAAAAATACTGTCTTTGTTTCAACGTGTGAAGAAAAGAAAAAAAAAACGATCCTGGAACAGATGTTTTAATCCATATAATAAGTGTAGTTACAACCTTCTCCCATCGATTGACAAGGTTTTGAATCCCAGACTTGTAGAATTCCATGGGTTTCGATGCAAAAAAGGCAGAAAGGGTTCGCCGTACCTCCTCCACATTTCGAAGTGTAGTTCCAGCAAGATGGTTTTGCAGGCTGCGAAAAAGGTGGTAGTCGGATGGGGCGATGTCAGGGGAATATGCTGGGTGCGAAAGTTTTTCCCATCCGAAGTCCTGCAACGTGGCACTGGTCATTTTCGCTGTGTGTGGTTTTGCGTTGTCCTTCTGCAGCAGCACGCCATTACGATTCACGAGTGCTGGATGTTTATCCTGCAAAGCAGTGCGTAGATGCTCCAGCTGCTGACAGTAGACTTTCCCTGTAATGGTTTTGTTGGGTGGCAGCAGCTGGTAATGGATTATGCCTTGCATATCCCACCACACAGACATCAAAACCTTTTGTGCGAAACGTCCTGGTTTCGCCACTGTTGCAGGCACATTCCCTTTGGGAAGCCACTGCTAGTTTACGCTTAAAGTTGTGATAAACAATCCATTTTTCATCGCCCGTGACAATTATGTGCAAAAACGGCTCCCTTTTTTCACGGGAAAGCAAAGAAGTGCAAATGTCCACACGCTGTTGCAGCTGTTATGGAGTGAGATCATGGTGTACCCACTTATCTAGTTTTGACACATAACCGAGGTCCTGCAGATGCCGGTGAACAGTGAAATGGGTTGAATGAACAAGTGTGGCCAATTCCTCGACTGTTGCCTGCGAATTTCCCTCAACAACAGCTTTCAGCACGTCGTTATCCAGCTCAATAGGCCGTCCGGGTCGCTGCATATCCTTGAGGCTGGTGTCCCCCCTTCGAAATTTCTGGAACCAGCGTTGACTTTTCCTGATCTCCAGGGTACTCAGCCCTTACTCGGCGTGGATGTTTCATGTTGCTACCGTCGATAAATGTCGATGGTGGAACTCATACAGCATAATGTGCCTAATGTGGTCTTCTGACAGTGCCATTTCCTATGCGGTTTAAGAACACAATGACTGCACCTAGAACTTCCGTTTTCGGTCTCAAGTGACTTGAAGGTCCTGATCGCGTGATCCCACTTATAGTCACCGCAGTCGGCGTCATAGTCTGGGCACCAGGGGTCTCACTACTATTGGGCTTACGCAAAACGACATTACTTCTGGGGTGACCTGATAGTTATGTGCAAACAATGGCCAGATTATCCTCATTAATACAAAAATATCATTCATTGAACTGATATTTCTTTCACATTCTCTTCTTAATATACATGTATAGAGACTAGTGCTATGGCTGTGAAAAGGGCCATCAAATCGTCTGGAATTGCTTCTTTCCCGTCATCCACTTCACATAAACTAAAACCGCGGAAATGGTTTCAAAATATTTTACTCATTTATTGAGAAAAATGTCAAAAATATTTTTTTAATACATCATTCAAAGCTGCCTTAAAAAAATCATACTATTTCACTTACCAGCTTCAAGCTTAGAGGCCCTCTCAGTACGCAATGCGAGGCTTACTGGGCCAAAAGCCTTCCTTTGCTGGTGACAGTAGTATAGGCTTGATCACATCTGGGCTAAACAGACACGTCACCATTTCCACGATTATGTCAACAGATGCACATGGAGTATATAAGTATCAACGAGCACCTAAAGTTTCATTCTTGTAATGTAACTGTAAAATCTTGAAACGGTTTTCACTAGGCTGATATAAAAATCTAACCGATTTTTTAAATGGATCATGACAAATTATTCTTTATATTTTTCACTGCTTTTGCAGTTACTTTGGATATAGTATTATTAGTTAATTTAGTTATTAATACTGAAACGGTGGCAGAACTAGAAGTTGATTTAAAAAATTCCTCATGCTTTAAATCTATACATCTTGGACGCAGTTATTATTTTCATCAGTGTGAGAAAGATGGAAAGAATGTCTATGATATCCGTTATTTTTTTCGCGATGAGAATCGAAATTTAAAAGCTTATGTAGTTGGTGTACAGTTACTTGAAAATGAGTTTAAGCGCATTTGTCAAACATGAAGTTTAAGCATCCTAGTACTTGCATTGTTGTTGGTCCCTCGCAATCAGGGAAGACAACCACCGTTAGAAAAATAATTCATCAAAACATCTACGATTGCCAGCTTAAAAAAATCAAGTGGTGTTATTCAGTATACCAACCATGGTTCTTAGAAGAGAAAGACATAGAATTCGTACGCGGAATGCCTGATACGTTTGATGATGTAGACCTCGTTGTCATCGATGACTTAATGAGTTCGCTAACAGAGAAGCTGGCGTTTCTGTTTACCGTGGGTTCGCATCATGCTAATGTAAGTGTGATATTAATAATGCAAAACTTGTTTCCACGAAATAAAGTAATGCGGGATATAAGTCTAAACACACATTATCTTTTGTTTTTCAAAAATAACAGAGATATAAGCCAGTTACAATGTTTAGCTCGTCAAGCTTTTTGTTCATCAGTCAGCGTACTTGATGGATGCCTATAAAAAAGCAACGACTCAAAAGTTTGGTTATTTACTTCTCGATTTTCGACCTGAAACTGATGTCAATTTAAGACTGAGAGAGTCTTGTTTTCCTGATGAAAACGGTGTTCACTGGGTTTATCTACCAAAATAATGAAAAATATAAAAAAATTATCACTTACTAGCATTGTTAAGCAAATCATCGCCTTTGCAGAGGAAAGCTATATTAAAAACTGCTTCAAAGGATCAGATTCATTCTATTTGTGAAATCTGTAGCAACGTCTTAGAAGGAAACTTGCCTATCAATTTGCATAAAATAAAAAAGTATAAACATGGTATTCGACAGCTGGCAAATAAAAAGATTCCTCTAGCCAAGAAAAGAAAAATTTTATCCAGTCAAACTGGTGGATTTCTACCATTAATAATACCCACTGTGCTATCAGTTCTTGGAGGTTTAGTAGGAAAAGCAATAGGAAAACGTATATAAACTATGGCTCAGAAAATGGCTTTAGTTCCTCCTGAGCTGCTCGCAGCTTATCAGTTTCAAAAACCGTCAGTACGTTTAGAAGACGATATCGGATCGCTCTTAGATCAAAGTTCAATTCCTGATGATGTGAAAGTTAAACTGCTGAGTCAGCTCATCACTAGATATCAAAAAACTGTTCATTCTCCAAGACCACCTATGCCTGTAAGCATCGTACCTCCATCCGAAGAACAGAAACTGATGTATTCAGATGCTAAACCTTTAAAGAATGATGATGACTTAAGTAAAGACCCCATAGCAGAATCGATCATAGTAACAGTACCTCGCTTACATCAGAAGTATATTCCACATATTTTGTCCATGGTACAAAAGAAAAATTTCAAATGGAACAATAAAGGCGAACTTGTTATTAACGGTGATTCGGTTGCTGGAAGTAATATCGTAGACTTATTTTCATACCTTATGAGAAACCGTAAACATGATACTGTACCAGTTGGATTTCAACCCTTTATTGAAGTAATAAAATCAGTTAATCTTCCTCTGCAATGGATTGGTAACAAGCGTTTGAGGGATAACTTAGAAGCTTCTCCAACTTCGAGATTAAATAGTTCATCTGTGTTTTATGACCCGGTTTCTCCAAATGGACGTAGAAGTTCTACGGAAACTTCATTAGCATTGGAAGCAAACAGACCTTCACAAAGCAGACGCATGACACGAAGTACATTACCAAGAAAATCAAGAAGTCATTCAGCAGATGCAAAATGGCTAAGTTATTGAAATCCCTTTACTATGATTTTAAACATCCTGCAAGTTTTGGGGGCATTAATAAATTGGCACAAACGAGCAAGCTTCCGTATAACAAAGTGAAAGAATGGCTAATGTCCCAAGACACATATAACTTGCATAAACCTGTTAAAATTCAGTATTCACGTAGAAAAACCATAGCATTGGCTCAAGATGAATTATGGCAAGCTGATTTAGTAGATCTAAAAGCTTTATCGAAGCAGAACAAAGGTGTGAAATATCTTCTAACAATTATCGATGTATTTTCAAAATATGCTTTTGTCGTTCCTTTGAAAAATAAGAAACCTGATTCAGTTTTATCTGGCTTTAGAAAGGTATTCAAGAAAAGAAAGCCACAAAAATTGCAAACTGACAAGGGAAATGAGTTTTTTAATAAAAAAGTGATACTGTTTTTTAAAAAGTCTAACATTAAACATTATGCTACTCATAGTAATACTAAGGCAAGTGTAATTGAGCGATTCAACAGAACTTTGAAAGAAAAAATGTTTCGGATATTTACGCACCGGTCTTCATACAAATATTTTAATATATTGGAGAGTCTTGTTCATAGCTACAACAAGAGTATACATCGTAGTATAGGAATGTCACCTGCAGAGGTAAAGAAACAACATCACTCTCAAATTTTTGAAAAATTGTATGGAAAGGAACAACGAAAAAAAAAGATTTGTTTTCTCTGTTAACGATCAGGTTCGTATATCAAAAGTAAAACATGTTTTTAAGAAAGGTTACTTACCAGGATGGACTGAAGAAATTTTTCTTGTTCATGAACTTGTTCCTTCGGATCCACCAACCTATATAATACGTGACATGCAAGGGGAAATCATTAAAGGAAAATTTTACGCAGAAGAATTACAAAAATAAAAAAAACCGAGCAGGATTTGTGGCGTATTGATAAAATTCTTAAAGTTAAAGGGCGTGGTAAGAAAAAGGAATTATACGTTTGTTGGAGCGGATTTCCTGAAAAATTTAATAGCTGGATAAGCGCATCATGGGTGAAGAATTTTATGTAACGTTAGCTAGCACTGCAAGTATGAAGTATTTTCCTAATAATACCCAAGGACATTTCCTAACGAAGCTGTCACAGCCACTTACATTGTCTGGTGCATGGGAAGTAGGTTTAACAGAAATCATACTTCCTAGAAGCTGGTTTAACATCACTGAAAGTAATAATGAGTACGAGCTTGTTCATGATGAAGATGTTATGGAAACAGTTGAAGTACGTGGCGCCGAATATAATATCCCCTTAATTTCAGACAATAACGACAAAGGGAAAAATTTTTTCGATACTATTAACGAGAATATACGAACAATAGTTAAGACTGATGCTGTCTCGTTTGTGTTACACGAAGACATGAGGGTAACACTTGATATCGCGAAAAATTATGAAGTTCACATATCAAATGAAACGGCTGAAAAATTATTGTATGTTTTGCATTTACCAATTGAAAGCATAGTTTTAACTGAAAATAAGCATGAATTTCACTATCGAGAAACTAAAGCTAATTTGTCAAATCAATTTTTCAAAATCATCGATAAAACTTTAGTTCAAGATAAAGAATATGTTATACCTCTTTTGTCAATTAAACATAGCCAAAGTGAAAACATATTTGAGAGTATAAATCAAAATATTTTACTTGTACTTAAAAAGAATCTCATAACATTTTCATTAAATGTCTCTGAAAATAAAGTAACTGTGACTATACCACAGAATTATGAAATGCATGTGGCAGCAGCAAATGCTCCGTCTTTGTTACATATGCTCAACTTGCCTTTAGTAAACCACATACTGAAGAAAACTGCTACTTTTGAATATCATCATGTAACTGTTTTCAACGAGGCTGAGTTCTTTACTGTTGTTGAAAAGAAAACTGTAGAAGTAAAAAAACTCGTAAAAATCACAGAAAAAATTCACATTCCTGTAGGATTATATACGAATCCAAAAGATTTATTTGATGTCGTCAGTTATGCAGAATTTAAACTTTTAGCAAACAAGAAAGTTCAAATGTTAATACCGGAACACAAAACAATTATATTTTGCGATGGATTGAAAGATCTGTTGGGTTTCAAAATTTCTGTTTTTGATGCAGGCACATACATAAGTGATTACGTTATAGAACTGGATGCAGGAATCACCGAAATTTTTGTGTATAGTGATGTAGTTGATTCACATCGTGTAGGCGATACCGTTGCCCCGCTTTTAAGAATAATTCCTGTAATGAGCGAGACGAAAGACCAGATAGTAAAACTGTATACATCACCTTTGTATTTTCCTATAAGGAAAACTTATGTAGATACGATAGAAATCGATTTAAGAACAAGCGGAGGTGGAAATATAATTTTCACAGGTGGTAAAACTTTTCTGGTGTTATGCTTTAGAAGAAGACTATAAAAACAGAGTTTTTGATGGCATCGTCATTTCACATTTGTTTGCTTTGGTGAATGATATATCTATGCCTTTGAACATCTTGTCTCCATTATCAAGATTATAACTTCTTAAGAGAAAACTATGAAGTCGCAAAAGTGGAATTGTACCGATCACTATACCGACCAGATTGGGGAAATTTGTACTTTAGTGGACCATTACATCAACGTGGATATGGATTGTTTGGTGATATACTACGACATATCACGCCAATTTTGTCAAAAGCAGGAAAATATGTGGGTAAACAATTACTTAGTACAGGAAGAAACGTTATATCTGATTTAACATCCGGAAAGTCTTTAAGTGAAGCGGCTAAAACAAGATTTAAAGAAACAGCTGGGAAAATAAAAACTGATGTATTACAAAAGCTCGAGCAAAGTGGTAGAGGGAAACCTATAAAAAAGAAAACGCAAACCTAAAACTGGTAACAGTTCTGCGGCTAAACGTATGAAGAAAAGTTCACGTAAATTGGGTCATTATCGAGATATATTTAATTACAAGTAAAAGCTGTCATGGATTCGAGGTCTTGCCCCTGTCTAAAAAGCGAACTGGAACTCTTTTCTACAAGACCTACTCAAGTTGCAATTGAAAATTCAACCTTCGTTGAGTTTCAGCCTATTGCAACATTAACGATAAAAGTCCAGTAGAATTTTACATAACTGGAAGCGGAGAACAATATTTAGATTTAGCGCATTCCATATTGCACATGCAAATAAAAATTTTAAAGAAGAATGGTGATAATGTGCCAGAAGCTGAAAAAGTTACAGTAATTAATTACGTTTTAAACACAATGTTTAATCAATGTTCAGTGTTTTTAAATGACAAGCTTGTACAATCAGAAAATAATTATGCCTATAGAAGCATTATTGAAAGTTTGTTGATGTTTCCAAAAGATGCTCAAGAGACCATGTTATCGTGTTCAGGCTTTTATGCTGACACACCATCTCATTTTGACGAGATTAATCCGGAGAATAATTTTAATGCTGGACTGACCTCGCGATATCAAATGTGTAAAAAAGTAAATTAATCGATTTAAGCGGAGCTTTACATATTGACCTTGCGTGTCAATCTAAGTTATTACCAAACGGTATGAATGTAAAGATAAAACTTGAAAGATCTAAGGATGCATTTGCATTAATGTCTAATGCAGATAATTATAAAATAGTTATACAAAATGCCTCTTTATTTATACGTAAAGTCGATGTTACCCCTTCTGTTATAATTGCGCATGAAAAAGCATTGGAGAGAGGAGTGATGAAAATTCCCATAAGGAAAATTGACGTGAAAATATTTACCCTTTCAGCTGGATTGCATTCATCCACAATTGCGAACGCCTTCATCGGTCAGTTACCAACACGATTAATAATTGGGCTTGTTAGTAACACTGCATTTAACGGAGCGATAGCTAAAAATCCATTTAATTTTAAAAATTACAACTTAAATTATATTTGCTTATTAAAGGATAATCAGATGATTCCATCGAAAGCTTATACGCCAAATTTTCAACAGGATCTTTATACGCGGAATTATTTGAGTTTATTTACAGATTTAACAAGATTTCACTACGGTCAAAATATCAATATTAGCTACAAGGAATATAAAAATGGTCTGAGTCTTTATGCGTTTGATTTAACTCCAGACTTCAGTTCCGGAGAACTACATTCTAGTATTACTGCAAATGGTAATCTTTCCATAGATTTGAAGTTTTCTGAACCATTGCCCGAAACAGTTAACGTCGTAGTTTATGCAGAATTCCAAAATACGATTGAAATTGACAAGTCACGAAGCGTGTTTACCGATTTTTAATGGATACGCGTAGTCTTTGGCGATTAGCATGCAGTGATCCTGCTATGAGCACCACATTTCATGGAGTATATCCGTCTGATGGTTTGCCTCAGCACAGAGATCGCTGGTCTTCCTTTATTGTAAATTTAGATCCAATGAAAAAGAAAGGTTCACATTGGATTGCTTTATTCTTTCAAAATTCTACATGCTATTATTTTTGCTCTTATGGCATCGAACCTAATAATACATCTATATTAAAATTTATCGATGAAAATTCTGATAGCGTTAAATGGAACAAAATAACATATCAGGCGCCTCATTCAGCAAGTTGTGGGTTGTTTTGCTTATATTTTCTTTATAAAATGGTTAGAGGAAAAAGTCTTAAAGAACTGAGCCTCATAGACCAAGGCCATAATGAGCAAGTGGTGAAAAGATTCGTCAGTCGTCATCTAAAACTACATACCTGCAAGTTAAATTTAAAGAAATATCAGACTTGTATGGAATTTAGGAAAACAACTTAGATCCACTGTTCTCTAAAACTAAATGAATCAAAACAAGCTTGAATGTTATTAATTAGTAAACACTTAATTGCTTATATTACATCCAATACGGTAGTTATTGACTAATTTGGATAAGGTTTAGAAAATGTTAAAAGACATACTATAGTGCTTATGTGAAGAAAAAGCAAATAGACCTAACTGATTGCGTATTGATCTGATTTTAAACATCAAAATTCATTGGTTACTTCTTAAGTTGATCTGTTTTCATTGGTTACTTCATCAATTGCAGTGTTGATCCTCACATCAAGTATAAAAACCCATGTGGATGTAAAGGAACGTTAGAACAAATCTTCATTTCAAACCTCTTTAGAGATTACATTTGCAGAGTTTATTCTATAATAAACCATGGAGAAATTTGGATTTGTGCATGTTCACAGAACATCCGCCAGCAGTCCCTACACTGTTAAAAGTTGTGGCAATAAACTCTACGAAACGATGCTTCAAACAGTTGATGCTGCTGTAAAATTTCCTTCAGATGAAGTGGATCACCCAGCATTTGACTCGAAAAATCGCCTATTTCAAAATCTTGTCGAACAAGGAGATCCTTAAGGAGCTTCATGCATTAAAAATTCAGAATTGCCGTTTACAACATTCATTATCTGACAGTGCACTTTGAAGAACTAAAATGATATAATGCTCCTACATCCAAAAGAATGGACTGTTTAGAAATGTGTTGTAAAATTTTACCGCTGATGGAGTCTTTAAGTTCTTACTAACAGAGAAATTATTAGAGAAATTCATTCACCAATCACCAGAAATACTCATCCTTTAGAACGATCGTTTTCAGAATGCTAATATTTGCATTTGTGTGTATGTATGTGTGTATGTGTTTCGCATTCGTCGCAAACTGCAGTGAATCAGCCCATAAAAAATGACGACGAAAAAGAGCGAACATCTGGCTCACATCGAAAAGAACACAAGATACCTTCTATAAAGCTAGCATATCTTGATGTATCCTCTGACAGAGGTCAAGAAACGTTGAACTCTTGAAATGTTAGACGCTTAAAGATTATCTTTCGGTAGAGACTTTTGATAATGGACACGCTGATTAATCCTAATAGACAGACGAGTGATGTCACTCTACTTAAATCTGTTCAGCTATTTTAATCTATTAACGGATAGTCAATTGTTATCTAAATATTTTGATGTTATATTGTAACAATGAAAATGTAACTCTTAAGGATCACAAATTTCAAATAAAAACGTTTTCTTCTTTTTCATATTTTGTGTGTTTGTATACTTTCTGTATTTATCAATTACTTACTCTTTTAGAAAGTTAATAAAAATAATACTCACAGTTATTTTCACTTCCATCATCATTCACCAAACTGCTGTGTAATAAAATGTCGCATTCATTTGCTCATCTAGGCTGTGCTGCTTTACTTTTGCCGACAGACCATATGTAGCACATTGCAACCTTTTGAAGTATAATTGCAATCGAAACACATGATCTGGCGGGTTTTCACCCTTTTATTTTTAATGCTACAACAGAAAGCACAATTTTATAGTATATATATATATATATATATATACAATAGCGGTTACAATAAAATCTATGGAATCTACAACAGACAGCATAATTTTATAGTATATATATATGCAATGGTGGCTACAATACATACTATGGAGTCTACAACAGATAACACAATTTTATAGTGTGAAATGCAATGGTATCAGCAATACAATCCATTGAAGCTACAACAGACAACACAGTTTAAAGTGTATAATATCTTATACAATTCTGATTACCATGCAAATGCAATTCGTAATATTCACCTCATAAAACATGCCAAAAATACAGAAAAAAGTATATAATTCAAATGAATTCCTTTTAATAAAACCCGTGAAAGCTCAAACCTACTGTAAATGCATATTTTAAAGATTTCTCTATACGCAGATTATAGAGTGCATAGCATTTAATATCATTAGATCTGAACTGATACACATCGTTGTTGACTTACATATGTAAAGAAAACTTTTGAAAAAGTTCCAAATCTTTTTTATTTTTATTCCCGAAACTCTGAAAAAGTGCACTACTCCTTTACTGTTTACTTTCATTAAAACATTAAAGCTTTCATTATCTTTTTCTGTAATAATAAAAATTTCCGTTTTATTCTTTGTAAACAAGTCAATATGTTTTTTGTTCATAATGCCTCTGTACCAATGACCTTGCTTCTTTTCCTCAATAATTTTTTTGAATTGTTTCTTAGTTAGTGGGTTGACAATGTCAAGCATGGGATTTGATATATCAAACTGATAAATCTTCTGCTGATCCTCTTTCTCATTTATGAAATATTTGAATGTCACACATGAGTTTGATGAGCACTGATGCACGAGATCTATAACAGAAAAAAATTAAGAAGAAGGGGCAGTGAGGCTCTACTTTTACATAAATCTCATTTTTGCTTGAAAAACTAATTCTCAAAAGACGGCAGACGTCAAATTTTATTACACATTGATATATCTGAAATGAAATGTGTATTCATTCACAGGTGAATGAATGCGTTTGATTTTTTTTTCTTCAGCGATGCATACAGATAATAAATATGCAATGGTTTCTGTATGATGCTTTTTAAAACTTAGTGATAATTTCTTTTGCACTTTGATAAAACATATTTTGAGATTTACTTAAATTACACGAGTCTATAAGTTGAATTTATGAAACACAGAAATCAGTTTACAAATGAACATCATAAAACACAACTTATGCGATAGAATAATGTCCAAAAGACTTCACCTCAATTCCATCATCAAAAATGAATTTCTTATCATAGTAAGGACTTAGTGAAATCTTATTTTGAATTACAGTTTTTAAGTTATGTTTTTTGCTGCTAATTTGATACTGAGAATGTCTAAGCAACTGAGTACCAAACAATACAGTTTTATAATCATCATGATTCAGATTCTTAATAACATAACGCTTAATTCCCTTGGCTGTTTTTTTTGCATCATTTTGATATATATATGAATACATCTTTGGTTTTAGTGCGCAGAACTCTTTTATTGGCTTCGAATTTGTTTCATCCTTGAAATATCCCAACTTATTTTCATTTCCTCTGTTGTATGCAGGATGAAAAGTAGGATACTGACTTGTGTCAACTATTTCTTTAAAAACAGTACACAAATCTTGGTAGACATCTTCAGTTTCAATATACATTGTTAGTGAATCAGTGTCTGTGTAAATTAGACTGCAACGATTCTTATATTGCATTTTAAAAAAATCATAGTAGGTTTTATACATGTGCAGTTTGCTGAGTTCAAGGACACAAAATCCAATGTAAAGAGGCTTATTTAGAAAAAGATTAGTCTTCTTTAACTTGAATAGTACAAAATTATCGTTAATGGTTTCAAAATACTCTAATGCAGGACTAGACATATACTTTTGACATTGTTTCTGGGTAACTGCAGCTTTCACTGTGATCCTTTTCCTAACATTTTCACATGTTTTCCCGTAAAACGCATTGTTCATAAGCTTAAAAAGCGATTTATCAAATTCATTGTTAGCTTGTTTTCTCTTTTCATTGTTAAATGTGACATAATCTCGTAACCATGGCTTCTGTTTAAAACACAAAATTCTATTAATTCTTTCCAAAATTAATCCTTTCTTTATGTAATACTTTAAATTACGATAATGGACAATATAATTCTGCTTGTCAAATAAATTTGGAATCAATTTTTTCACTCCTTGAAACTTTAAATCCAAATTCTTTAATGTAGCTTTCTGGTACTCTGATAAAAAACTTTTTCTTACAACTAAATGCTCAGGAGCTAAAGGATAATCATCATGTTCATCGTGAATGTTCTGCGGGTATTTTAAATTTACTTCAAGAATGTAACCTGTATCTGAATCATCAGGGATAGAAGTAACATCGAAATTTAATATTTGTTCTTCAGATAACCATTTAAAACCTGCATATGGTAAATGAGCACACTGTACAAATCCGTATAAATTTATGGCATCCAAGGACAAAATGTAAGTTGTGGGTTTCGTAGCATCAAAATCTTCTGGGATATAGGGATTATTTGCTTTTGAAAACCTTGTACCGACAAGACTTATACCGCCTCTGATTCCCGCTTCAATAAATAAGTACATGCTAATGTCAGTAATCAATTCCAGTTTAACTTTCGTTTTTCTTAAACCTGCATTCCATGAGAGGTCTGGAGCGCTTATGAAGTGTACAGGATCTAACCGATAGTAATTTAGTGATAAACGTCTGAAATTCATGAAAATATCTCCTAACAACAGTGCATCAGTGTATTGATACAAACGCAAATAATCTGAGAAAGATCTGCATTTAAATGCTTTCCACACAAGTTGCGCATGATCATAATCGTCGTCTGAAATGTGAGACTCTGTCAAATTATTATAAAAGAACTTTTTGCTTGGTAATCTTGTTTCTTTTAAAACCTTTTCTGAGCAGAAATATGTATACGGAAAAATTCCTTTTGCCTTAGCAAAAACCTGTTTTTGCAGTTTTTAAAAAAATGAATTAAAAATGGGGAAGTCATACATATTTTTATTTAAATTTTCAACTAAGTTAGATAATGATGTATTTAGAAAACGAAAACTGTCAATAAATTTTATGTTATCTAATGTAAAAGTCGAATATTTTTCCATATTGACAGGAATGATCTTGATTTCTTTTGCTACTTGCGCAGAAATATTCTTAAGAATGATATGACTGTCATAGCCAGCCAAATTATGCATAACAATTGGAAAAAAGTATGAATTTTTATAATTCAGATTACATGACTGATGTGCAAATCCTCTAAATTCACCACTGAAGTGACTGTGATCACGTACTTTTAAATCACCCTTCTTAAATCTGTTTCCACATATGTGACACTTATTAGTGTAACTTCGGTTTATTGTTTCTTTAATCAAGGGAACATTTTCTTTCAATTTTTTCAAAACAACAGCACACACGTTTTTTAAAACATCCAGAAACTGTTTCACTGTATCTTTACCGCAGTAATATTTGTGATACACAATCTCGTTTTTTTTGTTCACTACGATTAAGGCAAAACTGATAGGAACGTGAATTTCTCTTTCTTGAGTGAAACTTTTAGATATTGATGGTATACTTGTATGCACTTTTTTCGTAAGACATTCAAAATCTGCAAAACCACAAAATGCGTGTTCATGCATTTTATGAAATGCATTAAAAATAAGTTCAGAATTACCAACTTGTGGTAAAGAAACCTTCTGAAATTTATTATTCATACATACTTTCATATGTTCAGTTAAAGTATTTGCCCTCTGAAATCCAACTAAACAATTACGGCAGTAATGATGTAATCCGTTTTTTTGGTTCATTAAACGATTAAAATTCGTGATGAGAAAATAATGACTTTTGTAAAGAAACAAATCAATTTGCCTGAACTTTGCGTTTTTGCTAACATATAATGGAAACACATCTTTATCATAAGAATATACACTAATCGATAAATTATTTTTTTCCTCGAAACATTTTATTTTATTTAATGCCATAGGAAATTTCAAGTTTTTAGTGTTTAAATATTTCAGATATTTTCTATAAGTACTAACAGAATTTTTATTCGAAAATTTGCGAAATAACCCTGCTAAAACGCTGTAGACGAAACATAAATTGTCTTCACATTTTATGTTTAACAAGCATTTTTTATTTTGCAAAAACTTCGGTAACCTCATCGTAGAACAACCGCCATTAATGGAATTATATTTTCCGATATGAACATGCACAGACTTAATACGTTTTATTATCCACCCGCTTCCGTCCCTAATAAATGTCTCAATTGAATTTTCAATTTTTTGAAAAGCTTTCTCAAGTTTTTCGTTTATGCCATATACTGACGTAACACGTTCAGCAAACGAACAAAAGAAAAAATCTTGAAAGATCGGAGAATCGTCTTTAAACTTGAAGAAAGTTATCGTTAAACATACGATAAATCTAAGCCTCAAAGATAAACTGTTATTACACAGTATATTAAAAATCTGAGTTTTCATGCTGTTTAACAGAATAGTGGGATCAGAAATATCTTCATTTGCTGTGGCCACATGTGATTCCACATAGCCTTTAAATGCTGAAGACTGTTTATGAAATTGCATTTTGGGAAACTTTGCGATATGCGCGTTCTTTTCTTGTTTTTGCTCTTTCAAAATCCCAACATTTATGTTATCGTATACTGAAAGAGTTCTACGTCACTTTATGAATTTGCAAAAACATTTCACGTATGTAAACATAAATGTTTCTAAGAACAAAATATACATTGACACTGAACCATAAAGGTTACTAGTTAGTTATTTCAAAGAAAGTATATCGAAGAAAAAAAATTTACTGATAGTCCTTTACATACAGAAACAATGTATCTATGGCCTTTTTCAGAGTTCCAAGCTGTTCAATTGGCAAGTTAAAATGATTCTTTTTCTCACTGTCCACTATCTTTGCAAAGCACAGGTAATAGTTTTTACGAAATTCTTTAATTTCTGCGACGATTCCCCTTCCGATATAAATGGAGTATGGAGGTATGAGCTTATTTGGTACAGTGTCATCAACCAAAACCAAATCATATGGTGAGGAAGCACTTTGTTTGGCATTGTTTTTCCTTTTAACTGGAAGCTTTTGTTTCTTCACAGTGGGATTTTCAGTTTCTTCTTCATCATCAGAAATGACTTTTTTTTTTTTTCAGCTCCTTTTCAAAATCTATAAAATGAAGAAATTATAGATTCTAATTGCTAATGTTTAAAATTTGTGATAAAGCAATTAGAACAGAGTATATTTAACATGATAAAAATAATCAATATACTAGACAACTCACCACTTCATAATTTAGAAGTTGGAATTTAGCTTTAAAAAAGAATCTTAATGGTGCACGATGTTTAATGATTCCCTTTATTTAAAACTCTGAAATATGTTACTTTTAAATATTCGTTATAAATGTTAAACTTTCTGCAGATACCTAGATGAAAAATCATCAGTTCTTGACGCAAAATTAAAAGAAGATAAACTTACCCGAAAACGACATCTTTGGTTCGTAGCCGACAGCAAGAGGCGACTAGAGAAGCACTCAGAAGAATCAGCGTGTTTAGTTCTCCAGCGAGGGTTTATATGGAGCTCATACTGCATTTTTTTTACTGAGTTGAACTCTATTCATTTTAAGTCTTTTGAAGTGCACAAGTGTAAAGGTTTAGCAATGGAATTAATTTTTTCATATTCGTTAATCATCAGAGGGTCTCAAAGCAAACGTACTTCGCCTAATAAGGTCATAGAACGGTGATCATGTGCCTAGATATCTTATATCTTGAAAGGATCAGTTTGTTCTAAACAGGATGAGAATTTGCAGCTGTGAATAATTATAATATCTCTCTTTAAAACAAATTTAACCCCCTTAAACATCGGTGATGATATTATATAAGTTTCAGTTACATTGAAAGGTTAAAAGGTGAATAAAAGAAGTATGACAAACACTCGACAGAATATTGACCCTATCTTGAGAGGCTCACATTGTCCTAAATCGCATGAGTATTTACAGATTTAAATAATTATAAAGCTTCTCTTTAAAACAAAGTTAACTTTGAATTCTCCACCCAAGCATTAGTGTCGATATCACTTAGAGTTCAGCGACACTAAAAGGTTAAAGGGTGAATAAAAGAAGTGCTACAAAAATCCTACTGAGCATTGTTCGCATCAAGATGACTATAAATGGAGTGCAACATATATGTTATGAGAGTAAAGAATTCATTCAAGATCATATTCCTGGAAGCAATAAAAACACTCAAACTATTTATCAAGCAAATGAAATAACATCTCAGAATCGAACGATATACTCAACCAAAATACTTTATTTTAAACAAATCTGTTAACCTTTCCATTTGTGTCACCATATGTGAAAAGACTATAACATCTGACGCTCTCAAAGCAGTCAATAACCTTGAGTCCAACGCCTTGAAATTCTGCTTAAACAAAACATTCTAAGAGTAGCTTTCTTAAGATCAGAAGGTCAAATGTCTCTCACATGTTTCAAAGTGTCAGACAACATTTCTCTTTATTTTCTGCTTTGATATATCACTTGAGTCTTTTCTTAGAAGTTCATTACTCTCAGACTCAGAATGCCATAAACTGAATTTTCAGCTGAAATGATACTTTCATATTCAGGTTCCACTGTGTTTTATATATGTTTAAATATCTGTTTCGTTATGTTTTAAAATTTGGAGTTGGTCTTCACACATTGTCTAATATATGGTATCACAAGATGCTTGACGCTCACAATTATAATAATGAAAAATAGAACTTTAAAAAGACTTAAATTGCATAATCTTACAACAAATGCTATCGCCTCCAAAGCAAGTTAGTTGCAGCAACTTGTTGTGGTGGAGGAATTTGTTATACCTCGTAAGAAAACAAATATAATTGATTCGAATCTGGAACGATCCATTTTCATCAGAAATGTGTTTTTTATTTTTTCCTTGTTTACAGATCAAATCAGCAACTTAATCAACTTGATTTAGAGATCTGCTTTTTCACTATTATATTTTTGTTAGCGATAATTAGAATCCAAGAAACAGGAATATCTGTCTGCTATGGGGACGTGTCTGTTTAGCCCAGATGTGATCAAGCCTATACTACTGGTGACGACAGTACAAGGAATAGGAAAAGCCAGTTCCAGTTTTTGATGCATTTCTTGCATGAATTTTGTGTTTTATTTTTTGGTTCGATTTTAACAGTTTTTCTACAGATGAAGCAAGGAGAAAACTATCTCATTGCCTCAAGAAGGAAGGATTTCCCTTCCTTACTGCGGAGGAAGAAATGACGCATAGTTTACTTTATTTCAGATATTGAAAGTAAAAGTGAAACATTTAAGAAATGAATGTTTAAACTATAGTGTTATTCTGTCATATCTGTACCATTTGACCAGATGAAATCTGTACTTTACTCTAGAGGTCTGCACGGGCCCGGGCCGTGTCGGGTGTTTGCTCATTTTTAAGTTGGGAAAACGGGCCGGGCCTTCAATTTTTATTGTAAAACAGACACGGGCCGAGCAGGGTTTCTTTTTTTTTTTTTTTATGAGCAAAACAATCGCTGTACGGTGCCTTTCTCGTTTGGAAAACTCGCAACATACAGCAGCAGGATAAGAGTGGATAATTTCCGCTAATGGAAAAAATAGAAGTTTAAAGACATCCTCCCCTCCTACAAAACAATTGGAGTGAGTCAGCTCCCTTAGTTTGTCAATGTGAATGTGGTCCCTTCTCTCCCTCTAACTTTCACCCTCCTCTCATGCTTCAGGGCAGACTATTAACTGCAGCATTTCTAAACCGAGTTACCCGCTCGCAGACCACGGCTGTTGCAGACGATCTTTTTTATTGTTCTGGTCGGCAGCACTTTGTTCTCTAGATGTGTGAAAAGCTTTTAAGTTGTCTTAAATGGCACGGGAGAAATGGGCTGGAAGAAACTTACTTCTGTGTATAAATCTCTGCCGTGTTTTCCCCATTTGTACTACCAGGCAGCCGTTTTCAAAACTTCTGTGACACGATTAGCTGGGAAGTCTATCGTTGCTTTCCTTTAGCGTACGCTCAGTTCAGTGTTGCTGATAAATACACTTCATTACTTATTATGGAGTTCAAGAAAGCGAAAGATTTTCGCGAAAAAATCGCTTTCGGAGAATATGTGCTTGTAGACAATGTAATGGGGGAAAAGCGATATTTGGAAATATTTTAAATTACAGTCCCGTTCTGAAACTAGTCGGCCGGAAAACGTTGTGCAGTGGACTAAATGCAAAAAATTTTGATTTACGATAGCACAAAATCTGGAACATCGCATCTTAAGCGGCACAAATGTATCCCCTTCCCCTCCCCCATACACACGAGAGACATATTGGGTTCCAGCGATATGATATGCCAGTAGAGATAGGTGCAGTTTATAAAGCCATAAAATCTTCTCCCAGTAGAACGAACGGACTCATAATTCTGGATATTTCGTACTTTGCGAATTACCCCCCCCCCTCCTTATCCCCAAGGATATTTCCGGGTGCGGAGGTAGGGAATGATAATTTGAAAACCCAGAAAATTTGAAAGGCATAGAAATTGTAGTTTTTATGCAATATTTTTTAGTATACAAGCCCCCCCTCCTCGGACGTTACGTGACTTATACAGAGTCTTAGAAATATTCTGAATTAACGTTTCTTGTAATAGAATACGTGTAGCAATTAAGAAAACGAAAACTCTTCAGGAGTCGAATGACCGATTGCACCAGGTGTCAAATTCGTGTTTTGGTAATTGTTGAAATTTTACGGGACCGGCTTTAATTAAAAAACTTGAAACGGGCCAGGTACGGGCCGGGCCGAGATTTCCAAATTAAGGCCCATACAGACCTTTACTTTACTCATCAGTCGCTCAACTATGTCCTAGAATATCCCGGTTCATCCAAATATACGGCAATTCTGGCTCACCTGTATATGCACATCTATAACGAAGTAAATTTCACCGTCATTTTTGGTCTACGCCGGGATTCGAACCCGAGCCGCTTATTCCGGAACAAGTCGCTCTACCAACTGAGCTACGCAGACGATTATTCTGATTCCTATCTGCCTTTATGTCGTGTGCGTCCTGCTGGCAGGTACGTCACATCTCCACCCCCACCCCCCGAAAGAGGGGGCCGGGGTATGGCCCACGGGTCAGCCGTGACCATGAATCGTTGCAGGCAGCCATCCACTGTAGAACGTGCACTTGAGAACTCCCAGTCAATCTGCTGCGTGGAATGCAACATCACACATTTTTATTTTTCGAAGCGCTGGAGAAGGAATTCTCTGATTTTTCCTGTCTCGCGGTGTGGAAATAACATCACACCAATGCGAGATTTTGAACCGCCGGGTCATCCGGATAGTTCGGGCGCCATTATAACGAAGTAAATTTCTCCGTCATTTTTGGTCTACGCCGGGATTCGAACCCGAGGCCTCTTATTCCGGAACAAGTCGCTCTTCCAACTGAGCTACGCAGACGATTATTCTGATTCCTATCTGCCTTTATGTCGTGTGCGTCCTGCTGGCAGGTACGTCACACATCCTATGTGTAGTACATATTTCTTAAACCATAATGCACGAAAAATTTGGCGATTGGGAAGAAATTAAAGGAAAAATTCTTTTTTAGGTGATCAGGAAAAAATATTTATGTAGGTGAACAGGCCCCGAATCTCTCATGTCTCAGAAGACAATAGGATTGTTTGTGTTTTGTGATATTTTTTGAAGAATATAATCAGGTATGCTTCCTGACACGCCTCATCAACCAATCAAAAAACATTTCTTTTTTAATTTTTGTTTCATTATTTGCCAATTCCAAAGTATTTAGAGAAAACTGAATGTTCATGAAATGAGAATGCTGTAGATGTACAGTTAAAGAGCAAAACTTAAGGTGACAGAAGTTTCAAAGAACCGAGAAACAAGATTACGTTGATATGGTTATGTTTTAAACACGGGCAATGAATGCTTGGGGCGCACTAATTTGGAACATGGAGCTAACCGGACAGCGAACTGAACAAAGGCGGTCTCCCTGGTGGCGCAGTGGTCTAAGCCCTGGCTCATGACCATTCGTCAGAGATGGGTCCCGGATCGAATCCCGGTGAGGCATTGACCTTGTGTTTGTCTTACGGCACTGTATAACGAAGTAAATTTCTCCGTCATTTTGTCGGGTTCGAACCCGGGTCCCCTCATTCCGGAATAAGTCACTCTACCAATTGAGCTACGCGGACGTTCGTTCTGACTGCTATCTACCTTTATGTCGTGTGCGTCCTGCTGACAGGCACGTCACATCTCCTCCCCCCCGAAAGAGGGCAGGGGGCATGGCCCACGGGTCAGCCGTGACCATGAATCGTTGCAGGCAGCCATCCGCTGTAGAACGTGCATTTGAGAACTCCCAGTCAATCTGGTGTGTGGAATGCAACGTCACACATTTTTATTTTTCGAAGCGCTGGAGAAGGGATTCTCTTATTTTTCCCATCTCGCGGTGTGGAAATAACATCACACCATTGCGAGAGTTTGAACGGCCGGGTCATCCGGAAAGTTCGGGCTAAATTATAACGAAGTAAATTTCTCCGTCATTTTTGTCCACGCCAGGGTTCGAATCCGGGTCCCCTCATTCCGGAATAAGTCGTCACTCTACCAATTGAGCTACGCGGACGTTCGTTCTGTTCTGACTGCCATCTGCCTTTATGTCGTGTGCGTCCTGCTGGCAGGCACGTCACAACTGCCTGTCTCCTTTTCCTGGAACCAAAGGCCCTAATTTAGGGACGGCCGACTGTAGCCCATCGAGATGCTCACGGTGGTCGTTAAACTCCCAAACAAAGAAGAAAGATGTATGTCGAAATAATAAGACGGTGTCAAAGGTGACATGAAGGAGAAGAAAGCGAACAACAATTTCGAGGCAAAAAATAAAAATAATAAAGAGTGGACAACGAGGATTAGCAACCGCGACTCAGCTGATTGTGGAGCTAATCATACTATACATTTTTTTTTTTTAACTTTTACCAGCTCTTCTGCAATTTAACTATTTGTCGTCGTGTCCGATTACTTAGAAAGGTGCTTTGCTAAGTACCGCCCGTGCGTTAGAAGCTATATGCTCTCCAGTTCTCCACATCATAATTTGGGAAAAAAACCAAAGAATCCTTAGCAGATTTTAGCTTTTCTTATGTTTAGCTGTGTGCCTATGTTTTTGCATCACTAATTTGCAGCCGTTCCTATGTGTTATTATGATGGCCTTAAAAGTTCCAAATCTTGCAGAGACCCTCACTCGCTGAAACTTGCTCTTATCTGTACTAAACTGTGCTCAAGTGTTCACATCCTAAAAGTATAGTGTTGAAAAGTTTCCAAACTAATGGTTGTAATCAAGGATTACAAAGCTAACTTGATAGAAATTTTTCATGATACGGTCGCCAATTATTGGGTTTAGAAAGTATTTTCGCCAATTATTGGGTTTTGTACAAAAGGTCCCCAAATTAATAGTTGCGCCGAGTTTCTCAGATCATAGTTCTGCTCAGAGCTTCTCAAGCGCATAGTACACTAGTGGTTCCCAAGAAAATCGTTGGACTTCCAGAGTTCTCGATCTGTAATACCGTAAACCTGATAAAGTTCCCCTGAACATGACAAAATATTCTTTAACCTAAAAAACATTCGCACGGTATGACGTTATCGAAAGAACAAATAGGTATGCTAATATTTTTTTCAAATCAAATAAGAAACAACTCTGGAGATTAAGCCGAAACACTGGAAACACAGCTGGGAAAAAATGTAAAAATAACATCGGATCAACTACGTATCTAGTACGACTGATACATGTTTCTATCAAATTCTTATAAGATATTGCGATGTTTACACAATTTTCTCCATCATGTGTATATCCCCAAAAGAAAATCTCATTCCTTTTCTTCAGCTGTGGTACCCATTGCGAAATAGGAATACACAGGCATAAATATGGAAAAGTAAATTACTGTAAATGTGACCAATTTGTAACAATAATTTTATTGCTTTTTTAACGTAAAGGATTCCTCTGCAGTCAACAAGGAAGAGATAGAGATAGAACTTCCTAATATATTTTTCTTTGCCTGAAATTACCTCTAGATATAGTTGTATAAACATGCATGAAGTGATTGCCTCCGTGTTCACGTGCTGCTGTGACCGAAAGTACACTATCGTTAGTTATATCCTAAGTAATATAATACAATTATCTCCGTTCAGGGAGAGACATGTTAAACAGCTTGTACTAACAGATGCTACATCGCGTAAGGAAATGAAAAATAACGGCCTTTTAGCTGGTGGGATCTCAAATTTTCAACACCAAATCTTGCCGAAAGACGTACGTCGTTATGTGACTGCGCCCATAAATCCAGTAGTAAAATTTACCTGACGTCGTAGAAAGCCATTCCTCACGTATTAAATAGCAGATGATTTTCGGCAAGTATGAAATGTAGTCGTAGATATCATTGCACTTTTCTGTAGCGGACGTACTTCGTTGAAGAAGCTTTCTATTTTCATCCTTGGAAAATGGATCGGTTTGTAAGTTCTCGTGCTGCGCATAAGATCAGCTGATCAAATATCCCCCTATTAATAGCCGAGTGATTTTCAGATAAAATTTCACGTAGGAGCTAGTGCTCGGCACCCAGACGCTACAGAGGCTCTGCTTCTCATTCTCCTTTGAAGCAGTTACTTCCGGTTAAAATGGGTGTCTGTAACTGGAGATACAGTAAAATTTTCCATGGCTGAAGATGTCACGAGTAAAATCTACTATGAAATGCAACAATGTCTCACGAGTAAAATCCTACTCTGAAAAGCAAAGGACCCCCCCTCGCTTTTCTTTTTTAAGTTTCTCACATTACATTTAGCACATAGTTTTGCGATATTCCGTTTACATAAAACAGTTCCACCGCTGCAGTGCCTAAAAGCCAGGATTCCTGAAAAAAAAAAATTACGACGAGCCTTGTATGAGATGTTACTCTAAAAAATACGACCTGATTGTGAAAAGTAGATGGCAAAAGTGAAAACCTGAAGCAATTGGTATTTAACGCAGAGTGTTTTCATTCATATCAAGAGCAGACAAAAGGAACTGATGTCAGCAAAGAGCCAGACTGTAGCTGTGTAGCACATAACGAGAATACCGTCTCCAGTGGTACGGACGTATTGAAGCTGCGATCGATGCAAGAAATGTTAGGATTTAACCAACTGACTCAAATGATGTGTAAAACGTATTAAAGAAAATCGTTTGCGACTTGAAATCACTTGGGTACTCAGAAAATTTAGATGACTACAAATGAAAGCTTTGTCTTACAATCGACAGCACAAGTGAAGCTTCTGAATCTAACAAGCAAAGGTATTCTGTAAATTAAGTAGTTGAAACGGCAGTTGTCCGCCCTGCTGGCCAAGTGGTCAGAGGCTAGTTGTCCGAGCTGGGCCCGTGTTCGAGTCCTGGAGGGGCATGGGTGCTGCGTTTTTCTTACGGTGGAGACTCCCTTCCATGGAACCAGTGGCCCTAAATTAGACATGTACGAGTATTCATAACTCTTAGAATAATTCATGGTAGTCGTTAAAGCCCGATGGGAATAAAAAAGAGACAAACTTGATGATCACCTTTGATCTGTAGCAGCACATGAAGTTACTTTTTGATATAACTAATTTGATCTCCATTTATAAATTAAAAAACAGAAGTTCAGCAAGTAAAACATTTGTATGTTACTGTTCTGACTGAGTAAATTATTATTCTTAGTAAAACAGTGTGGTAATCGTCTTTATTGAAATCAAATTACATCGTGCTGTTTCGTAATCCACATTTGGGAATACGAAATGGTAATGTAATTTTGAAACGCTAACACTTGATGAAGAGAACGTATTTGAAAACTTAGAGACCCCAAGCTGAGTCGAAGAGACAGCCTATTACTGTCTGTGGTCCAGAAGCTGTTGTAATAAAAGTGTATATAACCATTTAGGGTCGTGAAAATGTAGCAATAAATTTAGCATTACATCGAGAGAGAATAAAACACTTGCCTCCTTATTACGAAATTGGAAGTACCAAATCCTCCTTTTAACGAAACATTTTATTAATATTTAGTATTTCGAAGTTGGGATAGCGCAAGCACATAATATATACCAGACTAACAGCACATTGTGCTGATGATCCCCTCACGAAATCTGGGACGTGTTCTTTCTTTAAATTGCATTTCTTGTTTTATTTTATACATTTTTTAGAAAAGCACATTTTTAAATGAACAGTGAATCTTCGATTTTTAAGGAAAGCTTTCGATTTTATGAAAGGATCTTTTTACTCAGAAAAGAGTAAGGACTTTGCTGAAAATGTTTGAAATTTATTTTATTAATTTTATATCGAACACACACGGACTGATTTATTGCGTTTTTACATATTTGTTTTTTCCATAAACTCCACAAAACTTAGTTATTCATCATTTTTAGAAAAAATTAAAAACGCTTCTTTTTGGTACAAGGTTTGTATAATATGTTTTGGAAAAATACCAAACAAACCTTGCTAACTGAGAAGAAAGAAAAAATAACCTTGTCCGATTTACAGCTTTAAGAAAAATACTGAACTTTTTAAATGTTTTCTTAGAAGCACCAAACTGCATTAGTTCAATGTCTTTATCATGAGAACTTATTTATAGTATTTTCGGGTACATTAATTTTCTTAGATAAGAAAAACTTTGAATTTGATATTTTTAAGAAAGACATTTGATATTTTTAAGAAAGACATTTGATATTTTTAAGAAAGACATTTGATATTTTTAAGAAAGACATTTGATATTTGATATTTTTAAGAAAGACCAACTGTTTGGAATTAATGAATCCCAATGATTTAACTTTATGAAAAAAAAAAAACACTCCTCAGTGGTATTGAATTAATGTTTTTAGGAAACAGTTGAAAACCTAATGAACCTCATTCCTCTCTGATTTTTAGAAAAGCAACAACAACAAAAGAAAAGAACGAAAAAAACAGTTATCTTTTCGTTTACGTTTATTAGGAGAAAAACAAATCTCATTAGTTCATCATTCCAAACTAAAATAAGGAGCACTGCTGACTTAATCAGTCCTTACTCTTCCCCAACTGTCTCGCAGCAAAAATGCTTTGAATAAATCATCATCATCAACAGCCATGGGAAGATTCCCGAAGGTGTCCGGTGCTATGGGGCATCAGATTAAAATCTTCTTTTATTGTTTAACTACCAGCGCGTCGACACTCATCTGGTAAACTGAGGCAGCCAAGGAAAGGGATTCCAAGGACAAAGTTCGTCCGAGGCTGACTTGAGGGGAAACCATACACGCATTCGCATCCCTGAACACGAGGAGTCTGAGGAAAACTCCGGAAAAACCGCTGACTGTATGACCGGCAGGACCGGGATTCGAACACACGTCAGAAACGTCCGCCTTCCAAACAGTGCACATCGACTTGACCACCTGCTCTGTGCCGGTGGCCTTGAATAAATAAAAAATCACATAAAATTTATCTTTAAATTTTTGTGTAACCTTTCATAGCCAGAGGGAACATCAAAATACTCCCAGAGAGCAGTTAATTGCAGTGGAATCATACCTCAGATTTAATGCAAACTATCTTTTTCATATCAGAATTAGAGTAATTGATTTTAGTGGAATGATACTTGATTTTGAATGAGGTTGCTATTTACATTTTCGAAATCAAATAATTAATTCAAGTAGAATTCATACTTTATATTTAATGAAAGTTGCTTTCTTCATTTCGGAATTAAAATAGTTTATTACAGAAGAATCATGATTGATATTTAATGTATGCCACTATTTTTATTCCCTAATTAAATTAGCTAATCTCTGCGGAGTCTCACCTATTTAATTCAAATTTGCCTTTAATTTCAGTTCTAAAATTATTATTCTTTTTTTCCATATGCCTGACATTTCATGGAAGTTACCTTTATCATTTCAGACGTTTCTCTCGATGAGTTTTCTGCCACTGCTTTTTATAATTCATGCTCCATTTTATGAATGTCGTGGCAACGAAGTAGACACAAAAACAGGAAAGATCAGAGGAAACACAGTCACTTACACAGGTATTCCGGTGGACGTTTATTATGGAATTCCATTCGCTACGCCCCCAGTCGGTAATTTTAGGTTTAAGGTAAAAATAACTGTTGCTGACGTTTAAAAATCTGCTATTTTAAACGTTATTTTAAAATAAAATGCTGCCATTTGTTTTTAAAGGAAATACTGCTACTTTGTCTTTTTTATCTGCTTTTTTAACGTTTAACTATGAATAGTGGGTTTCAGAAAAAATATTACTTATAATTGTTGCATCCCCAAGAAGTTGTTATGCAGACTTCTTCAACAGGCAAGATCGCCATTGACTACATTTCAAAGGACGGGGACAATATCAAATAGACGTTGTAGATTGGCCGCTGTGCGTGAATTAACACTTGTGAACTAAGACGAGATATTACCGCACTTTCATGGATATAAAAGCTTTGAAAAATCTAATTCAGCGAGCGATTTTGGTTATCTCTTAGTGTGTCAGTATGACCTTGCAGCCATTTTGTGTAACTCCTGAAAATCAACAGACCTCTGAACCGGGTAGAACTGAAAATCGGGCACATCTTATCTCGGAACAAATCATTCAACGCAATGGAGTTCGTATTGAGTTCTGCGATATCTCTCAGCCTTAGGTATGAACCAAGTAAAAGGCGGCGAACAATTTCTGAAAATAAATATGACAAGAGAGAAAATGAATAGCCAACAGTATTAGAACAGTTTAATTACTTTGGTTCTTCCTCACTTTCCTTAGATAACAATATAACTATTATGTGTTTGCAATATCCTAACTTCGGATGGCAGCTGAGAGAAGACGGTGAGAGAACGAATGAAATCAGGCCGGAAAAATTGGAAAGTGATGTGAGGGGTAATAATTGCCAAGAAACTGAAATCAAAGGTACATAGCACACCTAAAGACCTGGTTTTTTACATGGAGCAGAAACTCGGGCACAAGCAGGGAAAAAAGGAGAACTGAAAGCAAATAAATAAGAATTATTAGGTGGATGGAAGGGGATATCAAGAAAAGATCAAAGACGAAATGAGCACATAAACCAAGAATATGGAAAGAAAACATTTAATGTAAAGTTCAGAGAGAGGATCATGTAAGATCGACCGGACATGTCTGGAGAAATGTTTGGGTGGCCGATAAGCCAAAAGCGCTGATTTCAGACTAATGGTCCGAATTGGGCCCGGGTTCAAGTCTCAAATGAATGTTTGTCCTACAGCACCGACACTACACCCACGCTTGATCGAGCACAACAAATTAGGGACGGGTGACGGCTTACAGCTCTAAGAGTTTCTCATGATGGTCGCTAAACCCTGAAACAAACCAACATAACATGTCTGAGAAGAGAAATATAAAACCCAGTTCGAAAAACAAAGAAGTGCCTGCAAGTTGGGGAACAGAAAGACCGAGAAAAATAGATGGTAGAGAGGATAGTGGAAGACATACAAAGGAATTTAGGGGGAGGGGAGGATGGACTAGAAAGAAAAAAAATGAAGACTTGTTCGAGAATAGACCCTAGGATTAACTGGGATTAAAACTGCCGAAGAGGAAGAGGTCATGTAATAAACTGATGAATGGAAATTTTCACTGAACATAAAAATTAATTGAGCACAGATTACAATTCAGTGTTTCTATTGAATATTTTTTGTATACAATCCTTGTGATGTTGAGCTAGATGAAACCAAGAACATTTTTCCACAATTGTATTTTATTGAAAGGTCTATTATAATTTCTCAAGGGTTTGGTTCGGCTTCCTCAGGACGAATGGTGCGCAAGTACTTAAATCGTATAGTGATGTCATCAGCGTTTTGACGGTCACGGATTTTGGTGAGTTGTTTCCACACGTTTGAAAGAAATGGAGTCGATGCCATGTCATCTACAAGTCGTAGAGAGCTGCGATATATGCGGAAACCTTCCAAAATTTGAAGCTTGATATTTTAATCAGGTTCATCAAAAAGTTTGGCGTTTTTAAACCGAAATTTATGGTATTGAGTTATAAAGGGCTTCTACAGTTCACAGTTTCGTACGTAAGTCTTGTGTTCCTTCAAACGAAAACGTAGATAGTCGACCTTAAAATAAAATATGATCGTGAATAAACGTTTTTGGTTTTGGCAATCTATAATGAATTAGCTTTGTTTATCTTTTTGCTAAGCTAATTATTATGAATGAATAATGCTCTAAGCTTCAAAATAATGAATTCCCAAAAGGGTGTTGTTACTCGTTAATTATGAACTTAAACAAAGTCTCAACGCTGGTTATTTATATTAAGTAATCAAAGTCATAAACCTAACAGCCAGACAGAGGTCTGACAAAACTAAGAATTGAGAAAGACTGAACTTACAGAACAACTTGTTTATTATGAAGACTCCTGGTCAACTAAGGCACTCATATATCACTACTACATAACAACACACTGCAACGCAACAACACAACGCAACCAACACAACTCCTCCAACGCAACAACACAACTACAACGCCACAACACCTCAACACACACTCGTCTCGATGAACGCGCCTATATACCAGCTACCACCACGTCATGACTTACACTCATTGCCAGATCTCATTCAGCGGGGTGAAATAATATTCCGTTCAGTAGGAAGATAATTTACATAGTAAAATAAAATAACCAGAGATAGTAAAATCAAAAGGAAAGTGAATATAGAGTATACGTTACATCATCTCCCCTTAATTTTTCTTCTTTTTTTTTCTTTTTTTTTTTTTTTTTGGTTTCCGAAAAATCTATCAATTTTGGAGTGTAAGTCTTACATTTCGATGATTGACGTTTCTCGATCTTTTTTTTGATTTGTTGTTTGGTGGTAGCCGTATTTACATTATCAACTTGGCATAACAATTTACGAATCTGTATTCGATTGTGAAATTTGTAGTGTAGAACAAACCAAACCTGCATCGGCATACTTTCCTTTTATTCTGCCTAGCAGGAATCACTTTTTTAATTTCAAATTACGTGCGCCTCATTGGTTGAAATACATAACAACTGTATCAGCAGCGAAGATTGCCTAAAGCTGCCTAACAGTAACAATTTTATTATTTTCATTTCAAATTACGTTTGCCTCAGTCGTTGAAATACAGAACAACTGTATCAGCAGCAAAATTTACCTGGAGCTGCCTAACAGTAACAATTTTATTATTTTCATTTCAAATTACGTTTGCCTCATGCGTTGAAATACAGAACAACTGTATCAGCAGCGAAATTTACCTGGAGCTGCCTAACAGTAACAATTTTATTATTTTCATTTCAAATTACGTTTGCTTCATTCGTTGAAATACAGAACAACTGTATCAGCAGCGAAATTTACCTGGAGCTGCCTAACAGTAACAATTTTATTATTTTACCCCTAAGCACATAGATATATACAAAAAAAGTGGATTAGTAGATGGACATAGAAGAAATATAAAAAAAAACACACATATATACACAAAAAGAATGCATAGGCCCACACGAAAAAAGAAATTCTGACACGCCAACTGGTCGAGCAGGAAAAACAATAAACTGAGAAAAGAACCTGTCCACGAGAACTTACTTATCTCGAGGACGCATAAAAAATTCTAGTGCGAAAACGTTTTCCAGGCCTAATGGGACTGGGGAAATCAGGTGGCTTGGATCTCTTCCGGGACGGTAATGGAACTTCGGTCTGTTGTCGGTCAGGAGTCTGGCGGTCTGGAAATCCCTGCGGCTGAGAAGAACGGTCAGGAACGTCAGAAGTCTAGCGGTCTGGAAATCCCTGCGGTTGAGAAGAACGGTCAGGAACGTCAGAAGTCTGGCGGTCTGGAAATCCCTGCGGTTGAGAAGAACGGTCAGGAACGTCAGAAGTCTGGCGGTCTGGAAATCCCTGCGGTTGAGAAGAACGGTCAGGAACGTCAGAAGTCTGGCGGTCTGGAAATCCCTGCGGTTGAGAAGAACGGTCAGGAACGTCAGAAGTCTGGCGGTCTGGAAATCCCTGCGGTTGAGAAGAACGGTCAGGAACGTCAGAAGTCTGGCGGTCCGGAAATCCCTGCTGCGGCTGATAGGAACGGGCTCCCCCAGGCTTTGGATATGAAGTCCCTTGATGCTGGGGCCCGTTGTGTCCTTCCAGTATCTTTTGGAGGGACGTGTCTCCGGCCACATCGCTTGTTTTCGTTTACGCCCACGGGGCATGATAGTAGTAGCAGGCATCGGCCCTGTTTGCCCTGAACGGAGGTTCCAGGGGCGAAACCCGGGCGGATGCAAAGATTTCTGCCTTCGTCGCTGTTGCGGCGAAGCAGATTGGGGAGACAAGTGACGTTTGCGCCCAGCTTTTGGTGGTGCTGGACGGTGTGGAATATTAAATGTTGGATTCATAACTGACAAATCCGAAATGTCCGACGCCTCTGAGTCGCTGCTATAATTCAGCGGTCGTGCAGGGCGATGTTTGGATTTGCCTATAGGAATACTTTCCGATGAGGTATTCAAAGAAGAAGTATCCCGCGTTGGTGCAGAGTTAGCCGGAAACGGCGCAGCAATAGTCTTGGCAATGGTTGGAGGGAAAGGAACGATACTAGTATTCGACGAACGCGAATCGAGCCTTGGTCTCACGGGAGAATCAGGTTGCGGTTGTAGAAACTCGTCTGGAGGGGGAGGGTGAAGGAAAAATCACTGGTGATTCGTCAAAAATGTTCGGTGGGTCGTCCACAATTTCTGGCGGTTGAACATGAGATATAGATTCTTGAGTCTGTGGAACAGAAGGTTGAGTAGGATTGATAATGAACTCGATATCCCGTTCGTGATACTTGCGACATTGATCAACATGTACATATTGAAAATTGTTGTTCGGTTTCTCCAGAACAATATTATTTTCAAAGACATTTGCCACCCGATATGGACCTTCGTAGCTGGGTGCAAATTTCTTCACTAAAGTATGCGAAACAGAAGACTGGAAGTGCGTTTCCACGAGAGTGAGATCTCCAACGACAAGATCTGGTTCCCTACGCCTAGAATTATAATATCGTGCTTGAGCCGCTTGTGCTCCTAGCATTGCAACACGAGCTTTTTCTGCCATAATGTTTACTGATTGCGGAGTTGGTCGCTGATTTAGTTCGTCGATAATCCCCGTTAAATTTTCAAAAGGGGTTTTAATTTTGCGACCCAGAAAAAGTTCTGCAGGAATAATTTTAGTAGACTCGTGGACAGACGAGCGGAGGGCGAACGCAAAAAGTTCTAAATGTTCATCCCATCTTTCATGGTGGTCCATTACGAAAGTCGCAATCATTTTCACTAGCGTTCGGTTAACGCGTTCTGCAGGATTACTCTGGGGATGATATGGGGAAATGAATTTATGTTTAATGTGTAATCTCGCACACATTCTTTCAAAAATGTCAGAAATAAATTGAGGACCATTATCCGAAACTACTTTATTAGGTGCACCATATCTAGAAAATACTTCATTAACTAAGACATTACAAATAATCTCAGCCGTAGCGGCTTTAATGGGAAAAACTTCAACCCATTTAGAAAAATTATCAGTTAGTACTAAAACATAACGAGCTTTATTTTTAACAGATAATGGATAAGGTCCCAATAAATCTATGGAAATAATATCAAATACATGAGAACTTGAACTAGATTTCAAGTGACCGGCCGGTCTTACATTACGGTAATTATTAATCTGACACAAGTGACATGATTGAACGTATGCGAGCACACTTTGGTACATGCCAGGCCAATAGGCAACATCCCGCAATTTACAACGGGTCTTGCGAATACCTAAATGGCCTGCAAGAGGTTTGTCATGAAATTCATTTAAAAGAGCCATTCTAAGGGTTCGCGGAATACATGGGCGAAACTCTGCCCTAGTAGTCCGAGACTTTGTATAATAAAGAAGACCCTCTATTACTTCAAAATGTTGTGACCTTCCAGCCAGAGAAGGATCACTTTGTGGGGGCGAACCCGCAAGCAAAAAATTGTACATATCCCCAAAATCTGGATCATTTAATAATTCTGCCATTATCTGCTCTCTGGATGTGATATCAGCTATCAGAAGTAAAGGCTGACATCCAGGAGTAGTTTCGGTGGGGACCCCACTAATCGGAACGCGAGATAATGCGTCCGGTAATTGATTCTTATTACCTGGCTGATACGAAATTTTGATATTGCTCTCTTGTAACTTCAGAGCCCACTTCATAAGTCTTTGAGATAGGTGTTTAGCAGAATTCAAATACTGAAGGGCAGAATGATCCGTAATTATGTTAACTGTCAATTCGTTAAGATAACATTGAAATTTATTCAGTGCATACACAACAGCAAGACATTCACGTTCCGTAGCTGAATAATTGCGTTCAGCTTTGGCTAAAGTACGAGACGCAAAAGCTATTGGATGCCCAGCTTGTGACAAAACGCAACCAAGACCAACTCCGGATGCATCAGTATAAATATCAAATTCTTTAGAATGATCCGGGAAAGCCAACACCGGAGGCTGAGTCAATGCAGACTTCAGTGTTTCGAATGCAGCGTTAGCTTCAGGTGTCCAAATAAACTTCTTGTATTTACGCTTTAAAGCATACAATGGCTCACATATTGTAGCATAAGCGGGGACGAACTGCTGATACCATCCGGTCATTCCCAGAAAGCGGGATAGTTCTTTTGCTGTTTTAGGCCGAGGAAAGTCAGCAATAGGCCTAATTTTTTCATTATCAGTGAATAAGCCGTGGGGAGTAATTTTCAACCCCAGATATACAATCTCGTCCCTCGCTATCTGGCATTTACTAGGTTTTAACGTCAAGCCAGCATTGTATATAAGTTGGAACACCTGTCTGAGCAGAGAAAGGTGCTCGTCAAAAGTCTCTGATGTGATAATAATATCATCCAAATAGACATGCACATGGGGACCCAGGACAGGTCTGAGAACCGTGTCCATAAGCTTTTGGAAAGTAGCAGGTGCAGAAGCTAAACCAAAAGGCATACGTAAATATTCATAGGCCCCAAAAGGAGTCACAAAGCCTGTTTTATCGACCGAGTCCGGATGTACTGCCACCTGCCAATATCCACTCGCCAAATCCAAAGTTGACATCCATTTGGTTGACGACAAGTCATTTAGAATATGTGACATGACAGGTAGGGGATAATTAATTGTTTTTGTGACTTGGTTGAGTTTGCGAAAATCTGTCACGAAACGAAATTCATTTGGTTGTTTCTTTGGAACCAAGAAGGCAGGAGCCGCCCAGGCGCTTGTTGATTCCCTGATTATGCCCTGCTTAATCATTTCCGCAATTTGACGTTGCATTTCCTGTTTTTTATGTGGAGCACAAGGGTAAGGTTTCGTCGCAATGGGTTTCGAACCATCAGTGTCAATAACATGATAAACCACCTGTGTGAAACCAGGTTGATCCGAAAATAAACCAGGGCTTTCCTGTAAAAGGAGAGAAAGCTGGTCTCGTTGCCCCTCATTCAATTGGTCACTCAACAATAAACTCGTAATATCTACAGGAACCGTCGGAATCATTTCGACAGGTTCCGGAAAGGAAATCACATGTTGTACAAAATTCAAAGTTATTTGAAACTTGTTAATAAAGTCCATACCCATGAGACATTTCACTGGTAGCTCGTCTATAAGCAGGAAAGAATGTGTAAAACGAGCTTTTCCCAGCCCTAAAGATAATGTGACAGTTCCTGCGATACTGAAGATTTCGTTATTTGCACCTCGCAAATACTGCGTTTCAGGCTGAACATGTATTGCAGAAAAACCATCATTGCAAAACTTTGTATTTAGGGCTGATATCTCAGACCCAGTGTCGAACTTTGTCTCGACAATAATGTCTTCAAGTGTCAAGAATACATCAGGCAACTGAGGAGTTTGAACAGTCACTAATACTGTTTTAGGGTCAGGATGTTTGGTATCAGGAAGCAGGACCGACCCTTCGTCTACTTCCTGTGGAAGTTTAAAGGAATTCTGGTGGTGTTATCATGTGGTCGGAAACCTCGACCCTGCCGGGTATCGGGAAAATTTTCACGATAAGGAAAATGTCGTGCACCCTGCGTCGGGAACTCCGCGTGTCTGTTGAGATTTTCATTTTCGTTACGTCTGCCCTCAGCACGGGCAGAAAAATTATTATTGCCCTGAGCATGATAACGTTCCGAATGCTGCTGAGTGGAACGGGGTCGAGCATACTGTGCATTATGACGATACCCCGTAGCTTGCTCCGAAACTCGTTGCTGGTTCGCCACTCTTCTGTGTGGTGGAACGTATGAAGCTTGGGTGGGCACGTGTGTATGCTCGCGCTGAAAGTTTTGTCTATAATGTCGCTGAGGGTTTTCGGAATAAGCCTCGCGGGGTGCCCGAGCATGGTGAGTTGAAGCATGTTTGCCATGTCGCTCTTCATACGTGCGTATGAGGCGAAGGCATTCATGAATAGTGGTAGGGTGTCGAACCTCAAGAAAATCTTGCAAGAATGGGTCGAGCTGCTGTACGAGGGTATCCAACATGTCAACATGACTGGCATGTGGATCCCATAGATTATATAGGCGTGTAGTTTCCAACGCAAATGCAACAGGGCTATCATTAGGACCTTGTTGACGCGAAAACAGCTGTTGAGCAAGGCTAGCTCGACTGAGGCCGAAAGGAAAGACCTCCAAGAATTCTGCACGGAAATTCTCATAATGAGAATCCGGGTTCGACCCTCGCCACTGCCGATACCAGGTCTTGGCGGTATCTCTCAAGCAAGTTCCGGCAATTTGGACCTTGCAGTCTTCCGGAATATTATATAAGTCAAAATGGTCTTCCAGATCTTCGAGGAACTTTAAAGACCCCTCCAAACCATTGAAATAAATTGTTCCTGCATGCGGCACGAAATGGGCAAGCATTCTGCTTCGCTGAGAGGATTGAATTCCCTCAGCTACGACCCGCGACTCAGAGTAATAAGAAGCTGGTGCATTACGAGATGGTGAAGAATGCTTGGGTATGTGTAGATTATTCATATCCAAGTCAGAGCCACAGGCTTCGTACAAATTGTCCAAAAAAACACCATTACCCTCGAGACTTGCCGGATGGTGGAAATTTGAAGTTGACTCAGGTAAGGAAGCCATGGGTAATAATAGTCAGGATCTCGTGTTCGAGAAAAGTTCGGGCGCCAATTATAATGAATTAGCTTTGTTTATCTTTTTGCTAAGCTAATTATTATGAATGAATAATGCTCTAAGCTTCAAAATAATGAATTCCCAAAAGGGTGTTGTTACTCGTTAATTATGAACTTAAACAAAGTCTCAACGCTGGTTATTTATATTAAGTAATCAAAGTCATAAACCTAACAGCCAGACAGAGGTCTGACAAAACTAAGAATTGAGAAAGACTGAACTTACAGAACAACTTGTTTATTATGAAGACTCCTGGTCAACTAAGGCACTCATATATCACTACTACATAACAACACACTGCAACGCAACAACACAACGCAACCAACACAACTCCTCCAACGCAACAACACAACTACAACGCCACAACACCTCAACACACACTCGTCTCGATGAACGCGCCTATATACCAGCTACCACCACGTCATGACTTACACTCATTGCCAGATCTCATTCAGCGGGGTGAAATAATATTCCGTTCAGTAGGAAGATAATTTACATAGTAAAATAAAATAACCAGAGATAGTAAAATCAAAAGGAAAGTGAATATAGAGTATACGTTACAAATCGTTGTATTTTTATAGTCAGAAAATACTTGTACCTATGAATATCACATTTTTTTACGGTTGTACTAAATAACCAATGGTACCAAAAGTAACCGAGCAGGTGAACGTTTTACAAGAAAGTTGTTCATTTGCAATGTACTAACGTATATGGGACGGCTTTTTAACTTGCCATTCAAAGGGAGTTCTTTGCGTTCTGTGACAGGCATTTCTTTCACCAGAATGTTTTGCTACTACCTAAACACTATATCGAAACAATAAAGTTGGGCGTTGCGACTACAAATTTTCTGTGTTTAATGGCGTATCGCAGTATCCTTTTTGACCTTTATCTATTTCATTGGGAAGAAGCTGACCAGTTCATCTAACGTACTTACTATACCAGCTTTAGTACGTTCTAACTGAACGGGAAACACGAGCTCATATTAAAATCTATCAACCATTTTCTTTTGTTGAAACCCTTTTGAAAGTTTTTCTTGTCTGAATTTTGAAAGTTTTCCTCATTTGAAACTAACAGAATGTTCTTCATCAAAAATTACGAAAATACTCTTCATTAGAAAGCATTAAAAATGCTCTTTATCACAAACTATTGATATATTTTTACTATAAACTATTGTTATTAGAAACTATTTAAGATATTAATGAGAAACTATTGATGTTCCTTATTAGAAACTTCTTAACGATGTGCCACCTGTTGGGTGGCCAATACTTAAAACCGTTCGTTTGTAGAACCCGTACAATTTCTTCTTTGATTCGAAGTTTTTACCATCAAAAGTGCTCTTTGCTAGACGTCTCAGATATATTCTATTTCATAAACCATTAAAAGTATTCCATATTATAAATTTTGATATGATTCTCTTTTTAGGAACGGGTAGATGTTTCCTTTCTCTTTTAGCATACTTCTTGGAAATAAGAGAAAAGTATGTTCCTGCAGTATCACTCTTCACGTCTTTCTTCAGCCTGCAGATAATATCTCTTTCTGCTTTTGATAGCTGAGACCATAAGGTCTAAGCTAGCTGGCATAAAAACAGTTTTGCCACGCGCTCTTTGACTCATCAGTAAGATTATGAAAAATCATTTCTATATAACGCAAGATAGGACACTCAGGGGTAAATCTTCCAAAGAGACTCATGACAACAATTTGACCCAAGGTTGGCTCCAAAGATCTCAATAGGACAATGAGCCAGTGGATGGACATGGAACTAAACCGTAACCGTGAAAGACTACTTTTTTTTCAAGAGTTTTAAGCTCATATCATATCATATCATATCATATGTAGAGGATTTTAGGAAGGAAGTGTCTAACCCCAGGTCTTAAACAACACTCAGAAATAGGAAGCTAGGAGATTTGGGCTAGAGTGCCTGATAGGAAAGTGACACGGAAGGAGGTAGAAAGGGGGAGGAAGACGCCCTTATTTATTACTGGGGGGCCAGTACCCAGGGTCCGACGGCTTAACGTGCCCATCCGACGAACGGTGGGTGTTTAGTGGTTCGAAAGTTCGTACCTGCCCAGGATCGAACCTGAGGTCATCTCCATGGCAGACACGAAACCTGACTACTAGGCCACCCGCGGTCCAAGAGTTTTAAGCTCTCTCCGCGGTGCCGCTTATATAGTCACTGGTAACGTATCACGTGACAGACACTAACGTAGTTTCATGTCCGACAACTGGGGCGCTGTTAAAAATACGAGAGCTGAAGTTTTGTAACTTCTCTTGGCTATATTGGAAGTTAGGAATGACAACAAAAAATTCTCCACTGCGTGCATAAACGCGTACTTCTGTGAGATCGCGTATGTACCATTGCGCGCGATATTTCCGTTTCTCAAAATCCGAATTGAGAAGTTCTTGTCTTCCATCCGACAGCTGTTATTACGACTAAAACTTTTCGTATATTTTCCTAGCTATTTCTGTTATAAGATTTTTTCTGCTAGATGACCCAAATCAATTTTATTTCTTTTGCGATATCTATGTTTCTAATATGAACTTGTAAAATTATTTTAATATCATCTAGCTGTAACCCGACAAAGCTATCAGCACTTGTTTAATCATACTCTAGATGTAGCGTTTTATCGGTAGATGGCAGAGTTGTACGTTGGTATTTTGTATCCAGTCGCTGCGACGGTGACCAATATTTTTAATTCATCTTCCAAATTTTAGGATGTATGCCCATTTGTCCGAGATGATGGGTCAGGGTACGAATTTCGGTGAGACACGAATGTTGTGTTTGCCATAATGCACTGGCTTTCCTGCTTCCATGGAACCAATGGGTCTAAATTAGGGACGGCCGACTGCATGCTTATGGCGCAATGAGTTGCTCACGGTGGTCGTCCCCCCCCCAAAGGAAATAAAACTAAGTTTTGGGTAAAATCTTTTGCTACTATAAGGGACGGGAAATTTAGAATTTCAGTTCTATTGCCAGCAGATTGGGAAAGTCTCCATAGACCGTCCAGCTGTATCATCACTATTATTTCACGCACGCTTTCAGGTTTTCGCATAAAACATTTCCTTGCTAGGTGAGGTAACTTGATTTGTGTTTAGAATAGTACCCATATGTCGAATTTATTTCTTCTGATAACTGCGTCTCACCCCAGATTTTGAATAAATTTTTGAGCTTTTTGTGATTCCCCCCACCCTCTCCCCTCGATGGGTACGTGTACATTCGAGTTTTTCATAATAATAGTGAAACTCGATTGAAAATTTAAAAAAATGTATCTAACATTATGGAACAAGAACGAGTTCATCCACATGTTGTCTAGGAAACTTCATTAGGAAATGACTGATTATAAGCTTTCAAATAATAGGTCTGAGACAGCAGATGTACTCATTGCATCGAAAATTCGGTGGCATCCTTTTTGTTTAAACATGGTGTCTGGCATGTGGTTTAGTGATTTCTCCGTCCTAATTTTCTGTTATATGACATCATCAATATTGTAGAATTTAATGCGAAAAAAAATGTCCAAATTACATTTCAGGAAAAGAAGCTCATTATTTTTTGGCATAAAAATTGCTGTAATTCATCATGTCATTCATGGCAAATTTTTCATGTTGATCACATGTTTCAAATGGACAACAACCATTTTTCAACGAAACTTTGATTTCAGACATTTTATACCTGGGGATCTTTACTTCCGAAATACAGGCAATGCGTTTGTTTCAAGAAATGTTGGAAGCATTCGTAATTGTAAACGAACTGCCGAATACACTCAACATTTCTGTTTCAAGACCTTTATTTCCGAAAGAAATTTTAAGTCACTTACGAAATTTCCCGAAACTATTGATCGCAAAGAAACCAAGAAACACTTCATTGGAATAAAATCGTACTGTGAATTTCCTCGCTACGGTTTTGACAGAAAGAGATTTATTTCTAAACCCCCCCCCCCTCCCCCCTTTTTTTTCTAAAATTTTCAGGCCTGGCGGATAGAAGGCTGCAAATGACCGACAGCTGTGCTCTAATCCAGATACACTGGTGTAACGAATGGTTCATGCATGTTTTCCCTTAATCGCTTTGATATCCACACCAAAGTAACACAATAGGTACAGGGTTTTTCAAAAGGGGGTATACAACTTTGCTGGGGTACAGAGAATAACAACTCGGAAGACATACAGAAGCTGATTCAATCGCATAATGTAGTGGAACACAGAAAGTCTCTGCCACGTCACTGGATTATCGAATTCTGCCAGGGGAGAACGTTTCACGTCAAACGCTTGCAAAATGTTTACTTTCGAAGGTGCAGAGCGAGCACGTTGTGTGTTTTGGCAAAATAATAATAATAATAATAGGTCAGAGACACAAGTTCAGAGGAATTTTCGCAGGAAATACGGCAAAAAAAACCCCAAGTGGAGTACGATCTACATGTGGCACAATAATTTTGTGGAAACAGGCTGTTCTATTGGTCATCCAATGTCAAGCGGTCGGCCGAGTGCCTCCGATGCTATCGTGGACAAATGCGTGAGAGCTTCATTAGAAGTCCTCGAAAGTCAATGAGACGTGCGTCTCAGGAAACTAGCATTCCGCATATGACTGTGTAGCACGGACCGCGACATCGTCTGCATATCAAGCCGTACAAATTTACTATGGTGCACTAGCTGAAGACAGACGATGGTAAGATATGTAAAGATTTCTGTATGGAAATGATCATTCGTATAGAAGAAAATTAGGACTTTCTGGAGACGATCATTTTCAGTGACGAGTGCACTTTTCATTTAAGGGGTCAAGTCAACACCCATAATTGCAGAATTGGGGAAGCGAACATCCACACGCCATTATAGGACATGTTCGTGACAGCCAAAAAGTTAACGTTTTTTGCACCATGAGCATAAGGAAAGTGTACAGACCCTTCTTTTTTGCTGAGTCCACCGTTACTGATATTTTGTATCTCGACATGCTGCAACAGTACCTCATCCCGCAATTAGACGATGATGACCACGGCGGACGCTTACGTTTCCAGCAAGATGGAGTATCTCCGCAATACCTAAACAATGTAAGGTCGTACTGAAACACCCGTTTTCCAGGTAGGTGTAGGGGTGTGCCTGTAGCATGGCCAACTCGTTTCTCCGATCTTAAACCTCTAGGTTATAGACTTTGTTAAAGATCGTGTCTATATGTACCACCACTGCCAACCAATATCGATGATCAGCGTACAAGAATTACTGCCGCCATTGCTGCTGCTGTTACGCTTGATATGCTATGCCGCGTGTGGCAGGAATTAACTACAGGTGGGACGTCTGCAGAATTACTGGAAGCAGTAACATCGACATTTGACTCTCTGTATCGAAACTTCAAGTGTTACTCTATTTTTGCACAGTAAGACTAATTGTTCATCTGTTACTATTTCCTTTCTATTGTCGTGCAAAGTTGTACATCCCTTTTGAAACACCGTGTATATCGATGTCGATGTTAACAGTTATAATCGTAACGTCATTGTAAATCCAATAATGCTCAATTCCAGATGTAAAATGGATGGTACAGGTTTCAACGAAAAGAAAATCCATTTAACCCAGAAAGAAACCAAATCCAACTTTTAGGAGTGGGTTCGATTTCCAAGATAAGATCTGGATGTTCTACTTGTTCGTCCGGCATTGGTTCAATTTTTATATTAAGCCGGTAATCTAAATTAGAAATTGGTGACTCGGTATAACCATGATAACCATCGGATCCAGAAACAAAATAAAATGCGTTGAAGAATACGTACATAGCTCTAACCACCGAGTGCTTCGTGCTACGTGCATTGCAAAACATTTCCATGCATTTTTAATGGTAATAACTTCCAGCTCGGGGACCGACACTCGCCAGTTAAATTGTGACTCAGACAGCGTTCATGGCAGCATTGACTATTAATGATAGCCGAGCGAAAATTTTGTAGTGCCGATGGCCATAAAAAAAAGGCGCTCGACATGTACATTAATATGGTCACCTCCATGAAATGGTAAAGTGAGTTTTTTGATGATAGTAATACACGAACAACAAGATTTACTTCACAGGAATTTCAAACAGCGTGACCTATTGCTGGTAGAGCTAAATTCAATAACATTTCATGATTGGAATTTTTTCTTGTAGAGAACAGTACCTGTGGGAAAAGGGCGTGGAATCTGAAACGCCATAAATGTACCACCTGCTTGCTACCAATTACGTTTTGATTCGAGTACTTTAGACAAAACATCACGTGAAAGTGAGGACTGTCTGTACCTCAACGTGTGGGCTCCGTCACCAATTTCCCGAAAGAAGAAAAAAGCTGTGATGATTTGGATATTTGGAGGAGGTTTTACTCAGGGTTCGGGGATAAAATCTTTCTACGATGGACTTGCTCTTGCTGCCTTGGGAAATGTCATTATCGGGACGTTCAATTACAGGTTGTCTTCATTTGGATTTTTAACTTCAGGAACAGAAAATGCACCAGGAAATCAAGATAAGATGGAAAACTTTGCTTTTTACTGCCGTCTCTTATTCCTTAACTCAAACTCGCTTGAAGATCTTTGCTCATTTTCAAGAGTTTTGCTCTTCCATGGTCTATATTAGTTACTGTGATATTCCTTTGCCCATGCCATATAACAAATATGATGGAGCCAAGTAAAGCGACCACACCTTATGATTTATCTAACTTAGGTGCATTGGTTCCAGGTAGAGAGAACCAGTTTTATTAAGACGATGACACACACACTTTCAGCACCCATTTCTTTTTCCACATTCTGTAACGTATACTCTAGATTCAGTTTCCTTTTGATTTTACTATCTCTGGTTATTTTATTTTCTTATGTAAATTATCTTCTTACTTAACGAGATGTTATTTCTCCCGCCGAATGATATGTGGCAATGAGTGTAAGTCATGACGTGGTGGTATGCAGTATAAATAGACGCGTTCAACGATACCAGAGAGAGCTTTTTGTTGATGTGCGTAGGGAGAGCTTTTTGTTGATGTGCGTAGGGAGAGCTTTTTGTTGATGTGCGTAGGGAGAGCTTTTTGTTGATGTGCGTAGGGAGAGCTTTGTTTTATGTGAGAGATCTTCGTTTGATGTAAAGAGAGCTTTGTTTTATGTGACAGATCTTCGTTATGTGAGAGGAACTTCGTTATATGTGAAAGTTCAGATATCGAGTAGTTGTGTGACCTGTGAAATGTGTGTTGGATAAAACCAGGAGTTTCCCTTATAAAAGGTTTTTAGTAAGTACGTTTTTCTCAGTTCATAGTTTTGTCAGACCTCTGTCTGGCTGTTAGGTCTCTTTCATTAAGTGTTACTATTAACAACCAGCATAAGACTTTATTCATCATAAATCACTACTGCTACAACATTACTAGCAGTTAAGCTTATTCATCATAATAACTACTACAACAACTACCAGTAAGAAACTTTATTCATTATAATTCGAACGCAAACCAATCAGTTCGAGAATCCAGCTTTATCCCAGAAAGAAGATTCAGGGAGTTTCCTTTCTCCCTCTCGAGGAGAATCCCAATATTTTATGTCTGTCAGGCACTCACGTGTTGTGGGATATGTGACAAAAAAGTAAAACATAATAAAAGGAAGGCTCTCGAATTTGACAAAAGACGTTTTTTTTTTCTTTTACGTAATGAGTTTCAGTTCAATATATGTATATACATAACAGCCCTACGCCAAACACGAAGGCTTGGTTTTTGAACAATCTCAACATTTGGCAGACTTAAGATCTCAGGTAATAGGAGAAACGGGGTTTTGGAAAAATGAAGTCACAACTCAGTTTATTAAGATTCTCTTCAAACATTTTTTTCTTCTATAGTAAGTTAAAGAGCTTCACAGAAAAACACAACACAGCATGATTTGGTTGTAATGCTACATTTATATGCATACTTTTTAAATGAGTTCTTGTTAATATTTGAGACTTTGTGCTGCTGGCTGCTTTGAGTAGTACTGCGAAAAACAAGGAAGTACAGTACGTGTAATCATTAGATTTGATTTTCAAGTTATAGCGAAACTTTCAAAACTTACTGATAAATTGTTTTTAACAATTTCGTTAAATGTCGGAAAAATATCTGACTACATTACTTGACTTATTTTTTCCTACATTCAAAGAAATTGTATTGAAAAGATTTGTAGAACAATGCACCGCAATCTCATTTCGTAATACTTTTTACATAAAAGTTTTGTTTCTTCGTAATGATTATATCATTTATTTATCTATTTTTGTAGTACAGTTTAGAGTACAGTGTCTGTACATTTCTCGTAGGCAGCAATACATGAAAATGACAATAAACAAGGAATAAGCAAAAATCAACAAACCTTACCTTAGTAGTGACGCCAGCGGCTCAGAACTGGGGGAATGCTATTGGGGGTTTAAAATCTTGCAGGGGGTTACAATTTTGAAGTGCTTGGCAGAAATTTTGGCAAAAAGTTCAGTTTATATAGATTTTACCCTACACTAATGATGTTATCCCCAGTGGAAAAAAGTTTTTGGGTACGCAATGTACGTAGTATTTATTCAGTGTATGTACTTAGTACTGGGAACCATGGATATGAACCTCCATGGGATTTAACAAGTTACTATTTATTCGCAATTTTTGTTTACCTACGTCAGTTTCTTAATCATTTATTATTATTTGCTGTCATAAAGCTGTTTATGAATTTTGGTTTATAACCTGATATGGAATATTTCTTTCGTCCTGTCTCTCATCTTTTTAAACTAAAATTACGAAAATGGTGTCTTTCTAGTACACTCTCAGACGTTCGATCAGAGGATTCCATCCGTTTCACAAACTAGTAAAACACTAAATTTGGAGTGGGTCCAAGGGCGAATGCATATTTGCCCTTGAACCCAGAATACCAATAGTCTTTGGTAAAATCAAGTTACATAAACCTGGTTATCCTATTCGCCCTCTATTCTCCAGTGCAAATAGCCCTTCTCGTCCTCTAGAGTCTGCTTTAGCGAAGTGTTTGGCTCCTTTGACACGGTCTTCTACACATTCCATGAGGAGCTCTACCCAAGCCCTACATATTATTAAGACTTTCAAGAAAAAATTATTTTGGCTTCTTTTGATGTTGAGTCATTATTTCCAAACGATCCGATCTCGTCGTTCATGGCATTATCGAGAAAAAGCTTTCTATTTACTTACCCTGGTCTTTCTCCTCTTCAAGTTGAAGCCATAATGTCAGCTTTACAGCTCGAGGCCCGACGTTCCTTTTTATCTCAAAAGGGAGGGGGAGGGCCCTAAAGCCATATGCTAGCTGCTTTTAAATTTTTGCTCAAACGCTCCTATTCCCACTGTTCGACCCCATGTCTGCAACGTGAGGAATTTCAAAGGATTCTGACCATTGATTCCAAGTTTGGCTTTTTTCGTTTTGTGATTGGAGGTTTAACGACCACCGTGAGCAACTCAATGGGCTATAAGCAGTTGGCCTTCCCTAATTTAGGGTCACTGGTTCCAGGGAAGGGAGAGAACCAGTACCGTAAGACAAACACAACATCCATGCCTCATCGGGATTCGAACCCGGACCATTTTCGGACGAATGATCAGAGGCCATCGCTTAGACCACTGCGCCACCAGGGCAGCGTTTGGCTGTTCCTATGACGATATATTTCGCTTGGACGGAATGATAATTCGCCTCCACTTCACGACGTTACAACGGGTCTCACCCACAATACGATATGTGGGTGCGATTGATTTCAATCCATCCATTGTCAACATTCTTAGGAATAACTGTGCCAAATTTTGCATCTCTTTTGGAATACGTACTTATAATTTGTTTAATCTGTTACTCAAGGACTGAGATACGGTCCACCCATTACAGACATGGTGTTTACAACATCCCACTCGTGTCTAATACCTCGGACTCTGAGAACACCTCTTACATAGGCTCCACTCTACGTGTTCGGTAGATGTCCGTGTTGCGGAGCACAAATACACAGTACGAATCTGTTCAACCTCTTCTGCCTTAGCCTGCAGTGTTGCGCATGGTGAACATTTCCCAGACTGGAGTCGTACCACGCTACTAGCTTCGGCACCTGATAAACATTCTCTGTTACTTGCGGAAAGTCTTTGTATAACACGCTTTTCCTCCAGCTGTTGTAATGACGACTTACCTGTGACCATACCTCGCCCTTGGATCCTGCTGTTTAATCAGCTGAGTGTAACACTTGGTAATTCTCCAGATATGTAAGTACCATTTACTTATAATATTTGTAGTATATCTTTTTCAGTTTGGCAACACATCATTTATATCCCTCCATGATTGTACATAACTGCCTGTGCCCGTCCTTTCATGCATTTGTCCTGATGACGAAACTAAGGTAGCTTTGAAAGTGCTTGCCATTGTGGGAGATTGTTATCTGTAGTTTTAACTTTTAAATAAATGTCGGTTTTAATTGCAAGTTCATCATCAACTTTTTAATCGTGCATACGACAGCTCTGAATTCTTGAATTTTATGAAATGTTTATAGCGTAAGGGGGGCCCCGTCCAAACAGCTCGAGAGCTGTTTTAATTTTCAGAAATCACCAAACTTCACAGTTCCCACAGCACAGTCAGGCAGGTAGAGTTCTACACTCAGACTTGTCCGTCGGACTTCAGATAATGAAGAACCAGAATCGTCATTTCAAAGAACGCGTTTCTACTGCTCCAGAGTCCACTGGCGCCCAGCTTTTCACCACTCTACTCCAACAAAGAACGCTTTTCTACTGCTCCAGAGTCTGGCGCCCAGATTTACACCACTTCCTTCAACAAAGAACGCGTTTCTACAGCTCCAGATTCCACTGGCGCCCAACTTTACACCACTCCACTTCAACAAAGAACGCGTTTCTACTGCTCCAGAGTCCACTGGCTCCCAGTTTTACACCACTTCACTCCAACAAAGACGCGTTTCTACTGCTGTAGAGTCCACTGGCGACCAGTTTTACATCACTCCACTCCAACAAAAAACGCGTTTTTACTGCTCCAGAGTCTACTGGTGCCCAGGTTTACACCACTCCACTCCACTCCAACAAAGAACGCGTTTCTACTGCTCCAGAGTCCACTGTGGCCCAGTTTTACACCACTCTCTCCAACAAAGAATGCTTTTGTACTGTTCCACAGTCCACTGGCACCCAGCTTTACACCACTCCAACCAACACTTTCTGTTGATCTTGCTGATGTTATGCGCTTTCCGTTGATCTTACTGTTGCTATGAGCTTTCCGTTGATTGTGCTGATGTTGAAGCTGCTCGGCCATAGAAATCCATTCTGTTCAGCTCTCGACTAACCGACACGGTGCTGCACTGTAAAAACTTTTCTGAAATTCACGAGCCACTTTCCGTGATTCCTTTCGTGAATTAAAAAAGCATATTTCTGATACAATTTTTTAAGTATAATGACGGTAAAAACAGAATTTTACGGTTTTTTTTCGTACGCCAGGAAAATTCTGAGTTTTCAGAAACCTTTTCGCAATTCCTTTCTTACATTGAGAAATCAAAAAAAAGGTGCAAAGTGCCGTTTTTAAGATATAGTAAAGGAAAATTCTGAATTTTCAGAAACGTATCCGCAATTCTTGTCGTATAGTAACGGAAAAACTCAGTTCTCACTTTTTCCGTATCCCTATGACGAGAAATTTTCGGTAACAAGAGCAATTTGTGGGAATACTGGAGATTTGATTAACTGTTAAATTTCAATCGTCTGTCGAAAGATATGATTTTGAAGTTCTGCAGTGTGATCGGATATTGTGGATAGCATATTGCACGAGTGTTGGTTATAGAAACAGGATATATTTTCTCCTCTCTCCCATTTTGTGCACCAGCTATTATATAGTATATTGTGTTACTGTAAGAAACCGAATACTTCACTTATTGTACAGGTGACTGTACGATGCCTATATGTATCACTCTTTGGACCGCTTAAAACAAAAGCTATTGATAGCTATTACGTGAAAACTTCATATTTAGGAGTTTTGTGAAATAATACTATAAAGTCATTGTCAGTTTAAAATGATCTAAGTTCCAAAGCATTCGGTTGCTTTGAAAAATCACGATGAAAAAATACATATTTTATGATAAGTTCTCCTGAAGAAAAAATAAAATTCTTGCAAGCCTATTTCAAAAAATAATAAGCTCCAACAGAAGATGAGATTTTAAAACACTGGCTTTAATGACAAAAAATGCATAATCGCGCAATTAGTTTTACCATGAACGTGATTCAGACTTATGAATCTATCTGGCTCAGTGGTTAACACGCGCGTTATTTATTAAACCAACTCAAATGACGTCGGTCCGATTCCCACCATTGCGAAAGGATTATCTGGTGTAAGGGCTGAAGAATTTAGCTTCTTCGATTTTGCAAAATTTCTGCATAAATACGGGAAAACCTGGGTCGGACGTTTTTGAAATAAACGGAATTTCTGACTACGGAAAATCTGTGAGAATATGGTAGTTAAAAAAACGGGCAGCTTTAAAAATAGGAATTTCGTTAAAAGACGTTCTTTTAACGAAATTTCTTTTCAGAAATTTTTCAGAAATTTCACGTTCTTTTCAGAAATTTTCCGTGAATTCACACCACTTAGTTTTATCAGTGTGGAGTTGCTTCCGGAGGAATTTTGAACTCTGATAGTGTTGCAACCGAGGATAGGTGATTTTTTCTCACCACCTGCTTCAGAACTCCGAGGTCCCGCTCTGTCACTTTACGTGGGTTACCAGGTTGCAGTCGCTGTTGTTGCTCATAGCGTCTCCACTTCACAATAACATCACTTATAGTTGATCGCTTGATTTTCCGAACTGACTGGTTTCGAAGATGGTATCCACGCGGCCACGCTGAAAGTCACTGAGCTTTGCCATATTGCCCATTATATATTTACTGAGCTTTGCCATATTGCCCATTATATATTCACTGAGCTTTGCCATATTGCTCTTACGCTTGCCCATGATATTTTCCATGCCACGTACGTCTTTTTAGTCCTGTATGGCCCATAGCTGTGACGTATACGAGCAAATCCACTACTCAAAATGGTGTCCGGATACTTTTGATCATGTAGTGTACCTGTGGTTTGGGTTTGGACTCAGTCCCGGTGACTTTAGGGCACTTAGCACATCTTTGTTCCGCTTATTAGTTCTTGGTGATAAATTTCAGAGATCGCATGGGATGGAGCGGAATCGCCATCCTATGGCGTCCTTAGTCTCTTTAATTTGCCCTGTTATTAGTTTATTGGGCTCATTAATTGGTCGGTACAATTCTTTATTTCGTTAAGGGTCCAACTACCTCTCAGTGCTTAATATTAGTTTCTTCCATTGCTGACGAGAATAACAAATTAACTTACAGAACTCCGGTATCTGAAATCCACTAGCTGTCTTTTCATTTTTGTTATACCTTAGACCGGTGCGTGTTTGGTAAACACAGATCACATTCTAGGACTTATTACTCATCAAACGACCTCTGTGTGTCTGTTATTGTTTATTTTGATGAGATATATTCCACTCCTCATCCAAAGAAGAATTACTTCATCGAGAAGGAATGTCGTGCATATGATTTCAAAAGACGTACTAAATAAATAATGCCTGTTTTTAGCACATGGTATCAGAGTACATAAATGCGAGGTATGCCACCCTCTTGCTGCAACAGACACAACGCGCCCAGAAAGAGAAGCAGAAAAGCTAGTATCTTGGTCTATGATTTCTCAAATTTTCCGCACTTGCACTAGAAGATAAATTACTTTATGTATTGGAGTCAATTTTCTTCTGAAATAGTTCCATAATGTTTTAGATGTGTTCAGTCCTTTAAAAATGTGGCGACCAGCATGTCCATGATACACAAGAACGGCTTACTGACACTGTTGATCAATTGTTCTCTGTGTGGTCTCGAATTATCATGCTAAAATGTAGCGCTTACCCCTGGAGTTTTATGACTCTAAAAAGTCATAAAACTCCAGGGGTAAAAATGAGCAATTACCCCTGACCTGTTTAAATTAACCTCGATGACTATAAATGTGGCGCTTATTGCGTGACTGTCGTAAGAGATGACGTCCTACACCAGGATTTGTGCCGTAGGCGCTGAATGGTGGTCAACGATAAAAGATGTAAGAGCTATTCCGACTATACACGCGAGTGCAGGAATCGTTTTGTACTTCACAAATGCGGTTCTCATAGCTGAAGACCATATTTCTCCATTCCATATAACACTTACCTCGTTCGTTTCACAACTGCAGTTCGGCGTAGTATGGCTGCGAGCGACCTGCAGAGCAGAGGGCGCTTCCGTCGCACATCAACTTGGGGCAGGTGTTGGTGATGGTACTGGTAGATAATAGCAATGTCACGTCAGACGTTCTGTCACCGGTTATCTGCAGGGCAGGCATGTTTCTCATATTTATATTCACCAGCCGAGTTTTCCAATCATTCCGTTTCGTAATAATTCCAGTACTCATGAAAGAGATACGGGATTACGCCATATAATACAAATTTTGAAGATGACAATCCGATTTTTGGCGTAAATGTGACAAGGATGGTAAGTCAGATAATTTTTGAAAACTTGAAAATTTTCATCGTCCTGGAGCGGGACTCGAACCCGCGTCTCCCAGAAAACGCCTAGGTATGCTAACCACTACACCACCCGGATTGTCATCTTCAAAATTTGTAATTCCAGTACTACCGAATCCTGAATGACGACGTGATACACTTTCCCACGTCCACTACTGCCAGCAAAGGCCAACTGTTCGGCAATAACTGCCAAATGCGTTTCAGTTCGTTGCGTAGATTACATTGTTTCACACCAACGTATGACACGAACTCCTTCAAACTTCTTGTACTGAGTTAGCATCCATCTACAACGTACAAACTACATTGCCCTTTGACAGGGAATACAATGGACACTTTTATCAACAACAATCTTCCCTACAATAGCAAAATTCGTTTCATCTGGGGCATTTGAAATACGGCCAGACGGGCGATTTCCCTTATTTTTCCTAGGTAACTGTCCCGCACTTCTGCACTAATGTGCATAAGCGTAGCATTTCTCCTTCGGGATAGGAAATCTTTTGATGAGGAGTCTATTCCGGACTGTATACTTTATACTTTCTAATCCAATGAACGTACAATGCATTTTAATGAAAACATTGGTGTCTACTTTTTTACCAACATGTTATTACTTCCTTTTTCTAGCAACGTATGACCAAACAGAAGCCATAAAGTGGACCAACGAGAATGTGGATGCATTTGGTGGAGATGTTTCTCGCATCACGCTGTTTGGGGAACGCGCTGGGGCTATATCCGTGAGCCAGCATGCCTTATCGCCACTTACCAAGGATTTATTCCAGAGAGCCATAATGGAAAGCAGTACTGCCGCTTACTTACTTGCCGAAAACAACAACCGAAAACTGAAATCAAGCGAAAGACTAGCGGAGGCGCTGGGATGCGCCAACGACTCGGTGACGATAAAGACCCATCCTAAAGTTATCGTCGATTGTCTGAGAAACGAGGACGCTGCTACTCTTGCAAAGGTAGACGGAAACACAGTCCAAGAAGTCTTCGTATTCTTCCTTCCCCAATACGGAGATTCGTTTTTGCCCGTGATTCCCAGAGTGTCAATCATTGAGGGGAACTTCAAGGACTGTGACTTACTTATAAGCAACGACGCTGATGAAGGTTCGATTACACTTGACGGAGCTTTTCCTGAAGTTTTTGGTAAAAACGGAAAGAAAAGAGAACATCCACGTCCCTGTAAAGGCAAAGGTCGTCGGCTATTAAGTGAGGTTCTCCTAGCATTGGAAATAAATGCCGACTTAACAGAGAAGATAGTCAGTTTCTACATAGGCAAAGTTAGTGGTGATTGTAACGAGGTGATCAGGCAAGTTTATACTGCGCTAGAGAACTACAAACTCCTTTTTCCTGTCGTCTACACTGCAGAAAAGAGTGCGCAGCAAGGGAATACCGTCTATTACTATTTCTTTACAGACAGGCCTAGCACCACTTCTTACTCAGAATGGATGGGGGTGGTGCATTTCAAAGAAGTTCAGCTTGTTTTCGGCAAACCTCTTCTTGAAAAAAAACTACACAGAAGAGAAAATATCACTGCGCATGGAGATGGTAAAATTGTGGACAAATTTCGCTAAAACTGGGTAAGTTTACAAACTTCTGTTCCATCCGTGTTATATGTTATTGCAAAGTTAGCATCACTTCATGGAATTTTTTTTAGGCTTTTAACGACAACGGTATGCAACTCTGATGGGTACAAACTGCCTATCGCTCCTGCTTTGCTGCCAGTGGTTCCAGGAAGTGAACATTACTAGCGTTCTGGAATAAAGGCACCACCCATGCCTTATCTCAATCTCGAACCCGGGCCCAACTTGAGCGATTGATCAGAAGCTCGCGCCTCAGACCACTCGGCCAGGAGGGAAAGGGACATCGACTTCTAATAATGATAATGTTTTCTTCGTGAATGCTTCTCAAGTTCAAAAGAATGAGGTATAATTTTAATATACTCAAGTAATTAAGGCAAGTTTCAATAAATAGTGCTCATTTTAATGTAAACAGCCAACCGACTAGGACCTGGTTAGCGGAGCAAGAATGAAACATAACTTCAGACAGCAGTTGTGACACTGGCAAACATTAATGAAAGAAAAACACCTTGCACTGCAGCTGCCGTCGGCATTTTCTGCGAACAACACTTAGCTCCGCCGTGTGTTGTCCCACACGTAAGTTACCATATCACGCTCACACAGTCTGACGCAAAGTCAAAGTTGCTTTGAATCTACACCGTTATTTAAATGGTTATTCCTTTCCAACACTTCAGTCTGCTTACATCAGTAAGCCAGGGCATTTAATTTCGCCTAAGAAGTGCGCTAACGATGTAGACAGTTTTGTTTATATGATTAGTGACTTTACCACTAAATCTCACAGTAAAACTATACACCGAAGAGCCAAAATATTATGGCCAGCGTGTCTTTGTGGAAATCGAAGCAACCGCAGGTAAAGGTCGGCACGTGTGAAAGTCATGAAGCGGTATAAAGAAAACCTGATACTGAGCTCTATTAATCCCCATTGTTCTTGTTCTTCAGATGAAAAATGCAGCGGACTAAAGCGAGCTTGGAAAAGACCAAAGTAATGGCCACACGACTGGATCAGAGCATTTCCGGGACGGCAAGGCTTGTGCGGTGCTCACGGTCAGTCGTAGTTTGTACTTTCAAAAAGTGGTCCGAGGAGGGCAAACCAGGAACTACCGGCAACGTGTGGGCCAACCACGCCTCATCGATACTGGACTGGAGGTGAACCAAAGCTATCCCGTGTGGTATGAACCAGCAGAAGGGATACTGTGGCGTAACTCGCTGGTAATTTGAATGCTGGTAACGGAAGTAATGTATTACAACACCCAGTTTATCGAACCATCCTGAAAATGGGGCTGCGTATCCGCAGGTCACTCCGAGTGCCCATGCTAACCTCGGTTCACAGTCGAAAGTACCTTCCATGGACATACGAGCATCAGAACTGGACCTTGAATGATTGGAAGAAGGTCGTCTGGTACGATGAATATCTTCCTGTTGCACCATGTGGAAGGCAGGGTTCGCTTGCGTCGTTTACCTGGGCAAGTGTTAGCACCTGAATGCACCGTAGAATCAAAACAAACCGCTGGAAGAAGTCTAATGTTTTGAGCAATGTTCTGCTGGAAAACATCGGGTCCAGTAATTCACGTGTAGAAACTATGACGTTTACTAATACCTAAATACCATTGTAAACCAGACACATCCTTTCATTGCAACGGTATTCCTCTCTAGTGGTGCCTTCTTTCAGAAGGATAATGCACCATGCCACACTGCCCGGATTGTTCTAGAATGGTTCGCGAAACATGAGGGGGACTTCTAGATTTTGCCCTGGCATCCAAATTCCCCAAACATCAATCCAATCGAGCATCTGTGGTTTGTGTTGGAACCACAAATTCGATCTGCGGCGGTTCAACCGTGTTACCTACAAGAATTAAAGGATCTGCTGGTATCGTTCCAGATACCGCAAGACACCATTAAAAATATTGTAGCGTCCATACCTGCTGCATAAGAATTCAAATACACTGGCGAAAAGTGAAAAAAGAACACCAAGAAGGGGACGTCTGATACCAATGAAATTTATACAGCATAATAACGGAATACAGAGGATAACGTGATCAAAACATTATGGCAAAATACAGCTGTATTTGCTGGTAAACTGAAAAATAACATTTCCATGTAACATGATTAGTATGAGGTTGAACCGCCATGAACTGCGTCACACTGTGCAATTCTGGCATGGAGTCTGTCGTACAGATGTTGGATGTAAGTTTGCGGTATTGAGTTCCAAGCATCCTCAACCTGGACGCGTAAATCGGGGATGGTCGTGGCTGGCCGTGGAGACCGGATAAGTCGTTGTCCTACAAAATCCCACACGTGCTCAATGGGGGACAAATCCGGTGAACTTGCAGGAAATGGAAGTTGTCTCAGACCCTGAAGTGCATGTTGCGTTGCACGTGCCGTGTGTGAGCGTGCGTTATCTTGTTGGAAACCACCACGATGGACCGACCTTACAAATGGCACAACAACGGGCTGAATTATGTTGTTGATGTAGGAGGTGCTGTTTAACGTACCCGTTACAAACACTAGTTGTGTACGGGAGCGATAGCTGATCGCTCTCCACACCAGGAGACCAGGTGTAGGCCCTGTGTGTCGTTGGCGGATGCAAGAAGGCTGGAGACGCTCCCCTGTGCGTCTGCGACCACACATACGGCCATCGGAGGCTCCCAAGCAGAATCTGCTTTCATCGCTGAACACGACAGATCGCCATTGCGTTTTCCAGTGCAGACGTTGGCGACATCACTGCAGCCGTTCCTGACGGTGGGCTGGAGTCAGAGGTACACATGCCAGAGGCACACGTGCACGTAGTCCTGCATCCAGTAGACGGTTGCGGATTGTTCGCACAGTTACCTCAAGTGCAACGGCAGCTCGGATTTGCGTCGCAGTGGATGTTCTGCTTCACAACGCCGCTCTTCTTATGCGTCGGTCGGTCCGCTGATCAGTCCGTCTGTGACTCGCGGTTCCACGTCTTCTCGTGTGGGAATGTTCCTCGGACCATCTACGCCACCATCGTACCACCACCGATACTTCCCGTCCAATTCGCTCCGCAATACGACCACCCGGCCTCGCGGAGTCCGACTAGACGACCTCGCTCAAAGTCCGATAACTGCTGAAATCGTACACGTCTTTCATGTCCAGGCATTGCAGCTTCTTCAGGGTCTTTGCTCGTGTCCGTACGCCGACGACTGATTATGTTCACTTCGCTGTACTCCTTAAATACCACCGACTATAATTTGCATATTATGCCGTGCTGTGGCGTAAGCGCTCACCGGTTGGTCCCGAAATTAACATCACATCTACATAAACTGGACCCCATTAACATTTGTAAATTTCATGATCGTCCGCCAATTTTTTCTTGGTGTTCTTTTTTCACTTTCCGCCAGTGTATTTCTGCCGCGGCAGACGGATCTTTCTCAGTATTTTGCCTTAGCTGATGATTTAATTTACTATACAAATATTTATGGAGACGTTTTCAGCAAGATCACAAAACCGATGATTAGTTACTTTTCACTGAATCATCGAAATGTTGTTTTAAAACTGTCCTTCACAATGACAAGAAGCGTCCAACCATACTTTTTTCTTACTCTGTGAACATGAAAGAAACTTATGACAATATAAAAAACCATTAGACAAAATAAAATACAGGAAGTACAGTTGGAATGTACGCGGTGAATTGAAGGATACAGCTATCTTTGTGGGATTCAGTTACGATACACTAATTATTGTTGTTTCATGTGTAAATGGGATAATCTGTCCAAGATCAAGCAGTACTTGGTGAAACAGTGGGGAAAACATCAGAACTGACTCAAGTGAAAAATATGTTTTTAATGATCAATTATTTCATGTTGCTAAGAATGCTTCCAGAAGGTTTTGATCCGGAGACCTTGGGGTCCACTGTATGGTCCCGAACTGAAAGGTGTGTCCCTCGATCAGTGCCTGGGTTGTTGCAGCCCGATGGGGCGGCGCATTGTTCTGTTGAAGCAGACCATCGGCCGCAGGATACTCGAAGGCCATGAAAGCCCATAGGTGATCAGCCAGCACATGCTGGTAGAGCACAGCGGTTAAGGACTTCTCCATACACATTAAAGGACCTAGTGTGTCCCATGAGAAGGCTCTCCAAACCATCACAAAGCCACCACCACCTTGAACAGCGCCGACCTGGTACAGCAAGGCCATGGTCTCATGCTGTTCACCACTACCTTGAACAAATTCGTCCTGGTACAACAGGGCCATGGCCTCATGCTGTTCAGCCACCTCTCCCGTCAGCTCGGTATAGCTGAACAAGTTAGTAAAATCATGCAATGCATTGATTATGATACGCTTTCCAACATACCAGAAATTATTACTCAAGTCATGAGGATAATGGCTGTGGAATAAATCTCGCTCCTGTGTCCTGCCCTTTGACATCATTTCGATGATATTCAACAGAACCGGTTCAGTATACAAGAATAATATACTAAAGTTTTGTCGCAATAGAAGTAGTTTTACGCAAGTTATGAGAATAATGGCTGTGGAATAAATCTTGCTTTTGTGCAATGACCTTTGACCCCCCATTTCATTGATATTCAACAGAACCGGTTCACTACACCTCCAGAACAACATGATAACGTTTTGTCGCAATCGGAACATTTTTAGGTACGTTATGATGCACAAGGGCAATGAAATGGATCCCACTGCAGTGTCCTGAACTTTGACCCCATTTTGCCCATTTTCAATAGGATTCGTCCCCAGTGGTTTCTTACCAAATACTAAAATTTCATCGAAATCGAATCATTTTTACGCAAGTTATGACACATAAGGGCAATAGAATAAATCCCGCTCTTATGCCCTGCCTGACCTTTGACCCCATTCGCCCATTTTCAATAGGGTTCGTGCCCAGGTGATTCCCTATTACATACTAAAATTCCATCGAAATCGAACCGTCTTTACGCAAGTTATGACGCATAAGACGAATGGAATGGATCCCGCTCCTATGTCCTGACCTTTGACCCTGTTTCCCCCATTTTCAATAGGGTTCGTCCCCAGGTGGTCCCTTACGACATACTAAAATTTCGTCGCAATCGAACCATTTTCACGTGAGTTATCGTGCGGACGGATGGACGGACAAAGCTGGAGCATATACGCTTCTTCAACGTACGGTTGGAAAGCGTAAAAAATGGATACATCTGGCCACAAGCCCGGGGCTACTCTGCAGAGGAAAAAGGGATACATCTGGCCACAAGACCCGGGGCTATTCTGTAGAGGACAAAGGGATACATTTGGCCACAAGACCCTGGGCTACTCTGTAGAGGAAAAAGGGATACATCTGGCCATAAGACCCGGGGCTACTCTGTAGAGGAAAAAGGGATACATCTGGCCACAAGACCCGGGGCTACTCTGTAGAGAAAAAAGGGATACATCTGGCCACAAGACCCGGGGCTACTCTGTAGAGGAAAAAGGGATACACCTGGTCACAAGACCCGGCGCTACTCTGTAGAGAAAAAAGGGATACATCTGGCCACAAGACCCGGGGTTACTCTGTAGAGAAAAAAGGGATACATCTGGCCAAAAGACCCGGGGCTACTGTGTAGAGTAAAAAGGGATACATCTGGCCACAAGACCCGGGGCTACTCTGCAGAGGTTTAGTTTTGATGCTCCCGACACCAGGCAGGACGTGATGACGGAGGATGAGCAGTCAACAGTGTCACACGAGTAGGGCGTCGTCTCCCGTAGCCCAGGGTATGCAGCGTGTGCCGTACCGTTCGCTCGCTGACGCTGCTCGGGCCGTCGCCATTTAACTTGGATGGGATTGCGAAGAAGTCTGTCTGTAAGAGCCTGGATAGTCTATGTCCACCCCGGTCACCAATGGCGTGTGGACGGCCACTGCTTGACCTGTGGGCGGTGCTACTTCCGTCGAGGTATACTCGCGGTACACCCTTCATACGGTTGCCCTTGGTAACCCTAACGTTCTTTCCAGTTGGGCAACTTTGATCATTGACGACAATGCGTCTATGATCAAAGTCGCTCAGATCATCACGTTTACCCACGTTCGTCGATTGCGATACACTTTTGGGAAGCACTGCTGTCTGCCTCCTAATCGCTTGCATTCCGTTTGATGCTGTTCCACTTTACGCGGGGGATACCCATGTAAACTGCCCATCACCTCACCCCTATCTGTAATGTTTTGTCTTCTGAGTGTAAGTTTCAGTTCAGATGAAAACACTGAACGTAAGATGATTTAAGAAGGAACTTCCCTTTTAATGGAGTCGACCTCAGACTGAAATATTTTTAAAACCAGCATTTCTGGTTATTTACTGAACAAAAAATAATGCGTATTTTTCTTCAAGTCGGCAGACATCTAGAAATTATTTGGCAAGGTTAACATGCCGGAAGCAGGAACGATGTGTAACGTTATGGGAAACTTCCACTTTAGCACTGTTCATGAACAAGGCAACTTCTTCCACCAATGTAATACAATGGCAAAAGGAAAAGAGGAGGGTTCTGATAACAATCTCTAGGACAACTTCATTGTGTCAGATAATAATACTGCCGAAAACACAGTGCCGTTTCACACCACACATCATATCTACTAATGATTTAATTGCGGTTCCGAAGGTCAACAGCTGTAATTAAACGACACACAAATGCTATAGAACGCGGAGCACGAAATATTTGTCACATATTTTATGACTTCATCTCGACACACACACAAACAAACGAAATGTCTGCAAAGAAATACAATACATGTGATTTTTGTTAGTAAAGTTGGACACAATGATTTCATAAGTTAGCTAGAATTAATGGCTTGCTGAAATAAACGTTTCATCTCCTTTCATGGGACTTCTAAACTCAGGGGTAGGTACAAAAATGTTAATGTCGATACACTGAAGCCAGTAGATTAAAATTATGTTACAGCATCACCGCAGTTATATTCTGTAAGAAAGTTCTACGTCCGCTATCGGATGGGATGTTTATTTGTTTATTGAGTATTTGAGAAATAGAATCGTAACCAGTGGTGAATCCAGCAGGGGCCACTATACCGATTCAACCCCCCAGCAGACTTTTTTCTATTAAATGCACCAGATCGTAACAACTATTGTAAAATGCACATATTTTCCTAAATTTTTTTTTATAACAAGTAGCAATTGAAATTTGCTGTGAATTTCGAGATTAAATGTTCTGTTCTATTAATAGCTTAATCGGTAACAAAAAGAAAAAAAAACTAGAAGTTCAGAGACAGGGAAAGCTCATAGCGGAAATGGAAAGAGATTTTGATTGATTATGAAAAGCAGTGGGTGTGTTTTATTCTGTTCTTTAGTATTGTCTGGTATCATTAGCAATTTGGAACGCGTAATGTCGCCGTGCGGAGAGGACTTGGGTGTGTGCGCAGATCCGTAGCTACCCGGGGGTGAGGGGGAGGAAGGTAGGACGGTTTCCCTTCTAAAATGGTCATTCCAGGGGCGTAAATTCATACTCTGGACAATGTAAAAAAACAGAAATTGTAACTAAAAAACGAAGTTACAATATTCAATAGTTTCTTTTTAAAGACTTTAGTTAGTCTCATACAGTATTTCTATGCAGGTAATCAGGGTACAGAGTAACATATTATGAGGTGTGAACGTCTTATACCCATTAAGGGAATGTTCCAGAACAGTGAATGGAGACGTAGAAAACCGTATACTGATATCCCTAACCTCCATGACCTTTCCGAACATGTTGAAATGAAGAGCTAACTAATCATTTATGCTCTGTCGCAGAAAGTTCTCCGAGCGTTTATCTTTGAAAAGAATTTTTCCTAGCTTCTGCCTATCTGCCAGAATCCTAAAAGCTTCTGCTTATTGTTACGTTCACTATCCGATAATACTCATTCATTCTTCATTTCTGTCGAGTGTTGTGCTGTATGCATTCATTTTACTTAGTAATTACAATCTGTGGCTATTTGGTATTTACCTAGCTTTACATTTTTACTAAAATTATGTCAAAAATCCGAAGTGCAATTTTTGAACGATCATAACATTTTTGTACAACGGCGGTGTCCGAGAAAGTAAAACCCACGTATTATTTGAGTGGAACTCGAAGGGAGCATAACTCCCTATCGTATAAGAAAAGGTTGCTACGGTCCTGGGTGGGTGTAAAGATACACTATCTACTAACAACTAATTGGACACCCCTGCAATCCATGATATCTGCGGTCCTGATAAACGTCAAGGCCACCGCCGTTAAATATCGTATGGGAAACAACAACGCAACCAGTCGCATGCAAGATGCCACGCAGTTCGAAGCTCTCTGATTTCGAGAAAGATGTAATCGTCGGGTATCACAGAAATGGCCGATCCATTCGTGACATATCCAGCGAGTTGAAGTACCCAAAATCGACAGTAGCCTACGTGATTGGAAAGTGGAAGATGAGAGGTAACTGTCGGAATGTGCCCCAACCCGGCAGACCCACAAAACTGGGAGTGATAGACCGACGGGTGCTGGCCAGAGAAATTCGGAAGAACCGCACCAAATCGATAGGCCACATCCGCGAGGAGTTTCAACAGGCATCCGGGAATGTTCTTTCGATGAATACCATCCGAAAGGAAGCCCATCTGCTCGGTTATCATGGACGTGCTGCCGTCCACAAGCCTTTGATGACCAAGTCCAAGAGCGCTGCTCGGCCAACGTGGTGCAAAGAACGTCGACAGTGGACCGTTGAACAGTGGAAACAGGTTCTCTGGAGCGACGAATCAAGGTTCACCCTATACCGTTCGGATGGCAGGGTCTGGGTTTGGCGTCTGCCTGGACAACGCCTGCTACCGGAAGGTATTGTGCCAACTGTGAAGTTCGGCGGCGGTGGAATTAAGCTATGGTGGTGTTTCTCCTGGTATGGCACGGGACCCTGGGTTGCAGTTCCTGGTAAACTCAACGTATAGACCTTCTGCACCATTTTGGATGACCATGCGCTTCCTACGTTGTGGCAGTTTTACGGGGTGGACCCATGTTATATTCAGGATGACAATGCCACCTGTCAGGTTGCGAGGTCCACCATGGCTTGGTAGGGTGACAATGGTTGTTAATTGAATGGACTGGCCTGCACAAAGCCCGGATCTTAACCCTATCAAGCACCTCTGGGACGAGTTGGAGCGTCGATTTAAGGGGTGCCATTACCGTCCGAAATGGGTGAAGGAACTGACATGTCTTCTCCAAGCCGAGTGGGATAAAATACCGCTAGCCGTCGTACAACGCCTGGTTGAGAGAATGCCCCGGAGGGTCGCAGCTGTAATCGCCGCTTGTGGAGGCTCCACCAACTATTAAAGGTGAATAACCTTCCGTTTTCCTTTGCTATCACAGGTGTCCAATTACTTGTTGGTAGATAGTGTAGTTTGAGTGAGATAAAGCAGAGGTTCCTATCTCGATTGAGCCAGAAACAAAACCATGTAAAGATGTTTCCAACTGTCCTGCTTTCTGTCTTGTTTAGAGGAGTTTGCAATTTTTCTTCCATCCCTTCTGGTTTTTCCACCCACAAATTATTCAACTTGATGTACGAATGTTAGCTTCGTTGGCTTCGTTTCGTCATACTTTATACTGCGTTGGCTTCGTTTCGTCATACTTTATACTGCGTTGGCTTCTTTTCGTCATACTTCGAGAAAGGGTAGAACAGAAAATGTTCACTCCGAATGCTAGCCATTAGCCATGGTCAGGTGATGCGCAACATATTCTAGTTCCTCCTTAACAAATGCCGACCCCGCCTACTCGTGGTGCATCCTGTGCCCACTTATAATGAATAAACTCTTCTTACCAGCTGCTAAGCTAATTATAGTGAATAAAGCTTTTAACTAAGCTAGTAATGTTTTATAATGCTTCTACTACTGAATTATATGCTTGTACTAAGCTTCAAATAGTGAATTCAAATGGTTGTTGTTACTAGTTAATTAAGATCATGAATAAAGTCACCTGCTAGTAGTGTAGTAATAGTATTGAACAAACTTATAACTGGTAGTAATGTTGTAGCAGTAATTAGGATGAATAAAGTCTTAACGCTGGTTGTTAATGATAATCAACTAATAACATAAACCTAACAGCCAGACAGAGATCTGACAAAAACTATGAATTGAGAAAGACGTACTTACGACAAAGCTCTTTTATTATATAACTCTGGAATCATCCAACGCACACACACAACTCGTTTCACAATAATGAAGAATCAAACTAATCACATAGAACGAAGCTCTCAATACAACAACAAACTCTCTCCTTCACATAAACCAACGCTCTCCGTACAACAACAAACGCTCTCCGTACAACAACAAACGCTCTCCTCGGGTATCGTTGAACGCGCCTATTTATACTGGCTACCACCACGTCATGACTTACACTCATTGCCAGATCTCATTCAGCGGGTGAAATAACATCTCGTTCAGTAAGAAGATAATTTACATAGTAAAATAAAATAACCAGAGATAGTAAAATCAAAAGGAAAGTGAATATAGAGTATACGTTACATCATCTCCCCCTTAATTTTTTTTTTTTTCCGAAAAACCTATCAATTTTGGAGTGTAAGTCTTACACTTCGTTGATTGACGTTTCTCGACCTCTTTTTTGTTTTGTTGTTTGGTGGCAGCAGTATTTACAATATCAAACTTGGCATGACAAAATCAAGAAATCTGTATTCGTATGTGAAACTTGTATTTTTGAACAAAACAAACCTGCATCGGCATACCTTCCTTTTATTCTGCCTAGCAGGAATCACTTTTTTAATTTCAAATTACGTTCTTATTATTCGTTGAATACACACCAACTGTATCAGCAGCGAAGATTGCCTGGAGCTGCCTAACAGTAACAATTTTATTATTTTACCCCTAAGCACATAGATATATAAAAAAATTTGGATTAGTAGATGGACATAAAAGAAATATAAAAAAAAACACATATATACACAAAAAAGAATGCATAGGCCCACACGAAAAAGAAATTCTGACACGCCAACTGGTCGTGCAGGAAAAACAACAACCGGAGAAAAGAACCTGTCACGAGAACTTACTTATCTCGAGGACGCATAAAAAACTCTAGTACGATAACGTTTTCCAGGCCTAATCGGACTGGTAAATTCAGGTGGCTTAGATCTTTTCAAGGACTTGAATGGATCTGGAACATTGGTCTGCTGTCGGTCAAGAAATCCCGGCGGCTGACGGGAACGGTCAGGAATGGCTGAAATCCGTCGGTCCAGAACGGTCAGGAATGGCTGAAATCCGTCGGTCCGGAACGGCTGAAGTCTGTGGGTCCGGAAATCCCTGCGGCTGATAAGAACGGCCAGGAACGACTGAAATCTGGCGGTCCGGAAATCCCTGCGGCTGAGAGGAACCGTCAGGAACGGCTGAAGTCCGTCGATCTGGAACGGCCGAAGTCTGGCGGTCCGGAAATCCCTGCGGCTGATAGGAACGAGCACCCCCAGGCTTTTGATATGGAGTCCCTTTGTGCTGGGGCCCGTGGTGTCCTTCCAGTATTCTTTTGGACGGACGTGGCTCCGGCCACATCGTTTGCTTTCGCTTACGCCCTCGTGGCATGAGAGTAGCAGCAGGCATCGGCCCTGTTTGCCCTGAGCGTAGGTTCCAGGGGTGAAACCCGGGCGGATGCAAGGATCGCTGCCTTCGTCGCTGTTGCGGCGAAGCAGATTGGGGAGATAAGTTACGTTTTCGCCCAGCTTTTGGTGGTTCTGGACGGTTTGTAATATTCAAATTATGGTTCATAACTGATAAATCAGAAATGTCCGAAGCCTCTGAGTCGCTGCTGTAATTCAGTGGTCGTGCAGGGCGATGTTTATTTTTGCCTATAGGAATACTTTCTGACGAGGTATTCAAGGAAGTAGGAGCCTGCGTTGGTGCAGAGTTATCAGGAAACGGCGCAGCAATAGTCTTGGCAATGATTGGAGGGAAAGGAACGATACTAGTATTCGAAGAACTTGATTCGAGCCTTGGTCTCATGGGAGAATCAGGTTGCGTGTTTGGAAACCCGTCTTGAGGAGGGGAGGGCGAAGAAAAAATCACTAGAGATTCTTCAAAAATGTTTGTTGGTTCGTCCAAAATTTCTGGAGGTTGATCGTGAGATATAGACTCTTGAGTCTGTGGAACAGAAGGTTGAGTAGGGTTGATTATGAAATCGATATTCCGTTCATGATACTTGCGACACTGAGCAACGTGTACGTATTGAAATTGATTGTCAGGTTTTTCAAGAACAATGTTATTTTCAAACACATTTGCCACCCGATATGGACCTTCGTAGCTGGGTGCAAATTTCTTCACTAAAGTATGCGAAACAGAAGACTGGAAGTGCGTTTCCACGAGAGTGAGATCTCCAACGACAAGATCTGGTTCCCTACGCCTAGTATTATAATATCGTGCTTGAGCCGCTTGTGCTCCTAGCATTGCAACACGAGCTTTTTCTGCCATGATTCGTACTGATTGCGGAGTTGGTCGCTGGTTTAGTTCGTCGATAATCCCCGTTAAATTTTCAAAAGGGGTTTTAATTTTGCGACCCAGGAAAAGTTCTGCAGGAGTAATTTTAGTAGATTCGTGGACAGACGAGCGGAGGGCGAACGAAAAAAGCTCCAAATGGTCATCCCATCGTTCATGATGACCCATTACAAATGTAGCAATCATTTTCACTAGCGTGCGGCTTACTCGTTCCGCAGGAGTACTCTGGGGATGATATGGGGAAATGAATTTATGCTTAATGTGTAGTCTCGCACACATTCTTTCAAAAATGTCAGAAATAAATTGAGGACCATTATCCGAAACTACTTTATTAGGTGCACCATATCTAGAGAATACCTCATTAACTAATACATTACAAATAACTTCTGCCGTAGCGGCTTTAATGGGAAAAACTTCAACCCATTTAGAAAAATTATCAGTTAGTACTAAAACGTAACGAGCTTTGTTTTTAACAGATAAAGGATAAGGTCCCAATAAATCTATTGAAATAATATCAAAAACATGAGAACTTGAACTAGATTTCAAGTGACCGGCCGGTCTTACATTACGGTAATTATTAATCTGACACAAGTGACATGATTGAACGTATGCGAGCACACTTTGGTACATGCCAGGCTAATAGGCAACATCCCGCAATTTACAACGGGTCTTGCGAATACCTAAATGGCCTGCAAGAGGTTTGCCATGAAATTCGTTTAAAAGGGTCATTCTAAGGGTTCGCGGAATACATGGGCGAAACTCTGCCCTAGTAGTCCTAGATTTTGTATAGTAAAGAAGACCCTCTATGACTTCAAAATGCTGTGACCTTCCAGCCAGAGAAGGACCACTTTGTAGGGGCGAACCAGCAAGCAAAAAATTATAGATATCCCCAAAATCTGGATCATTTATTAATTCTGCCATTATCTGCTCTCTGGATGTTATATCAGCTATTAGAAGTAAAGGCTGACATCCAGGAGTAGTTTCTGTGGGGACCCCACAAATCGGAACGCGAGACAATGCGTCCGGTAATTGATTCTTATGACCTGGCTGATAGGAAATTTTGATATTGCTCTCTTGAACCTTCAGAGCCCACTTCATAAGTCTTTGAGATAGGTGCTTAGCAGAATTCAAATACTGAAGGGCAGAATGATCCGTAATTATGTTAACTGTCAATTCGTTAAGATAACATTGAAATTTGTTAAGAGCATACACAACAGCAAGACATTCACGTTCCGTAGCTGAATAATTGCGTTCAGCTTTGACTAAAGTACGAGACGCAAAAGCTATTGGATGCCCAGCTTGTGACAAAACGCAACCAAGACCAACTCCGGATGCATCAGTATAAATAACAAATTCCTTAGTATGATCCGGGAAAGCCAACACCGGAGGCTGAGTCAACGCAGACTTCAGTGTTTCGAATGCAGCGTTAGCCTCAGGTGTCCAAACAAACTTCTTGTATTTACGTTTTAAAGCATACAATGGCTCACAGATTGTAGCATAAGCGGGGACGAACTGCTGATACCATCCGGTCATTCCCAGAAAGCGTGATAGTTCTTTTGCTGTTTTAGGCCGAGGAAAGTCAACAATAGGCCTAATTTTTTCATTATCAGTAAATAAGCCGTGGGGAGTGATTTTCAACCCCAGATATACAATATCGTCCCTCGCTATCCGGCATTTACTAGGTTTTAACGTCAAGCCAGCATTGTATATGAGTTGGAACACCTGTTTGAGCAGAGAAAGGTGCTCGTCAAAGGTCTCGGATGTAATAATAATGTCATCCAAATATACATGCACATGGGGACCCAGGACAGGTCTGAGAACCGTATCCATAAGCTTTTGGAAAGTAGCAGGTGCAGAAGCTAGTCCAAAAGGCATACGTAGGTATTCATAAGCCCCAAAAGGAGTCACAAAGCCTGTTTTATCGACAGAGTCCGGATGTACTGCCACCTGCCAATATCCACTCGCCAAATCCAAGGTTGACATCCATTTGGTTGACGACAGGTCATTTAAAATATGTGACATGACAGGTAGTGGATAATTGATCGTTTTTGTGACTTGGTTGAGCTTGCGGAAATCTGTCACGAAACGAAATTCATTGGGTTGTTTCTTTGGAACCAAAAAGGCAGGAGCAGCCCAGGCGCTTGTTGATTCCCTTATTATGCCCTGTTTAATCATTTCAGAAATTTGACGTTGCATTTCCTGTTTCTTATGTGGAGCACAAGGGTAAGGTTTTGTCGCAATCGGTTTCGAACCATCAGTGTCAATGACATGATAAACCACCTGTGTGAAACCAGGTTGATCTGAAAATAAACCAGGACTTTCCTGTAAGAGGAGAGAAAGCTGGTTTCGTTGCCTCTCATTCAATAGGTTACTCAATAACAAACTCGTTATATCCATATGGACCGTAGGAATCATTTCGACAGGTTCCGGAAAGGAAATCACATGTTGTACGAAATTCAAAGTTATTTGAAACGTATGAATAAAGTCCATTCCCATTAGACATTTCACAGGTAGTTCATCTATAAGCAGGAAAGAATGCGTAAAACGAGCCTTTCCCAGCCCTAAAGATAATGTGACAGTTCCTGTGATACTGAAGATTTCGTTATTTGCACCTCGCAAATACTGCGTCGCAGGCTGAACGAGGACTGCAGGAAATTTGTCAGTGCAAAACTGCGTATTTAGGGCTGATATTTCAGAACCAGTGTCGAACTTTGTCTCGACAATAATATCTTCAATTATCAAGAAGACATCAGGCAACTGAGGAGTTTGAAAAGTCACTAATACCGTTTTAGGGTCAGAATGCTTGGTATCAGGAAGCAGGACCGACCCTTGGTCTACTTCCTTTGGAAGTTTAAAGGATTCCTGGTTGGATTATCATGCGGTCTGAAACCTCGACCCTGCCGGGTATCGGGAAAATTTTCACGATGAGGAAAACTGCGTGAAACCTGCGTCGGGAACTCCGCGTGTCTGTTGACATTTTCATATCTATTACTTCTGCCCTCAGCACGGGCAGAAAAATCATCATTGCCCTGAGCATGAAAACGTTCCGAATGCTGTGGATTGGAACGGGGTCGAGCATACTGTGCATTTGTACGATATCCCGAAGATTGGTCAGAACCTCGCTGTTGGTTTGCCACTCTTCTGTGTGGTGGAACGTATGAAGCTTGGGTGTGCACTTGTATATGCTCGCGCTGAAATTTATTATACCTAATATGCCGCTGAGGGTTTTCGTAATAAGCCTCGCGGGGTGCCCGAGCATGGTGAGTGGAACCATGTTTGCCATGTCGCTCTTCATACGTCCGTATGAGGCGAAGGCATTCATGAATTGTGGCAGGGTGTCGAACCTCAAGAAAATCTTGTAAAAATGGGTCGAGCTGCTGCAAGAGGGTATCCAACATGTCGACATGACTGGCATGTGGATCCCATAGGTTATATAAGCGTGTTGTTTCCAACGCAAATGCAACAGGGCTATCGTTGGGTCCTTGCTGACGAGAAAAAGCTGTTGTGCAAGGCTAGCTCGACTGAGGCCGAAAGAAAAGACCTCCAAAAATTCTGCACGGAAATTCTCATAATGAGAATCCGGGTTCGACACTCTCCACTGCCGATACCAGGTCTTAGCGGTATCCTTCAAGCAAGTGCCTGCGATTTGGACTTTGCAGTCTTCAGGAATATTATACAGATCAAAATGATCTTCCAAATCTTCGAGGAATTTTAAAGATCCCTCCAAACCATTGAAATGAATTGTTCCTGCATGCGGCACGAAATGGGCAAGCATTCTGCTTCGCTGAGAGGATTGAACTCCCTCAGGTACGACCCGCGACTCAGAGTAATAGGAAGCTGGTGCATTACGAAATTGTGAAGAATGCCTGGGTACGTGTAGATCACTTATATCAAAGTGAGCCCCACAGGCTTCTTGCAGATGGTCGAGATTAATCCCATCACCACCGAAACTTGTCTTAGGGTGGAAAATTGAAGTTGTCTCAGGTAGTGAAGACATGGGTAATAATTGTCAAGATCTCGTGTTCGAGAAAAGTTCGGGCGCCAATTATAATGAATAAACTCTTCTTACCAGCTGCTAAGCTAATTATAGTGAATAAAGCTTTTAACTAAGCTAGTAATGTTTCATAATGCTTCTACTACTGAATTATATGCTTGTACTAAGCTTCAAATAGTGAATTCAAATGGTTGTTGTTACTACAAGGAGTGTTCAAATGAAAAGGTACGAAACGACACTGTGGGTATAAATGAAGACTTTATTCAAAGTATACACCATAGGCCGTAGCACAACGATCCCATTGATTAACGAGCCGAAGGATTCCTTGTTCCCAGAATTCCTGTGGCCGTGACGAGACTCAGTCCTGCACAGCGTCCTTGAGTTCGTCGTCCGAGTGGAAGCGCTTCCCTTTCAGATGTTTTTTCAGGGGGCCAAACACATGGAAATCGCAGGGCGACATGTCCGGGCTGTAGGGCGGATGGTCAAGCTGCTCCCACTAGAACTTGGCCAGTTCCGCGTGTGTGACCCTGGAGACGTGCGGAATCGCGTTAACATGGAGCAGAACCACACCCTCCGCGATGAATAGCTGCCGGTTTAACACCTTCCGCTGTCAGAAATCGGATAACGCCTCGCTGCTCCTCAATCGTCGAATTTTGCAATGTGAACGCCATCCTGTCCTCACACGCACTGCCGCGTCAATTGGACGGCGCTCTTTATAAGAGCCTCTGCTCTCTTCTGCGCATGCGGGCGCCCGCGCATTCTCCGATACACGCTGGTGACTCCAATCGCATCCCTAGATGTGTCGCTACGTTCTCCCATAGCGGCATAGGCAAATATGTTAACGGTTATGTTCTTATGACGTTTCGTACCTTTTCATTTGAACACCCCTAGTAGTTAATTAAGATCATGAATAAAGTCACCTGCTAGTAGTGTAGTAATAGTATTGAACAAACTTATAACTGGTAGTAATGTTGTAGCAGTAATTAGGATGAATAAAGTCTTAACGCTGGTTGTTAATGATAATCAACTAATAACATAAACCTAACAGCCAGACAGAGATCTGACAAAAACTATGAATTGAGAAAGACGTACTTACGACAAAGCTCTTTTATTATATAACTCTGGAATCATCCAACGCACACACACAACTCGTTTCACAATAATGAAGAATCAAACTAATCACATAGAACGAAGCTCTCAATACAACAACAAACTCTCTCCTTCACATAAACCAACGCTCTCCGTACAACAACAAACGCTCTCCGTACAACAACAAACGCTCTCCTCGGGTATCGTTGAACGCGCCTATTTATACTGGCTACCACCACGTCATGACTTACACTCATTGCCAGATCTCATTCAGCGGGTGAAATAACATCTCGTTCAGTAAGAAGATAATTTACATAGTAAAATAAAATAACCAGAGATAGTAAAATCAAAAGGAAAGTGAATATAGAGTATACGTTACACACTAAAGGGGATCTAACGACCTACGTATAGCGGTATAACTATACCACCGGTATTAGACGAAATAATATCCCACACTCACCAACCCGATTGGCCAGTGTGATGGGTTATGGCCAAACCCCGCCAAAGATGCTTCCACAATTTCAAATTTGACCCTCAGTCTCCGGCAGCTGAAATATACCTGGCCAAGGTAGCAGTCAGTGCGACATGAAGGCACAGCGTGCACCGGGGAACCGGACTAGGCTGCCATATGATTCTGGCCTTAGTTACGTTCAATGGACGATCCCTATCTTCTGATTCATGGCTTCTTGAATTGGAGGAGAAACTCCAAAAGATCAACAGGGACATTGTGGGGCTAGGCAAGATAAGAAGAAAAGAAGATCTCATTGAACGGAAAAGCGGACATCTTTTCTACAATCGTGGGACAGATACTGGCAGAACTAGTGGCGTTGGATTAATAATAAACAAAAGACTGAAGAACAATATTCTAGAAGTTGAAAGTTCCTCGGACAGGGCTGCACGATTCATTATGAAACTCTCAAAAAGATACCAGGCTCAGATTATTTCACTTTATGCACCCACCACAAGCCATCCTGAAGAAGAAATTGAAGAATTTTACGGGGAAATTCGATATCTAAATAACAAAGGCAAGCAACACTTGAAAATCATTATGGGTGATTTCAATGCAGAAATAGAGCAACAGCAACAGAATGAAACTTCGGTTGGTAAATTCGATTATGGCAACAGAAATCAACGTGGAAACACTCTCGTAGAGTTTGCAGAAGCAGAAAGTTTTTTCATCATGAACTCCTTTTTGAAGAAAAAGTCACACAGGTAATGGATATGGAAATATCCGAATGGGACGACAAGTGAAATTGATTTTATTGTATGTAACAAACAAATTCGTCATCGAAGACTGCAGGGTGCTAAACAAGTTAAGCATAGGTAGTGACCATAGAATGATGAGATGTAAGATTCACCTCAACACTAAACTCGAACATGGCAAGCTCATAAGACAAGCAAAATGTATTGGCATGACCAACCTTAAAAAACATCAAAGTACCTTCAAGTTGGATCTCAGGAACACATTCCCTGCTTTAGAAGGCCTCACATCGGAAGAAGTGGATATTTCTGAAATTAACAGAGAACTCACTAAGACTTTTATGGAAACAGCCACAAAATATAGGTGGTACTACGAACAAGTTACATATGAAGAAAATTTCAGGAAAAACAAATGTTGATACAAAAGAGAAGGGATATGAGAACAAATAAAGAAGAAGTAACTTCCAAAGTAGAATATATAGAGCTATGCAATGTAGTGCGGAAAAGTATCACTGAAGGCATAAGGAAATTGAATTGTTAAATAATGAGAAAAGCAACTGAAAGCAGCCAAAGCCTGAAAAGTGCAAAAGAACATATCAGTAAGGGACGAAAACAGATTATGGCACTGAGAAAAGAAGATGGTACTGAAACAAGAAATAGAAGGGTGAAAGATTTCTACTCAAAACTGTATGAAAGGGATGATGCATCTGCTCGTACCGGTACCAAAGTCCTTCCAGTCCTCCCTGCAGAAGTTACAATTAAGAACATGAAACGAGGAAGAGCTCCAGGAGAAGATGGAATTATGTTGGACATAATACAAGAAATAAGCGGAGGAATTGGATCAACACTCGCCCAAGTTTTCACCAGATATCTCCATGAAAGGAAGATTTCTGAGAATTAGAACAATGCTACAAAGTTCCTGCTACATAAAATAGGTGACATTGAGGATCTCAGGAACTACAGGCCCATAAGCTTCCTTTCAGTGGTTTATAAAATATTCACTCAGGTTCTTTCGCTAAAAGTTAACACTAGACATGGCTCAACCAAGAGAACAAGCTGGATTCAGGAGTGGCAATAGCACTGTAGATTATACCCATGTACTGAGGGAACTAACTGAAAGAGCAAGAGAATATAAACTCCCATTAGGCATGGCTTTTATTGATTACGAAAAGGCCTTTGATTCCTTGAAACTATCAGCAGTTATAGTGGTTTTGAAATCCTGCGGTATTCAAAAATAATAATATTTTTAATATTATAAATATATCTATGAAAAATGCAAGTGCAAAGGTTCGGATATGGAACCTTCGCACTTGCATTTTTTAAGTTCAAAGGTTCCATATCCGAACCTTTGCATTTGAACAACCTTGCACGTGCAGGATACAGCACAAATTAAAATTGGAATGGGAGTAAGACAAGTTGACACCATATCTCAAAAGCTCTTTAATTCCACATCGCAAAATGTTTTTCAATCATTGAACTAGGAAAACAAAGGAATGAAGATTAATGGAGATTATTTAACTCACCTTCGTTTTACTAATGACGTAGTGATTTTGCAACTGCCCCTTCAGAGCTTCAGAGTATGATACAAGAACTTGCTGACAAGAGCAAATAAAAGGGATTAAAAAATGAACTTTTAAAAGACAAAAGTGAGGTACTATGTTTTTACAAGAAACGAAGATTTATCGATTGATGGGGAAAAGCTGGAGGTAACCGATACACCTACATTTATCTTGGGCAGCAGATAGCAGGTGAAGGTCTCATTGATGAAGAAATTAATCCGCGTACAAAACTTTTATGAAGAGCTTTTGGAAGAAACTGTACAATTTTTAAGAGCAGTATGCCATTATGTCTTAAAAGAAAAATGTTTAATCAATGCATCCTGTCAGCACTTACGTATGGAGCAGATCTTAACTAAAAAAGACATACAAAGACTACAGACAACTCAAAGAAGCATGAAGAGATGAATGCTTGGTGTAACCAGTAAAGATAAGAAAAGGAACTTGTGGATAAGGAAAATGACAAGAGTGGACGACATCATGAGCAGAGTGAAATCACTCATATGGCAATGGGCTGGACTTTATTCCAGAAGAACGGACCACCGATGGACAACCGAAATTTTAGACTGGATTCCGAGAGACAAAAGGAAAACAACAACGGAAGAAGACCACTTGGGAGATGGATGGATGAAATTCAGAAGCATGCCTGGGTGACATGGAGGAGACATGCTCAATACAAACAGTCGTGGAAGAAACTTGGGGAGACCTTCATCCAGCAGTGAATTGATAATGGTTGACAATGTTGTTGCTGTTGATGATATATAGAAATACACTCAATGGACAAAACATTAGAGATAACTGCCTAATAGAGTGTTGGTCCTCCTCTAGCGGGAGAAACAGCCTGTACACGCCAAGACATCGACTTGAACAGATGCCGGAAAGTTTCCGGAGGTACTACCAGCCATGCTTGTTGCAGCATTGTCCACAACTCTGCCCGAAACGCCGGTCTAGGATCCACGGATCTCATCTTTCGCTTCACGGCATCCCAGAGAACTCGCACAGGGTTTAAATCCGGGGACCTTGAACCACGGATTTCACCCTGTGATTACGGTAGGGTCAACAGTGGCACACGAGTAGGGCGTCGGCTTCGGTAGCCCAGGGTATGCTACTGGCGTCTTACCGTTAGCTCGCAGACCCTGATTGGGCCTCCGAGATTTAACTTGGACTCTAAGTGCCTGGATAATATATGTCGACCCCGGTCGTCAATGGGGTTTGGTAGGTCACTGCTTGCTCTCTGGGAGCTGCTACGTCCGTCGACGGTATAATTGCGGTACATCCTTGATACGTTTGTCCTCGGGAACCCTAGAATTCTTACCACTTGACCGATGGAATGACTCTCTGTCTTGCGCCATCAATGCGTCGACGATCAGAGTCGCTCAAATCACCACGTTTTATCAATGTTCGTCGATTGCGATACACTTTTGGAAAGCACTGCTGTCCCCCTGTTTATGCATTCAGTTTGGGTCTGTTCCACACTTTGCGGGGAATGTCCATGTCATCAACTGCCCATCACCCGTATCTCTAATCGTATCTGTGTGTGTGTGTGTGTGTGTGTGTGTGTGTACATATATAAATATTTAAGCTCTCCAACTATGGTCAAAATATCAGATTAGCAATTTTTCACGGCCAATTTATTTCTACTTAAGGAACATGAACGCTTCAGCAGATGTTAGTTTTTTCCGTAGAAAATTTGTGCTTTTGTAACAGTTAACGTTGCTGTATTATGCGTATAACGATGGAACACTAAATGCAGAGACAATTTAAGAGGGGGTAGAGGGATACAGTCATGGGTCCCGCATTTTCAAAGGGCCCCAGAATTACCCAGGATGCTTGAAGAATTGACAGAGTTCTACAGTTTTTCTTTAACTTTCTTTTCTTTTCTTGTAGATAGCACAACAAAAGCCATAAGAAACTGCCTTGTGATAAAAAAAATTATTTCTTTCCGCTTTTTTAGGAGGATTCCGCAGGAAATAGTCTTCCCAGTTCATCCTCAAATCTTTCGAAAGCATTACAGAAGTTTTTTGTACTCTTCATACATTAAGAATTCGCTTGAATAATGATATTTGGATCATATTGTTTTGCCCACAACTTGTAACTTTTGTCTGTTCTATAACATATGTCTCTCTCTCTCTCTCTCTCTCTCTCTCTTTCTCTTTCAGTTAACTTAGCCCTTAACTATTCAGGTTCAGTCATATGATTAATCAAACGGCTCGACATCGTCTGAGTTATTGCTGTCATCAGTTTTTTTTTCTTTTTCAGTATTATTTACAGTATTTTTCGGCGTATAAGACGAGACTTTCTTTCTTCAGAAGTCCGGGCCTCGACTTATACGCCACATCTACTTACTTACCTACTCAAATTTATCAATGAGAAAAAATGTGCTTTCAATATGGACGCTATCCAAGCACACAAAACTCGATATTACGTTCATAAGAAACCATTCCAAAAGCGTAAGAAATATAATATTCCGTTCATAAGAAATCATTCCAAAAGCCTAAGAAATATAATATTCCGTTCATTAAAAACTTGTTTAAAAGCAGTTGAAACGGATATTTCCGTTCGAGAGAAACATTAAAATCGCCGTAACCGATCTAAAGTGTCAGTCATCGTATGTTAATTGCATCTTCATCGCGATCTTTTCAAGACTCCGTGGGTGGCATTCACCAATGGTTTTGAAAAGCCGCCAGAACTACAGTGGGTGCACGTCGGTTTTATCTCAATGACTGAACCTCTGAGACACGTCGCTACCACCTAATTGATTTTGTGGTGACAGTTTTGTTGATAGCTAGCTGCGCATTCGTTTTAAGAATAGCGATGACCAGCCATAACGAAGGCAGTCTTTTTTTGATCTGCCGTCTTTTAATTGTATCTCTCAACTTAATTAAAACCACCTATTTCTTCCATTTATTATGCTTATTTTAATTTCTTTAATAATGTTTCCGATTGAAATCGAAATCCCTTTTGGTTTCTGATTTCCATCGACCTCTGTAAGAAAGGAATGAACCATAATTCACGCTGCAAGCATCACTCCGATGTGGCACACTTGTGTGACCTTGGTGTTTTTTCAGCAGAATTGGTTGGCTTCGAGTGAAGCCAACCAATTCTCAATTTCAAAAATAAGTTCACTATGAAATAATATGAAAGTTGTAATAATTTAAGCAACATTTCGCTGCCAAGCCAGTTGCGTTGAAAATAGTAAATGTATGACATCAGGAAATTTTTAACAGGTCTTTTGTAAAAAATGTAGGTGATTATGATATCATTTTGTCCATCTATGGCCGCCATATCCCTGGAACTAATCGTCCTATTTGAAAAATTCTTTATGTGTTGGGAAGCCCAAAATACGTGAAAGATTATACTTGTTTTCCGGACCTTTTCGGATGCATAACTTAGCCGCCAGTTGGCGTTGAAGTAGATGCTATCGAATTTAAAATTCATTTTAACCAATACCTTTGCTTCTACACTGCTGGCCACCCAAAATGCAACACCAAGAAGAAAGCATCCGATTGGCCTGAAATTCGCAGCATGCGTCGCCCGCGAGAGGACATGCAAAGGATTAGCATTGCAGGGCATATGCAAATCATATGCGCCCGGCATGCCACCGAGAAGCACTATAAGAAGGGTGCACAGAAGGCGGGGTGTAAGTAGTGGAAGTGTGCTGTGCTGTCGGACCTGTGCGTGGGAAGCTTCCTGAATCCTAGTCGCAGAATGCGGCAGTCATTCCAGCACCTTTCGGAGTTCGACAGAGGACGAATAGTTGCTTATCGCGACAGCGGTTTATCGTACCGAGACATCGGCGCCCGTGTGGGACAACATCCAGCCACAGTGAGGCGATTATGGATTCGATGGGTGCAGGAGGGACGGACGGACCGACGTGAGTGATTGCCGCAGCCTCGGCCCATCACCAAACGAGAGGACCGGTATGTTGTGCTGCGGGCATTGACGGCTCGCACCGCCACATCACGAACGTTAGCGCAAGAATTGGGGTGTGTTGCGCAACAACCTGTGTAAGGACGTACCGTTCGACGTCGTCTGCAGGAGCGGGGACCTGTCGCACGGCGCCCATTGCTCCGATTACCATTGACGTTACACCACCGGCGAGTGCGGCGGCAGTGGGCCGTTGAACGCCGCACCTGGACTACGGAATGGCACGACATTGTCTTTTCCTGCGAATCCCGCTTCTGCCTGCAACACCACGATGGTCGGATCCACGTGTGGCGACACCGCGGCGAGAGACTGTATGACGCCTGCATTATGCATCGCCATACCGGTCCGACGCCTAACGTTATGGTTTGGGGCGCAATTGGATATGACACCCGCACCCCTCTGGTACGCATCGCCAGTACACTCAACAGCCACCGCTACATCTCCGACGTTTTGGAGCCTGTAGTCCTTCCTTACCTGTAGGACCTGCCAGCGGCCACGTTTCAACAGGAAAATGCGCGCCCGCACGTGGCACACATCGTGCAACAATTTTTCACGGCCCACTAGGTGTCACTGCTGCCGTGGCCCGCCTGTTCTCCCGATAGGTCGCCCATCGAACACGTCTGGTTGCTGATCGGCAACCGAGTGGCCCGGCGAGCACCACCAGCGGCTACGCCTGATGAACTGTGGCAACGGGTGGAAGCAGCCTGGACCGACGTACCCCAAGACCACATCCAAAGCCTCTTTCGTTTGATGCCGCGGCGTGTAGCGACCGTTATTGCCAGCCACGCGGGCCACACGAACTATTGATGTCTGCGTGTTCCGCATGTCACACGGATCTGTAAGCTCAATCGTTTCCTCTTTGTATCTGGTGTTATGTGTCCAGTAAATCTGGCTTTGCTATCTCGTGTCCTTCTTGGTGTCGCATTTTGGGTGGCCAGCAGTGTAAATACCCGATTGAAAAAGTATTTCTTTCTTCACAATCTAAAACGAAGACTATTTGGGTAGAGTTAATGTTTCAAATAATGTAAAAATTTTCTGCCAGGGCACTTCGCGATTTTTTCGATGTCTCTGCTTCTAAAAGTCCGATGTGAAAAATATTTTTCGCGTCAAATATAGTTTCTAGTGGGAAACATTGTGAATATAATGTCAAAATTTTGATAAATAACTGTTTTGCTACTGATGGTGTAAGTATATGTTTATGTTTCTGATGTATTTGTAGCAATATCTGCGCCTCTGAAAATTTGATTTTAAAAAGGTTTTTTTTTTTTTTTTGAGGTCAAATACCGCTCAGCACGGAAAACCGTTTGCGGTACTTTTTGCTTAAAATAGTGCATAATGTTTCCTCCACGGAGTGTAATTGCATATCTTATTCTTCTCGATATGTCTGCTTCTAGCATTCCGATTTCAAAAATTATTTCTTTGTCGGATAGCGTTTCTGATGTGGAACGTTTTGCATATAATTTCAAATTTTTTCTTAACTCATAAGTTTTCCACAAGAGCACATAATTTTACGTTTCCGTTAGAGCACATTTCTACGGGTTTAAAAACCCGACTGAAAAATCCGTTTTCGGTCAGACACAACAAAAACTATGAGAACATTTTATGCACATTTCCTGCCCTAAATGCAAGATTTCCCCGCTAGGGAGACGGAAATGTTTAATATGTTTATTTCGTTATATATGCTAGTCTAAAAGTCTAATTTAAAAAATCTCTTTCAACGCAGGATGGCATTGACCTGAGAAACATTTTGCTGCGCTCTTGCATTTTTGTAGTTCGCAGTTCTGGCGCTAGGTGGTGTGAGTGTAGATTTCTATATGCACTGTGTCACCACTTCCAAAAATCATATTGAAGAATTTATTTTTCTAACGTAAGCCACTCGCTACAGTAAAGTTTGGAACATTTTCCTGTTTAAATAATGCGCAGTTTCCCGCTAGGGAGCGTAAATACCAAACTTTTTTTCTTGTTATATCTGCATCCAAGAGACGTATTTGAAAAATTATTTTCCCTCAGTATAGCTTTGCAATGAAGAATAAGTTTTGCATATTTTCTACTTTTCCATTATTCTAATCCTGCCGTCAGTGTATATATCTATTTGAAAGTATTTATTCGATTGTAACAGTCCCTTAGAAAAATCCTATTTTCGTAGGATGTTCCTCCTCTTAAAGGGCATTTTGCATGCATTTTCTTCGATTCGTAACACACAGCTTTTCCGCTAGGGCGCGTAAAGTTATATAACGTTATGCTCTATATCTCTTCTTCTAATTGTTCAACTTTAAAATCTCTTTGCCTGTAATATCTTCAGCTGTGAGAAACTTTTATGCACAGTTTGTTAATTTTCAGAATACGCTTTTCCGCTGCCAGTGGGAGTAAAAGGCAGTGGCGGCCGGTAATCAGGTTGCAGTGTTGCGCAACAACCAGTTTCATTTTAAAGAAAAATATTTTGTTAATAAAACACTAATTTTTTTTTATGAGAAATTGGTTGATTTAGCTTGAAATCAGTCGAAAATAAATAGTGCAGTCAACTCAAACAATCCAATAACCGATGCGATGTTGGGAAGTAGTGTATGAGCTAGCCGTCGCTTGAGTAGATGTTGCAGTCGAGCTGCAACCCCGACGCCGTAATGTCCTAGGTATGACTCGAAATGCTAGGCCCAGTCGTTGCCTTCCCAGCCAGTATATATATGTAGTTGTTTGAAACGCTTGGCAACCCCCACTACCAATGAAATCGTTTCGCTTTTCTCCAGCTAGAGCATGCGCAGTAACCCATTGCTCTCGAGATCACATGTAACCTGAAACCCGCAGATGAGCTCCGCGTTCTTGTCACCATGTGCAAACTTAATAGTCTGACAACCAGGGGCGGGTTTAAGCATTACATCGCCCTGGGTCAAGAAACATCAGAGTCCCCTAAGTAAACTTATTGTAAGAAATTTGAGGCCGATTAGAATTTCATATTTAAATTACATATTACATATAGATATTTTATCACACAAAGAATCAGCATATTCTCAAGAACAACCCAACCCTGTAAAATGTTTAGCACATGTATTATTTATAACTGGGCATTGAAATAAAAATTTATAAATGTCGTTTTCTCACAAGTTTAATTCGCATAATTTTGAAACATCATTTCACAGTAAATTTTTATATTTACAAATGAAATTGTTCTTTTTTAATACACTTCTGAAACATTTGCCTGCAAAGTTTTAAATTTAAATTTACAACGTACGCCATATGCATTTTAGAATTTTTTGAAAATATAATGATAGTGCTGCTCCCAATGTTTGTCTATCGATTAAGTGACAGAGAGATAGAAGAAATGAATTAACATAACTTATATATAATAAAATTACTCACCGCTAAAAGATTTTTTTTTTCGATTTCTCTGTGGCAAAATCCTCTACTATATCATCAAATGTTAATATTTCTACAATGTTCGAAATTAGTGACAAAGTTGTCAATGCACTCGTTCTTTCTTGAGAACTAGATGTCCTCAAATAATTGTGGATTATTTTCAGAAGAGAAAAACTTCTTTCTCCCGAAGCATGGGTCATCATCATCATCATTGTCAACCATTATCAATCCACTGCTGGACGAAGGTCTCCCCAAGTTTCCTCCACAACGGTCTGTCTTGTGCCAGTCTCCTCCATGTCACTCCCGCATACTTTCGAATTTCATCCACCCATCTTCCATGTGGTCTTCTTCTGGGTCTTTTCCTGTCCCTTGGAATCCAATCTAAAATTTCGGCTGTCCATCGATGGTCTGTTCTTCTGGCAGTATGTCCAGCCCATTGCCATTTCAGGGATTTAACTCTGCTCATGATGTCTTCCACTCTTGTCATTTTTCGGATCCACGTGTTCCTCTTCTTATCTCTCCTGGTTACACCAAGCATGCACCTCTCCATGCTTCTTTGAGTTGTTTGCAGCCTTTGTATGTCTCTTTTAGCTAAGGTCCACGTCTCTGCACCATACGTAAGCACTGGAAGGATGCATTGATCAAACACTTTTCTTTTAAGACATAATGGCATATTGCTCTTGAAAATTATGCTGTTTCTTCCAAAAGCTCTCCAGGCAAGTTTTGTACGCCGATTAATTTCTCCACCAATGTGACCCTCACTTGATATCTGCTGTCCAAGATAAACGTACGTGTCTGTTATCTCCAGCTTTTCTCCATCAATCAATAAATCTTCATTTCTTGTAAAAGCATTGTACATCACTTTTGTCTTCTGAAAGTTCATTTTTAATCCCACTTCTTTACTCTTGTCAGCAAGTTCCTGGATCATACTCTGTAGCTCTGATGGGGTAGTTGCAAAAATGACTATGTCATCAGCAAAACGAAGGTGGGTTAGATAATCTCCATTAATCTTTATCCCTTTGTTTTCCTGCGTTGGTAAATCCTTAGGATAACATCAATGTTCGTAAAAGTTGAATAAATTCTACATATCCTCAACAGGAACACTAAGACTTGGATCTGTCACTGCTTGTCTAACTAAATTGTTCCAAAATTTCTGGAAATGAAGACATTCTTGTTCAAATTCTGGGCCTAAATCTTGAGAGTAAACTGTCAGTAGATTTTTTGTCTTTTGAGATACTGTTGTCTCATCAACATCTGATAATTGCGTTAGAAACCCAAACATGATCTCCGCATCGGAATAGGCATCTCGTCGACGTTTCAACTGCTGTACAAAATTATCAATGATTGTATGGAAAACACATATGTTCCTTTCCAGTGAAAACAGTTTCTTTATTGCCATTCATCTCTTGAAATTGTAGTTTTCTCCGATGGGTTCTAGTAACATTTTTCGTAAATTCGTCGCACTGAAACAAAAGTTTTCCATTTTCCTCATACATATCAAATTTATTCCGGAGATCACTTAAATATTTAATAAGTGAATCGTACAGTTCTACAGCAACTGAAAGGTCAATATTCACTTTCTGCAGTGTTTTATTGCAACTATCAATTCTATGTAAAATATCACTCCAAAGCTCTAAGAGAATGCCCATTTCTAATAAATTAATCTTACTTAATAATCCCTCTGCTTCTACTCTTGCTTCTAATTTTTCACCGGTGTTTTCTGCGAAGTCTTGAAGTGCGTCTCTAACGCAGGAATAACTAGAGCGTAAGGTCTTGCATGCATCAACCCTTGCTGACCATCGGGTTTCACATAACGTTTTGGGTACAAGAAGTGGCGATTGCGATCCAGATTCGCTGTAGAGCTTATAACTATCTTTAAGACTTCTCTTCAAGATTTCCCACCTATGTGATGAAGATGACCAAAAGTTGTATATTTCCTGTACGAACATAAAAAAGATGTAGCTTCAAGGCAGCATCCCGCTGCGGATTTCCCAACCAAATTAAGAGAGTGTGCTCCGCATGGAATATAGTAGGCTAAACTGCTATGACTTTTTAATCGAGCTTAGAGACCTTAATATTCACCAGACATATTTCTCGCATTGTCATAACTTTGGACTCTGCAGTCCTTAACATCTATTTTTAAATCTTGTAACAGCTTCAAAAAAGCCTTCTCCATGTCTTCTGCTTTATGCCCAGTGTTGGGCAAGAAACAAACAAATAGTTTCACTGGTTGTCCATTTTTCAGAACATAACGAAAAATAACAGTCAACTGGTCAACTTTTGACAAATCTGGAGTGGAATCAAATTGAGTAATACTTGCTCGACTTCAACTCTTTAACTATTGCATACGGCCATTAATGAAATTTAATTCTTCACATACATCCTTCGAAAGGTATGAAACATTTCCACTTCCCTTATTTCCAAAATTTTTCAAATGTTGCTCCAGAAAAGGGTCAAATTTTCCTGTCAGTTCAAAAATATCTAGATGGTTGCCATTATTATTATTCTGTAACTTGCCGTTTGCTCCATTTCCACTAAATGCTAATCCACGGGAAGACAGAAATTTAATGACTTCGATAATCCGTAAAAGTACTGCTTTCCAATAATTTTTCTCATTCATCAGTTGCTTAATTACAGCAAAATCAATTTCCCCACTATTCTCTGCACGTGTTATGAAACATTTTACAGACTCTACATGCTCAAATGAAGCACTATGTGCTCGTATAATGTTTTCGTGCTTCCAATCATTGAAACCTATACTTGAGAAATAACTCTCGCTTTGCAAACAGTTTACATGTTAAACAAAAAACGCGTCCAGTTGACTCAGAATACAGTAGCCATTCTCTTCTTTTAATTTCTCCATTTTGAAGACCGTTATCAAATTATCCTTTTGAAGCAGATCTAAATCGATCACTATAAGATCTTTTTGAAACTGTATAATCTATTTCGTTTAAATTTTGATTGGGAGAATTTTTTGTAATATAATCAACAAATGAATAGTCTACTTTCCATTTAGCAGGATCAAATATCATATGATGTAACAAAAGTTCATTTCCTTCAACAGCTTGAAAATTTCCTCCAAGATTTTGGTTAGACTTACCTTCCTCATCCTCACCATCGAAAGACTCACAAATTTGATCTTCGCCTTGAGCCCTTAGTTCTTTTTCAGTTGGCTCCTTCACTTCTTCGTCAGTAGATCTTGCAACCAAACACTGCATTTTCTTTTCACTTACTGTGTCATGACTTATCTTCGGCTGGTTTAAAATAGTTTTTCAGTTTTGGTATTTTTTTTTAACAGTTGCCCTTCTTTTTCAATCTTTTAAGCTTTCTTTTTCTATTTTCGTATTCAGAAAACTTCGTAGTCGACATTTTCGCTGACGGTGATGATTAATAGTATTGATTCTCCCCAAAAGAACGAAGCGAGAAAGAAAACACACATGTAAACTGGCGGGAGGGCGGAGGAAGAATCCCAAAGCAGGCAACTGGTGTCATAAGCTGAATGGGAATGCATTCCAACCAGTACTCTGTCCTCTCTTGTCACCCACAATACCCTGGGGCCTTGACCTTGAATTCATGGTGTCCGATTCCGGTCTTTCAATCTACATTCCAGGGTTGTTCTCACGCTCAGATTTTCAAAGCCTTGTAAAAACTGTGCGCCACTGTAGTGCCCCTCCCTTAGCCTCCCACTCTTGTTCTCCGTTGTCTGCGGGCTCTGTAAAAGAAATGCTCCCCCTCTCAGTCTTCTTCTGAGTTTTGACCTTGCCAGGAAGCAGGAAGAAATAACTTCCTCGGGGGCTTCTGAGTCTTACTGAATTCACTTTCAAAATGAATTAATATTTTTAATAATTAAACACATCGAATGTACTAACACCATTTAATATTTTCTTAAGTATTAAAGGTATTATACTACTCAGTTTATAATTTGTAGAAATGAAACATCTCATTTCATTATCTTTTTTTCGGGGGGGGGGGCGTGCGATAAAACGTCTTGTGCCACATGTATTCTCAAAATTTTGGTGCCCCTTTATGTGCAGCGCCCTGGGCCATGGCCCAGGTTAGCCCAACGGTAAACCCGCCCCTGCTGACAGCGGACGTTTGCGTTTCAGGAGAGGTTATGTGTGTGCTGTGTAGTATTTGTCAATTTTCTAATTCGTTATTCTTTTATTGTGCTAATGAAACATACGTTATTAGCTTTGTTGTTATTAATAAATTAATGTTGTTGTTTTTTTGCAAATTTCAAATGAATAGTGTTGAAAATCTTTTATCAAATACTTTCCTGGACTTTCATATGAAGAAAAGCAAAAGATACGAAAACTTTGACGGCTATTACCTGACTTGAATATTGTCCAGAACATAACAACTGGTAGGCGACGATTTAAAAGATTTTATAAAACAGAATTCTACGTAAATAATGAGTGGTTGTATGGGTGTGACGTAACGCACTAATTTGTTTCCCATGTTTATTGTTTGAAGGCGAGGATTCGTGGATAAAATCAGCAATGACAGATATTAATCATTTGACCACTCGCATTAAAAAACACTAGGCTTCAGAGAAGCACATTAAAAATGTTTTAAAATTGTCACTTTTTTGGTGCTGTCAATATAGCTGAACAGTTAGACACAGCATATAGACGAAAAGTTTTAGAAGACAATGAAAAGGTTAGGGATAACAGATATGTTTTAAATATTTTAATAAATTGTGTTAGGTTTTGCGGGGTTTTCGAGTTAGCATTGAGAGGTCATGATGAAACTGAAACATCGTCTAACCCTGGAATATTTAAAGGTTTGGTTAATTTTAGTTCGGAACTAGACGCTGCATTAAAAACTCATTTAGAAAAGGCAACTGTCTTTAAAGGAACATCGAAAACAATTCAAAATGAAATTTTGCAAATAATGTTAGATGTGTGTGTCATGATGAAATAACAAAAGAAATTAAAGAAGCACAGTTTTTAGCCATCATTGCGGATGAAACAAGTGACATTTGAAATTATATTTCATATGGCCATTGTTTACCGGTACGTGGTAAAAGGAAAACCAGTTGAAAGGTTTTGGGATTTTATTTCACCTTCACAACATAACGCACAAACCTTGGCTTCTTGTTTACTAGAAGAGCTGGAGAAACATAAAATTAATGAAAATCACGAAAAATTAATTGCAGGAACATCTGTTATGGCCGGTTCTTCCCACGGCGTGCAAGCAGTTGTGAAGGAATCTTATCCAGCTGCTGAATACATACATTGCTATGCTCATCAAATAAATTTAGTTATGATGAAAGCTGCTTCTATAAATAAAAATGTACGAATTTTTTTCTCTAGTTTGCAAGGCATCTGTACGTTTTTTTTTTTTTTTTTTTTCAAATAGCCCACAACGAACTGCAGTACTTGATCAGGTTGTGAAAAAACGTTTACCCCGAGCTTCCCCTACAAGATGGAATTTTCTCTCACGCAGTGTCAATACGGTTTTTGATAAAAAGAGAGATATTATCGAATCCCTGAAGACCATTCTTAAGTCTAATGACATTAAAAGTGAAAGTACTATTTGCCAGGCTAATGGTCATTTAAAGGTTCCTACAAGTTACAGCTTCAGCTTTTGGCTTTCATTTCTCGCTAAAATCATGCCTCCTGTAGAAATTTTGTTTGGTCAACTTCAAGAAAGTGACCTTGATCCCTCTACAGCAAAGAAAGCTATTACTGTGTTTGAGACAAATGCAGTGACAATTAGGGAACAAATTGATGTTGATGAGAGTGCAACGACACAGGGTGTATCTGCTTCTTTTAAAAAACGGAAAACTGACTACTTTGAGTGGATCAGAGAAGAAAAAGAAGTCTGTGATGTCATTGTTTCTCAGACTAAGGAAAGGTTTACTTTCACAGGGCATCTAGTTGCAGCTTTGTTATTTTTACCACAAATGTTCCCTCATTATGCCACTAAATTTCCAGCGGAGACATTGAAAACAGTGTGTGCTGTGTATCCACTTATAGATAAAATGAAACTTCGCCATGAACTTTTGTCCATCTACTGTGCAGAAGAGTTCAGATCACTCTCAGAGGGTGTTGGCTTATGCGAGTTCCTCATGAAGAACAATTTAGGAAAAACATTTAGTGAATGTTACACGTTACTGAAATGTATGCTAACAATTCCTATGACATCAGTTGAATCAGAACGGTGTTTTTCCACTTTAAAACGAATAAAAACATTTTTGTGGAACTCAATGACACAGGAAAAGTTGTCAGCTTTGGCCATGCTTTCTATTGAAAAGGATCTTATCACAGGTATTCCCGACTTCAACCAGAGAGTTATTGACAAATTCGCTAAGCAGAAAGAAAGAAGGATGGACTTTCTCTTCAAATAAATAACTTATGGTAAGAACTGATTTCATGTTCTTATCCATTAACTGTTATTACGTAATTTGAAATTTTGGAATATGGTAATTATGTAGAAAGTATCTTGTTGCTACATTACGTTGCTTTTAATAATGTTAAACTCCTCCTGAACAGCATCCTCCCCTCCAAGTACACTACCACCACCAACAACAAAAATAAAAATAAAATAAAAACAGTGCTCGCGAGTAGTGTTTCTAAGGTAAACGATATATGTGCAACACCCTATTTCCCTATTTTTGAACCCACGAGCCGCCACTGGTAAAAGGTAGTCGGCGTCTATGTGTTTCAGATGATATATTTCAAACATTTGGTGTCAACGCTCACAGAAAAATTGCAAAGTACAATATAATCTGAAATGCATCATTAACTTTTGTAACATGATGTATGAATTTGTGTCCCATCACATTCAGCGTGACGAAAATTTCCCATTGCGGTTGTTTCCAATCAATAAGAAATTTTAATAAAGTTATCGGCACAATACATGTTTGATCTGTTAGCTGTAACTTGCATAACTTTTTGTAGCTCTCAGTGGTCCAATCAAAATTATGGATTTAATTATTGCGATTTTTTTTTTACATAATTTTTATTTTCGCGAAGATGAAAGCAATTATTTTCATTCCCAAAGTAAACCAAAGGAAGTGCTGCCATCTAGTGTTGCAATGCTTACTGAAAATATATTGATGCTTCTTTCAGAAACTGTATTTTGAAAACTTTCCTGGATTTAGGGCTGTCAGTAGCTCAAACAAACCGCGACACTGTTTTATCAACATCACAGGAGCTGCAGAATACACATACTCCCTTTAACGGGTATTAATATATGTTCTGTGTGTTACCCAGGAAAAAACTTCCTGTGATGAGATAATTTTTCTCATTTTCTTTTGCATATCAGATTATGTTTTCAATTAATTTTTTTTCTTTCTGGTGTCAATAGGTACTATTTAATAGTTACACAATACATCAATGCGAACATACATGACAATATTTATTTTTGCATGATTTTGGGCTTATACCAAAGCCTCCTAATAACGATCATAGCTGAGATCGTAAAAAGTGAGCGTGTTTTGATGGTTAGACCTAAGTTAATATTGTTTTTCAATTTCATTTACGTAAGAGAAAAGCCGGTATGTGAAAACCACTGTTCAGTAGAAATGCCCAGTAGTTATTCCCAGCAGAGGCGACTTTAAATCTTTTGGGGCCCTAGGCGCTAAATGATTCTGGGGCCCCTTCTTATCCCTTCAGAAATTTTCATCCGTCAGATTAAAAAAAAGTAAAGTCAAGAAAAATGTTTTTACGTTTTTTAAATACCATTCTATCATAAATTATTAGAACGTTTCGTAAGAAACAGCGCCAATGTAATCGGTTTGTCTGCCCGTGCACATCGAACTTTTTGTTTTTACAGATATTTCAAAAACTATTTTTACGTCTAATAGGAAATCAAAGGGCATTAAGTTTGGCACTCTAAACATCCCACGTACACTCACGGACAATGAAATTTGCACACCTAGAAGAAAACATGCTACAACCGCGAAACTTTGCAAATAACTAGATTGCGTGCTGGTACGCAAATAATTCACGTTTGGTGCGATTGCGCATGCCCGCACACCCTGTATTGGCGCTACAAGCACGAGCCAGCAGCCTTATAAACCGGCGTATAGTCGATCTCCAATGAAAGCGAAAAGCACCGGCCGACACAAGTAAGAGTACAGAGTGACAAGAATGCCGGGTAGACACCAGAGACGTCTATTTACGCAACTTACGGACTTTGAGAGAGGCCTGATCATGATCGTTCTGACCTTACCGTCCGACTGTATTCGGAGCAGTGGACACGTGGCGGCATTGCCACACGGAGGAGCGGCTTCGGACAGACCAGAAGGACCACCGGTAGAGAGGGTCGACGGATCGTGCACCAGGCACGAACGGAACCCACGGGGATCCGGTCACTATACAGGCAGATGTAGCGGCTCCTGTGTGCCAACGAACCATTTCCCGATGTCTCACAGAAGCGAATCTGCGATCCCAGCGCCCCTTACGTGTGCTGCCATTAACACCGGAAAATCACCGGCTCCGTTTGCAGTGGTGCTATGCCAGAGCGACGTGGAACGCCACAGACTGGTTGTGTGTGATGTTTAGCCATGAATGCTGCTTCGTTTTGCGGACAGATGATAATCGTAATGGAATTTTGCTGAATTTATCGGTACATTTCGTATAAATTGTCGTGAAATTGGAATAAGTTTCAATTACAGGACATGCTCTCTCCATTGCTTCAGCTTTGCAAAATCACTTTGTTTTTACGATTTGTGCAAATTAGTCAAATTAGCATCCAGCAAAAATAAAATACTTGAAGGCATTGGCAACCGGAAAAGTCCTCCGCGTTACAAAATACGGGTAAAATTCAATTTGTGCACAGTGCTTCGCTTAAAAAAGGGTGGATGATTTTTCGTGGAGGAAATTTCTTCTGGCGAACGATTTCTAAATCGAAGAGATTCAGCCGTCCATGGCATAGACGAATGCCATGGACCAAGAAAGCTGGACACTAAGAATTCATCAGTCCGTGAAGGAAAGAGAGAATGTGAAGAATTTCTTGAAAACCTTTTCCTTATTATTTTCATCAGAAAATTGACAAAGTCTGCATTTTCTTTTATTATGTCAAAAAGATGTGTAAGATTTTATTTATACCTGCACTGCAGACTGCAGTTATCAGAAACAAAGAATGAGGATTAAGTGCAAGAAAACCAACATGAAAATGGAAAAGTAGGAACCACAGCTTTGCGAGTAAGAATATCATTAAAACTTTTATTGCTTTTTCAAAAGTTAATTTTTATGTCGATTTAAGGAATAGAAAAGGTGAAAATACTTGATAATAATCAGTATTAGACTAGGGGAGGATAACGTAATAAGAAATTTTTTTTGCGATACAACAGAAATTTCTTTTTAATACTATTAAATAAGAAAAAGATAAATAGTGTAACATTTTTGAATTTCTTTATTTTTCAGCCTAAGTACACTCTTTTTGCAAAAAAACAAAGCAAAAACCGAAGCATTCGAGAAAGTCCTTTGATCCTGATGAAACTCTGCCTCAGGATCGAATATGCAAATGATTAAAAAATAATGACCAATGACTAAATAGCGGCCGGCAACAGCGTATGGGAACCGCACATCGAGGAGGGTATACCAAGAGCAAAGGGCAACGAAACAGGTCGTAGAATACGTCGACGTGCTGGACCACTGTGACAGCAGATTGCGGGTATATTGACCTCCAGACTCTGAGAATGCCTCATTGACCGATCCGTGCAAACCACGATGAACGAGTTTGAGAGAGGACATATAATTGAGTAGAGAGCGAGGCCAGTTGGCCAAGTCACCGTATCGCCAGGCATTTGGATCAGAGCGATGCGGCAATCGGAAGACGTTGGCGCCATTAGGTCGAACAGAGCACCACAATCCCGTGGCACACGGGGAGTGGATGGCCGAAGGCAACGGCAGAACGCGAGGGTCGAGCGATTATGAGAGCCGAACGAACAGAACCGAAATCGTCGCTCTCAATCATCCGTGGCCATGATGCTTCGTCCACAGGTACGCAAGAGGCCATTCGAACAGTTGCCAGACGAGTTGTAGCACGGGGATTACATTCGAGGAGGCCAATCTGCCACCTACTTCGCACCAGAGAGCATCAGTTGCAGTGGTTTTGGACCCGATCAAGGAAGGATAGTGTCCAGTGGCGTTATGTTACCTACAGTGATGAGTTACGATTCGCACTTGGCGCCGATGACCGACGCATACGTCTGGAGAAGAGTCGACCAGCGCACGGATCCCGCCTTTACCGTGGAACGGCATAGGGCACAGACACCCGGACTGACTATCTAGGAAGTATTTCCTACAATAGCTGGACACCCTTCGTAGTCCTCCGTACTACCCTCATGGCTCAACGGCACGTCGACGTATTCTAAGACCTGTTGTGTCACCCTTCATGTCTCACATCACCGAGAAATTTTTCAAGTGGATAATACCTTGCCACACATGGCACGGCTCTCCCGGGCCTGCCTCTGTAATGTTGACACCTTTGTATTGCCAGCCCGATCTCTCACCGAACAAATATGATGGGATCCCACCTACGCCCATCTCTGAATGTCGGAGAACTGACCCGAAATTTGGATACCATCTGGCATGCCATACCTTAGAACAGTATCCGTAAACTGTATGTGTGTATACCACGCTGGGTTTCTGCTTGTATCCGAGCCAGAGGTAGCGCTGCATCGTACTGATTTGTTGCACTCATGTAGCTGTTTTATCCGAAGAAATGGCCCAACTACTGTGGAATTGCAATAATTTCCTGTGTGTGTGTGTGTGTGTGTGTGAAGATTGTATTAGCTGTTTTGGTTTAAGAGGATTAGGGCTGAGGAAGAACTTGATTACCCTACCCCAAAGAGAAAAGGTAATAAACAGCAAACACCCCCGATCATCAGGACAGTTTCTACACAAGCACTCTTCATCGCAACTCAGGGGAGACAGGGAAAAGATTTCAACACGGATGTTTTTCCTTGGCTGGAAGTAGCATGAAAGTTTTATATCACAGTCAGTTAAATATTCGCCTTAAACAAGGAAAAGTGTGGAAAGCCTGAATCCTTGTTTCACCTACCACTAAAAGGAAGGCCAAATTACTTTAACAGTTCCTTTCAAAACAAGGGCATTGATAAGAACTCGAAAATTTGGAGTATCAACAACAGCAAGAAAAAATATACCATATTACTAATATGAGAAAGGAAAATATCCCTTGACAATGCAAATGAAATGGTCACCAAGTCCTTGAAAACCAAAACAAAACTGGCAATCCAATAATTGGTTTCCGGGGCCCCTCAAGCTCTGGTGCCCTAGGCGCGCGCCTAGTGGGAAATCCGCCCCTGATTCCCAGTAGTTATGTCAGGCGTATTTGTGTGTGTGTGTGTGCGGGGTATTAATAACCACCGTGAGCAACTCAGTGGACTATAAGCATTCGCCCGTCCCTATTTCTAATTTCGGGCCACTGGTTCCAGGGAAGAGAGGGACAAATACAACATCCATGCCTCATGACCTGTCTCGGGCAAACGGTTATAAGCCAAAGCTCAGACCACTGCGCCACCAGGGCGGCGTCGTACTTCCACGGCGTTTGCTTACATTCTGTGCCGGTAGCTCATCATGCAATTGGAAGTATAGAACGTAAAACACAAGAGGTTGTTAACTCCAACCAATATTCAGATCAACACTAAATGAAGGATCACATATCGCCTACGTGGTGGTGTGTGAATGATCGACGGGACAGAAAGTGAGAACGAGCTTCGTCGCCGATAGTCCGCAGGATTAAAAGCTCGGCATCGTGCACAAGGAGCCCTTTTGTATAATACAGCTGAAACGAATGAAAGAGAAGGTAGATATGCCAAATCGACTTTCTATGCAGTTAGTCTGAAACTCGCATGTCGGCCTAACTCAATACTTCATGCTCAATATAGAGCATGAAGTTCATAATAGCAATATTTATCAAGTTCAAGAATATTTTATGTACTTAGCTTTAATACAGAATGAGCTTCCTCACTAAATTTTCCCACAGAGCCGTTGATGTTTCCCATTCATCAAACCAGTTGGGAATCTCATTGAGAAGTTTAAATTTTGTGTCTGAATCATGGCATTTTAATGGTGTTTGATAGTCATTATTCAATCGAATGTCTTTTAAAGGGATTTGACGTTATTTTCAATTTGCTACCATGTTAGAATTATTTTTATGAAATCTGAGGTGTCTTGATAATGAAGCAAATTATACTTCTCACCAAAATGCACTAGGCCTTGTGCAACAAAATCATTGAACATTTGCAAGACTAATATCATATTTTGCTTTTCCAAATTACTTGGATTTAATGCTTTCAAAGTTAAATCGAATCCATACTTAACCGGAGCGTTTAAAACTTCTTTTGCAGCTGGTGGAGTGAAGATCGAAATGCCTACCCGACGACATCATCATCATCATCATCATCATCATTTGAACTAGAAATATAAACTACGCAAAAAAAAATGGTTTGTAATATTGCATAAAAAAAGGAGATCGACCATATCAAACAACCGTGCGCCTTTAATTTACACTGGGGAACATTTTTTTTTTCTTATTTTCTGTTGCATGAGATTTTTCAACTGTTTCTACGTGTTTTTTCAACGCTGATTTCAAATCTGAAATCAGTTTTCCTCTACATGCTTTAGTTTTCATGCAATTTTAAACTTGTGATTTTCGCAAAAAAAGGACACCTATTGCTATTTACACTAGGGATAGCTTGAGAACTAGGCTTATATCTACTCTAACCTTAGACTAATTAGGCTAATTGTTTTACAAACATCAATAGTCCTTATCTTTATTGATAATTTTGGATTCTAGAGATGTGTCTGATTTACGCAAAAATAACACCTGTTTTTCTTTGTTTCAGATCTGATCATGGTTTCTTTAAGTAGACATAAATGTGTAAATAATCCTGATGCATTCTGTTATGTATGTGGCTGCTGCACCTTTCTTCGTCAAAGGCGCAATAAAACTTCGTTTGTGAGGCGTGCCTATAAAGCGTATTTTGAAGTTCCCCTTGGCGAACAAGACAAGAAATGGGCTCCTCATATTGTGTGTCATAATTGTGAGGAAATGCTTAGTTACTGGACAAAAAAAAAAAAAAAAAAAAAAAAAAAACGAAACTGTCTGCTTTTTGGAGCCCATTGTTTTGCGAGAACCAGAGGACCACATAACTGACTCCTATTTTTGCCTGACCAACACGAAGGGTGTCAGCAAGAAAAACCGGCATAAGATCTCCTATCCCAGTATTCCCTCAGCAATTCGGCCTACTCCACGCTCTGAGGAACTGCCGGTCTCAGTTTTTAATGGTTTCCGTCATATGAAGATGAAGGCAGTGAACATGATCAGGAAGAGCACGAGGGTTGTGATAACGAGCTTCAAGAAATGATTTCAGAATCCGAAGACTATTAATTTGGTACCAAACAGTCATCAGCCCCTCAGCAGTTTAGCTCACTAGAATTGAATGACTTAGTACGTGGTTTGGTGCTCTCCAAGAAAGCAGCTGAGGTATTAGGCTTCAGGTTGCAAGAAAAAAACCCTACTTGACATCTCCGCAAAAGTTTCTTATTTCCGAAAGTGGGATCAGATTTTTGTGGACCTTTTTTTCAGAAGACAAGCAGTTTCTTTACTGCCACGATATACCAAGTCTTCTCAGGCAATTAGGTGTTACCTCGTATAGTCCAACAGAATGGAGATTATTTCTGGACAGCTCAAAGCTCAGCCTCAAGTGTGTTCTCTTGCATAATGGCAATGTTTATGGGGCGGTTCCAGTTGGTCACTTAGTGCATTTGCGAGAAGAACATAATGACATAAAAATGTTCATTGACTTACTCAAATACCACGAGCACAACTGGATCATTTGTGCGGACCTGGAAATGGTCAACTTCCTTCATGGTCAACAGAAAGGCTTCACGAAGTTTCAATGCTATCTCTGCGTGTGGGACAGCAGAGCTCAAGAGAAACTCTTGACCCAGAAGGAGTGGCCAATCTGTGAAACTCTGGAAGTAGGCATGCCAAACATTGTTAATGACCCAGTCGTCAGCCGAGAGAAGATTATTTTTCTCCACTCCATATCAAACTCGGCTTGACAAAACATTTCGTGAAGGCATTGAGTACTGATGATAAATGTTTTCAACATATATTTTCTGCTTTTCCTGCTTTGTCTTTCGAGAAGATATAAGCAGGTGTGTTGGATGGACCTCAAATTCGTGCCCTTGTACGTGATTAGGAATTTGCCTGGAAGAGAATGACAAGGAGAAAGCAGCATGGCTGTCTTTCGTGGCAGTTATACAAAATTTTCTCGGTAACAAAAAGCTTATTTTTGTGGTGTAATAAGCAGAAAGATTCTCCAAGCTTTCGCACTCCCCTGGGAGGCTTTTTCAAGGCAATGGTAGACATAAAAATGCAGGGAATTAGAACACGTGAGAAACAAAGATGACTTTTTGAAAATAACTTGGATGACATCACGAGCATATTACATGAAGTTTTATCACGCAATTATATACGGTGTGCCGCGATATGTTTCCTTATTTTAATAACGCATGCTAAACCATTGGTAGTTAAGTAGAGACCATATCATTGCATGCTAATTAATACAGACATTTAACGTAACAATTTTTCCGTGACTCCCTTATAAACGTGGAAATAGCGAAGATCTTTGTTTGATGACACTGCATGCTAGTTTGCTATAGGGGATTTCGACTGTTTCCTTGATGGCAATCTCTTGAAAGTTCGTGTAAGGAGCAATTCTTCTAATACTATCCATACGGGAGCTACCGATGAATGCATGACTTCTCTGCCTAGGGCTGTATCCTGCATGTCCTGGTTGACACTCAGCACGTGTTTTTTTATATCTAGTGTATAAGGATCGCTTTGTCATTCCGATATATATCTTTTCTGTGTTGTCAGGATATACCAACAGTACAGCGTACACACCCGCCTTTTCTTTCTCACACTGTCTTTGCAGCTTGATATTATATGTGATAATGGGGTACTCCATTCCTATTAATATGTTGTACTTGCGTAATAAATTCTTTAACCAATATGTAAAGCCTGGGACATATGTGATGAATCTTGCGATGTATCTTATTGTCTTACTAGGGATTTTGTAATCGCTGACATTATACGATTTCCTACAGTTTTTGTCTCTGTCATTTTTCTTGTATCCAACTATAAATATTATCTATTTCCTTATTATTTATGTAGTCGGGTTTGCATACGTTACACGTTCTATAGAACCATGCTCTAAACGTAGAAAATTTGTACTCTTTTGGACAGTGTGAATGAAGAGGGATAAGGTTCGGTACTGCGGTCGGTTTATAATAAACGTCAAAATCGAAGCTGGTTGTTCTATTTCTTTTGAGCGTGACATCAAGATGATTCAACGTCCTATCCACTTCATGCTCCATGAAGAACTTTATCGTATTCTGTAAGTTGTTTATTTTGTGCATGAAATCATTTAATTCGTCTACTCCACGTTCCCATATGAAGAATATATCGTCAGCGTAGAAGATCCACACTCGGGATTTCTTGATACAATTTAGGAAGATGAGATCTTCTAGCTGTCTAAGTACTGCTTACACAAGGACTGAAGATAGAGGTGACCCTTTGGGGCTCCTTTTGCTTGTTTGTAGATGCCTCCATCCAACTTGAAACAGTTGTGGTTAGTAACTATATTTAAGGCACCGATGATTTTCTTAGTTTGGGTAGGTGTAAATTCACTAGAACAGAAGATTATTTCTCCAAGGTTTCCAACAGCCTCAGGTATTGGTGTAGACAGATACAAAAACACTATGTCGAAACTTCCCATTATATCGCTATCAAATATATTCAACCTTCTTGCGGGCTCCACAAATCCTTTTGTTGACTTGGCTAAGTAATTGGAGTTTTTTAAACGTTCAGAGAAAAATTTAGCTAGGAATTTTACTTATATGTACGTAACTTGAGCAAAGGAAAAGCCGGGTCAACTATGGTTGACAGATGGTAGTACCCTCGGAGGTACGTAGCTCTCGATATTGAGCTTTTCGGTCTATTGACCAAGGTGATTCTGATGACCCTGACCCGGGGTCATCACCACAGCACTGGCCCTAGTAATGTAGGTCACTTAAATATATTTGTGTGAATAATGTGTTTCAGTGTGAATATTTGTGAGAGGGGTGCATGGGACCCTCATATTTATCGTGCATGTATTTTGTTAGTTTGATACCTATTAAAGGACATTAGTCCCAAAAACTCGCGTTGGCGGGCGATCTCCCTGCCGCGAGATGAGATAAATTATTGAAAAGTTGCTTGCCCCAACTGCCTATAGCACGTCGCACACGCGGGTTATAATAGAAGGGTGTAAGGTACCGGTCCCGTGGAGGAGGCAGATCCCCACAGGTCACTAAACCGAATCTGTCCGAGTGAAAGACTGTGGTTTCCGGTGACTGACGGGCTAGCCGTCAGGGATCCTATTAATATCAAACTTTCGAGAGAGTTCAACATTTCCCTGCGAAGTCTATACTTAGACGGTGCAGGTAAAGTCATCAGCTAGTATTATATGTACGTAACACGCCGTATTTCCCCCCGAATTTCGATAAGGCGCATTGAGAGTAATGGTTTCCTTAACCAGGTACTAACCGGGCATGGCGTTTCGCCGGAGTACTTCCGCAGATTTGCGGTTAGGGAGCGAGTGTGCATGTGTGGTGCCCAGACTGCAGATGTCGCGCACATGATTCTAGAATGTGCTTCTCTGTCAGGAAAGAAAACAACTTTGGTGCCAGAATTGGCAAAGACGAGGGACCTCTGGATCCTGCTCGCGTACCCAAGAGCGCGACAGGGGATCATCGAGATGGTCAAGCACCTCATAGAGCAGCAGACGGTCTACCTCATTCAGGGGTGACCGCGAGACTCAGAACTGACCCTAGTCCTGTGGTAAAGTACCAATGTAAATATTTATCAATGTTTTTCAGTGTGAGAGGGCTCATTGAGCAAAGGATTAACCTCTCACGTAAAGATGAGTTCCTCAGTGTATATATGTGCATGAACGTAATTTGTTTGAATAAAGAGCGGTCGCTCCAAACAATTCGCGCTAGCAATCGATTCTCCCAGACAGGGGTAAAGCCATTTTCTAACCCCTGCCCAAAAGACACGCACACACGGGTCATGGCAAAGAGGTGAGAAGTGCCGGCCCACGGGGCTAGCAGCAAGCTGCGGGTCTTCGGACCGATTTTGTCCGGATGGGGGAATGTCGGATCCTGGCAGGATTACTCGCAACGCCGTCACTTTTAATATCGAGAGAGTTTGTTTAACCCTGTGGAGTCCGCAATTGGACGGTACAGGTCAATTGTCATCAGCTAGTTTTCTTAAAAGTACGTAGGAGATTTGCTCTTTGCTACTATAGATCTAAGGGCAGATCCAGGTTTATGATTCTTTAATCGTCCGAAGAATGTGCAATTGGGACATTGAATCATCTTGACGTCGCGCTCAAAATAAATAGAACATCCAGCTTCGATTTTAACGTTTATTATAAACCGACCGCAGTACCGAATCTTGTCCCTCCCGTTTCACACTGCCTAAAAGAGTACAAACTTTCTGCTTTTAGAGTATGGTTCAATAGACCCGTGTAACGTATGCAAACCCGACTACATAAATAATAAGGAATTAGATAATATTTATAGCTGGATACAAGAAAAATGACAGAGACAGAATGTATAGAACTGTAAGAAATCGTATAATGTTAGCGATTACAAAATCCCCTAGTAAGACAATAAGATACATCGCAGGATTCTTCAGATATGTCCCAGGCTTTACATATTGGTTAAATAATTTATTACGTAAGGACAACATATTAATAGCAATGGAGTCCCTGACCCCGTTATCACATATAATATCAAGCTGCAAAGAGAGACGGTGTGAGAATATACCGTTGGTATATTCTGACAACACGGGAAAGATATATTTCGCAATGATAAAAGCGATCCTTGGGCACTGGACGTAAAAAACACGCGCGGAGTGTCAACCAGGACATGCAGATAACGGTCCTCGCCAGAGAACTCGTGCATTCATCGACAGCTCCCGTATGGAATGGTAATAGAAGAATTGCCCCTTACACGAACTTTAAAGAGATTGTCATCAGGTAACATAGTCGAAATCCTTTTCAGCAAACTAGCAGGAAATGATATGGTCTCTACTTAACTACCAATGGTTTGGCATGCGTTATTAAAAGAATCAAACATATTGCGGCGCACCGTATATAATAATTGCGTGATAAAACTTCATGTAATATGCTCGTGATGTTACTCACGTCATTTTCAAAAAGTCATCTTTGTTTCTTACGTGTTCTAATTTTCTGCATTTTTATGTCTACCATTGCATTGAAAAGGCCTCCCAGTGGATTGCAAAAGCTTGATGAATCTGTGTGTTTATTACACTACACAATTGAACGGATTTAATGCGCTAAATTAAACGCTAAATGCGTTTCTCTCAACCGCTCAAGAAACGCTAAATGCGTTTCTTGAGCGGGTTTTTTTTTTTTTTTTGACTGGAGGTTTTAACAACTACCGTGAGCAACTTATAACGAAGTAAATTTCTCCGTCATTTTTGGTCTACGTCGGGATTCGAACCCGGATCCCCTCATTCCTGAATAAGTTGCTCTACCAATCGAGCAACGCGGACGTTTTATTCTGATTCCTATCTGCCTTTATGTCGTGTGCGTCCTTCGGGCAGGTACGTCACATCTCCTGGTACGTTACATCATCTCCCCCATATTTTTTATTTATTATTTTTTTTTTCGAAGTGCTGGAGAAGGGATTCTCTTATTTTTCCTATCTCGCGGTGTGGAAATAACATCACACCAATGCGAGATTTTGAACGGTCGGGTCATCCGGATAGTTCGGGCGCCATTATAACGAAGTAAATTTCTCCGTCATTTTTGGTCTACGTTGGGATTCGAACCCGGATCCCCTCATTCCGGAATAAGTTGCTCTACCAATTGAGCTATGCGGACGTTTTATTCTGATTCCTATCTGCCTTTATGTCGTGTGCGTCCTTCGGGCAGGTACGTCACATCTCCTGGTACGTTACAAACTCAATTGGCTATATAAGCAGTTGCCCGTCTCTAATTAAGGGCCACTGGTTCCATGGATGTTGCGTTTGCCGTAAGACAAACGCAACATCCATGCTTCACCGGGATTCGAACCCGGACCCCTTTCGGACGAATGATCAGAAACCATCGCGTAGACCACTGCGTCACTGGGGCGGGCCTTGAGAGGGTTCACAGCCTGGTGTATATAAAATAACGTTAATTTGTTCTGTATTGTTTAAAAACATGTCCTGTAACAATCAAAGTCGTAGCTCAACTCCTCGCAGGTTTTCTGTCTTTTATGAACATGAGTGTACAGTATTTTGCATTGAACTCCGATGATGTACTTGATTTCAGGAAAAGTTATAAAAATTCCTCAACAAATGGTGCGTGAAATGGCAGAAATAAAAGAAAAAGCACACTTCGTTAAAGACAAACTTCGAAATTAGTATTTTTCAAAACAATGCCGCCAATAACAAGGGCAGGTTGCTTAATTACAAATAAATGCTTCTAACACATATTTCGAAGAGAACAATAAGGCTATGACAAATTCCTTTGTGTATTAATATTTTATTGCCTGGTTTATGTAAGAAAAGAATGCACCTTCATTGAGAAGAAACATTAATGCTGTTCAGGAAATGGTCTGGAAAGCACTCTGTTTACTTATTTACGCGGTAAGCTACGTATTTTCATGTGTCCAATTTCTGCAATAATTAGGCCTTGAGAAAACTTTCAGTTTTTCTTTGGACGTTAACGAGAGGAAACATGGAATCTATATATATGTACAAAAGGAAACATGGAATCTATATATTTGTACTTACGTCTCTAATGTCCAGTAAGAGTGAATGAGGAACCACAGTCCTGCATGTATTGACTTGTTATAAGGAAAATACTAAATAGAATTAACTCAGCTTTGGACGTTAACGAGACGCAGTCACTACGAAAGCAAAAGTCTTATGCAATAGGGAATATAAATGTTTCTACGCGTTTTCCTTGTCATTGCTAACAACTTAGCTCATTGTGCAAGCCATTTTTATGACGAAGTAACAATTGTTAGACGAGACTCATATCACACTAGGTTCAGCAGAGTTTAGAGACTACGCAATTCTTGCTGTCTCAAGTAAATGTAAGTATTGACGTGCTAATGGATTTCTTTGCAACAAGTCTTTTTTGAGAATAAATCGAAAAGTAGGTGACTATAGAGCTACTATGTCCGTCCTTCTGTCCGTTTGTCATTGGGCACCATGCCTCTGCGTCTACTTCGATTTGAAAAATTCTTTTGGCGTCGCATAATATTCACGAACAACATTTTTTTATGTCCAGAGAGTGTGCGTGCATATTTCTTCTTACAGCCCGATTGATAAAACATTTTTGGTCAGACGTCCCTCATTACGCAAATCATTTTGCGAATATATTCTGCTCAAAATAACTCAGTTTTTCTGCCAGGAGTCGTGAAATTATATTATATTTTCCCCCGCCATGTTTGCTTATAATAGTCCGATTAAGAAAAATATTTCTCGTGTCAGATATCTTTCAGTCCAAGAAAAATTTCACGCATTTTCTAATTTGCTTAATACAGTTCTACCACTAGGTAGCATAAGGGTGTATTTTCACGTATGATTTACATATGTATATGCGCTTCTAAAATTCCTCTCAAAAATTCGTTTTGCTCTGGCTGTCTTGATTACTATGAAGACTGAACATATTGCCTACTTCAAATAATGCCCACTAGTGAACGCATGTAAGTTCTGTTTTCCTTGCCATCTCTTTTTCTAGAAGCTCTGTCAAAAAATTCTGCTACATCGCAGCACCGCTTCCATTATGAGAATTTTTCGCGTATTATCTACTGCTTCCTAATGCTTTGTCCTGATGTTAGGGTCTCAAGTGTATTGTTTTGTGTATAGCATTGCAATTTTTGTTTGTTCAGCTTCTAAAAGTCCGACTGAAAAATTCACTTTTCGCTTAGATAGCCTTAACTGCGAGAAAATTTTTGAACACATTTTTTTTTCAATTACTATGTAGTTTTCTCGCTAGGAAGCGAAAAAATTATAATATTTTCCTCGGTGTCTGCGCTTCTAAAAGACCCATTTGAAAAGAAATTTTTGCGGCTTATATCTTCCATTATGAGAAATATTTTGCGCATACATTCAATTTATTTTCTTGCGGTACATATTTTTGCCGTAATTCAATGTAAATACATACGTCTACTTAGAAATATGTTTCTGCTTGTAAATATCCGATCGAAAAATAACCTTTTGCGCCGCATACCACCCACTATGAAGAGCAATGCGCATACTGTGTACTTTAAAGAATTCGCAGATTTCTGAATAGAGGGCGTAAACGCTTATTCCTTTCTCTAGTTATCTTCTCTTCTACAAATATTTAAAAAGATCTTTTCGTGTCGAAAAACTTACGAGAATTCGTGTATGGCTTTAGTCTTCCCGTAAAGCACAGTTTTGCTGCTATGGGGCAGAAATTCATTTTGTACTTCAAGTCGCATTTTGTTTTCGAAACCAAAAGTTTAAAGAATTTTTTTTTCATGGAATACGAGGAACTACGACAAAAATTTGCATTCACTGCAGTCTTCTAATGACGCATTGTTTTTCCACTAGGGGCGCAAGTGTTTATTTCTATTTGCTACCATATCTTTATTTCTAAAAGAACGGCCAGATATACGTATATATATATATATATATATATATATATATATCTTCAGTTGTAGAAGTTGAAAGTTCCTCTGACAGAGCTGCACGACTTGTTATCCAACTCTCGAAAAGATACCAGGCTCAGATTATTCAAACTTATGCACCCACCACAAGTCATCCTGAAGAAGAAATTGAAGAATTTTATGAGGAAATTTGTCGTCTAAATAATAAAGGTAAGCAGCACTTGAAAATAATTATGGGAGATTTCAATGCAAAAATAGGGCAACGGCAACAGAATGAAACTTCAGTAGGTAAATTCGGTCATGGCAACAGAAACCAGCGTGGAAATACTCTCGTTGAGTTTGCAGAGGCAGAAGGCTTTTTCATCTTGAACTCCTTCTTCAAGAAAAAGCCACACAGGAAATGGACATGGAGACATCCAAATGGGACGACAAGTGAAATTGATTTTATTATGTGCAACAAAAAATTCGTCATAGAAGACTGCAGTGTGCTAAACAAGTTCAACACAGGTAGTGACCATAGATTGGTGAGATGTAAGATGCACCTCAACACTAAACTTGAACGTGGCAAGCTCATAAGACAAACAAAATCTATTGACATAACCAACCTTAAAAAACACCATAATACCTTCAAGTTAGAACTGAAGAACAGGTTCTCTGCTTTAGAAGGCCTAACATCGGAAGAAGTGGACATCTCTGAAGTTAACAGAAAAGTAACCAAAGCTCTTATGGAAACAGCAACAAAATTAGCTGGGTCTAAGAACAAGTTGCATGTGAACAAATTATCAGGAAAAACCAAAATGTTGATGCAAAAAAGAAGAGAGATGAGGACAACTAAAGAAGATGTGACTTCCAAAGTGGAATATATAGAGCTATGCAAGACAGTAAGAAAAAGTATCACTGAAGACGTAAGGAAATTCAACTGTGAACTAGTGAGGAAAGCAATTGAAAACAACCAAAGCCTAAAGATAGCAAAGGGACATCTCAGTAAGGGAAGAAAACAGATTATGGCACTGAGAAAAGAAGATGGTTCTGTAACAAGAAATAGAGGCGAAATTTTGACAAGAGTGAAAGATTTCTACTCCAAATTATATGAAAGGGATGATATATGCACTCCAGACATCATGAAAGATACCAGTACCAGAGTTCCTCCAGTCCTTCCAGCAGAAGTTGCACATGCAATCAAGAACATGAAGCGAGGAAAAGCTCCAGGAGAAGATGGAATTACTGTAGACATCATACAAGAAGCAAGTGGAGAAATCGAAACAGTACTCGCCCAAATTTTCACTCGATGCCTTAATGAAGGAAAGATTCCTGAGGATTGGAACACCGCTACAATGATCCTGCTACACATGAAAGGTGACATTGAGGATCTCGGAAACTACAGACCTATCAGCCTCCTATCAGTAGTTTATAAAATCTTCACTAAAGTTCTTTCACACCGCTTGAAGGTAACACTGGACATGGCTCAACCGAGAGAACAAGCTGGATTCAGGAGTGGCTACAGCACAAAAGATCATATCCACGTGCTGAGAGAACTAATTGAAAGAGCGAGGGAATATGAACTTCCATTGTGCATGGCTTTTATCGATTATGAAAAAGCCTTTGATTCGGTGAAACCATCAGCAGTTACAATGGCTCTGAAAACCTGCGGTATTGAAGATGCATACATTAATATTATTAATAACATCTATGAAAATGCAAGTGCAAAGATTAGGCTGTTTGAAAATACAACACACATAAAAATTGGAAAGGGAGTGAGACAAGGTGACACCATATCTCCGAAGCTCTTTAATGCCACATCGGAGGGTGTTTTTCAGTCGCTGAGCTGGGAAAACAAGGGGATAAAGATTAATGGAGATTATCTAACCCACCTTCGTTTTGCTGATGACGTAGTCATTTTTGCAACTACCCCATCAGAGCTGCAGAGTATGATCCAGGAACTTGCTGACAAGAGTAAAGAAGTGGGATTAAAAATGAACTTTCAGAAGACAAAAGTGATGTACAATGCTTTTACAAGAAATGAAGATTTATCGATTGATGGAGAAAAGCTGGAGATAACAGACACGTACGTTTATCTTGGACAGCAGATACCAAGTGAGGGTCACATTGATGAAGAAATTAATCGGCGTACAAAACTTGCCTGGAGAGCTTTTGGAAGAAACAGCATAATTTTCAAGAGCAATATGCCATTATGTCTTAAAAGAAAAGTGTTTGATCAATGCATCCTTCCAGTGCTTACGTATGGTGCAGAGACGTGGACCTTAACTAAAAGAGACATACAAAGGCTGCAGACAACTCAAAGCAGCATGGAGAGGTGCATGCTTGGTGTAACCAGGAGAGATAAGAAGAGGAACTCGTGGATCCGAAAAATGACAAGAGTGGAAGACATCATGATCAGAGTTAAATCCCTGAAATGGCAATGGGCTGGACATACTGCCAGAAGGACAGATCATCGATGGACAGCCGAAATTTTAGATTGGATTCCAAGGGACAGGAAAAGACCCAGAAGAAGACCACATGGGAGATGGGTGGATGAAATTCGAAAGTATGCAGGGGTGACATGGAGGAGACTGGCACAAGACAGACCGTTGTGGAGGAAACTTGGGGAGACCTTCGTCCAGCAGTGGATTGATAATGGTTGACAATGATGATGATGATATATATATATATATATATATATATATATATATATTTTTTTTTTTTTTTTTTTTTTTTTTTTTTTGCTCCGGATACGTTTCTTTGTGAATAATATTTTGCATTAATTTTTTGCTGTCGCAGTTCAGTTATCTAGTAGGAGCTTGAACCAAACTGGTGTTGCCATTTGTAACGGTTTCTGTTTCTAAAAGACGAATTAAAAAATATATACAGTTTTGCATCGAACGTCGGTTCGTACGATGGACACTGCTAGTTAAAATAGTTCACATTACGGTTTATATCATCACACATTGGTTTGAGTTAAAAGATGCACACATCTAAATTAATGTCATTTGATTTACGTTTTTTGTTATTAAAAAATAAATTTTATTCATTTCGAAACTTTTAATTGAAATTTATTTCATTTAAAAATAATATACGAATGCATTACATTTCGAAAGTTACTAACCAGAAATTTGATATTTTCAGCAATTCCCCCATGTTGCCCAACATCCCGACTTTGGGGTCGCAAGCTGAAAAATGAAGAGAAAAAGAAATAAGAAACTATCACTTAAAAACAAAAACTGTTCTGATCTAAGAAAATTACATACAGAAAAACTGCGTCTGAATCATGTAGAAATGCCATACATCAATAGATGCTTCGAACGTCAACAGTTTTGATGGAGTCTTTTTTACCCTTTACAACCGTAGGTTGAAGAAGCATATATGCTCAAGCTTTTTCCGTTTTTTAAAGAGAGTTTTGCCCTTTTTTTTCTCCTCAATTTATTTGGATGAAATAAAATATAATTTGCTTAAATAAAAATAAGACAAAACTAATGGTAATACGGAAGGATCCAAAACAGGCTTTCCTTGAAATTGAAAGACAATACATCGAACAAGTTAAATCATTTCGCTATTTGAGTCGAATTATTACTGAAGATGGGAGATGTGAAAAAGAAATTAGAATGAGACTGGGGATGGTAAACACGGCTTTTAGAGAGAATTAAAGACTACTGACAGCCAAAAATATAGATCTAAAACTGAGGAAGAGAATTTTAAAGGAATATGTTTGGCCAGTAGTTCTCTACTGTTCTGAGACATGGACATTGACCAAGACGGAAGTGAAAAGGCTGGAGGCATTTGAGATGTGGAGCTATAGAAGAATGGAGAGAATAAGCTGGCTTGATTGAAAGAGTAATTAGGAGGTCCTAGAGGGAGTGGGAGAACCCAGGAATCTGATGAGCATGTTAAGAAGAATAAGAATGTTATGGGTGGGTCACACATTGCGCCATGGAGGCCCGATTCTGAAAGTTTTGGAAGGGAGCATTCAAGAAAAGAGAGGAAGAGGACGGCCAAGGAATAGTTTTCTGGCACAGTTATACCAAGACTCCAAAACTATGACATAATATGACTTGAAGAGAACGGCGAAGAATAGAGAGGAATGGAGAGACAGAGTACATCTATTGAACAACCAATCCTTGGATTGAGTAAGGAATAAGAAGAAAATGTATGGTGTCTACGGTAATCAATACTATTCAAATGACTACCGTCTGTGCACGATTAAAATAAGACTAAAAACCTATAAAACCTACAATGGATTTAGATAAAACCTTACATAAAACCTTTCTGATCGTAAAATACGATTCATCATCAGATGTTACAAGTGCTGGTAATACACAATATAAATATATACACAACAGGAGCAGCTCTCAACATAATTGGCGTGATCGCCGGAAGGAATTAACAATCCGAAATTTGATTGGATATTGTAGTTGTTGGCGTCGAAGAGTTGTTTTTATCGAAATTCCTCCGGGAACAATGGTGGATAGAATCTGGAAGTACAGATTTCCAAGGAAAAGGTATGAGTTCCGGTGTGTTATCGTTACACACCTTATCCCCGAAAGAATGAATGAAAATTCTTTCTGTGAAACTGAGGTGTGATCAGGATATTGGAACGTTACAGCCACCCCGGTGACGCAGTGGTCTAAGCGATGACCTCTGATCATTCATCCGAAAGGAGTCCGGGTTCGAATCCCGGTGAAGCATGGATGTTGTGTTTGTCTTACGGCACTGGCTCTCTCCCTTTTCTGGAACCAGTGACCCTAGATTAGGGACAGGAAACTGCTTATAGCCCATTGAGTTGCTCACGGTGGTCGTTAAACCTCCAATAAAAAAACTGGAACATGAGAGCAATGGTTGACTAAACGTGACATCGCAGTCGAATTTTTTTTCATTTTTGTGTCAAACTTATGTTCAGCCAACCTAGTCCTGAGAGTCCGAAAACTAGATCCTATGCAGACTTTTTTCTGTTTCCGTGGGCAGCACAGGCTGCAAAGGTATAATTCGTACTCCATGCTTAAGTATTAAGTCCACTGAATCACGATCGCTCTTGATGGAAGAGAGCAAATTAATAGTTCTTTCCCCAAAATCAATTAGATGTCTTTTACAGATCCTTTGAAGGGCAAACGTTATCCTAGAATCATACATGACTGATCCTACAAATTTCTTTGGTCTCTTATTGACTGGTTGTAAAGTAGATAGGCTATTCCTCTGTAGTCTACAAAGCAGTCCATACACCATGTTTGCAGTATATCCATGTTCCTCAGCAATATCAACTATCTTGCCGATTTCTTGACGACGTAGGAGCTGGGTTGCCGAGTGGGTAGAGGTATGTCTCAAAAAACAGGTGATGGCCGATGTTTTATGACACCAGGGATGATCCGATGGATATAGAATAATTGACGTACACGAGTCCGGTTTCCTGAATACTGAATAAGTCATTTGATTAGAACGAGGATTACGAACCAATCATAAATCTAGAAAGGCTAAAGAGCTGTTGTCCTCAATTTCACTTGTAAAATCAATTGACTCAAATTGACTGGATATCTGAGAAACGAACACGTCGAGGTCCTCCCTTGAAAGGGGCCAAAACATTAGCACATCGTCTATGTGCCTCGCATATAGTAATGGTCTGTAGTCAGATTCTCTTAGGACTTTCTTCTAAATTCTGCATAATAACTTCTGCCAGAATTGGTGACAGGGGTGATCCCATCGGTGCCCTCCAGTTTGTCTGTAAAGAACCTGATTGAACTTGAAATAGGTCCTATTGTATATTAGCTTAGAGCATCCATTACAGCATTAACCTCTGAATCGGACGTTGTACTAATGGAGGTTAGCTTGTCTCCTATAATGTCATGAACCAACTCCACCGGAACACTGGGAAAGAGAGAAGTGACGTCAAATGATACTAATAAGTAACATAGGTTCCTGTTATTTGCAGATTTGATTACCTGTTGAGTACCGGACACTGAATATCTTTAAGCCGCTGTTTACGTATTTAGCTATGGCACTTTCTAGAGGCCTAGTTGGACTTATTCTGACGATACCAAGGGGCAGATTGGGTAGAAACCGAAGTTAGGCTTGATAGCCCAGAAACCGAAATTAAGCTGGATTTTATACTGGTGGGAAGGGCTGAATGATTTTTAATGTGGCTAACTGCTGTTATAGTTCCCGCAGTGGGATCCTTGCAAATAACCTGGTGCTGTATCTTCTGAATCGCAAGTTGCATTTTGTTGACATACTCTTCTCGATTCAAAATAGTTATGCTGAAAGATTTATGGACAGGTATTATGGCAATGTTCTTGTTCTTGCGCAATAACTGTAGTTGTTCTTGCTCAATCTCAAAGTTCATTTTAACGCGGTGCTTTTTAGCAGATTGGGTTGCTTTTATGGTGTTACTCATTTCGTACCTAGATTGTTCCTGTTCGTCTAGGGAAAGATTTGTAACGATATTTTTTACCTGCCGTATGTGATTGAACTTGTTAAGCTTATATGCCGGATAAACGACTTTGCTACCCCTGTTGAGGGCTCTTATCTGGTCCTCATTCAAAGTTATGTTACTAAGATTCAAGAAACGAGGCTTGCCGTTTCTAGCAGGATGACCTGGGCTATGGCGTCGAACACCTTTCCTGGTTAACAGTTCATGAACCACCAAGTTCCTAAGTTTGTAAGTATGTTTAGCGTTGTACCCTGAAACTTCATAATCTATAGGTGACAGGAGAACAGAGAAAGATCTATCAAGAAGTAAAGGATTTACCACACTAGCAGTCCAAAGAAAAGAGCCGTAAGATTTCCTGTGCATATAACCCAACAGTCCTCTTTTACGACGAATTTCCATTGATAGTCGTTTGTACTCAACATTCCTAATTATGTTATATTCCCTCTTCGATCATGATGGACTGCCAATGGTGTGGCACTTTCGTATGATATTAAGTTGCTGGCAGTTAATTTAAAAAAACGATGGGATCACCCCTGTACCCAATTCTGGCAGAAGTTATTATGAAAAATTTAGAAGAAAGGGTCCTAAGAGAATCTGACTACAGACCATTACTATATGCGATGTACATAGACGATGTGCTAATGTTTTGGCACCTTTCAAGGGAGGACTTCGACGTATTTATTTCTCAGATGCCTAGTCAATTTGAGTCAATTGATTTTACATTTGAAATTGAGGACTACAACTATTTAGCCTTTCTGGATTTATGGTTGGTTCGTAATCCTTGTTCTAATCAAATGACTTATTTAGTATTCAGAAAAGCGGACTCGTGTACGTCAATTATTCTATATCCATCGGCTCGTCCCTGGTGTCATAAAACATCGGCCATCACCTGTCTTTTGAGTTGTGTTTCCACCCACTCGGCAACCCAGCTCCCTCGCCATCAAGAAATTGGCAAGATAGTTGATATTGCTGTGGAACATAGATATACCAGTCAATAAGAGACCAAAGAAATTTGTAGGATCAGTCATGTATGATTCTAGGATAACGCTTGCCCTTAAAAAATATGTAAAAGACATCTCATTGATTTTGGGGAAAGAACTATTAACTTGCTCTCTTCCATCAAGAGCGATCGTGATTCAGTGGACTTAATACTTAAGCTTGGAGTACCTTTGGTGCATGTGCTGCCCACGGACAGAAAAAGTCTACATAAGATATAGTTTTCGGACTCTCAGGACTAGGTTGGCTGAACATAATTTTGACACAAAAATGAAAGCAAATTCGACTGCGATGTCACGTTTAGTCAACTCCCATGTTCCAGTTTGGGATCATGTTCCTGTACTGAACGTCCCAGTGTCCAGATCACACCTCAGGTTCACAGAAAGCATTTTCATTCATTCTTTCGGGGATAGGGTGTGTGACGATAACACACCGGACCTTATGCCACTTCCTTGGAAATCGGTACTTCCCGATTCTACCCATCATTGCTCCCGGAGGAATTTCGATAGAAACAACTCTTCGACGCCAACAACTACAATATCCGATCAAATTTCAGATTATGTTGACTCCTCCCAGCGATCACGCCAATTATGTTGAGGGTTGTTCCTGTTGTGTGTATATATATATCGTATTTTACGATCAGAAAGGTCTTATGTAAGGTTTTACCTAGATCCATTAAAAGTTTAATAGGTTTTTACTTTTATTTTAATCGTGCACAAACGGTAGTCATTTGAGTAGTATTGATTGAATGGCACGAATAGTGTTTTAGACGCCTACGGTAATACCGGTGAATTTGCGCAAAGAAACAACCCATTGATGTAAAATGCAAAAGTTAAAGCACTCCTACATCTGAATTAGTTTGTAACACGTAGCTTGCAGATATGAAATAATCACTGAATTCATCGCTCCCATGGCTCATAAAGTGTTTGCGTTTTCATTTTTAACAAATATTTTGCATTTACAGAAACTTATAACTTTTTTTCCATCGATCTTGTGAAGTTTCGAAAAATTAGAATCCTGCTGGTACTCGAGACTGCTTTAGCCCTGGTTACCGAGTGACCTTTTTTTTTTTTTTTTTTTTTGATTGGAGGTTTAACGACCACCGTGAGCAACTCAATGGGCTATAAGCAGTCGCCCGTCCCTAATTTAGGGTCACTGGTTCCAGGGAAGGGAGAGAGCCAGTGCCGTAAGACAAACACAACACCCATGCCTCACCGGGATTCGAACCCGGACCCCAGACGGACGTACCGAGTGACCTCACAAAAGGGGAAACTCATCTCTCTAATATCCTAGCCTTATGTTTTCTAGACACCGTTCGTAATTTGTAACCAATTCCTTAAGACACGCACACCACCCATGCCTCGCTCACGATTTGGGCACAGACCCTTTTCAGATGATTGATTACAGAGGACAACGCTTTCTATCATTCGCTCATCTGGGCCAAATATCGTAAAAATTGACTGAAGATTTCTGACGCTCATGGAATCGCATGCTATGCATTCCTTTCACTCTTGGTTGGCTCGTCTCTCTCTACGAGTCCTTTCTCCGTATCTGTTTCTGTTTGGTTTAACTTTCTGGGAAATGTCAGACACTGTTTTCATGGACGAAAGAAACTATTTCAGTTGTGTACAATTCTTTGTAAATAGCATTTGTATGGATGCCATTCATGAAATTAACAGTGTGGACAGTAGTTTAAAGTTGTCTTTGCTGTGTTATTACAAAGAATTGCATTTATTGCTATCATTATTGAAAAATTACAGAACATTTCGTTAGAAAAGTAGAAAACGAACTACTTCTATAAATCAGAAAACTTCAATGCAGATGTGATATTTTCATATAATGAAATAAAGAAAAGCTGTCCACTAATTCTAACTGTACTACGCAGAATTGCTAAAAAATATATGCGTATGAAAACTTTTTTTTTTTATTTTCAGTTTTTCAACAATGTCGGCACAAAGCAGTGAAGATTCTGAGATGCATTTCGTTTCTTTCGATCAGTCTCTTCCTGACGAAAAGATTGCTCAGCTGTTGAAAGATAATCTCAACGAAACCAAAGAAATGAAAGAAGAATGCTTGAAGAAGCTTAAAGCGCTTATAGAAGGTAAAAGTCCGGTCTCAGTTTGATTTTTTGCAAATATATGCAGTTTTCTGTGCTTATTTAAGTGATACCGAAGAAAATTAACGCTTTTAGTCACACTTGTGGTCCTTTCTGTTGCCACATATTTCAACTAGCACAAAATAAGACAAAACTTTTTTCATTCGTTCACAAGTGTGATTCGTTCAAAATAATGAATAACCTAGTAATTAAATGTCTTGTCTCGCTTTATGATCCTGAAAGCACAAACGAACTGTTGGTTTAGAAATATGTCGCAGATCTCTCTCTCAGATAATCATTAGGACAATCAGTCAAAAGTTTTACTTCCCGGGGCATTTGAGTTTCCCTTATATGACTGTAGTTTGACAACAGATATTTCAAATCCTATTTTCCATTTTTCCTGCCCATCTCTTCTTCCAGAAATTCTTAAACCCCAAAAAAGTTATGGAATTTGTTCACATAACCATTTTATGGACGTTGAATTCCTGTTAGTTAAGTGTTTACAGTGGTTATTTTACCGTAATAATGTATTTTTCGTAATAGCAGTCAACACAATTTTTGTAGAAATAGCAGAATAAATTGAAGTTAAGATTTCAGCATACTGAAACTAGAAGTACTCTGGAAAGTAATTGTCACTTCAAATGAATAATCGCAGGCAAAACATTTACTTTGAAAAATGTGTAGTATGTAATACATTGATACATACAACATCTTTGCACGATAATTTAATGTTTAAAAGATGACAGATATTTACAAAGTTAAAAATATTAAAAACCCTTGGCTCCCTAGATGTTGTTTCATTGTACCCTAATGTACCAGTGGATGCCACCCATCTTATCATTGAGGCCAAACTCGCTGAGTCCCGAGTCCCTACATCTGAAATTTCTGCTATCATGAACGCTCTTCGTTTAGTTAAACAGCGTTCATACTTCAAATTCGATAATCGTATTTATAAGGAAGTGGAGGGATCACCCATGGATTCTCCACTTTCAGCTGTACTCGCAGAAATTCTGCTTCAACACATTGAAAACAAAATTCTCAATGAGCTTCCCCTTGCCCATAGTTTGTACATTTGGTACGTCGACGACATGCTGGTGTTTTGGCCTCATACACAGGATAATTTAGCTAAGTTCGCCGACGCGCTTTCATCTGTTTTTCCCACTATCGGGCTAACGATAGAAAATGAATCTAACTACTCTTTACCATTCTTAGACTTCCGAATTTCCCGTAACCCAGAAACTTGCAACCTATCTTACTCAGTTTATCGAAAACCCACCGCCAGCAATAGTCTAATTCCATTTAACTCTTCACACCCATTACCACACAAGTTATCAGCCATTAGCATTCTAACCAGAAGAGCTTTTACGCAATCGTCTGCTGACACTTAGCTTAAATCTGAGATAAATTTCATTTTTGATTTAGCTGCCAAACATGGATATCCTAAATGCATGATTAACCGAGTCTATCGAAGAATTTCAAATGATAGATCTACATGTTTGATCAAAGACCAAAAAACAGCAAGGCGTTTTGTTGTCATACTGGAACAGTACCCAGACATAACCAATGCATTATCACGCATTTGTCTGAAGTACGATATTCAGTTTGGCACTAAATCCAGGAACTTACTTTCATTTGTCAAAAGAGACCGAGAACAATCAGATTCCTTATAAAAATGGGGCGTGTATAACATCCCTTTCATAGACCTTTCCAATGGTGAACATGCAAGTAACTACTTGGGCTCTACAAAACTTAGCCTTGGGACTCGAGTGCAGGAGCATAAATACGATATCTGTGTTAACCACAGCATGTAATACAGCACTCGCCAGAAATGTAGCATGTGGAACTGTTCAACCAGACTGGAACAACATTAAGTTGTTACATACCCCCGCATCAATATACTCAATACATATCACTGAAAGCTTATATACCGAAACCTTTGGGGACAGCTGCTGCAACGACAACTCCCCAGTTGACTTACTCAGGATATGGAAACGACACATCGCAGCTATGAGCTTAAATAATAATATTTACTGTTAACATGTGAACTTTGACAAATACACACATTCTCTATAATATGCACTCTGTTTAACATATTCTCACTTGGGTTTAGTTTGATCTGTAATTTAGCTATGACGCGATGTCAACAGTAATACCCTTGCGATGCTGCTCTACACTTAACACGTCATCACACTAAAATGTACACTGAAGTGCCAGAAAAACTGGTAGAGACGACCTTATGCAAAATACATAGCAACGTCACCTATGCGCGTACGCGGTTGCTTCCGCCAGTGCGTATATAAAGTTATAGATATCCTTGTCAGCTGTCAGAGCTATTTTCGGCATGAGAATGACAAGTAATAACGATTTAAGCGATTTTCAACGCGGTGTCATAGTTGGTGTTCGTGAGATGGGACATAGTATTTCGGAGGTAGAAACGAAGTTCGGATTTTTTTTTTTTTTTGATTGGAGGTTTAACGACCACCATGAGCAACTCAATGGGCTATAAGCAGTCGCCCGTCCCTAATTTAGTGTCACTGGTTCCAGGGAAGGGAGAGAACCAGTGCCGTAAGACAAACACAACATCCATGCCTCACCGGGATTCGAACCCGGACCCCGTTTGGACGAATGATCAGAGGCCATCGCTTAGACCACTGCGCCACCGGGGCGGCCGTTCGGATTTTCACGGACGACCATTGCAAGGGTGTACCGTGACTACAAAAATTCCGGCATACCTCCAACCTACGATACCAGTGTGGCCGTAAAAAGACATTGGGTGAACGTGACCATTGTCGGCTGTCAAGAATCGTTTCACGCGTTAGGCGTGCAACACTTTCGCAGGTATCATCGGAATTCAATGATGGACCCTCAACAAGCATCAGCGTCCGGACTGTGCAACGTACCCTGCACGATATGGGCTTTGGGAGCCAACGCCCAACTCCAGTCCCCTTGATGGGTGCACGACACAGACCTATGCGCCTCGCTTGGGCACGACAACACCGCCACTGGACACTTGATGATTGGAAACAAGTAGCCTGGTTTGACGAGTCGCGTTTCCAACTATATCGGGCAGATGGAAGGATTCGTGTGTGACGCAAAGCCCATGAAACTATGGATCCCGCCTGTCAACAGGGAACTGTTCCGGCTGGTGGGGGGTCCGTAATGGTATGGGGTGTGTTTAGTTAGACTTCACTGGGACCCTTTTACGTCTACTAACGTCTGTGACCGGCCAACGCTATGTGTGCATCCTATCTGACGAGGTACACCCGTTCATGTCCTGCATTCATGCTAATAGGTTGGGCCTGTTCCAACAGGACAATGCATCTCCACACAAGTGTCCGGACGCCACATTATGGTTAGAGGAGCATTCATCTGAGTTTGGGGTGTAGCCATTCCCACACAAGTCCCCAGATCTGAAAGTGATAGAACACATTTGGGATGCCATGCAACGCGCCATCGAACACAGGAATCCGAGACCTCGGAATACACTCGAGTTGTGGAACACTCTGCAGGAAGTATGGTGTGCATTGCCTACAGCATATTTCCAGAAGCTAGTGGAGTCCATGCCCCGTCGTATTTCTGCAGTCCTGCGCTCCCGTGGGAGACCTACCAAGTATTAGACTGGTGTACCAGTTTCTCTGGCACTTCAGTGTATATATTGGAGTACACTAGCAGCAATTACTCTCTTCCATCTGAAGAAGTGTGAGACTATCGACCCGAAAGTGCTTATGGGTTTTTAATATTTTTAACTTTGTAAATATCTGTCATCCTTTAAACATTAAATTATCGTGCAAAGACGGTGTATGTATCAGTTTATTGTATACAGCACGAAATTTTTTTAGTACTGTGTAGTATATTAAACGTCTAGAAAAGAACTTCGAAATGAATTTGTCTGTCTCTGGGCATTTTTGCATTGCTCACTGTAAAGAGGCAGGTCCCGTACCTTCCTTGGAACCAGTGAGGCAAATTAGGGTCAGCCGACTCCTTACATCTTATAATCTTAGATGCTCAAGGGAATCGTTCAATCTCGAAATAAAATAATAAAGAAACACCGCTATTTGGCACAGTCTGAATGCGTGCATTCTGTAATGCTTCATTTCCTCCTAGGATTGGTAAACAGACAGCAGGTACTTCTCCATCAAGACAAATTCAAGTAGCATACTGCAGTTAGTACCGAAGGAAAGAACTTACAGAACTGGCATTCGAGCTGCTTTTTTACGCTTTCCAACCGTAGGTTGAAGAAGCGTATATGCTCCAGCTTTGTCCGTCCGCACGATAACTCGCGTAAAAATCATTCGATTTCGATGAAATTTTAGTATGTGGTAGGGGACCACCTGGGGACCAATCCTATTTAAAAATGGGGTTAATGGGGTCAAAGGTCATGACATAGGAGCGGGGTCCATTCCATTGCCCTTATGCGTCATAACCTGCGTAAATATAGTTCTCTTTCAATGAAATTGAAGTATGTGGTAAGGGATCACATCAGGACGAACCCTATTGAAAATGGGCGAGCTGGGATTAAAGGTCACGACATAGGAACGGGATTCATTCCATTGCCCTTATACGTCATAACTTGAGTAAATATGGTTCGATTTCAGTGAAATTGAAGTATGTGGTAAGAGATCACATCAGGACAAACCCTATTGAAGATGGGTGAACTAACTGGGGTCAAAGGTCACGGCATATGAGCGGGATCCATTCCATTGCCCTTATGCGTCATAACTTGCGTAAATATGGTTCGATTTCAGTGAAATTGTAGTATGTGGTAAGGAACCACATAAGGACGAACCCTATTGAAAATGGGCGAACTGGGGTCAAAGGCCACGACATAGGAACGGGATTCATTCCATTGCCCTTATGCGTCATAACTTGCGTAAATGTGGTTCGACTTCAGTGAAATTTAAGTATGTGGTAAGGGACCACATAAGGACAAACCCTATTGAAAATGGGCGAACTGGGGTCAAAGGTCACGACATAGGAGCGGGATCCATTCCGTTGCCCTAATGCGTCATAACTTAAATTTCACTGAAATCGAACCATATTTACGCATGTGGTAAGGGACCACATAAGGACGAAGCCTATTGAAAACGGGCGAACTGGGGGAAACACGCGGAGGGAAGTGCAAAGAAACCGTCAAAATCGAATCATTAGTCAATACAATATATTTTTTGAAGGTTTATATTTTTTTAAGGACGGATCATATACTTTTGTCCTCTTGCATTGTCACTTAAAATAATTCGATTTTTACGCTCACAATTTGTGGTGTGTTGGGTATATTCTGGAACTATTCTCACTTAAAATGGCTGAAAACTGTCTTACATTACTCAACATATACGAGAAGCATTACATTTTCTTAAAGCGTTAAGATGGTTCCACCTAAAATCTCTGCCTTATGTTTCCAATGATAAAATTTCTTTACATATTTTCTTCGTAATTAATGTATTCCCAAGGATGAAAATTTGCAAATCGATATAACTAACTTTAAGTTATAGCACGGGATACTTAATACTTGCTAAAACATAACCATAACTAAGCAATTCAACATTTGTTTGTCTACTGACGTCATCAATGTACAGGTCGCGCCATCTATTAATAGGTGTAACATTACTTAAAGAAAAAATGATTGATTTTTAATATAATGATGGTTAGGTTTTAGCAAGTATTAAGTACTCCATGCTAAAACTTAAAGTTAATTTTACCGATGTGCAAATTTTCAGCCTTAGGAATACATTAATTGCGAAGAAAATATGTAAAGGAATTTTACAATTGGAAACATAAGGCACAGATTTTAGGTGGAACCACCTTTAGGTGGACGTCAAGTAATTTTGCTTTCTATGTTTCCAATGAAAAAACTTTTGTACACATTTCCTTCACAATTAGTGTGTTCCCAAGAACGAAAATTTGAACATCGATTAAAATAGCTTCATATTATAACTTGGAATACTTAATATTTTCTAAAACATAACCATAATTATATTAAAAATCAATAACTTTTTTGGGGTGGTGTTGAAACCAGAAAAAAGATGGCGCGACCACTATCTACTTTGATGACATCAGTAGACAAACAAATGCTGGATTGCATAACTATGGTTATGTTTTAGAAAACATTAAGTATTCCAAGTTATAAAGTGAAGCTATTTTAATCGATGTTCAAATTTTTATCCTTGGGAACATTAATTGTGAAGATAATGTGTACAGATGTTTTTTCATTGGAAGTATAGGAAGCAAAATTATTTGACGTCCACCTTAAGACCAGCAGATGTTTCACCCACGACGCAGCGCAGATGTTTTACGCAACAGAAGTTAATGAATCTGTTTTTCTGTAGCTACGTCATTGTACTGCGAGCAGGCGATCAAATGGTATTAGCATGTCAAAGCAGGTTAACTTGGCTTTATTAGGATATGCGTATATAATTCCGTCTGTTAGAAAATTTTAATAACAGCCTAATTTTTACGGATGCTGTAGTCGGATTTGCGTTCCTTATTAATTCTTGAAATAATTTTGCATTGTTGCACTTGTAAACTGTTTTTTCATTTATTCATTTATCTGTTGGCAACAGTTCAGCACGAAGGTGCCAGAAAATAAGAATCGAGAGGGAGAAAGTTTTGTTCCTGCTCTATGCCATCTGCCGAGAGGACGGCATGAAGATATCGGTCTTTTTATTAATGCCATGTGAATTCAGACATCGGACCTTTAATTTTATGTGAATGCAGATAAAACAATTCGTGTGAGTGTTTATTTGGTAGGTATTAATTGTGTTTGGAGAATGTACAATAATGGATTTTTTTAATTTTCTTCATGTACCACAGTCATTATGGAGTGGCGACGAGACTTTACCTTTTTGAATGATTGTATAACAAACTGATAAAAATATTACCCATGACAAAAGGGTTCAGAAGTGCTACTAGGTTTAAAGACTTTTTTTCATTTTAATTGGATGCTAAATTATTCTGAATATGTATGTAGTACTCAGGCGACAGCTAGCAACTATAAAACAATCTATTTGCTCATCAAAAAGTGGTCATAAAAATGTGCAACAAGCAATGTTATAGTTCCATACAGCACGTATAAGACTTGCATTTTATGCGTATGAACTCCGCAATTAAAAATTATCAATACGTTTGATTTACCTGAGATAGTTACGGCAAATAATGGCCCATGTGGAATAACGTGGCTATTGGTCTCTTGGTGCCTGTTCCTCAAACCTCAATATCTATACCAAAAACAATGCAAATTGCTACTAAATATTTCGTACTTTCAACTATTTCTAAAGTGAACTTTATATTATTACCGTAAGATGGAATTCATAGCGCTTGAAGCGATCAGCCCTTGATATTATTGGAATCATAAATATTTGCGATCCTAAAAAATTACTGATTATTTTAGTACGCTGGATTTTTGATGGTGGTTAAAGATCAATCTGTTGAGAAAAGTTACTTGTAGCATTAAAATAACCGGCTATGCCAAGAACTAAACGAAACAGCCAACAACAGCGTCGAAATGCAGACGCGGCAAGGAAAAAGGTTAAGAGAATGGATGAAGAATATCGAGCAGAAGAATAGATTTGTAACACGGAAATGCACCAAGAACATCGAAAAAATCCACAGTACCGAGCAGAAGAACAGATTCGTAACACGAAAATACACCAAGAACATCGCAAAAACCCACAGTACCGAGCAGAAGAACAGATTCGTAATACGGAAGCGCACCAAGAACATCGCAAAAACCCACAGTACCGAGCAGAATAACAGATCCGTAACACGGAAACGCACCAAGATCATCGCAAAAACCCACAGTACCGAGCAGAAGAACAGATCCGTAACACGGAAACGCACCAAGAACATCGCAAAAACCCACAGTACCGAGCAGAACAACAGATCCGTAACACGGAAACGCACCAAGAACATCGCAGAAACCTACATTACCGAGCAGAAGAACAGATCTGTAACACGGAAGCGCACCAAGATCATCGCAAAAACCCACAGTACCGAGCAGAAGAACATATCCGTAACACGGAAACGCACCAAGAACATCGCAAAAACCCACAGTACCGAGCAGAAGAACAGATTCGTAACACGGAAACGCACCAAGAACATCGCAAAAACCCACAGTACCGAGCAGAAGAACAGATTCATAACACGGAAGCGCACCAAGAACATCGCAAAAACTCACAGTACCGAGCGGAAGAACAGATCCGTAACACGGAAGCGCACCAAGATCATCGCAAAAGCCCACAGTACCAAGCAGAAGAACAGGCTCGCAATACTTAAACCCGTAGAATGGCTAGAGAAGGTGACGATAACTGGGAAATTTTTGAAAAGAATTATGATGAAAAAATAAGGGATGGTCCGACACATGCTTGTGTCTGTTGCGGAAGATTATGGTTCAAGTCATCTGTTAGAACCTTATCCAAAGATTGTTTGATTGAAAGAGGTTTTAGTAACAATTTCATTTCATCTGTATACAGGCTAGATCAGTGAGATGAACATGATATTTTCTGCCACACATGCTATAGAGAAGTTTCTCGTGGTAATATTTCTAAATTATGTCTTAAGAATGGCTTAGACTTTCCTGAATTGCCAGACTGCTTGCAAAATTTAACTCCACTAGAAGAACGTAATGTCGCTGCACGGATACCATTTATGTCTGTAAGAGCTTTGGGAGTAGACCAACAGTGTGGTCTAAAAGGATCTGTTATCAATGTTCCAAATTCAGTGGATCGTACTGTGTCAATACTACCAAGAAATTTTTCAGACAGTTTACTATTAAATTAAAGCTAAAACGTCGGATGGCATACCAAAGTCATTACATGTGTGAATCAGTTTGCCCACGAAAAATTTTCGATGCTGCAAAGTATTTAGTAGAACAAGAACTTTACAAGTTAGAAGGAATAACTCTTTCTCATGACTGGCTATTTACAAATGATCTCGAATCTAGTGGAAGTGATGATTCATCAAAAGACAACACTGATGCTATTGTTACTAACGTCAGAACCGTTGATACAGAGGATGAATTTGACGAGCATACACATCAGAATTTCGGAGAGGAAACCTTAATTGAGTCGTGTGAAATATCTGGTATTGCCTTTGCTCCTAGAGAAGGCCAAAATCCTTTATCTCTCCTTTTAGATACGCACGCTGAAGAACTTGCTTTTCTAACTATATATGGTGTTAAATGTAGAAAACCTACTGTTAGTCTCTCGTACATGGACATATCCAATTTAGAAATTCGTCGCTACGATCGTCGAGCAGCTCAAACTGATCCCCTCCTATATGCCTACAAGAAAAACGAAATTTCTAAAATTTCTGGTTCTATTGGAATTGCTTTAAAGAAAAAAAAACAAAGCCTACGGGAAACTAAGGTAAAACATTTATTAGATAAAACTGAGGTTAATACTCTAACTCAGGCAGATGAAGGATACAAGTTTCGAAGAAACATTAGAAGTGCGCCAGCTCACTGGGAAGCGGAAAGGAAAAAGATTTGTGCTATGATACGACAGTTTGGTTTACCAACATTGTTTTTGACGTTATCTGCAGCAGAAAGCAAGTGGCCTGAGCTTTTAAGAATCTTACGAATCAATGTGGACAACACAGTAATTACAAAATAATAATAACACAAGGAACTGTACACCAACTATATATAAGATAGTACAACTATACTAGTTATCCGAATTTATTGTCGTATATAAAATCAAGGTTTCCAAGCTTTCGCACATCAACCAGATGGGTTTCTCAAGGAAGGTAGACAGCATTACATCTGAGGAAGCACAAAATATGTCATTTAATGAAAAAGCACGATTAATAAAATCAGACGCAGTTACATGCGCATTATATTTCTGGCAAACTTTCAAGGAACTTATGAAAACATGGAAATCAAAAAGAGGCTCTTTTGGTGATAGAAAAGTTGAGCACCCCTATTTTCGCATTGAATTTCAACATAGGGATTCACCTCACGTCCATATGCTCTTGTGGTTAGAAAATGCTCCCATTTTGATTCAAGTGATGCAGATTCAACTCAGAGGACTGAATCATTTATAAATGAAATAATTACTTGCTCATCAGATGCGTCTAACGAAAAGATCAAAGAGCTATTTCCACTTCAGAAGCACAGGCGCAGTCACACCTGCAAAAAACGAACGAGCACTGAAACTGTTTGTCGTTTTGAAATTCCTTTCTATCCAATGGACAGAACCCGAATCCTGCTTCCTGTGAGTAGTAATGAACAAGTTCCAAGTATGAAAAGTAAACTTAGGGATATAAAAGTTGCGCTAAACCAAATTTCTCAGGAGAACATGACGTTCGAGCAGTTCCTTCAGCAACTAGGGCTATCAAAAGATACATACATTTTGATAATAAGGTCATCACTTGATAAACCTAAAGTGTTCATACAGAGAAATCTAAGTGAAATATTCATCAATAACTACAACTATAAGATCCTTAGTCTTCATCGTGCAAATATAGACATTCAGTTTGTGCTCGATTCCTTTGCTTGTGCCACATATATAGTTGACTACATCAACAAATCCAACCGAGGAATGTCTAGGCTTTTGAGGGAGGCTTTGGCTGAGGCTCGAGCAGGTAATACAAGTATTCGCCAGCAACTCCGGGCAGTAGCAAATCAATTCATAAATGCTTCAGAGATCAGCCCTCAGGAAGCAGCATGGAATTTGTTGCGTTTACGTATGTCTGAAGCAAGCGAAGCAGAAATATTTATTCCAACATGCTTGCCGGTAGAGCGAATACGGATCGTTAAAAGTGAGCAAGAACTGCGGGAGATGGATCCAGAGTCAACTGATGTCTGTGTTTCAGGGCTTATTGAGCACTATGTGCAAAGACCAGATAGTCTTGAAGAAGTTTCTTTAGCCAAATTTGCTGCATATAACAATTTCACCAAAAACTAAACGGCACGTTGTTTACAATGCACCATATGATGACGAAACTCAACCAATAGAAAGAAACAATGGAGAATGTGAGGATGTTCAAACCATTTTGCAGTTGAAAGATAAATCAGGTTTCCTAAAACTGCGCAAAAAAGCAAAAATCATCAGATATAGAAAGTATAGGCTTTCTCAGGATCCTGATAACTTTTTTAGAGAGCTCTTAATGTTGTATTACCCATGGCGTAACGAGGTTTCGGAACTCATCGACATAAATGTGAAAGAAATATTTGACCAAAATCAAAACATTATATTGGAGAATAGGAAAGGGTTTGTTGCTACTGCAAATGAACAAAATGACACTGAAATTGAAGATGCTATAGCATTAAGAGAAAACTTCATTGTCGAAGATGAGAGAGAGCGCGCAGAAGAACAATATTCATGCGATGATGAATTTTCTGCTTATGGTTTTGATTCACATGATTTCCAAGGAGACATTATGACAGAGCTAGGTGAAATTCCAGCACAAACTATTGCAGAAAGTTTCTGTGTACCGCACCAAGTATCTGAAACAGAATATCTTGGGATGATACGAAGACTGAACGCTCGACAGCGTGATTATTTAATGCATGTAATGCATCTTATGAAGTCTAAAGATCAAGATATGTACCATTTCATCAGCGGAAGTGCTGGCACAGGAAAAACCGTGCTTTGTATCAAAGTCTCCTGAGGTATTATAATAAGGAACGTAGAACAGATCCGAGTGAGATGAAAGTAGTACTATGTGCACCCACTGGAAAAGCAGCACATAATGTTGATGGTGTCACTCTGCATTCGGCTTTTGCTCTCCCAGTAAACCAAATGGGGCACAAAATGACAGATCTGTCAGCTGATATTTCAAATACTTTGGCTATGCTGTTTTCTCGTGTTAAAGCAGTCATAATAGACGAAGTATCTATGGTTGGTACACAAATGCTTAATAATGTAAATCGTCGCCTTCAGGACATTTTTAGGTCCAAGAAGAATTTCGGGGGAGTGACAATTTTTGTATTTGGAGATTTTCGACAACTGCCACCAGTTGGCGATGCATTTGTTTTCCAGCCAAGTAGATCTGATATTATTGGTCAGTTAACAGGTCCACCGTCTGCGTTGTGGGAAATATTCAAGCTATTTGAACTCACAGATGTAATGAGACAAAAAGAAGATTTAAAGTTTGCAAATGCGCTGTGCAATTTATCAGATGGAGTCATGTCTAAATCTGATATAGCTCTGTTTTCTTCCCGCACTTTCAGTGAAATTTCTCTTTCTGATGAAACCAAACGATTCATAAGACTATTTGTTACAAATGTTGAGAAAGAACATTATAATGAAATGATACTGAGAAATATGAATACTGAAGGCACCGTCGCAGTGGCATTTGACTCAACTTTGGGGACTGGTTCTGAGTCAGTAGTATATAGGGGGTACTATGGCACACCCCAAAATCACATAAAAACTTCAAAATCAGGCATTTTTTGATTTTTCAGACCTCAATAATCACGAACATTTTAAGGCTTTTTATGATCAAAAACACCATATTTTCATTAAAAATCATTGATTTTTGAGTATAAAACAGTTAAAAACATCAAATTTTTAAAAAATGAAATTTCATCCCTGTTTTTCATAAAAACAGAGCATCATAAAAACACACATTTTAAGTCATTTTTTATTATATTTGACGGCTTTTCTGAACAATTGCAATCATTTTGAACTTTGAATAGCTTTGATTTTAAAAGAGCTAAAATGAAAGTTTTAATATTGAAAATCAATAGAAAAGTTGTAAAACAAACTACTTTGAATTGGTACTTTGCAAAGTCCTTTTTAAAAATGCATTAAAAAAAGGGGTACCCAAAATGGATACCCCTTATAGGAAGATTAAAAATTGTTGAAGATTAAAAATATAGGAAGATTAAAAATATTACAAAGATTTAAACGAATTCAATAATATAAGGTTTTGTTATGTAACACTTCATTTCTATGTTTCTCTTTAAAGATATGTCCTATTTTATTTTCTGTTTCAGTAATTCTTCTTTTGAACCTCTCTCGATCAACTGCATATGTTTCTCATATACCTTTTCGATTTTCATTTCCTACATATATGACAACAGCATTAGGATCGAAGTGAACTTTCATTTTGATAGAATTCGTTTTTTTTAAGCTTTTACTAATTCATAATCATAATATAGATCATCAATTTTACCTCTGAATCTGAATATATAATTACCTTTATTAATTTTTTTAATTGCACTGTCAGATAGTTTTCCGTGACATTTTCTAAGATAATATTCTTTTTCTTCATCATTGACTTCTATTTTCGCAATAGTTGTATCTCCGAATTTCGTTTGGATTTTTTTCAGTGACATCAATTTATAATCTCCAGGATTCAAATCTTTTAATTTCTGTGTTTCTGTAAATAATCTGATGCTATTGAACTCATCCATTTATAAGATTTTATTTTTTTAAAGGCTTTTGAATACATGTGATGAGAACTGTAAATTACAATAACTTACAAACTCATTTAAAATTTCTAATCCTTTGTTTTTAATTTCCTCGTTTTTTTCTTTTTTATCAATTATTCTTTTTATTTTTTTTAAATATTTATAAACTATAGTTAGAATATCTGAAAACTTGTAATTATCTCTATACATATGAATCAAGTCATCACAAAAATGAGCGATTTGAGATATTTCGTTACTATATTTTTTATCTGAAGAACAGTATAGAGCTCTAAGGTCACCCATTAAATCCATTTATAAGTTTTCATTTTTTGAAATATAATTCTTATAATGCATACATCTATACATAGAGCATCCGGGGCCTAAAACTCTTTGACATTTAGGTATATCTAAATTAACAGATGGAATATCTTCAAGCATCTCCTTTTCCATTACTCCTCCTTTATATGCAAATGTACCACCATAAATATGGTACAGGTTTTTAATATAGTTCTTTACCTCACAATTATTAATCCATAGTTCTTTGCTATTTGGTTATCTTTTAAATCTCAGTCCATGCACATCTAAAACACACTTACGTACGATATTCAATTCTTGTTCATCTAATTTGCAGTCAGGTGTGAACACTGATATTGTTTCACCAATATTCAGTTTTGAGTGGGCCCAACTTATCTCTCTTGCTATCTTACGATTTGGGAGGACAAATCCTTGAATATTTATAATCACAATTATATCATTCATTGTTTATATTTAATCACTTTTTTTAAATACATATCCAAAAGGTACAGTATTCAAATCATCTAGAATTCTTCTTTTATCAAATCCAAACATGTATTTCTTGTTCAGTGTATCTACAGCTATATTTCTATCTTTTTGTATCTTAAACTGATTATTTGATATTTCTAAGTAATCTTTTTCACCTGTTATTACTTTCATTCTGTCACTGAAATTCAAAGTATTTTCATTCTCATAGCTCATTTTAAATCCTTTAACTTTACCTTTTACAGTTCCATCATTTAGTATGTATCCATAGTCTTTTGGTGCACCAACTATCCAGGATTTCATATACTTATCCTCTCCCAATTCATCTGTCCATTCTCCTAACATGCATCCTGTTTTGATTTTATTAGTTCCATCATCTATATACACAACACTATCTGTGTCTTTATAAATCACTTTTTCACGTAATATATCAAGCATTTTATATAATCTAATTCTAGCAGAACTAGTGGTGAAAGCTGCTATATAAACGTTAGTATTAAAGTTATTTTTAACATATTCATCTTTCATTTTATAAATAATTTCTACACAGTCATCATTCATAAATATCATATTTAATTCTTTGAGATTATCATCTAATATAATTTTATAAAATTCATCTAAATCCATTACGTAATTAATCTGTTTCATATTTTTTCTCTGTCCAAACTTACCCCATAATGAGTTCAAACATATCGTACTTATAAATCTCATTCCTGGATTTTTTTCTATTTTTTCTAATTTTATATGTAATTTCTTGTAAACTGTCTTCTTATATTCTTTTTCACTTTTAAAGTTTTCAGACCATTTATCATCTGTTTCTAATTTGATTTTCAAAAACATTTTAACGTAATCTCTAAATAGTTCATCAGTTTTATTTTCAAAATTCCAAACCTCATATATTCGTAAAATTTTATATCTTTTTTTAATTGCTAAATTCATTTCATCAGTAGTCCATGTACTAGTGAAACATCTTTCATCTCTTTTATGATTACACTCTTTATTTTTAATTTCAAAGCATTCTTTACATTTCTTTTTATCTACGACAGCTTTAAAGTGATTACATTTGATAGTTTTAGAACATGATTTACAAAGAGCAAACATCAATTTTTCATCTTTAATTGGCAACACTGGATGATATAAATTTCTAGGTGGTAAGACCTTACATTTGATGAAACCATACCATTCTTTATCAATTTTTTTAGGATTAAATATCTTATAGGATGACCAATTGGATAATTATCAAAGTAATTTACAGTTGGATATAGTGAACATACATCAATATATCTACCTTTTTCATTATTTTTAAATTCATATTTCAATTTAGTAGGCTCACACCTACCCCCATAAAATGCATCTCTAGGATTTAAAGGTTCCACGAAATCTCTATTCCATTCATTTTTTATATATTTTTTAATTTCTTTATTATTATTAAAATCACATTCCCATATAACAATTAATTCATATCCAGCTTTTAAAATCTTCTTTTGAATCCTCTTAGTTCTTTTATATAAGTCTTTCTACATGTCTGATTCTGTTCATTTATAGTTGATTCTCTATAACACCTATTACATCCATGCCAGTGACATCCATGAAATTGAAACACTGTGTTTTCATAAAATCCATCTACTTTATAAATTTTCTTACCTAATTTTAATTTTTTCTCTCCACCATTTAATGCATGTTGAATATTGATATTATTCTTTTAGACAGATAATCTAACCAAGCAATTGATTTTTTACTATATTTGTCTTTTTGAATTGTATCATCATCTATGGCAATTGTACCTTTTTTTAAGAATTTATCTCTATAAATACTCATGCATACACCTGCTAGAGTTACATATTTAAATGGATCGATATTTGAGATTTCTAAGAATAATCTTCTCAATTCTAAACATCCTCTTCTTAAAATATCTACATCTGATCTACAGTATTTAACAAATTCTTTTTGAAAATCAAACGTAGCGTTTTTAACAGTTTCATACCATTTTAAGAATTCATTTCTCCCTTTAGATTTCATAGAATCACACCCATAGTAATGTTTTTCAGGGTATTTACCTATATAATTTTGATTACATTCTTTATTAAAATAATGAGGAAAATAACCTTTTGCCATCTCTTCTAATCCAAATGTTTTTGGAAAATCTCTTAATGGAATCATAGTAAAATTGATTGAATCTATGAATCTTATATTATATCCAGATGCTTGCATATAATTGAGTTTATTTCCATTATATATAGTAAACACTTCTACTTTGTTTTTAAAACAGTATTTAGCTAAGAATTGAAAATCAAAGCCTTTACCATAATGAGCTAGTACAGTATATCCAAAATGTTTTTGTTGAAATAACCAATTACAAAAATCATTTTCATTTTCAAATATCTTTTCACTACCATCATACATTTGACATACAACTAGATTAACTTCATGAGTTCCTGTTTCTTGTTTAGTTTCAACATCAAAGAATATATATTTCTCAGTATATTCATATCTACATTTTTCACACCAATCTTTTCGATTTCTTGTTAACTTAGGACAATCATTTTCACATTTGCCACCTTTAGCATCTTTACGTTTCATATAGCATTTATGATCATGTAATACATATTTCCAACAATTTTTACATCTCTTTTCACCACATACATGCTCTTTGGGTTTTCTCTCATATCGATTAATAATTCTTTTACATTTTAAACATTTCCACAGACATTTACATACACTAACACCTTTCTTATTTTTTCTTTTGTGGTTATCAAAACACTCCGCCCCTTTAAATAATCGATTACATTTTTTACAAAATATTTCTTCACCATTACATTTACTATCTGTTTTAAAACATCTATCACATTTGAGAGGACATCTGTGTTGATCTGATCTTTTATAGCTTATTTGACAAAAATCACAGTAATTCTCTTTTCCTAAAAATCCTTTAACAGAAGTAACTACATCGAAATGATTTCTATTTTTCAATATGTAAATACATGTAGATTTATATTTACCACTATATATACGTTCATTAAAATTCTCTCTGCAAAATATATTTATCTGAATATCTAAGAATTCCTCAAATATTTTAACCTCTTCTAAGCAACATATTTCTAATGGAATATTGCATAGTTCATGTAATTTTACAGCTAATGATTTTTGTAAAACTCTACCCATTTTGATGTATCTAATATCATTTTTTGATAATTCATTATGATTCCATTTATCACATAATAGCTTAGGATTTTGAATAGATAGAGCAGTTACAATTGATCTAGCTAAACATATATTATCATCATTTTTTATCTGACAGATACTTCTTTTATTTTCTATTGTTTCATCATTAATTATCTTTATATGTTTACCTCCTAAAGGTAATTCAATTATATTAAAATCAAATATACAATCAGTTATTTCTAATTCCTTATATTCAATTTGATCAGATAATTTATAAATATATAGCTCATAAGCATCCTTAGTATACATCATTTTATCATGAAATGGTTTATTCAGTTAAGGATTATATACCATTATATCTACTTTACCTTGAATTTTACCAATTGCTTTTCTAAATATATCTTGTAAAATATTGAAATATTGTTCAGGTTTAATGTTTACTCCAGCTACTCTATAATTCTTTCTATGTACCATATATTTTTTAATATATTTTCCTTTTGTTTCAATAATTTCATAATCAGGTTTAAATAATTTTTCAAGATTTACAGCTGTTTTAATTTTCTTTTCTTTTCTTGGTTTCAGTTTGTTATCTTTGAATTTTAAATTAAAAGAATCAAATATTTTTTTAATTCTATTTCTTCTCTCTTGATGATTAATAAATATTTTTCTTTTTCTATCTAAATATTCTGATGTATCTAATCCAAGGATATCTACTAAAACAGACTTATAATCACCTGTATTTCTAATATATTTTAACAACGATTTAATTAAATCCTCTTTTTTTACATTTCGTTTTTTGATATTTAATCGTTTTAAAGCATTTCTAAGTTTCTGAACACTAATAGCATTCAGAGCACTTTTAAGATGCACAATAACAGGCTTCAGATTTTTTAACTCCATTTATTGGGATGTAAATTTATAAAGGGATTTTAAAAAACAGGTTGCACACGTTTATTATGATAATTAGTTCTTAAATGTCTTTGATAATGAGTTACAGTGTATTCTCTTCCACAGTCACAAATTCTCTTTTGGTACTTTCTTTTGGAATCACAAGTCTTGCAATAGTGCTGTCTATAAACGTAACCTTTAAGACGTTGAATGTAAAATTCATCTATAGGTTTTGTTTGTTTACAACTTTTGCATGTTTTGTTCTCCATTTATTAGGAAACAAATTTATAAATACTTTTCCTTAAAGTCTTCCCAGATCTTTTCATTTTTGGGATTTATATTAATTTTAATATCATTTGATATATTATAATAGTCACAAATTTTTTTAATAAAATATGCATATTTTAAATTTTTCTCATAGTACATAAAATCTAATAATTTAAAAAATAAATCTTCTGCTTCCTTATTAAATTTAAGGTTATTTTTTCTTTTAAACTGATTAAAATATCTTATTCTACTAACATATCTACTTTTTAAATATGTATTATAATCTACATAATAACAGTCTTCCTCTTCATCATATTTCATTCTCTTTATTTGTTTCATTACTTTTTTAAAATTTTCAGGAATTTCTATTTGTTCTTCTTCTGAAGATGAATAAGAAAAGTAATTAGCTTCTTCAATATCATTAAAATATTCCGTTTATTAGATATCATTTTATTAAAAACCTTTTAGTTATTGTTTTACAGTTTTTTCTTTCACATCCAGATGTCAGCACAAGAAATTAAATCTCTTTCTTGCTTAGATGCAGTCATTACATAACACTGATAAGCTTCGAGCCAAAATGTTACTCCTTCAGGCAGAGTTGAACCGCTGCCAAAATCTTCAGAGAGAGATCACTTCCTGGTTACGTAACAACCTTTGGATCATCGCCAAGTTTCTCTTGCTTGAAACGTAAATATATGTTTCAGTTGGCCATGTTGGTAACGAGTCAGGCATGCATGCAAAAGGCCCCAGGTTCGAATCTGCTCCCTGTCCCACTTTGATTAAAAAAAGGTTGGGTTCATGGTAGAGCGTGTGCGTGTAACATCTAAAAAGTTCTGTGTGTGTTCTGGTGGAGAGTCGAAAGAGTTAAAGCCCATAAGTACCTGGCTGGCCAGGTACAAATAAATAAAAAAATGAAGCATAGACCCTCCACCGAAGGGGCGTTTTGCAAAAAGTTTCAAATTACATCGTCAACCCAACTGTTAAATTCATCAGGATATCCCAACCATTTAACTAAGTATTTATTTCCCTTCTTTCTAATAATTTTTTCAATCTTATAAACCTCATCTTTCTTATCATATTTAACCAGTTCTTTTTCATAAAATGTTCCTGTAATTTCTTCATTATTTAAATCTTTTATTTTATATGTCGGAGGATCTGTAGTCAATATATCTGAAATTATAAATATTTCTTCTGTAAATGTTGGAAGATAACCTTTCTTAAATTTTCTTTTATATTTTGAAATTCTTATTTTATCTCCTTTTTGATATTTTGGTTTATTTTTCTCTTTTTCTTTATACAAATTATTATAAACTTTTAATTCATTTTCTTCCTTACTTGCTTCTATAGGTGTCATTTTAATGGATCTATGATAAGAATTATTATAATTCTTAATTAATTTATCTAATACATTTAACCACTTTCTAGTATTATTTGCTGTGAAATACTTCCACATTTTAGTCTTTAAAGTTCTATTGAATCTTTCAATAACAGCACATTTAATCTCAATATTCTCAGTTGTAAACCAGTGAATATTTTCATCCTTGAATAACTTTTGAGTTTGTTTATTTATAAACTCCGTACCCTTATCTGTTTGAAGTTTTTCTGGTTTTCTTTCTTTAAATATTTTTTTAAATGCTCTAGTTACCTCTTCACCTGTTTTTCTTTTAATCGGAATTGTCCAAGCATATTTACTGAATATATCAATCACTGATAAAATATAATTTGTGTCATTATTAAAGGATTTAAATTCTTGCATATCTATAAGGTCAGCTTGAAATTGGTCATTGACATGAGAAACATAAATTCTTCTTCTTTTAAATCTATGAATAAGTGGTTTATGTTTTGTATATACATCTTGTTGATGTAAAAACTCTTCTATATCTTTCCTGGGTAATTTAGTTTTTCTTTGTAATTCATTATTACCACAATAACCAGTTTCTGGTGTATAATAAATATTTTTAAGGTGTTTCACGTCTTTAAAAAAACACTTTTTAGATCCACAAACTGCACATATTGCTTTTGCCATGGGTCTTCCATTTTTAGCTACTGTTTCTTGAATGTCTTTAGTTTTAGTTTTCTGTTTGCACTTTAAGCAATACATATTTATATGGGATGAAATTCCTAAACCAAATGCTTTCTTTGCTTTTATAATTGGTTTTATAACAGCTCTAGCTTGTTTCTCTCCTAATGGATAGAATCCACTTGTAGTATTTTCAATTGAATCTAAATCGTTTAAGAGTTCTTGATCAGCAATATGTCTCTGTTTAGTATCTTTAGTTTTACTATAAGCTACATCATGTTTTTTACAAGCTTTATCAACTCTGTTAATTCCTGGATCACCTCTTTTTAATCTCTTTTCTAATTTTGCAAATGGGCCATAATACTGGTACCCTGGTATATGCATTTCAGGTGGATTTAATTTATCTTGTAACCATCCTACTATATCACCTCCTGTTATTATATAACCAGTACCTTTAATTTCTTTGAATATAAGAATATTCCACACCATTTATTTATCTGTAAATCTATTTTTTAACTACGTATCTATAACCATTTAGCTGTGTTTGTTTTACATACTTTTCTAAAGGAAAATACTTAATATTTTTTATAAAATCTTCTTCTCTAATGTAAGCATCCTGTTCTGAAATTGAATTAGCGTTTATTAAATTTAATATCTGTTTATAAAATTTGTAAGCTTGTTTATATTCTTTTTTTCTTTCTGAAATATTTAGAGTTTTATCAACACCTTTAATGACTCCTGCTCCTAAAGAAAGTGCTGCTAAAGGAATAAATGCAAAAGCTGATAAACCTGAAGCACTAAATATAAATTTGCCTACTGATAGTGATATACTAATTTTATTATAGTAATTAAAACTTTTTCTGTATACATACATTTTCTTTTCTAAATATTCTTCCATTTATATAGGATCAAAGTTATGTCTGTATCTCATATGAGGATTTTTCAAATCTAACATGAAGAAATCATAAGGTTTTTTAATACTTTTTTGATAAGGATCTATATTAAAATCACCATCAATTTCTCTAATAATTTGTTTAATTTCTCTGTGCTGAAGTTTAAAAAATATAAAGTAATCACAGTTTTTTCCTATATCAATAGGTGTTGAATAATAGGTCTGTGATAAATAAATAATGGATGCATTTTTCTTCCTTCCTCTTATAAAAATTTTTCAATTTCGTTTTGATCTTTTTCTTTTACACAGTCATCAAAAATAACTAGATTTTTTAATGAAGGATCTAAGTCCTCTACAGTAATAAATTCATTTATGTCTGAACTAAATAATGTTTCTTTCTTAAACTTTTTAAATAATTTTAATAACTTATTTTTATTCTTTCCCTTTATTTTTAAAATGTCTTCCTCTTCTATATCATCAAACATTGAGTAATTTTCTTTTAATTTAGAGTATTTAGGTTCGTTCATATCTTTTGCACATATGAATAATGCATCAAAATTTAAATGATCATATATTAAATTTAATAGTAAATTTGTTTTTCCACATCCTCAAGATCCTGTTATTAAAAGTTTAAAAGGATGAATAGGTAATATTGGATTTTGATTTGGATCTATAAATTCTTCTGGTTCTGAATAATCTTCTTTTAGTTTAATGCTGCAAGCTTTCTGCTTAATCATATTTATTTAATAGAAATTCAGCATCTTCAATAAACATTTCAGCTTCAAATAATAAGTCTTCAGCTGGTATTCCTTGAGATAAATAACATTCAGCTAGATCTAATGCCATTTCAGCAAAAGATAAATATTCTTCAAGTTGTTCAAAATCTTCCATTTATATAAGTAAAATAATTTGCTTGGAAGCAAATTTTCAGTTAAATAAATGAGTAAAGTGATACAAGATTTATTAAAATTAGCAAAAGTAAGTGCTGAACTAAGAAAACGAAATAAGGAAAAGCAATTAGAAGATTTAGGATATGAAGAAGCAATCACAAAATTTCATAAACCTATGGTTGAAAAATTAGAATATCAAGATGTATCTAGAAAAGAAAATTTAAAAGCTATTCAAGATGCAATTGAAGAACTTTCATTTCAACCAATTGCAGAATCTTCAAGAATTCCTGCCTTAGAAGATGTTGAAGAACCTATTTCAGATGCTAAAGAAATGTATGAGAGAGAAGCAGGAATTCATAAAATTAACTTAAACAAAAACTTGAATGTATCAGTTATTAAAAAAAGTTAGGATTTGATTTACCTTCAGAATTAGTTAATAAATCTGATGAAGAGATTGATGAAAAAATAAATCAAGCAAATGAAAAAATCAGTGAAATCGGACGTCTAAAAGGTCCTCAAGTAAAAGCACTTAATAATGCTAAAGATGAAGAAAAAAAGAAAAAATTACAGAAAAAAATTGATCGTTTCGATTATAAAATGGCTGAGGTGCGAAAATATATTAGAGCATTAGAAGCTCTCAAAATGGGGAATTACTATATGGGTGAGGGTCTTAATATTTTAGATAAATTAACAGATAAAATATGTAAGGGAACTAAAAATAAGAAAGTATGTAACCAAGTAGTTCAAATACTAGATATATTATTGAAAGAGGGTAAAATGACTAATGAGCAAGTAAAACAATATTATTCAAAGTTTCTATCTTAATAAATGAGTAATTATATTGTATCAAGAATTTATTTGAGTGAAGGTCAGAAAAACAGATTAAAATCAGCAGTTAAGAAAGGTGAAGAAATTACATTGCAAATTGATAAAACTAAAAGTGCTAATCATGATATGTATTTAACAAAAACTCAAATTAATCAAATTAAAAATGGTAAACGAATAACTATAAGTAAGACACAATTAAAGAAAAACGGAGGTATTTTACCCTTTTTGATCCCTATCTTAGCAGCTCTTGGTACTGGTGCTTTATCTGGTGCTGCTGGTTTTGGTGTGAATAAAGCTTTAAGTAAAGTAACTGGATCAGGTTGTAAAAAAAAACATTCTGGAAAGGGAGTTCTTCAGAATTACGAGGTATATCCAATAAAACGATAGAACAAAATATGAAAGATGTAAAAGGATTCAGAGGTGTATTTACATCAGATTTAATACCTAAAAAGATTAAGAAATTTGAAAGTGGAATTATTAATTTAGATATATCTACAGGACCTGGGACTCATTGGGTCTGTTATTATAATGATCCTAAATATAATTTTGTGGAATATTTTGATCCATTTGGAGAATATAAATATAAAGACATTAAATTGAATAACATTTTCATACCTAAAAATATTGTAAAATATCTTGAAACATCTAAAAAAGGAATTAGATATAATTCGAGTTTTTTACAAGAACCAACATCTGTTAAATGTGGTTTTTATTGTATGAAATACATAACTCAAAGGAATAAAGGTAAATCACCTGTTGAAGTTTTATATTCTTTTACCCAAGAACCAAGTGGTTATAATGAAGATTTTGTGCTTAATAAATGTTAATTTCAGATTCAAAAAATTTTGTGAAATCAGAAGATTTTGCAATCGAATATGTCCGACCTATTCCTGTTAATGAAAATTCAAAAATAGCTTTAAAATCCATGTCTATGTGGGTTTCATATTTCATATAACAATATTGATGAAGAATATGAAAATAATACATTTAAGTATTTGATGGTAGTTTATGGCATGAAATAACTTTAGATAATGGAAATTACACATTAAGGGAATTAAATAACTTTTTAATAAAACGATTTGGAGATGAACCACCAATTAAATTGAAAGCTAATTTCGCTACACAGCGCTTTATAATTGAATTAAAAGATGAATATAAAATTGATCTTAGAGAGGGTAAATTACATGAAATTTTAGGATTTGAATCAGAAATATATGAAGATAATCATCAAGAAGGAAAATATATGGCAAACATTTCTAGAGGAGTTGATGACATACACATTCATTGTGATGTAATTACAGGAGCTCTATATAATAATATTAATTCAGATATTTTATATTCTTTTACGCCATCTAATCCTCCTGGTAGTTTAATAAAGATTGATGAAATAAATCCTTTATTTTTACCCATTAATAGACGAAATGATATTCATAGAATTCGAATGTATATCACGAATCAAGATAATGAACTGATAGACTTGAATAATATGAGAGTTTTATATAGATTAATTTTAGCTTAAGCTTTTCAGCTTAATAAATGAATTATAACAAACATAGATTATATGCAAAATGATATGGTGGTAATATCTTCACTGAAGGAATTAAAACTTTTGGAAAAAAAATATTAGAAGTTTTAGGTAAATCAGCAAAAACACAATTGAAGATAAAGCTAAAAAAGTTATTCAAAATAAACTTGAAAATATATTATCTAAACCCCTGTAACTGTTAATGATATATTAGCTAAAACGAAAATTCAGGATCGATATGGATCTGGTTTGAAATGGTATAAATGAGTTTTTTTTCCTAATAAATGGAAAAACTTTGGGACTTAAAAGCTATTCCAGATTATTATAGTAATAAAATTGCTAAGTATGAATATATAAAACATAATGAAGATAGTACTAATGTAAAAGAATCTGATCAATATAAGTTTACTATTAAAGATACAAATTCACCTATATTATATCATCATCATCATCATCATCATCATTGTCAACCATTATCAATCCACTGCTGGACGAAGGTCTCCCCAAGTTTCCTCCACAACGGTCTGCCTTGTGCCAGTCTCCTCCATGTCACTCCCGCATACTTTCGAATTTCATCCACCCATCTCCCATGTGGTCTTCTTCTGGGTCTTTTCCTGTCCCTTGGAATCCAATCTAAAATTTCAGCTGTCCATCGATGATCTGTCCTTCTGGCAGTATGTCCAGCCCATTGCCATTTCAGGGATTTAACTCTGATCATGATGTCTTCCACTCTTGTCATTTTTCGGATCCACGAGTTCCTCTTCTTATCTCTCCTGGTTACACCAAGCATGCACCTCTCCATGCTGCTTTGAGTTGTCTGCAGCCTTTGTATGTCTCTTTTAGCTAAGGTCCACGTCTCTGCACTATACGTAAGCACTTGAAGGATGCATTGATCAAACACTTTTCTTTTAAAACATAATGGCATATTGCACTTGAAAATTATGCTGTTTCTTCCAAAAGCTCTTCAGGCAAGTTTTGTACGCCGATTAATTTCTTCACCAATGTGACCCTCTCTTGATATCTGCTGTCCAAGATAAACGTACGTGTCTGTTATCTCCAGCTTTTCTCCATCAATCGATAAATCTTCATTTCTTGTAAAAGCATTGTACATCACTTTTGTCTTCTGAAAGTTCATTTTTAATCCCACTTCTTTACTCTTGTCAGCAAGTTCCTGGATCATACTCTGTAGCTCTGATGGGGTAGTTGTAAAAATGACTATGTCATCAGCAAAACGAAGGTGGGTTAGATAATCTCCATTAATCTTTATCCTTTTGTTTTCCCAGTTCAGTGATTGAAAGACATTTTCCAATGTGGCATTAAATAGCTTCGTAGATATGGTGTCACCTTGTCTTACTCCTTTTCCAATTTTTATGTGTGTTGTATTTTCAAACAGCCGAATCTTTGCACTTGCATTTTCATAGATGTTATTAATAATATTAATGCATGCATCTTCAATCCCGCAGGATTTCAGAGCCATTGCAACTGCTGATGGTTCCACCGAATCAAAGGCTTTTTCATAATCGATAAAAGCCATGCACAATGGAAGTTCATATTCCCTCGCTCTTTCAATTAGTTCTCTCAGTACGTGGATATGATCTATTGTGCTGTAGCCACTCCTGAATCCAGCTTGTTCTCTCGGTTGAGCCATGTCCAGTGTCACCTTCAAGCGGTGTGAAAGAACTTTAGTGAAGATTTCATAAACCAGTGATAGGAGGCTGATAGGTCTGTAGTTCCTGAGATCCTCAATGTCACCTTTTTTATGTAGCAAGATCATTGTAGCGTTGTTCCAATCCTCAGGAATTTTCCCTTCATTAAGGCATCGAGTGAAAATTTGGGCGAGTACTGTTTCGATTTCTCCACTTGCTTCTTATATGATGTCTACAGTAATTCCATCTTCTCCTGGAGCTTTTCCCCGCTTCATGTTCTTGATTGCATGTGCAACTTCTGCTGGAAGGACTGGAAGAACTCTGGTACCTTTCATGATGTCTGGAGTACATGTATCATCCCTTTCATATAATTTGGAGTAGAAATCTTTCACTCTTGTCAAAATTTCGCCTCTATTTCTTGTTACAGAACCATCTTCTTTTCTCAGTGCCGTAATCTGTTTTTTCCCCTTACTGAGATCTCCCTTTGCTATCTTTAGGCTTTGGTTGTTTTCAATTGCTTTCCTTACTAGTTCACAGTTGAATTTCCTTACGTCTTCAGTGATACTTTTTCGAACTGTCTTGCATAGCTCTATATATTCCACTTTGGAAGTCACATCTTCTTTAGTTGTCCTCATCACTCTTCTTTTTTGCATCAACATTTTGGTTTTTCCTGATAATTTGTTCACATGCAATTTGTTCTTAGACCCAGCTAATTTTGTTGCTGTTTCCATAAGAGCTTTGGTTACTTTTCTGTTAACTTCAGAAATATCCACTTCTTCCGATGTTAGGCCTTCTAAAGCAGATAATCTGTTCTTCAGTTCCAATTTGAAGGTATCATGGTGTTTTTTAAGGTTGGTTATGTCAATACATTTTGTTTGTCTTATGAGCTTGCTACGTTCGAGTTTAGTGTTGAGGTGCATCTTACATCTCACCAATCTATGGTCACTGCCTGTGTTGAACTTGTTTAGCACACTGCAGTCTTCTATGACGAATTTTTTGTTACACATAATAAAATCAGTTTCACTTGTCGTCCCATTTGGATGTCTCCATGTCCATTTCCTGTGTGGCTTTTTCTTGAAAAAGGAGTTCAAGATGAAAAACCCTTCTGCCTCTGCAAACTCTACGAGAGTGTTTCCACGCTGGTGGAAATACTCTCGTAGCGTATTTCCATATTTATAGTAACGGTTATATATGCCTAGAAAGTAAAATAGTAAAAAATAATAATGATACTATAGGAACTGATAATGTTACATTTGTAAATGGTGGGAATCTGTTTAGATCCGCTTCATTAACTATAGGAAAAGAACAAACTGATTCTAATATTGAATGTGCTTCATTAATTCATCAAATTAACGGACTTATAAATTTCACAAAAGATTATTCCACTTCAGAGGCTACAAATATGATGTATTATGTTGATACATCAGAATCAGCTGATAAAGATAAAATAGTAATAAATGATCCTAATAAAGATGTAAAGAAAGGATCAGATATCAAATTAAAAGAAAATACCTCTTATAATAAAGGATTTAGACAGAGATGGCTTTTAACAAAAAACAGCAATGTAATAAAATTTTGGATTCCTTTGAGACAACTGTTTGGGTTCCTCAACAATTTTAGAAGATTAATTTCTGATATAAAAGTTACATTTGAATTTCAAAGAAATAGTCATAATGATATGTTATACACAGATGTTGCAAATCCTAATTATAAAGTTATTATATTTGATTTTCAATTATGGTTACCTTATGTAGAGTTGTACCCATCCATTGAGGCTGAATTTAAAAGTATTGCTTTGAATTCTACACCTATTGAAATTACTTGGTGTTCTGCTTCAATTGAGAAAAGTAATCAGCAAACAACATCAAGTGGTGCATGTCATATAAGAACTACATCTGATGAGGTGTTAAGTGTTCTTGTCATTCCACAGTATGTAGAAAAAGAAAGCAATCAAAATCAGAATAATATGGTTTTTGATAATTTAGATCTCCTTGAATGCTGGATATTATGTAATAATAAAAAAGTTCCAGAAGAAATTTATAAAACGAATTTTAACGATGGGCAGTTAGATTATAATAGATGTTATTCTGAATTATTAGCAGCTGGATTAAATACTCATAATACTGAAAGTGGATGTCTTATAAGTTATGTAAATTATGCGAGATTGTATCCAATCTTTTATTTTAATTTATCTAATCATCCAGAGTATACTAATATTTCGAATTTAAGACTAGAATTTAAATGGAGATTAGGATCAAATCCAGGTAAACCATATAGATTTTATTTCATCGTGAATGAAACAAAAAGAGGATCACTTAATATGGCTAATAAGGAATTTAAAACTTTGAAAACTTCAGATTAAATAAATGAATTGGTACCCGTTTGGTTCGTCTTATGAAGAATTTGGAATTGGACCACCTGGACCTCCTGGAAATGGATTTAAATTAACAGATGATGGTAATTATGATATGGAAGAAAAAAATTTAAAAAATTGTAAAGAACCTATAATGAACATGATGTTACTACAAGAGAATATGTTTTAAAACAAATAAGAGAGAACAATCTGGAAGTTAAAAGTGAAATAGAAAAAACTATTAATGGTAGTTTTTCAGATTTTGTTCAAGAAACTGCTGTAAGAATAAGAGATTTAGATGCTGTACTTAAAGGTGAATTAGGTAATTTGGATCAAAAATATTTACATATTCAAGATGGGAATGTAATTAATGCAAAAGGTAAAAGAATAGGAAATGTTGCTGATCCTACAGCAGATAAGAATGCAGTGAATAAGAGGTATTTAGAAAACAATGTTTTAATTTTAAAAGATGAAAAGTTTGATGTTCAAAATAAAAGACTAGTGAATATTCCATCTCCTCAGGATATGTATGACGCAGTTAATAAAAATTACGTGGATAATCAAAAATTTTATGCAACAATTCAAGAAGATAAAAAAGCATATAATACTCTTGGTGCTATGCGTTACTGGGAAACAGTCGATTTTATGAAATTTAGTAGCAATCTCCTTGACAGAAATATGAAACTGAGTGAAAATATGGATATGAAAATTACATTTTATTTACGTCCTAATTATACTAATGGGAAATCAGAAGTTTTAATTACACTTCGGGAGAATATATTATTTAATGGTGATGCCTACACAGATAAACCTTTAATACTCTTTGCATCAGGAAAAAAGAATGATGAATTAAGCATACAAGTCATGTCTTATTTAGAATTAAACATTTTTAAACCTTACTTAGAAATTGAAAATAACATTCCATTTATAAAAATTCATTCTATATAAATGGATAGGTTAATTAGGAATAATATTAATTGGGATTCATTTTCTAAAGATAATGAACTTTCAGAAGATATAATTAGAAGTGTAAAAGATGCAGTAAATTGGGATTTAATATCAGAATATCAAAAATTATCTGAAGATTTTATTTCAGAATTTCATGATAAAGTGAACTGGGATAAAATTTCTCAATATCAGATTCTTTCTGAATATTTTATGAATAACAATAAATTAAACTGGTCTTTGATTTCTCAATATCAAACACTTTCTGAGAGTTTTATATTAATGAATATTGATAAATTAGATATGAGAAGAATTTCTATGTATCAAAAATTAAGTAATGATTTTATAAAAGAAAACTTTCGATTCTTAGACATGTCAATAATTCCAATAAAACAAAAATTAAGTGAAAAAACTATAGATTTTCTTAGTGATTTTATTGATTGGAAAGAAGTTACAAGAAACCAAGAATTAACAGAAGATTCCATTATGAAATATAAAGATAAAATTAACTGGTGTGATATTGTTATCAACAGAAAATTCTCTGATGATTTTATAAATGTAAACTATAAAAAACTTGTTGTGTATTTACTTGCAAAGATATGTCATAAAATTTAAATATTTTTTAATCTTCAACAATTTTTAATCTTTCTATAAGGGGTATCCATTTTGGGTACCCCTTTTTTTAATGCATTTTAAAAAGGACTTTGCAAAGTACCAATTCAAAGTAATTTGTTTTACAACTTTTCTATTGATTTTCAATATTAAAACTTTCATTTTAGCTCTTTTAAAATCAAAGCTATTCAAAGTTCAAAATGATTGCAATTGTTCAAAAAAGCCGTCAAATATAATAAAAAATGACTTAAAATGTGTGTTTTTATGATGCTCTGTTTTATGAAAAACAGGGATGAAATTTCGTTTTTTAAAAATTTGATGTTTTTAACTGTTTTATACTCAAAAATCAATGATTTTTAATGAAAATATGGTGTTTTTGATCATAAAAAGCCTTAAAATGTTCGTGATTATTGAGGTCTGAAAAATCAAAAAATGCCTGATTTTGAAGTTTTTATGTGATTTTGGGGTGTGCCATATACCCCTTATATACTACTTGAGTCTGTCAAGAAAAGAATGCTGGAATCAATAGCAGCCAAAAAAATCACAGAAACGTACGGCTTACCGCATTCAGTTTATTTGAAAATTGATGCCAGATACATGATGACAAATAATATTGATATAGCTGATGGTCTTGTCAATGGTTCAACCGGCATATTGAAAAAACTTCAATACGGAACAAACAGTAAAAACAATAGCCATATCCCTCTTCGTGTGTGGCTTGAATTTGACAGTGCTCGTGTTGGTTTAAATGCTCGCTCTAAATTTGATACTTACATCCGTGCAAAACACATTCCTCCAACTTGGACTCCAGTTGAACTAATTAAAAGAGCAATATACACCCGCCAGTCAAGCAGTCTTCAAGTAGTTAGAAGACAGTTCCCACTTGTAGCAGCTGGAGGCATAAAGGTACACAAAAGTCAGTGAGCAACGTATGACAATGTGGTTGTAAAACAGAGAAAGGGGATGACAAGACAGTCACTGTATGTTGCTTGCTCAAGAATTACAAGTGCATCTGGCCTATATTTAATTGGGTCATTTGAAGCTCCACAGGCTCCAAGGAAGTTGGATGCAGTAGCTGTTGAGATGAAAAGATTAAGAGGAAATCCTTTGGTGCCAATATTTCAGTTTTTACATGAGCCTAAGAAAGAAATTCAAATATTATTTCAAAATATCCAGAGCCTCTTAAAGCATTTACCAGATGTAGCATGTGACTTATGTTTCACGGAGTCTGATATTTTGCTTTTTTCTGAAACCTGGACATTATCAAGCGACGATATTGGGATACAAGAGTTTGAAGAAATAGCCAGAATAAATTGTTCCACGAAGATAAAAGCATTTGGTGTAGCAGCATATATAAAAGCATCATTGTTACACATCGTGAAAGACATCAGGAAATTCAGTGATTTTCAGTTATATTCAGGACACTCAGAAGCAGTACAATTTTGTGTAAATGACATTACATTTACAGTCCTTTACTTTTCTCCTAAATGCATAATCGCTGAAATCATCAACGTTTCAGAGCAAATCGCCAAGGTACAGGGAGGCAAATCATTGTTGGTGACTTTAATGTTGACCTTCTTGCATCAAAAACACTGTTGTTATTCATCACAGGAAAAGGTTTTACAAAATTACTGACAAGTGATATATATACTACAGATAGCAACACACAAATAGACGGATTTTTCACAAATTTTATGTGTACAGACGGTGTATATGAAAGCTTAGTCAGTTATCATAAGCCTTTATGGAGTAGAGTATGTTTTTGAAGTTCTGTATGGATGTATGAACACAACATCCCAGAGAAATTAAATCGAGAGAAGTGATACTGAAACATATTGAAGAAATAGACAAAAAATCTTCAAAACGCTAACGTTCTTGCCCACTCCTAATTTATACAATTTATGACTGAAATGTGTCTTAAGGCTAGTTGAGTTCACCTTACTTGAAAATACCACAGTGGTAAGTGAAATTCACTTAGGACGTGACACTGTGCTCACCATGTTTAAAGTTTATTATTTACCTTATGCTTACTGTTGTTTACCTTATGCTTACTGTTGATATTATGCTCTTTAACTCTAGAATTTCCAGCTGTTTGCGAGCTTAAAAAGTTAATGTTTTTTTCTTGAGGCGTTTACTTATTTTTATGTATAATTTCTTTTTTGCTTTGCAATTAATGTTATATATGTTTTATACATGCTGAACACTTGGTAATTTCTATATTATTTTAGTTACAAAATGACTTACCTTGTTTGTGTTATAAAGTACATACTCTCTGTGAAAAAGAACTCTCTTTGAGTTTTTGGAAAGAATGATGATATTGAAATATAGAAATTCAGTTTGAAATTTTACATGTAAAATATTGAAATGCATGCGATGAAATTAAATACAACTTCAAGCAATTTCTATGTGCACTATGGATTCATATTGCTTGTAAACAAACAACGCAAATATTTTGAATGAACAGATATAGAAAATTTCACATTCATGCAATGCATTACATCACAAAAATTTCCTTTGTCATATGTTTTTTACGCTTTCCAACTCTATGTTGAAAAACTGCATATGCTCTGGCTTAATTCGTCTGTCCCTTCGTCCATCAACCTTTAAGATAACGGGTGAAAAATTATTCAATTTCGATGAAATTGCAGTGTGTTGTTGGAGTTCACGGGATAAACAATATTGCAAATGGTCGAAATGAAAGTCAAATGGTAGAACATAGGAGCGAGAATCATTCTTCCGTCCTTCGTGATAACTTGCGTCAAAATATTTACATTGCACAGAAATTTTTGTGTTTCCGGAGTCACAGTGGACCAATCCTGTAGAAAATCGTCAAAATCCGGTTAAAGGCCACGACACAGGAACAGCTGGATACATTCTACTGCCCTTCTGCGTGATGACTTGCGTAAAAATGCTTCGACTGCGACGAAATACACGTTGTTCCGTAACGACTTTGGAAGCAGTTCCGCAAAAAACGTTTTTTGTCAGCAATTGCGGGCAGTGTGCACGCGTGAGATTCATTAGCCTTTATTTTCTCCCGATAACTAAAAATTGCCCGATTTAAATGGGGTTTGGTATCAGAGACAAACAAATCGAACATTTAAAAGAAGAAATACACGAGAGACGGAAACATATAACTATATGCCTTGTAGCAGAAGAATTTTTCATAATGGAAAAGTTTAAAATCGGCAAAAAATATTCTGCATGGTAAACGCTATGCTAAGGAATTCAAATACGTCTCCCAGAAGCAGAGATAGCGAGACAGAGTTTTCGATCTTTATGCCCCCTAGCGGGAAATCTGTGCATTAATGCATTAATAAAAGATGATAATGCTCCAGATCTCTAGTGTAGCGAATGGCATACGGTAAGGAAGTTGGTTGGTTGGTTAAAGTTTAATGGCACAATACAGTAAAGAAGAAATTTCTCAATAGTGTTTTTAAAAGCGGCGATACAGCTGCAAACTGAAGTACAAAAACACCCCCTACCGACAGAACTGTGAACTACCAAATTCCTCATATACTAGCCTGAAGTGTTTTATAAGGTAAATGGCATCCAGTGTTGAAATAATTTTTTAAATCGCACATGTTGAAGCAGAGTATAACGAAGTAAATTTCTCCGTCATTTTTGGTCTACGCAGGGATTCGAACCCGAAGCCGCTTATTCCGGAACAAGTCGCTCTACCAACTGAGCTACGCAGACGATTATTCTGATTCCTATCTGCCTTTATGTCGTGTGCGTCCTGCTGGCAGGTACGTCACATCTCCCCCCCGAAAGAGGGCCGGGGGCATGGCCCACGGGTCAGCCGTGACCATGAATCGTTGCAGGCAGCCATCCACTGTAGAACGTGCACTTGAGAACTCCCAGTCAATCTGCTGTGTGGAATGCAACATCACACATTTTTATTTTTCGAAGCGCTGGAGAAGGAATTCTCTGATTTTTCCTGTCTCGCGGTGTGGAAATAACATCACACCAATGCGAGATTTTGAACGGCCGGGTTATCCGGATAGTTCGGGCGCCATTATAACGAAGTAAATTTCTCCGTCATTTTTGGTCTACGCCGGGATTCGAACCCGAGGCCGCTTATTCCGGAACAAGTCGCTCTACCAACTGAGCTACGCAGACGATTATTCTGATTCCTATCTGCCTTTATGTCGTGTGCGTCCTGCTGGCAGGTACGTCACAAGAGATATTCAGAAAAACAAATTAAGCATTTGCACCCCCAGCGGCGAAATTGGGCATTATTTTGGGAAAAAAATACGCACACAGAGTTTGCATAGTTAGTAATATCTGACCGAAGAAAAGTTTTTCAAACGGGTGTTTAGTCACGCAGATATTGCTGTAAACACAAATTTAAACTTACGCCCTCTGGCGGCATACTTGCGCGTTAAGAAAATTTTGAAATTATATAAGAAGCATTTCGCAGCCGAAACGCTCTCTAACAAAGAAATGTTTTTTTCAAATTGGACTCTTAGAAGCAGAGATATCGACAAAAGTAACATTCATCTACGCCACCTGGCGGGAAAATGTACGTTATTTTAAAAAGAAAGTATTCTCAAAACGTTTTTTGATGTGAGCGGTAGGATTTTTCAATCCACGGTAGAATTTTTCAATCCACGGTAGAATTTTTTCAATCGAGTTTGGAGGAGCTCAGATTTTGCTGCAAGTACATCAGAAGCAGAAATAAACACTTACGCCCTCCACCCAAAACCATTATTTACCAAATATTAGAAATTATATGCAATGTATTTTCCATCAGAAGCTGTATCCGTTGCACAAAGAATTTTTCAAATCGTAGTTTTGTAAGCAGAGATATCAGAAAAAACGCGATTTATCTTTACGTCCCCTAGCGGAAATTCTATGAATTGCTTGAAGTGTTTTTAAATTATATGAAAAACATTTAGCACTGGAAAATCTAACCAACAAAAACGGAATTTTTCAAATCTGTCTCTTAGAAGCAGAGATATCGACAAAAATAAGATATGTATCTACCCTCCAGGCAGAGAAATCATGCATTATTTTAAGAAGAAAATATTCCGAAAAGGTTTATCGACATGAGTGTATCGGTCCACGAATGAATTTTTTCAGTTGAGATTTTAGAAGCTCAGATTTTGCAGCAAATGCAACAGAAGTAGAAATTAAAACTTACGCCCTTTTGCCAAAAATTAGGAATTATATGTTGAATATATCCCATCAGGATCTGTATCCGGTGCAGAAAGAATCTTTCAAATCGGAGTTTTAAAAGCAGAGATATCGGGGAAACCGCAGTTTAATTTTACGCTCCGAAGCGTAAAATCTATGCCTAACTTAAAAAAGTGACTATACCTAAAATAATAGTCTTCGACATAAATGGAATCGAAAGGTAAAATAATTTTTTCAATCGGACGTTTAGGAGCAAATAGGCCTATATGGAAAATAAATATTTTGAATTCGATGTCATCTACATTTGCGCCCCTAGCGGCAAAACTGTGCATCGTGGAAAAAAAGAACGAAATAAAAGATCATCATTCGTACATTTCGAGCTTCCCAGTGCAAAAATAATTTTTCAAATCGGACTGTCAGTTGTAATGATATGGTGTACACAGTCGGACGGACAGACGAACAAACCGATAACATAACACGATCTTTTTTACAAGTTTGTAAAATCATGCAATGCATTGATTATATACGCTTTCCAACATACACTGTTAAAAAATGTGTAGTAGGTTGCACCAAAAAGTGGTGCTACATCAGCTGCACCACTTTCTGAGAAAAGATACACCATTGTGCAAACAAAACCTAATAAAATGGTGAAATCTTGCACCGTAATGATGTGCAGCCTCATACCATAAAGTGGTGCAAAGTTGCACCACGTTGTTGGGTTTTGTGTGCACCCCACAATGGTGTATCATTTCTCAAAAAGTGGTGCAGCTGGTGTAGCACCACTTTTTGGTGCAACTTACCGCAAAAGTTGCAACAGTGTACCAGAAATCATTACTCAAGTTATGAGAATAATGGCTGTGGAATAAATCTCGGTCCTGTGCCCTTGACCTTTGATCCCATTTCGATGATATTCAACAGAACCGGTTCGGTATACCTCTGAAATAGCATGATAAAGTTTCGTCGCAATCGAAGCATTTTTACGCAAGTTATGATGCATAACGGCTATGGATTAAATCGCGCTACAACTACTAACATTTCATCCAAATCGAAGCACTTTTACGTAAGTTATGACGCATAATGACGATGGAAGTAATTCCGCTCCTATGTCCTGACCTTTGACCCCATTTCGCCCATTTTCAATAGGGTTTGCCGCCAGGTGGTCCCCTACCACATGCTAAAACTTCATCGAAATCGAAACCCTTTTTACGTTAGTTATGACGCATAACAGCAGTGGAATGGATCCCGCTCCTATGTACTGACCTTTGACCCCATTGCGTTCACTTTAAAGAGGGTTCCTTCTCAGGGCGTCCCTTACCAGATACTAAAATTTCATCGAAATCGAGCGATTGTTACGCGAGTTATCGTGCGGACGGATATACGCACACAACGCGTGACGTAATGAGGCAGATGGGAATCGCGACCATCTGCTCGCAAGAGTGTGAAGTCATAAAAGTTTAATAGGATCCGCACACACCGCATGACGTAATGAGACATATGGCGTGACCGCGCGCCAACATTCTCAAACGCGAGATTGTGACGTCATAAGATTTCTAAGCATTGGTAACATTAATGGAACGACGCCATGACACCAAAAACGTTATAATTCGGGGTGGTTATTTTACCCACTAAACGAATTCTCCTAAAGTCGAGATCAAGCTAAATCGATTTCTAGTACCAGAAAACGGTAGGTTAACGACTTTCATAAAAATTCTTAGAGCTGTTTTCAAAATAAAATGTACAAACATACATACAAGAATTGCTACTTTAAGGTGGACGTCAAGTGATTTTGCTTCCCATACTTCCAATGGAAAAACTTCTGTTCACATTTTCTTCACAATTGATGCGTTCTCAAGGATTAAAATTTGAACATCGATTAAAATAGCTTCAATTCATAACTTGGAATGCTTAATATTTTCTAAACCATAACCTTAATTATGCAATCCACCATTTATTTGTCCACTGACGTCATCAAAGTACAGGTCGCGCCATCTTTTCTCTGGTTTCAACACCACTAAAGGAAATGTTATTGTTTTTTAATATAATTATGCTTATGTTTTAGAAAATGTTAAGTATTCCAAGTTATACTGTAGTATGAAGTTTAATCGATGTTCAAATTTCCATCCTTGGGAACACACTAATTGTGAAGGAAATGTGTACAAAAGATTTTCCATTGGAAATATAGGAAGCAAAATTACTTGACGTCCACCTTAATAGTGTGGGATAAGGGCGATGGAATGGATCCCGATCCTATGTCCTGACTGACTCCATTCGTCCCATTTTCAATAGGGTTCCTCTCCAGGTGGGCCCTTACCACATACTAAATTTCATCGAAATCGAACCATTTTTACGCACGTTATGACGCATAAGGGCAATGGAATGCATCCCGCTCCTATGTCCTGACCTATGACTCCACTTCACCCATTTTCAATAGAGTTCGTCCCCAAGTGGTCCCCTACCACATACTAAAATTTCATTGAAATCGAACCATATTTACGCAAGTTATGACGCATAAGGGCAATTGAATGGATCCTAGTCTTATGTCGTGGTCTTTGACCCCACTTCACCCATTTTCAATAGGGTTCGTCCCCAGGTGGTCCCCTACCACATATTAAAATTTCATCGAAATCGAACCATTTTTACGTGAGCTATCGTGCCGACAGAGAGACAGACGGACAGACGAAAAAGGAGCATATACGCTTCTTCAACCTACGGTTGGAAAGCGTAAAAAAGTACGTGCTAAAAATACAGGGTGTCCCACTCGCTACCGAACTCGGCATTTCTTTAATAATTATAACACCAATGAAGATACTGCAACGGAATTTGAAGTGCACTTACCTCATTTCATGCGAAATGTGATGACATCACAACATGTGCTGGAAGTGGCCACCACTTGCATCAAGACAGCATTGAACCCGGCGATGTCCGCCAGCCGGCCAAAGTGCTCCTTAGTGGCAGGCACATTCCTAAGTGTGGCGCCATTGAGGAGCAGTCTGCCAGCCAGCCGGAAGTGCTTCTCTGCAGCTTTGTTATGCCATTTCGCTGAGCGTGTCTACACAATATGGTGGTTGATAGTGAGTGATCGTGCTCGTTCACGTACGTGTGAAAATGTATCGGTGTACTCTTGAGGAGAGAGTGTTTATTGTTCGCACTTATTGCAAAAAAGAATCGATAAAGTCTTGTCAACAGTAATTCCTGGAGAAGTTTGCAGGCAGGCATCCGCCGAACAAGTCCACCATTTGGGCATTGTCGAAGAAATTGGAAATCAAAAGGACTTTATTAGACGACCACAAATGTCTGAGGAAACGATCCAGAATGTAAAGGGCCGACTACTTGCGTTTTCCAGGAAGTCACTTCGCCGACTGTCACAGGAATCAGGGTTGTCCAAAAGTACTTGTTAACGTGCCGTGAAAAAGCGAAGCTTCATGCGTACCGTATCTCCGTGGTCCACGAACTAAAAGAACCTGACCACGCAAAATGCGTGACATACTGTCGATGGTTTCAGACATTTCTTCAGGAAAATCCGGGAATTCTGAACTACACGTGGTTCTTGGACGAGGAGTGCTTTCACCTGTTCGGATACGTCAATTCTCAAAATTCCTGTATTTGGGCCAGTGAAAATCCCAACGGAAAACATGAAGAACCCCTTCATTCATAGAAAATTGGTGTTTGGTGTGGGATGACCCGGCACCGCATAACTGGTCCCATCTTCTTCGATACAACCATCACAACAGCTACATATATGGAAATCTTCAACACCTTTGTAAATCAGTTGGACGATGAAGAACTCTCCATTGGATATTACCAGCATGATGGAGCGACAACACACACCAGTATGGCCAAAATTCAGTCCTTTTTCGGCGACCGCGTCATTTCGAAGGGTCTATGGCCACCGCGCTCGTCCGATCTGACGCCTCCTGATTACTTTTTATGGTGATATCTAAAAGGAAGAGTTTACCAAATGAAACCGCGAACCATAGATGCCTTAAAAGCAAACATCACCGAAGAAATTCAGGCAGTGACGGTGGACGTACTGGCAAGGACTTTCCACAATATGGTGCGCCGGGTTCAATGCTGTCTGGACGCAAATGGTGGCTGGCCACTTCCAGCACATGTTGTGATGTCACCACATTTCGCACGATATGAGTTAAGTCCACTTCAAATTTCGTTGCAATATCTTCATTGGTGTTAATATTATTAAAGAAATGCCGGGTTCGGAAGCGAGTGAGACACCCTGTGTCTGAGGATTATAAATACTTTGGCACGCCATAGATTAAATAGAACTTAAACTATACTACGGCAGGGGATAATTAATAAAGATAGATGACATAACGCAAACAAGTGGTCCGAATGTGAGCCCAAGAAGTTCATATGTAACACGACATTATCAAACAGTGGCGGACTGGCAATCCATAGGCCGGAAAAATTATGGCGGTATCCCATTCTTAAAACAACGGTATATCAGCATCACTGTTTTACTGTTTAAATAGGTTTTCAACGCAAGTCTACCAATCACTGCCGTTTTTTGTATTGAGGCAGTAATCAACATTTTACCCATTTTTCCCGGAGCGCAGATCCCTGTACCATTTAACGTAAGAACCAAGCTACTTCCATTGCTGAGAAGCAAAAGACAAGGTACGTTCTCTGTAGTGGTGGACGGTGGGTTCAACAAATTCTCGGGAGGCCAGAACGATAATTTGTCGGTAGCCACTTAAAAAAGATGGGGGTGGGGGAGTGTCCTTCACATAACTTTTTCATACATACCCACTGCATTTCATACATACGCACGACATTCATTCACATTCGTACGAATATATCCCGTTCATTGTTTCACTCAAGGTTTGTTCGACGCAATTCTGTTTCATAAAGCCCCACAATATGGAATTTTATGCAGACCCACATCATCATCATCATTGTCAACCATTATCAATCCACTGCTGGACGAAGGTCTCCTCAAGTTTCCTCCACAACGGTCTGTCCACATAATGCCTTTTAAATATTGTTTTAAAAAACAAAGTTTTTGTTCATTGCAACCAAAATTGGTGCAACATATTGTTTTGATTTTAATGGATACACAGTAAATTAACTCGACGATCTTTCTTCCTCGCAAATCGTTCTATAACTTCATCACGCCATGAACATCGTTTCTCAAGTTCACTGAGGATCCTCTTTTCAATTAACGCACAAGATAATTCTGAGAGACGATCTTGAGTCGTAGAATTTCTTTAAAAAAAGTTTTGATGTGCTACAGGCATGAAACATTTCTTTCTGTGGAAGCACTAGCAGCAGATATATTCGCTATTAGACAGAATAACTTAAAAGTCTCTGTAAGAATTTCATTAGTCTCGTTTACAATCTTTTTTTTATTAATTTGTCCAAACACAAATCATGATATGTTTCTTTGTACAGTGGGAAGAAAACCGTTTCAACTTCAGTGCGAAATTTTTCTTTGATGTATAATGCCCCATAATTTTCTATCAATGATGCCAAAGCATTCACAGGAAAATGTTCATTATAGCTTGAGAGCTGTGTCGTGTCGCCTAACTTAAGAAATTTTAATTTCTCACAGTGTAAAAATCTTACTTCCAGCTACGTTAGAATGTTGTCCAAAATTTTGTGATAAACCAGTTTATACTTGGAACCGGCAACATGTTCATCTTTTCGTTCATGGCGTTTCAGAGAAGTTAATGACGCTGACACAGTAGCACTTTCTGCAAAAACCATAAATTCATCGTATTGCTCTCCACTCCTCAAGTTTCTGATGTATGAAATACAGTCTGAAACTGCAGTGATGCAAAACCGGACATCATTTATCTTTTTCTGAATCACATCGAAAAGTAAATCAGTTTTTTGAAAGATTTTGTAAAAAACTGCGAGTACAAATACAATATTTAAGTCCAGAAGGCTGTTTTTTATAGCCCTGTGCCTGACTCGCAACATTTCAATCTGGAGAATTCATAATTTCATTGAACATCTGGATTAATTTTAGCCTGTTTGTATGTACTGCAGCGACGATCTTGGATCTTTTCCACCTAACCTCACTGTTTATACTTTGCTCCACAACTCTGTCAGGAATAGAAGTACGTTTTGAAGAGTGATGAAAAAAATATGGCATGCCGTAAAGAGAAGAAAAAAATATTTCCACCGACTTTATTCTAGAACAACTGTGTTGCAAAACTAAATTCAAACGGTGTGCAAAACAATGAGTAAAAAGAGCTTGAGAGGCAAAAAAATTAACTTTTGCTTTTAAGCCATTCAGTTCTCGTGCGGTCGTGCAATAACATTAGCGCCATGGTATGTTTGAGCAACCAGTTTATTCTGTGCACTGTACTTTTCAAATACCTTGTGAAAAATACTGCATAGACTTTCGGCACTTATGTTTTCACTAACATCATAAAATCCAAGGAAGTATTCTTGAATTTCACCAGCAGAGTCCACTAGCCTCACAATTTTTCTTTTATCAAACACTGAGATTTTTCAGTCACATCGGTAGTTTCATCAACAATGCAAGCATAAAAAAGGGGCTTCATTTATGCTATTTGCAATCAGCTTCTGAATATCTTCTTCAATGCTTTCCAAGAGTTCATTTTGAATAGTTTTGGATAAACCTCTAAAGTATCCCATTTTCCCGCAATGTTCTTTTACTTCTTCGTTTCTGCTTAATATCAGCTGGAATATAGCTCTGAAATTCCCAGGATTTAGTGACTCCTCTGATTCGTCGCGGCCTTTGAAAGCGAGCTCCTACTTGCATAAGACTCGTGTAGTATCAAATAAAATTTTAAATATCTCTCTATTCTTTTTCACCTCTTCATTGTAATTAATTTTAGTAATTTATTCTGTTCGTCTAATAATTCTGATATTGTATACTTGCTTGGATAGGCCCTTAAATGACACATAGGAATTCAAATTATCTTTACTAGATGCGTGTCTCATCACTGCCCTAAATAATTTTTTTAAGTCGTCGTATCCTTCAGAAGACCACACACTGTTATTCGATCTTAAGAGCAAACAAGGCAGCAGAATAACTTCACCTTAATTATGCTACCGCCTAGTCATTTATGTTGATTGTACCATGAAGATTGAAATGTTCTGTTTTTGCCTTTGTCTTTTTGCGTAAGAGAAATCTTGGGAAGATGTCTTGCTTGTTTTATTATCGCATGTCTTTCAATGTCATTTCTTCTTGAGAAAGGAACTTCTAACAAAGAAGTAATAATGTCAGTATTACACGTTGATACATTGCAACTACTACTTTTCCCATCCATGATATTGATTTTGTACAGCTAAATCCAAAAGTTTGCACGCAAAATTTATTGTTGTGACAGTAAAAGTAACAAAACTCACTCACGGCAGCGTACTCTAGGAAACCTTTTAAAAGACTGCTTTAGAACTGAGGCTCGCTTGCGACGTGCCTCCTGTGATCTATTAATTGAAGCAGCAAACTTCCGTTGGATGCAGTGCACTGATTAGCTCCTGCATTGTGACCATATCAACGCTGGTGGCACTCAAAAACGGTCCTCTCTCTGAAACTTTATCGCGTGTAGTTAGCTATGAAGTTCAAGAAAATGGTTGCACGAACGGGTGCTGTGTGTAACTGAAAAATTTTGCTGTATTTTATAGCAATACATTTTTATGTTTTTCTGCTTAAATGTATTTTATTCTTCTGCTTTATACAAATTCTTTACTGAGAGAATCAATGGGGAAGCCTGGTTTTCCTTGTCTCCTCTGACCGACCGCCTCTGGCTCTCTGAGAGAAACTGTCGAGACTTTATTACATTTTTAGGAATTTTATTGCGTTAACTGGATTCCATGTTGTAATAGTTTCTTGGCTTTTTGTGAGAACGGAAATCCAAATGTGCTAAAAATTAATTTCTTTCTCAAGACTTACCCTATTATTAATAAAATAATTCAGAAAAAATATTTTGAAATACCTAAAAATGTCCAGAATTGCAAGAATTTCAGTGAAAATTTATAAAGTGAGAAATTAAAAACTGCGAAATTTTTTATTTTCAAATTGAAAAAGTACTTTTGCTTAGCTGAAGCAGACTTCGCAGAACTACAGGTCAAGAATTCATGCAACCGTAAGGCCCAAAACGTAGTAAATCAGGTGCACATCTCGTAAAAAGAAAAAAAAAACATACGAAAAGCAGTAACCCAAAACTTTTTCCGTAAGTGAGCCTCAATGCATAACGTACACAATTAATTCCGAGTTTTATCCGAGACTTCAGAGGTGGGGAAACTGCAGTCTTTTGAGTGGATCAAAATTTTACAGAATAGATCCCTTTATTTTTATTAATATGTTTTTTTCGTCTTTTATTGTTTTTATTTCAATCTTAAAATTACCGTATTTAATCCATTTATGCTTGGCGTCCTATATGTAGGACGTTTTCAAAATGCTCGCCAATTTAAACACCAGACATCAAAAATAGATTGCGCCACTTGCAAAGGGTATTGCAGTAATTAATCGTGCCACCCATGAAAAAACGTGTTTCATGTTGAAAGAAGTAGGCTTATGAGAGGTGTTTTGAAGTCGGTTGTCGGATTTCGAAAACCTTCGCCATGGCGTCAAGTTCAAGGTAAACTTTTTATGACTTATATACTCTCGAAAATGTTTTTATTGTGCTACTTATATTCTAAGACTAAATACCAAATACCGATATGAAAATTTGGGTGAGGGCATAATTCGCTCGCTTATCAGGTGTAGCGAAAGTGCAGCGTCCTATATTTAGGACGCTAGGCATATACAGTAGCAAAACTGATGATAAGTTCGCTTGTATTGTGCTTTTTTTTCCATCTACACAAAATTCAAACATTACCGAAGTAAATATTTTGGCTTTATTTTTAGTTTTTCTATGTAGGCCAGTGGTTCCCAAAGTGTGCGCTGCGACGCTCTGGGGAGCGGCGGCTTCCTCACAGGGGCGCCGCGAAATATTACAAAATTTTCATAATTTTATTTCCATTTTCAATTCAATGTAGCGGACGCGACATCTAGTGGACCTGGTGCAAACCAGTAACTCACCTAGTAATAACTGTTTGCAGAAGCCTCTACAAATGGTTACTAGATGGCGCTCCACAATAATGTTACCACCTGCACGATTGCCGCTTGACGGGAGCATGTGTGTGTTCCGAGCGACCGCTACCGGAAGTAACCTGAGCTTTCGCACCAGCCTCCGTGCTTCTGATAAACATTCCTCCCTCGCTCTCCGAGCGTCTAGAAATGAGACTCTCAATCGATATTTTTCGAGAAGGTCACCAGATCCTTTAAATATGCTCATCCGTTGTCGTTTTTGACTCATTTGGCGGTTAGCAGTCGGTTATGTTGGTGCTCTGTCGATGAGTTGCGGAGTTTGTAAGCTTTCGGCGTACCAACCGAATATTGTTGTGATTAAGAGAAGTGAAATTTTTGAAGTTTTTCTTCTCGTATGCACTTTTAAAAAGGAATCGGTTTTTACTAAACAGTAATAAGCGTTGTGAAAGTGAAAATAAAGAGGGCACACCATCAAATAGTGGCAAGAGTGTGAAGAAGCGTAAATATCGAAAATATGATGACAGTTATTTGGACTTTGGTTTTACGTCGACAGAAGTCAATGATGAAGAGAGGCCGTAGTGTGTACTGTGTATGAAAGTTTTGGCGCCAGAGTGCATACTACCAAGTAAGTTGAAACGCCATTTAGAAACCAATAATTCCATCATGCTTAGCAAATCTCGTGATTACGTTACGAGAAAGTTACAGGAGTTAAATCAACAAAAAGGTAGTTTTTATAAGCAGGCATCAATACCAAGCAATGATTTGCTAGCATTTTACAAGGTGGCACATAGAATCGCAAAATGTAAGAAGCCTCATACCATCGCAGAAGAACTCATTCTACCGGCTGCTGTAGATATGGTGAATATTATGATCGGTGAATCTGCTGGGAAGCTGCTTTCAAATGTGCCTTTGTCCAATAACACCATCAGTCGCAGAATACAGCACATAACGGAGGACCTCAATCAATTATCAATTAATTGAAAAAAGGAAAGGTAAGGAATTTGGGTTGCAACTGGATGAGGCCACAAATAATAATAATAATGATGCTCACTTGATTTGCTATGTACGGTTTATAGAAGATAATAACGTTGTAGAAGACCTCTTTTGTAAAAGTATCACTGGTAGTGCTAGGGCTCAAGACTTGTTCCAGATCCTTGATACTTTTATATCCGAAAATAATTTGGAGTGGACTAAGAGCGTTGTTGTCTGTACTGATGGTGCTCGTTCTATGTCCGGCTGTTATGGAAGATTGCAGGCACTTATTCGAAGCAAAGCTCCTGATGCACTGTGGACCCATTGCGTTATTCACAGGGAATCACTCGCGTCAAAATATCCGAGTCCTACATTGAACTAGGTCTTAGACTATGTAGTGAATGTAGTAAACTTTATAAAAACTCGGCTGTTGAAGGCAAGGTTTTTCAAAAAAACTATGCGAGGATATGGGATCCCAGCACACGTCTTTGTTGTATTACAGCACTTCGCGATGGCCCTCTCGTGGTAATATTTTGTCTCGTACGTTTGAACTGCGACAGGACATTTATATTTTTCTTAAAGAGGAAGACCACAAGTATACTGAAAATTTTGTGAATGAAGATTTTTTGGTAAAACTAGCATACTTATGTAAATATTTTGAAAAGATGAATGCTCTCAATCTCTCCCCGCAGGGAAGCAACATGCACCTTTTAAAGTCGATTGAGAAAATTTCCCCTTTTATAAAAAAACAAACTATGGAAAAGAAAAATGAATGAAGACGGGGGTAAAGAATGTTTCCCTTTGTTGCAACAGGTTTTGACCTCAAATGGAGTTGATTTCTCTCGAGGCATGAAATTCCTTTTTGAAGAACACTTATCACAGCTTATCACCTGGTTTGAGAAATATTTTCGAAATGATAATATCGATAAATTTTTATGGATTCAAGATCCATTTCATGCCAATGCTCCATCTGAATTTTACTGCTGCAGAAGAAGAGAATCTTATTGAGTTGTCTTGCGACAATATGTTGAAAACAAAATTTAGCAGCATGAAACTACCTGAATTTTGGATATCAGTAAAAGATGAATAGCCACTTCTGAATGAAAGCTCAGAGAATTTTAATTCCATTTGCTACTTTTTATTTGTGCGAAGCTGGGTTTTCGGCGGTTGCTGTGATAAAAACTACGTACCGCGCGAAAATCAATATGGAGAAGGAAATGAGGGTGGATGTGTCCAGTTTGATTCCAACATTTGAGAAAATATGCCGTGATCAACAGGCTCATCCATTCCACTAATTGTAATTAGTTGAATCTTTCTAATTACATTTTTTTTATCTTCAATACATGTTTTATTTATTTTTACCTAAGTGTAATTGTTAGAATTTGACAAAGGGCGCCTTGGGAACACCTGGATTCAGCAAGAGCGCAGAGAATCGAAAACGTTTGGGAACCACTGATGTAGGCTATTTGTACTGTATGCTCCCACCAAAGATTACTACTGGTTCGATGAGTCTATGTGTAAGTACTTCGGTAAACATGGCTTCCAGCAATGTTTGAGGGGAAAACCCATACATTTTGGTTTCAAGATCTGGTGTAGCACAACAAAACGTGGATACGTTGTATCGTTTCGACCATATCAAGGTAGAGGAGATATGTCAGCAGATAAGACAGCAAGTTTGGGACTAGAAGGAGATTTAGTTATCAAGTTCGCGCAATTGTTGCGGGATCAAAACCCCCGTAGCTACTATTTTTGCTTTGACAACTTCTTCACTAGTATCAAGCTGGTCTCTGCTCTGACTGATCTTGGAATAAGAGAAACTGGAACTGTCCGGAAGAACAGAACTGAGAAATGTCCTGTTATAAAACCGGGAGATATGAAAAAGAAAAACAAGGGACAGTACGACTACTGAGTGCACGAACGTAGTGAGATCGTGGTGTGTCGTTGGAATGACAATAAAGTCGTGACATTATGTTCCAATGCAGCAGGAGTAATTCCAATCCATCAAGCCAATCGGTGCTCCGCAGAGAAGAGAAAACGGGTCCAGGTTGAACAACCCCACATAATCAAGGTATACAATGAGAACATGGTAGGAGTGGACCGGATGGACGAGAATGTGAACAAGTACCGAATATCCATCAGAAGCAAGAAACGTGTGCTGTACTCCTCATTGGTGACGTACTTCGAGGACCACGTAATCAACAATGTCTGGCTGCTCCACAAGTCATCCGAAAGAGAATGTCCCCTGGATCCACTTGCTTTACGGAGACGTGTTGCCATGTTCTACTTCGAGAGATATGGAACACCACCTTGCAAAGGCCAGAGAGGACGGCCATCGAAGACACCTACCAAAGCACGATTTAACGGATATAACCATACGGTTATTCCCCAGGAGAAGCAAACCAGATGTGCCCATTGTCACCAGAAAGCCACAACTAGATTCGAAAAGTGTGGCAAAGGACTCCCCGTGAAATGTTTCAAAGATTATTACCTTGCATAAACGTAGTAGAAAACATGTTATGACTACCTGGCATCCTACATATAGGACACACCCGTACTGTTGTTCAAAATTATGAAAAAATAAGTATCAATTTTTTGTTACCTTCACAAGAAGGTGCAATAAGTGTAATTCATTGTGATTTGTACATAAAAATTCAATATTACCACTTTAGGCACAAATGAGTTAAAACACCAAGGAGCACAAGAAGATTCAAAGAAATAATGTTCCCCGACTGAAGGCCACAAGTAAAACATTAGTAAGTCATAAGGACCATTTTGACACATTGGCGAGGGGGTGGGAGTTAGGGAGAGTCCAGTCTGCTATCAGCCTTTGAGAACGGTGCACGTGTCTTCCCGATGAAGTGAAGTTGAGAATAGTTACACAGCTTGACAGTATCCGCGTGTTTGTTTGATTTTTTTTTTTTTTTTTTGTAATCTTCCTGCTCAATAGTCCATCATGTCAAAGGAGACCAAGAGAACGCTGAAGAAAGAAAGCAGAGTTTTTAATGAGAATTAGGAACTGAAATATTATCTTGTTTCCCTTAAAGATAAAATTATTTGCTTGCTTTGTAATACTGCAATGTCAAAACTGAAGCAATTCAATGCTCATCAGCATTATGCTACTCATAAGGACCACAAATATTTCAAATCAGAGGAAGAGGTGCAAAAGATTACATTGCAGAAATTAAAAGTTGAAAAGCAGAAACAAAGACAGTTTATAAAGCAGCGGCAAGACCCTGGAATAATGCCGCTATACCGATCCATAAAGTAGTTAATATACTAGGGGAAAAAGGGAAGCCATTCAGTGATGTAGAAATCGTAAAAGAATGCGTTGCCGAAGTTGTAGGATGCTTATGCCCCAATAAGGTTTAAAGGTACAAGCAACTGCCTCTTTCAAGGAGAACCATAGCTAATTGGCAGCGTGAATTAGCTTTCAACGTAACAAAACAACTTCACGCAATATTCCAAAATGAAAAAATATTATTCAATCGCTTTGGATGAATCAACTGATACTACTGAAACAGCGCAGGTTTTATATTTCATTCGGGCCATAACAGAAGATTTTCTATGCTATGAAGAGTTATTCACTTTTATGCGCTCTTACGGATATAAAATGAGAATAGATATCTTCAACAACTTTCGAGTAAATATCGTGAAGTTGGACTGAATTTGGTTAATTTAGTGAGTATATGCACAGACGATGCACATTCCATGACCGGAAAATGTGAAGGGTTTACTGCACGTAAAAAAGAAGTATTATCAGATCCAAGTGCTCTCACTTTTTTCATTGTATCTTACATCAGCAAAATCTCTGTGCTAAATCTACTATTGTCAGTGGCACTTTGCAACAAGTTATAAGTATTGTTAACTATATTCAAGCAAATACAACATGGCATCGTCAGTTTCCTAACATTGGACGATGAGGTATTCAGTGTGGATTTATCGTGTTATTCTAAAGTGCGTTGGCTATCTCAGAGACAGGTGTTAGCAAAAATGTTATATTTGCAACAACAGAGTTAAATTTTATGAACAGAATCAGCAATGTGAATTATTGAAAGAAGATTTCTAAATTAAAAATCTAAAGCTGCCGAATGCACGATTGAAAAGTTGACAAACTTGCATTTAAAAATTGATATTTAGTTACAAGTTAAAAAGGTAGAGATAAAATCAGCTACATTAGCAAGCACTTTCGAAGCTACTTTAGCCTCCTTATCGGGCCTAATTGCGCGAAAGGATGGTTACAGGCATTTCTATACAATCATAGAATAATATAACTGGTGTTGCCAAACTGAAAATGGCATGTTGCAAATAATTATATGTAAAATTGCATATAATTATAATGTAATATATTTATATATATTTTACGTATAATTATTTGTAACATGCCATTTTCAGTACATATAATTATAATATATTTATATATATTTTACATATAATTATTTGTAACATGCCATTTTAAGTTTGACAACACCAGTTATATTATTCTATGATTGTATATAAATGCCTGTAACCGTCCTTTCGGGCAATTGGGCCCGATGATGAGGCTAAGGTAGCTTCGAAAGTGCTTGCCAATGTAGCTGATTTTATCTCTGCCTTTTTAACTTTTAAATAAATATCAATTTTTAAATGCAAGTTTTTCAACTTTTCAATCGTGCAGCTACATTGGCAAGCACGACAGCTTTGGATTTCTGATCATACCATTTAGCACGAAGTCTTTTATTGTTTAAGATTTCTAAAGAAATGTTGCATTCCTGTGTGATATCATGCCAAATCAAAATGACTTGAACATTTCTTTGCAAGGTAAAACTAAGTCTATATATGGTATGTGGCAAAAAGTTCAAGCATTTCGAAAAAACGAGAGAGAGCCAGTGCCGTAAGACAAACACAACATCCATGCCTCACTGGAATTCGAACCCGGACCCATCTCGGACTAATGGTCATAAGCCAGTGCTTAGACCCCAGCGCCACCGGGGCGGGGAGGGGCTGTCTTCTTTAAAAGGAAATTTCGGATGAACATTTTCTCCAGTTAGCAAAGTTTGTTGATGAGTAGAAGGATTCATGCGAATCATTTGAAGAATAAGCAGCTGTTATAGACTTATTAATTGGAGAATACAATGAAAGTTTCACTGACCTTGAGAATCATGACGTCACACTCGAATTAGCATTTCAGCCTCTCCTAGTTGATGTCTGAACTACAGATGAAATTGATTGAACTCTCAGGATATTACATTTTAAAGTCCTTATTTGAGAAAGATCCAATTGAAATACGGAAAAATGTAATAGAATACCCACGCCTTCGGCAACATGTATGAAAATGCTTTGTTGATTTTCAACCACTTATTGCTGCGAATCTGCATTCTCCTACCTAACCCAAATCAAGATGCCTTTAGGGTCACAAGTGACGTCTTGATCGGTTCCGGACAATTCATCCAATGACGATTGGACTATGCCGATTAGTCCAATGCCGATTTGTTCGAAGGGACGATTGGTCTAATGCCGTTTGGTCCAATGGGATGATTGGTCCAATGCCGATTCGTCCAGTGGTATCATCCCTACCAAAGACCAATTTTTTTTTTAAGAAAGACATAATAATTTAAGTTATTCTCTTTATATCCTTTTGAAAAATGATTTCCATATACAGTATTTGGTATTTAAAAACATTTTATAAACCTGATAAAAGGCGAGCAACGGAACATTTCCCAACTGTTTGCAAAGCACCTAGCCGCGGGCCTTTATAGAAGATTTTAATTTAGAACCCAGATATTTGGTACTTGTAAACATTTTATAAAACTTAATAAAAGACAGCGGATCATTTCTCAAAGCCTTTCCAGCGCTTTACAAGGCACCTAGGCCGCGTGCATTTTAGATTTTAAGTTACAACCAAAATATTTGGCATTTGTAAACATTTTATGAAACCTAGTAAAATGCATTCAGCTGATTATTTCTCAACTCTTTGCAAGACATCTGGGCCGCAGGCCTATGAATTAATATTTAGCGCCTAAGTAAAAGCGCAATATTATTAACTTGATGTGTAAACACTGTCAGTATGACATCGTTAGAATAAAAACTGTCAAAAAAGCATAGGCCTAAGGCTTATCAATTAATATTCAGTGCTTAAGTAAAAGTTGAATATTAACTTGACGTGATATTTAAAGGTTGTGAATATGACACTGGTAGAATAAAAACTGTTAGCAAGGCCTAGGGCCTGTGAATTAATATTAGTGCCTGAGTAAAAGTGCAATATTATTAACTTGACCTGGTGTGTAAACGTTGTGAGCATGGCATCGGTAAAATGAAAACTGTTAAAAATGCCTGGTCCTAGGGCCTATGAATTAATATATATTTAGTGCCTAAGTAAAAGTGCAATACTGTTAACTTGACTTGATGTGTAAACGTTATAAATATGACATCGGTGGAATAAAAAGTGTTGAAAAAGCCTAGCCCTAGGGTGTATAAAAGAATATTTAGTGCCTAAGTAAAGGCGCAATATTATTAATTTGATTTGATATGCAAACGTTGACATCGGTAGAATAAAAACTGTTAAAAAGGCCTAGGTCCGAACCCCGTCAGCTTTCCAGTGCCCACTTAGCCGAACTACTGTATGCTCCAAACCGAAACGAGAAGCTAGTCTTTTCTATTATTTAATGCAAGAGAGAAACATCGAACTTGATTGAACGATTCGTACATCAGTAACTTCATACGCAGCGAGGACAGTATATCAAGAAAAAAAGAGATTCCGAAAACAAAATCTGTTACTACGTTATTACGCACGAAATGTAACATTATTTTACGTTCTTTGTACTACTGGTACTTACATGCAACATCGAAGAAGAATCAGAACGGACGAGATTTGTTTCGCACGAGATCAGACGGAATCGGACTAAATCGTACCACTGGACCAATCGCTCTATTGGACGAATCGTACCTTTCGACCAATTTTCCATTGGACGAATTGTTGTTCGACCAATTTTACCAGACCTGGTCTTGATACCCATCTAGAGGATCAGCTGAAACTTCGGACTTCCATTTTGCGAGCAAATATTCAAATGCTTTCCAACAAAAAAGCAGTCACAGCAAAGTCATTAAAAGGTTAGTTAACTTTAGAATTAACAATTTTTTTCATTCTTTGTAGTTAGTTGGTACGTAGCAGTTAGAGTTTTACAAAATAATGTACATTTTGAAGAACATCTAACTGAAGCTTGTTGAATGCGGCCTTATTTGATTACAGCTAACTTAATATGGCCTAACATGAAAAGGCTCTCCACCTGTGGTATATTTCATTAGATTGTATTGGTCATTCAATTACAACTGGCAGAATCGGACTGAGGTAGAGGATATCAGCACAAAGGGATGGGGCTCAAATTTGAAAGCCAACAGTTGGGAAGGAAGATATCCAAAACAGTGTTTGTGGCTCAGTTTTTTTTTTCTGAGGCTGTCATAGTGGTAAACAAACTTTGCCGTTTTAGTAGAATTTGGTTTTCTTCTACAAGAATACTCAAGTAAAATATACACATACCTCTTTTTTCTTAAGTTAGCACAAGGTCTCCCGGCCCAAAATATGGCATATATTGATTGTTTGTAACATGTTGTCAAGCAAACTCTTGATGCACGGAAGATTTTTTTACTGCACGTCGGATGTTTAGCTCTACTTCATCAAGAACAAAAAATACTGGACTGAGGTACTCATGTTCTACTTAAGCAGTTTTGTAAATTAAGTGTAAAGGGGGGACGGTGAACTGAAAGGGAATTTAGAGTCTGCTGTTCTGGATGGGCTATTCGAAAACCTGCTGCTACTGTGGGAACTGCAAGGTATTCCTAGCTGTTTGTGCTTCAGCGTCGGTAACATTGGGTATCCAAAAGAAATTCTTTTTTTTTCCTCGTACGAACCTCTCAAATTGTGAAGAAATGACTTGACAGTCATTTGCGTTGGTAAACCATCTGATTTACCACAATACATTTATCCCGATTATCTTCGATGCAACAAGGTTCAAAAAGAACATGTTAGAAACTGGCACACCAGATGAAGACCTTCCTGCTATGATGAAAGCGTTCACAACTTCACATGGTCGCTGGAGACTCAGGAACTTCGTCGTAATTTTTATTCTACAATGTTTGCCGGGTTCCAGATGAAAGCAAGTTCTTACGTAATTCCCATTTTGACAAAAAAACATTCAATATCACTTATGAAGTGCTAAACAATCCTTTAAAAAATAATTTCTACCTACCTGGAAAACAAAATACCAAACCAACTGTGAAAAGGCAACATCTAAATTTCTAAAAAAGTTTTTTTCCTTAGAAGCTTAACGACCATCGTTATCAACTCGTTTTGCCTAATTTAAAGCGAAACAGTCGCCGTCTCAAAGGTAGGGTCACTGGCTACAGGGAAGGGAGAGAGCTAGTGACGTAATACAAACACCACATCCATGCCTCACCGGGATTTGAACATCTCGGACGAATAGTCCGAAGCCGGCGCTTATACCACTGTGACACCTCGGCGATCCGAAAACGTACAAAAATTTAGGGTCTTGAAAGTCCCACAAAATCCGCTTGCTAGAGCCATTCCTTGCTTATGTATGGCAACGTTATGTTACTTAATAGTGGTCCGAATATTTAATCTATGAAATTATTTTCCATTTTGAACATAATAAATCTGCCCACGTAAGAAATTACAGAATTGCCATTCAGTTGAAGAATTTTTCAGGAAAGAAGCAGTACATTATCAGAAAGATGAAAAAATACGTGTAACGACTCGTTCGGTCCGAGTCAGTACCAAAAATTTTGAAGAAATCCGGAGAACCAGGTAGACAAGACAACAGAACTCCCGTATCGTATGCGATTCGGGGTAACAGAGAGAATGTTGGTTTTGAGTGCAGCGGAGTTTGAAACTATGACAAATCCAAACATTGTCTCGGTTTTGACGGAAATCTCTACAAGAATTCATGGTATTTTGCGCTATTCAATTTGCACTGATTTTACTAAAGATAAAAATTCAAATTGTATACGTTGTTAACTAACATGCTAATTGAACCTTCTATTTACCCATTGGTTCTAGTTTGCCGTCTCTTGGATCTTACATCCTCTGAACTAGTAACAGAAGTTTCCTCCTATTTAAACTTTTTGCTTTCAAACAGAACGCTGAAATAATAAGTTTGAAGAGACTTACACGCGCACACTTTTTCCACGGTTGCACATATACTGTATTTCCTCGATATAAACGTGTATCTGTTTTTTAAAGATTGTTTTAGAACTCTTTATAACACTTTCGATATCGAAACGTATGGCACAAATATATTTTCACGAAAAATCTGTGAAAAGAACAAAGGAAAATAACACAAAATTTAAGTTCTCATTACAAACAAAAAAGTGGCTTCAGCCGGTGTATCCTTTTGATGCCACAGCTAGCCTTCACTTCAGGAATTTGCTTGGAGAACACAGAAAAAGGGAAGTATTCATTAATAGAATAATAACGACTTTGAATTTCTGTCCTCTGTGGTTTGCTTTACTATTCTAAAACAAGAGTGAGATCTACAAAAATCCTTTTGCTATCGGAATCTTATGTTTTGGAGAACGAATGTGTTAAAGAGGTCCAGTCTTTGTTCACTCTTATGTTAAAAAGGTTCAGCCGTGGGAATCCTATGCTCTGAATCAATTACTAGACAACAGCGAATTTATTTGAGTCAATAGTAGCTATTTCTAAATAATTTGGACATGCTGATCACGAATATGAACTTAAATTCTAAATTAGCTGTAGTTTTCAAGATACTGGGAGTGGGGAGGGTCAGTGGGAAACGCTGGTCTGAACCCGAAGTCCGATTTGTCGAGCGCCTGATTCTCCACGAGACAGATAACCTTAAGCTCTGAGAGCCTGATTCTCCACGAGACCGATAACCTTAAGCTCTGAGCGCCTGATTCTCCAAAAGACCGATAACCTTAAGCTCCGAGTCAATATGTAGCAGTCATTACAGCCACATTTCCTGCTTGTTATAATTTGCGTTGTGTGTTCTTTAAGTGCCGATGTGTCGTTCAAGATGCTTCTTGAATGTGTGAACAGTGCGGATAATTTTTTTATATTCGTGGACAAATTACTTTGCTATCACAAAGGCAACCCTTTACACCGATGATAAGGAAAGCCTACAGCCCTTATTTTGGTTGTGAGATCAGTGACCAGGACAGGTATTGGGTCCCACACTTATGTTGTCACACAAAGTTTTGCTGTTTTTTATGTCTCTGAGACAGCCGTGCCAGGACTTCCTACTACAAGAAAAATTATTGTCTTCCGCGACAATCACCAGCATCTGACCATTCGTCCGAGATGGGCCTGGGTCTGAGTATCGCATGAGATACAGATTATACGATTAACTTAAGGCGTTGAACGTGTTCCTTTCCTGGAACAAACTTTCTTGAATTAGGGTCGAGCAACTGTTTATACCCGTAAGACGTGCTCATGAGAGAAGTTAAACTTCGAAAGAAAAAAAATTTTGCTGTCTTACATGACGATGACACGGCTGAAGAGGTTTTTTTTCCTGACAAAGAACCCTGCTGAATAAATATCGGCTGTTCATCAGAAAAGAAAGATGCGAGATCATTTTCATGCTGCGGTACGTTTTGACGGCAACGGGACAGTTGCAAGCTGTTCTGATTTGTCAATACAACGACCAAAACATTTTGGGAAAAACAAACTCAAATATGTCTGTGTACTCAGGACAAGCTTTTTAATAAACGGGTATTAATCAACATTCGCGAGAGGAAATAAAAACATAGTTAGAACCGTGACCAAGGCAACCAGGTAAGCAAATGAATTCCCTGCGAGCAACTTTTAACTCGGCCAAAAACTTGGCTTTATTTGTTCAGCGGTTTCGAGGCAAATGGAGTTTATTATTCATATCTGAAGTTCGCTAAAAAGTTTTTGAGACTTCGTTTTATCAGAAAATTGCTCATTCATTGGCCTTGAATGAGTAATACATGATTCCTTTACAGTTGTGCATAGCTTTTCTTTACGCCTGAATCATCCCACTACGTGTGATTCAATCTTACTGTGTAGATCGGGGAATATGAAATTATGCGTTAAGGTATGTTCATTAATTGCATTAAAAGAACTTATGTAAATAAGTTGAAGTAATTATGATAATATTTTCAGAACACGACTTGCGCACCGTTAAGGAAGATTATTTCCTCCTGCGTTTTTTGAGAACGAAAAACTTCGATGTACAAAAAAGTTACAGTGTTCTGAAAAATCATACTGAACGAAGGATTGAATTCCATGAACTGATTTCTAACTTGCGACCGGAAGCGTTGAAGGTGTGCCTCGAAGAAGTATGTTTTGGCGTCTTACCTTTTAGAGATCCCGAAGGAAGTATCATCGGATTTATAAGAACAGGTAATGTGTCACAATTTACAAAGCTAATATATAAAATATACTGCTTTATTGTCTGAATTGGTGACGATTAATAAAAGAATAAAATGCGTAAAATACGAAAAATAAGTTTGGCAAAGAGTAAATTTGAACAAATGTGGGAATTAATATAAAAGCCCTTACTGTACGGCTCAAAAATGTGTTTTCTTCCATCTGACTGACCTTATATATATCTTAAACAATCCGTATAGCATTTAGGAATAATCCCTTCGGAAAAAAAAATAGAATCATGAATACATTAGCATTACCGTAACCAGGTTTCTATTGCACGTCCGTTTCTCTTGATGTGAAGCCTAGATGACGTAATAACTGTGATCACTTTCTAAGCAAAAAATATGAGCAACCGATACACACAGATTATTTTTATTTGCCAGCTGCTGACCATTTTTGTACGCAAATAATTATGTACGCACATTAAGAACTGTTTCACCACGCAATGAGTGTCATTTCAAATAATCCTGTCGCCCAGGTGGCGCAGTGGTCTAAGCATTGTCTTATTGACCATTCGTCTGTGATGGGGTGGGGATTCGAATCCCGGTCAGGCATGGATGTTGTGTTTGTCTTTCTGCACTGTCTCTCTCCCCTCGTTGGAACCAGTGACTCTAAATTGGGGACATGCGACTGCTTTTAGCCCATTGAGCTGCTCATAGCGGTCGTTAAACCCCCAACTAAAAAAAATCATAACTGACACAGAACAAAAACGTTCAAGACGTCGCATCTGCATTGGCAATGAATGGAATCAATGCTGCCATGTGTAGTACATGATTTACGGTATCTCAACAAATAAGTTTAACTGGTCTTATAGGAACAAATTTCGTTAAGGAATGTAACTGTGTTTTAATATTACTCACTGTGATAGTGAAATTTCAACACTCAAAAAAAAAAAATGGCTGATTCGTACGCAAATCGGCCCATGGAAGCATCATATCGAGATATGAAAATATTTGAGAATTGGATCAGTCTGGCAACGGCAATGGTGAACATAAGTGCGGACACGTTGACATCTTGGTGAAATGTGATGCGAGAAGCTTAGTGGTGAGAATAGCCAAATAAGATTGAATCCTGTCGCAGCTGATCTTCAGCCATGAACATTCACCATACCTCAGGAAGCACGTTAAGCTCACGGCCTAACGTACTTTTCCCCGTGGCAAATAAGTTCATCATTGTCTCTCAGTCCCTTCCACATACACGCACGGACCTTTAACCCGTTTCTACGATGTTCTGCTGTTTTCATTTCGAGGTTTGTTGACTACAACGAGCAAGTCTTAGGGGCATTATCAGTGGCCTGTCCCTAATTGAATGACACTGGTTCCAGGGAGAAAACAGAGCCTGCGCCGAAAACCAAATAAGCCACCCATGCTTCACTAGGAACTCGCATGTGCGCCCATCTCTATAGAATTTTCTGAAGCTAGCGCCTCAGATACTCTGCAACCAGGGCAGCCTTCCGCTTCTGGAACCACCTAAAAATCTCCTTCAGAAGTTGTTGCTCGCTCTTAGGAGTAACCCCTACGAGAAAAGCGCACGTTTTGGTTAAACCTACCATCAGTCTGTTTCAGGTAACAATATCTCAGCGGTTCATGACCAATTTCAAGAGGAGCAGCAGCTTGTACATAATACAGGATCACATGCTGGACAATTATGTTCAGAGTGAAAAGATTAACGGATTCCGTGAGAGCGCATGGGGTATTCGCGAACAATGCGATCCATCGATAACGACAAGAGTGGTTCCAAAAAGTCGCCCAATTCGAACGAGTGTGTACAGCACATTATGCTACGAACCGACTGTCCGATTCGATGACATGCATACACCGCACTTATAGCAACGTCAGATTCCGTCAGCGAAGAGTTAACTACCTCATCACAAGGTGAAGTATTTCCCACAGTCAGGCAGACTTCATAATTTACGCACCTTGTCCATTACGCACCCTCCAATTTATATATGCCTGTCGGCACTAACTCCTGGAGTGCATCATTTACTAATCAATTGAAGTACAAGATATGATGTTGGTCTACAGCGAGGTATCTCGCGTCTCCTTAAGACTTGATGATTGACGGATACACATGTGGCGGCGACGCTCTCAAAGCGTTGGAAGGTAGACAGCATTAATGGCTGGCTTCATGATCTGTAGAGGGATCATTTGTGACAGAAGAATATCATTGGTGCGTTACACACGAGGTTTCTTTTAGTGTGGTTTTATATACCAGACATTCTTGACCCTGTAGCCATCATCTTCACAATAGGAGTGAGTGCCCGGAATCATGTTGCAGGAAAACAACTTTCGTTCTCGTACCCGAAACGTTTCCACTGTGTCGACTTGCTGCCATGGTCAGCCGGGGTACCTGGATTTTTACCCCCTGAACATGCGTGAGACATGAGTGAACGTCTTCTCGAGGCTCATCCGAAACCAACGTAGAAAACGGCCGCTCTGAAAGACCACACTTAGGAAATGTGCTAGGGTGCACCGAAGAAGCCACTCGAATATTCTGCGTATGCATTCGACGAAGGTAGCCGACAGAAAGGTTTTATATTGTACCGATATATTTCTTTTAACCACCTGTTTGCGATGCATTAACTTTGTTTATTTACTGGGAGAATGTTGTATCTTTCTAACATTCTCAGTTGTCTTTCCCGTGGATTTTCATAGACGCTTCTGCAATTTCAATGGCACAAATGGTACTTTCCACAAGAGATCCACTGTATTTCCCTCTGAATGTTCAATGAGTGAAGAAAAAATATTAGTGCGTTAGTGTCTCCCAGAAAAGTAGTTCTCAGAGTCCTATTGAAATCTCGTTCCTGTCTACAACTCTGCCTTCCTTGTTTGAACGTAGTGCAAATGATTTCGACAATCTCATTCACACTGAAAAAGAGTGCATTGACTACCAGGACTGAAACTGAGACTCCCTGCTAAAATGCACAAACTTCTGTTTGGAATATTACAGTCAGTCAACATTAGCATGAATCTATGACAACTGGCTCTATTTTTTGCTCAGATTTGCTTTTGTACAACTGAGTTGTCTCCGAGCAAGAAATTTTTATTTCAAAACGAAGGTTTCTGTTTGTCTGTGTTTAAAGATTTAATACCTAGTCAAATTTGAAATGCACTTGTTACCACTGTCTTCTGAGGAGAGTTCACTTTTGTTGTTACTTTGCGCATGTGAGTCAGAGCGTTTAACCAGAAAAACGGCCCTACTTCTGTATACCTTCAATATCATCATCATCCATTATCAATCTACTGCTGGATGAAGGTCTCACCAAGTATCTTCCACAACGGTCTGTCTTGTGCCAGTCTCCTCCATGTTACTCCCGCATACTTTCGAATTTCATCCACCCATCTCCCATGTGGTCTTCTTCTGGGTCTTTTTCTGTCCCTTGGAATCCAATCTAAAATTTCGGCTGTCCACCGATGGTCAGTCCTTCTGGCAGTATTTCCAGCCCATTGCCATTTCAGGAATTTAACTCTGATCATGATGTCTTCCACTCTTGTCATTTTTTGGATCCACGAGTTCCTCTTCTTATCTCTCCTGGTTACACCAAGCATGCACCTCTCCATGCTGCTTTGAGTTGTCTGCAGCCTTTGTATGTCTTTTTTAGTTAAGGTCCACGTCTCTGCACCATACGTAAGCACTGGAAGATTGCATTGATCAAACACTTTTTTCTTTTAAGACATAACGGCATATTGCTCTTGAAAATTGTGCTGTTTCTTCCAAAAGCTCTCCAGGTAAATTTTGTACGCCGATTAATTTCTTCATCACTTGATATCTGCTGTCCAAGATAAACGTACGTATTTGTTATCTCCAGCTTTTCTCCATCAATCGTTAAACCTTCATTTCTTGTGAAAGCATTGAACATCACTTTTGTCTTCTGAAAGTTCATTTTTAATCCCACTTCTTTACTCTTGTCAGCACGTTACTGGATCATACTCTGCAGCTCTGATGGGGTAGTTGCAAAAATGACTACGTCATCAGCAAAACGAAGGTGGGTTAGATAATCTCCATTAATCTTTATTCCTTTGTTTTCCCAGTTCAGTGATTGAAAGACATTTTCCAATGGGGCATTAAAGAGCTTGGGAGATATGGTGTCACCTTGTCTCACTCCCTTTCCAGTTTTTATGTGTGTTGTATTTTCAAACAGCCGAATCTTTGCACTTGCATTTTCATAGATGTTATTAATGATATTAATGTATGCATCTTCAATACCGCAGGATTTCAAAGCTATTGTAACTGCTGATGGCTCCACCGAATCAAAGGCCTTTTCATAATCGATAAAAGCCATGCACAATGGAGGTTCATATTCCCTCGCTCTTTCAATTAGTTCTCTCAGTACGTGGATATGATCTATTGTGCTGTAGCCACTCCTGAATCCAGCTTGTTCTCTCAGTTGAGCCATGTCCAGTGTTACCTTCATGCGGTGTGAAAGAACTTTAGTGAAGATTTTTTATAAACTACTGATAGGAGGCTGATAGGTCTGTAGTTCCTGAGATCCTCAATGTCACCTTTTTTATGTAGCCGGATCATTGTAGCGTTGTTCCAATCCTCAGGAATCTTCTCTTCATTAAGGCATTGAATGAAAATTTGGGCGAGTACTGTTTCAATTTCTCCACTTGCTCCTTGTATGATGTCTACAGTAATTCCATCTTCTCCTGGAGCTTTTCCCCGCTTCATATTCTTGATTGCATGTGCAATTTCTGCTGGGAGGACTGGAAGAACTCTGGTACCTTTCATAATGTCTGAAGTACATGTATCATCCCTTTCATATAGTTTTGAGTAGAAATCTTTCACTCTTGTCAAAATTTCACCTCTCTTTCTTGTTACAGAACCAGCTTCTTTTCTCAGAGCCATAATCTGTTTTCTTCCCTTACTCAGATGTCCCTTTGCGCCTTTCAGGCTTTGGTTGTTTTCAATTGCTTTCCTCACTAGTTCACAGTTGAATTTTCTAACATCTTCAGTGATACTTTTTCGTACCGTCTTGCATAGCTCTATATATTCCACTTGGGAAGTCACATCACCTTTAGATGTCCACATCTCTCTTTTATTATTTTTTTCTTATTTTTTTTTTTTTTTTTTTTTTGCATCTTTAGCGTGGTAAGTTTATGACTTTTGTTAAAAGACATTGCTCATTACATCTAAAAATTAAGCTTCGTCGTTGTTCCGTTTACAAGAGTTTCATGCTTTGATTTTTGTTTTCTAAAGTCAGCGTTTTTAACATGATGAACTTTGATTTCTGTTTAACTGTTTTCCATCGTCGGTCTATGGATTAAATTATTACGTTTCTATTTATGCTATTGCATGCATAGTTGGCGTATAGTTCCTCGTAATTAATACGTTTCTTTTGGTACTCCTGATTAATGTCGTAATGATTGTTTTATGTGTTACAAGAAAACCATTGCTTCAACTGCTCTGACTTCTTTTAGAATTTTATGATGACAAACGCGTTTAATATTTTCAGCATCTAGGTTCGGATGGTAGCAAATATAACATTGGCTTTTTCTACTTCTTATTACATTTACTTATGTCACACATTGATCGTGTTTTTATCTGATTTTGGTTCTGTCCCTACATAATTTGTCAAATCTTTCTTTCTGTGAAGGCATTAAAATGCAATAAAGGCATTAAAAGGATTGTAAAAGAACAGTGTCAATAGGAAGCACGAAAATTCATGGAAAAGAGAGTGTGAAGAAGAGAGAAAGAGTTAGCTTGGGGAATATATAATTCTGAAAAAAACAAAGAAAATCTACTTTAATAAGTCAAGACAGTTACTGACTCTAATATCTTGAAATCATCTGCAAAGAGGTCTCGAAGTTATTTTTTAAGTCTGTCAGCATGATACGTTAAATTAAAATAACTGAAACTGAGATTACTGGATAAACCAAAAAAAAGGTATTAAATGATTTATATATAAACTTGACAACACTGCCGAACACTATGGATAATAAAGAAAGGTGAAACATTAATTTTCAATAACCGTTACGTGATACAGAGGGTGAGTCGACAATGCAGTCAGTCGAAAGGGATATAAATTGGTAGTCGTTGCTATGAACAGCATTGCATGTCGTCGTTCTGTCAGTGCTTGGAACGCCTTAAAGCGATGGCCTCTGATAATTCATCCGAACGGGGTCCGGGTTCGAATCCCGGTGAGGCATGGATGTTGTGTTTGTCTTACGGCACTGGCTCTCTCCCTTCCCTGGAACCAGTGACCCTAAATTAGGGACGAGCGACCTCCAATCAAAAAAAAAAAAAAACGCCTTAAAGATGAACAGCCACAACCGGCTAGTTAGGGAACTTTTTCTTTACGAGTTTGAACTCGGCCAAAACGCTGCTTAAGCAATACGAAACATCTCTCATGCAAAAAGGGAAGGTTCCGTATACCACAGCGCAGCAGTCAGATGGTTCAAGAAATTTCGCTCAGACGACAGAAACCTCGACGATCAGCCAATTGTAACGTATACTCTATATTCACTTTCCTTTTGATTTTACTATCTCTGGTTATTTTATTTTACTATGTAAATTATCTTCTTACTGAACGAAATATTATTTCACCCGCTGAATGAGATCTGGCAATGAGTGTAAGTCATGACGTGGTGGTAGCTAGTATATAGGCGCGTTCATCGAGACTTAGGGGAGCTTGTGTGTTGTTATGAGGAGAGCTTGTGGTCGTTAAGCGAGAGCGTGTATAATACGAGGAGTGATTATTCATTATTGTTCTACAAGTGTTGTGTGTGCCTTAGTTGACCAAGAGTCGTTGAAATAAAGAAGTTTTCAGTAAGTTCAGTCTTTCTCAATTCATAGTTTTTGTCAGACCTCTGTCTGGCTGTTAGGTTTATAACATTTATTGCTTACTATAAATAACCAGCGTTGAGACTTTGTTTAAGTTCGTAATTAACTAGTAACAACACCTTTTTTTGAATTCATCATTTTGAAGCTTAGTACAAGTATATCATTAGCTAGCTGGTAGGAAGAGAATCATTCATAATAATTAGCTTAGCGGAAAGTAAATAAGGCTAATTCATTATACAATGTCATGTAGGCCGCGAACCGTGGATTCGGAGGCCGTGCGCTAGGCCGTAGAAGCAAATCCGACAACCAGCACTCGGAGATTATCAGGCGAGTTGGGCATATCACAGACCACCATGATTCGTCCCCTTCATGACATCGGCAAGGTCTGCAAAAGCTGTCGCATTGTCCCTCACGAACTGACGCCAGCTGAAGCAAACCGCCGAGTGGAAGTGTGCACGAAACTCCTAGAAAACCCCCGTGATGTACGTTTCGTCTAGAGAATTGTTACGTGCGATGAAAAGTGGGTTTATTTCCGTACTCCTAACACACAACGGCAGTGGTTGAGCCCGGGTCAGCTTCTTGAACCTGTTGTCAAACGGGGTAGCTTCGAGCGCAAGTTGATGCTCTGCGTTAGTGGAATTTCGAGGGGATAATCCATTACGAATTGGTTCCAGGCGGTCGGACCATCAACGCCAACCTCTACTCTGAACAGCTGTAGCGGATATATGCCGTTTTGGAGGAGAAGTACCCAACACTGGTGAACAGAAAACGCGCTCTCCTACAGCAGGACAATGCTCGGCCTCATACCGCGCGAATGACGCGGGCATAACTCCAAGAACTTGAGGGATTCGAAATGATGCCACACCGAACATATAGTCCGGATCTTGCCCCGTCGGATTATTACTTGTTCCGATCCATGGCCCACTTCCTTTGCGGGCGGTACTTCAACAACCAGGAGGAGGTGGCAGTTGGGGTGAAGGAGTTTTTTTTTATTATTGGAGGTTTAACGACCACCGTGAGCAACTCAATGGGCTATAAGCAGTCGCCCGTCCCTAATTTAGAGTCACTGGTTCCAGGGAAGGGAGAGATCCAGTGACGTAAGACAAACACAACATCCATGCCTCACCGGGATTCGAACCCGGACCCCGTTTGGACGAATGATCAGAGGCCATCGCTTAATCCACTGCGCCACCGGGGGGGGGGGGTCGGCTGAAGGAATTCTTCGCGTCGAAGGACAAGAACTGGTACTGCCAGGGAATCGAAGAACTGGCAGACAGATGGCTAAAGACGGCTTTCGTCGTAAAGGTACGTATGAAGGCATAAAGTGATACAAATACTGCCAAACTTTCGACTCACCCTTTGTACTTATTTTGGGATCAAATTAACTGAAATGAGATGCATACAGAAACTAAGCTGTGATGTATGATGAAGCGAATCTGCGACATGTAAATATTCTGATCCAGGAAGATATTGAGATGTGCATAGAGTAGAATATTGTAGCACAAAAATTAAAACACTGTTTCTCAACTATTCTCATTTAAACAGTCTTCATACGTTATTTTGCCGGACAAAGCAACCCACACTTCTTTTTTTTTATTTATTTCTTAAAAGTGAGGTACTTTACGTAAAAAGTACTTTTTCCTTGTCAAGATACCTCTGAAAGAGGAAATCCGGTTCTTGTTTATGCGAAGGCAGATTTCGTCGTACGTAAAGGATCTCATAACGTCTGGGTACGATTCACAATTCTTGTTACTGTGTTTTCTTATGTTGGGTAATTCATAGATAGTTCACTATATAAAGAACATCAGTATTTAAATAAACGACCTCCACGATATCCCCTTGGCTCCATGTGAAAAATGAGAAAGAAAAGATGTGCAAATCGTGGATATACACTCATGCTCAAAACTTAGGGATAGTTATGAATCACAGGAAAATGTTTCACTCTACACAAAGTGTTTCGTCGTGCAAACTACTCCGTATCCGCTTTCGGAATGACCAAAGTCCATCTGTTGGTCCAGCAAACCGATGTCGGCGCAAGGAGCACGACATACGTCGTGTAGCACACGACGATGGGTTATAAAAGGATAAGTCAGAGTAGCAGAATAAAGCAGGTGTTTCGCGTTTCGGAAGTGCGACGGTACTGCATACCAAATTAATATGGCTCGGCGAACCCATATTGATGATGATGTTATGCAGGACAGAATTATTGATCAACTCGAGGCTGGCCAAACCCAAATGGCAGAATCACAGGAGCTGCATGTCCGAAAAAGTGTCATTTCTAGACTCTGGCGGCGGTTCCAACAGGATGAAAATGTGTCTCGACGTTTCAATGAAAATGTGTCTCGACGCTTTAATGAAAATGTGTCTCGACGCTTCAATGAAAATACGTCTCGACGCTTTAATGAAAATGTGTCTCGACGCTTCAGCACAAGATGTCTAAGAATTGCAAAGCCGCAACAAGAACGTCTTTTGTTACTAACTCCCAGACGGCAGAGGCAGAGTACGGCAGGGATTCTTGCCGGACCTTTCAGCTGCCACAAGGACAACGGTTTCAAGGCATACCGTGTACAGGCGATTGAGTGAGTACACCCGCAGGCCTACCACATGCATCCTGTTAACTGCAGCCCATCTAAGAGCCCGGGTAGTCTGGTGCAGAGAACATCGTGCTAGCACAGCTGACCGATGGGCCCGTGTTTTGTTTACAGGCGAATCCAGGTTTAGTCTGCACAATGACTCACACCGTATCTTCATCAAGAGAGCACCTTGGACTCAATACAACGTGTACAACATCCTTGAACATCATCGGTTTGGCGGCGGTGGGTTACTGGGGCGGAATAATGTTGGGTTCACGTACACCACTTCATGTGCTTGAAAGAGGAACCGTGACAGGCCAGACGTACAGCGATGTCATTCTATAACAAAATATCCGGCTATTCAGGGGTGCAATGGGACCTGAGTTCGTGTTTATGGATGAAAGTACACGTCCTCGTCGAGCCGCCGTAATGCAGAAATATCTAGAAAGTCAGAATGTCACCTCGTTACAGTGACCACCTCGCTCTCCTGACTTAAACCCCATTGAGCATGCATCAGACACACTCTGTCTGGGAAATATTGCAGGACATCATCCACGTCCTAGAACTCTTCCGGAACTTCGGACAGCATTGGTGCATGAGTGAGACTCCGTTCCATAAGCATTGTTTGATAATCTGGGGCTGAGTGTACCCAGACGCTGTACTGCGCGTGTGGTTGTCGCAGGCCAACACACAGCATATTGAACACTTTCTTCATCATAAAACATTTGTGTCCTGCACAAACTGTACATTGAAATCAGCTCCAGGCATGTGTTTTTCTTTATTTTGACCACTATGGCGGATCCTCTAGCGGTTGTTTTTTTTCGTCCTAAATTTTCATTTAATTCAATATGCTCTATACGTAGGGGTGGAAGAGTCGAAACTGACATTACTCTTCATTTTTGGCATGAGTGTATTTCATTTATCATCAAACGATGCTTTTTAATATGTTTCAATACTTCCAGCAAATCAGTGATGTAAGTTTTTGGAACACCAAGACATAAGACCCAGTTATCTACGGAAATTGCAGAAGGTTTTAATATTCATTTACTTTAAAATGCCTATCTTTAAATTCCTAGCCAAACATTGTTTTCAATGCAGCTTTTGGAAAAGTGAACCTTTCCACTCAGGAATTATTCTGATATACGTAGTACAATTCGATAACTCTTCAATCGTCTGTAAATGTTTGTGAAAGCACCAATTTGTCGGCGATTAGGATCAAAACCGCGTCTCCTCGCTCTGGAGGGAGTTGCTCAAACCAACTAAGCTACACCGACGGAATGCATTGCTGAAGACTTGTCGTCTTCACACGTGCTTCATGTCTGTAGTACGTCACATCCTCTCCTTAATTTTTTTCTTTTTTTCTTTTTTTTTTTTTTTTGGAGCGAAGAAGGAAACTTTTATTAATTCCAGACGATGTGTGGAACGAACGTCCAAAGACGACTTTAGATCTTTCAGGGCCCCTAGGCCCCAAAAGATTTAGAAGCTCCCTTTCCCTTCTTATCGCTTCAGAAATTTTCATCCGTCCGATTAAGAAAACGAATAAAGTAAAGTCAAGAAAAAAGGTTCTTACGCTTTTTAAAATGCCAATCTATCTTCCTACTATTAGAACGTTTTGTAAGAAATAATGCTAGTGTAATTACTTTGTCTGTTCGTGCACATCGAACTTTTTCTTTTCAGAGATATTTCAAAAAATTATTTTTGCTGCTAATAGGAAGTCAAAGGATATTAAGTTTGGCACTTTAAATTATCCGTATACTTCATGAATTTATTGCTAAGGGCTCTCAAAATAGAAAATTGAAAAAATTAAAGTTCTATTGTGAGGAAACTATTCAACTTAGAGGAAAAAATTATTTTTGTGTGCCTCTTAGGTTATACTTAACTGAACAGTTAAGCCTTAAACTGCGAAGAGACCATTTCAATTACACCCAAAGTTCATTTTGATTTTGATACGTCAAGCAGAACTGATTATTGCAGCACCTTTTCAGTTGCAAGTTACTTGGCAAATTTAACGCTAAGGGCGCTGAGAACGGAATTTCTCTAAATTTATCAGTACATTGCATATAAATTGTCATAAAATTAGAATGCGTATCAATAATAAAGCGTGCTCTTTCCATTGTTTTAGCTTTAGGAAATGATCTTGTTTTTACGCTATGAGCAAATTAGAAGGCAACGAGCATGGTACCAAGCAAAAATGAAATACTTGAAGACACTGGCAACAGGAAAAGTCCTCCTCTACATTAGAAAATTCGGGTAAAATGCAATTTGTGCATAGTACTTCACCTGAAAAGGGTGGATGACTTTTCGTGGAGGAGTTTTTCTGTAGCGAACAATTCCCTAAATCTAATATATTAAGCCGTCCATGGCATAGACGAATGCCATGGACCAAGAAAGTTAGTTGGACAGTAAGAATTTCATCAGTCAGTGCAGGAAAGCGAGAATGTGTTTCTTGAAAGCATTTTTCTTATTATTTTCATCGGAAATTTAAGAAGGTCTGCTTTTTCTTATTCCGTCAAAAAGTGCGTGAGATTTTTTTTACCTGCATTGCAGTTATCAGAAACAGAAGCATACGAATTAAATGCAGAAGATCCAGTTTAAAAATGGAAAATACGAACCACAACTTTTCGAGTAAGAGTGTCATTGAAACTTTTTATTGCTTTTTCAAAAGTTAGTTTTATGCAGATTTACTTGATAATTATCAATATTAAACCAGGAGAGAATAGAAATTTCTTTTAACTCTATTAAATAAGAAAAAGATGGTGTAATATTCTCGAATTTCATTATTTTTTGAGCCTAAATATTAATTAACTCTTTTGGTTTAGGATAGTTTAGAGGTATTAGAGATGAGAAAGAATTTGATTACCCTACCCCAAAGGGAAAAAACGGTTAACAGCTAACATCCCCGATCATCCGGACAGTATCTACAAGCACTCCTTCCTCATCGCAACTCAGGGGGAAAGGGAAAAGATTTCAACAAAGATGTTTTCTTTTGCTGGAAGTAGCACGAAAGAAATTTAGGTAACAGCAGGCTAGTTAAGTATTCGCCTTAAATAATGAAAAATGTGAGAAACGAGAAACCTTCCTTCACCGGCCACTAAACGGAAGGCTAAACTATTTCAGCTTTTCTTTTTAAAACAAGTGCATCAATAAGAACCTGAAAGTATGGAGTATCAACAAAGCAAGAAAAAATATAGGCTACTAATATCAGAAAGTGAAATATCAATTGGCAATACAAACAAAATGGTCGCTTTAAGGATTGATTCATTTCGGTCCATGAAAACCAAAACAAAACTGGCAATCCAATTATACGTGAGGGGCCCCTAGGCGCGCGCCTAGTTGGAAATCCGTCCATGCGAACATCACTGCGAACATCACACATTTTTCGAAAAACCCAACTGCAAGTACTTCAATTTATATGTTTGGGCACCAATGTGAAAGCACAAATTTGTTAGCAACTCTCTCCTCGCTCCGGAGGGAGTTGCTCTAACTGATCAAGCTACACCGACGGAATGTATGGCTGCAGATTTGTCGTCTTCACCTCTGTAATACATCCCAGATTTCGTAATGTCGTCTCTTTTTTCTCTGATTTCAGTTGCGCTTCGGTATTTCGTTTTCCTTGCACCATATCACCTCTCTGCCACTCGATTTTGTATCAGCCCTCAATGCCTCGTTTGTTTCCTAAAGTCACCATATTACTTCAGGGTCACATTATATATAACTCTGTACATCAATATCGAGTACTGAACCCTTTAACAAGCTGGAACGAATGAACTCGTTATCATCAAAATGGAATGTAATCATCTCGAAAGAATATATTCGCTGTCTAAGAAGTGTGTCGACGCGACTGCAACGAGTGAACCTGTGGAATAAACAGTTTTTTTATTCAAAGTGGAAATTTAAGATGGTTACTGCCCGGGAGCAGATAAATGGGGGGCGCAAAAATCATCGCCGTTTACAATCTGTTTAAAATTGGAATTCAAAATTCTGCATCAATTTCTGGCGCATGTTTTCTTTTTTGTGCCATGCTTTGTTATTTGTCCATTTATGGATTTCGCTGACAATATGTTTCGCCAGTTTCGGTTGCCTTGGCAGCGCAAATTTCGCGCTACTTCCTCAAAAATAAAAACATTCTTCAGAACTCGCCAATTCCTACTGCGGACAATAGCATTCACATGCTTTCTGATTACCTACGTGATGTTTGTTTTCACTAGAGAAGTAATAATGTGTGCATTTGCCTCCTATCTGAGCTTCTTTTTAAAAAAATTAATTTCTCTTTGCAGTCAGTCGATTTCAATAACAGCAAACAACATTTTCCATTTTTAATGTAAAATTTCTTTTTTTTATTTTCAGAGTTCAAGTGACGTGCTTAGTTTAAAGTTAAAAAATGATTTGAAATAATACATTTCGAATAAAAGGTTTGTGGCTTGTCAAAAGATTGGATCATTTCACCGAAGAATCAGATGACATCTATTTTATCAGAATAAGTTAGATTTAGTCACCATAAAGATTTTTCGATTTGTTTTCATGGTACAAAAATTACCTGCTAAGCGGCAGTAAGCAACAACAAAATTAGGAAATTACAAATTGTTATTTTTTGGCATACACGATATTTTCGCTGACTACGTATTGCGACATTCTACATCAATTCTAGAGTATTTAAAATTCAAGTCTTTTTCTTGTCACTTCTTTTTTTTTCAAGAACATTGCTTATTAAACGCGTAACTCGAGCGTTGCCATTTTCTTTACCTTTTTCTTTTAATTTATACATTTGCTGATTCTTATGTGTAAAGCATCGTTTCTGTTTTGCAGGAGTTTGGAAGAAGCATATGTGCACAGATATGGAATATATATTGGGTGCACTTATTTTACTGATGTATTCAGCCGAGGACGAATTGACACAGCTCAAAGGAATGGCTTTCATCCATGATGACAGCGAAAACCACTTTTTCAATTTGCTTCCCCTGATGAAACATATTTCGCTAGCGACTAATTTTTTGTTTGTAGGTATCAGTTCATTTGGATTCTATTTTAAATTCATTTCTTTCCCAGGGCGAGCTTTTACTTTCTTCAATATGGTTTTCAGAATTTATGGGGTTGTTTTTTTAAATACAGTTTTTCGAATTGTAGTGATTAAAGATTTTACTTGTCATGAATTTAATTGTAACAAGTTTTTCATCATGTATTGATGGATACTGCTTTCTTCTGGCCTGGTTTTAGAAATCAAAGATTTATTTTTATCACATAAGGCAATGTTTCCAACAATGTGCATATCATAATTTATGATTTCATGCATACATAAAAGAAAAACAAAGAAAGAAAACAGTAAACATTTGAAAAAATGCTCGTTTTGAGACTAATGTTTCTACAAAGGAGCAATTGTTCAACGGATAAAAAGTACTGCAAAGGCATTTCCTTCAAGCTCCTATTTATATAGCTGCAGCTACAAATGTTCTGTCTGTGATTATAATCGTATAGTACAATATCTTCCAAACATGGAAAGTCGTGGAATAGGTTAATAAAATATTTAAACTTCCGCAAAAAATCCAAATATCCATTGAAAAATCGGGGTGCCTTTGTCCGGCAATTTGGAAAATTGTGGTTATCGCCATTAGCTACCAGCTACCTCTTGGTCTGTTTTTGATTAATTTGTGTTTACGTTTATTTTATTTTATTTTATTTTATCGTACCTGTGATCGTTTCGAATATTACCTGTGCTTCTTTCAGAATATTACACACTAGCGACGAAAGAAAGGCAACCCTATTCCGCCAAGAAAACTAACGCTGAATTCACGGGTGGCCGGCCCAGGTGGCGCAGTGGTCGAAGCGATGGCTTCTGATCATTCGTCGGAGATGGGTCCGGGTTCGAATCCCGATAAGGCATGTATGTTGTATTTGTCTTACTGCACTAGCTCTCTCTCCTGCCCTAGAACCAGTGGCATTAAATTAGAGGCAGACGACTGCTTATAGCCCATTGAGTTGCTCACGCTATTCGTTAAACCCCCAATAAAAAACAAAGAAGAATTCTCGGGTGTTGAATTATTTCCGACTAGGAAAAAATATTCCAAAGTAAGTTTTCAGAAAACAAAAAAAGCGAAAAAGGTGGTGCCCTTAAGCGGACAACACCTCATAACTTAGAACACGCCGTGTGAGCAGTGCTCTTCAAAATAGATGAAACCGGTTGCCAAAGATCAACCGGATTCCACCAGTTGATAAAACATAAAACATCCACAAATAAAACTTCCTACTTACGCCCACTAACAGATGAAATGTTTATTAAGGAAAAACACGAACTGCACACAATTTGTTCTTAAAATGGGAAAATATCAGGTATAACAAAGTAAATTTCTCCGTCATTTTTGGTCTACGCCGGGATTCGAACCCGAGTCCGCTTATTCTGGAACAAGTCGCTCTACCAACTGAGCTACGCAGACATTTATTGTGATTGATATGTGCCTTTATGTCGTGTGCGTCCTGCTGGCAGGTACGTCACACAGGAGCGACAGTGATTTTTCAAATCAAACAATTAGGAGAAGAGTTGTACAGGAAAAGGTCATAGAATTTTACAACCTTAGCAAAAAAAAGCTGTGCGTTATAGTTAAAGAAGAATGTTAGTGCAAAATACTTTCCACAGTGATGAGTGTCCTACTCAGTTAGGATTTCTCCAAGAGAATTTTAGAATCGCATGCTGGTGGATTTTAGAATGCACCTGGCAGCCGAATTGTGAATCATGTAAAGGTGGAAAATATACGCAAAGTATTCTTCATAGCAATAACTGTCTAAAGGAAAAAGAATATTTCAAATATGGATGCTAAATATGGAGATACTGAAAGAAAGTTTTTTACAAATTCGAAGTGCTCTTTCTTTATTTCAACTTGTAATACCTGCAAAAACGTGTCAGTCGGAATAAAACCAAGAGCGGAAAAAGTCGGGTTCAGAAGGGCATAATTTTGAGGTGGCTACTACTGTAGGATTTAATTATTAGTGCTAAGAACGTTTTTTGGCTTCCGCAGGGAAATTTTTTACAGCCACGAAGTGATTGCAAAAATTTCACAATCACAGTTTTTAATTCATTACTGTGCAGTTATATTTCATTACCAAAAAAAAAAAAGATAAGGGTTTTCAGAGATCATCTTCCGGTTTCCACCTGGAATTCAATTTCAACTAGAAAACAAACCATAATCACACAAAAGAAAACCATCCTATTTTGTCAATCTTTTAACGTCGCATAAAATGATTCAAATTTCACAGAGACGCGGATTGAGGTAAGGTTGGCTCATAAAATCATAGGTGTGCCATTGGAATGTCTCTTATATTTCCATTTTGAGTAGACTTTCAGCATGGCCTTACGAGAATGGAGTTTTGCCAATACTATCTCATGTCGAGCATTATCCAACTCACCCTTTGTAACACTTCGGTAACATTTTAAACTGTTCTCTGTACAACTTGAGTGTAGGTGGCATATGAAAATGAATCTCTATTTCGATTATCCATTTTCAACACTATTTGCAATTCCTCAAAAGTCAGATTTTTGTCAAAGGAGGTGCTGTTTGATCACAATCTTGCGAGGATATCAGTTCAACATACGTAGTTACCTGTACCAATATTCAGTAACGATATCTTGAACTTCCTAAACTTTATGAAGCTGCATTTTGTACTTTTATTGTTCTTTTTAGATATAAGTGTCTGATGTGTGGCCTTTTGTCCAGAACCATTGCAATCCGAATATTTTCGGGGTAAGTAATTTCCTTGGAAAAACGTGACAGACGAATTGTTTTCATAATATTTTCGTTAACCCCATTAACGTATAGATCTTTAGAACAAATTGTGCCAAAATTTTTGGGTTGCTACCGGGATTTATAATGAAAATGATCATTCGTAACATCCTGTTGCAGAGATCAGAAAAAAAATTGAAGTGTGACACTTTTCCTTGGTTCCTGTATGCAAGGGCTTCAGAGCAGTGTTCACATATGACTGCTTCACATATTCCCAACAAAGAATCCTGACCTTTGCTGAGGTCAGACTTGGTGGTAACATTTGGCATATCTTTTAATATGGGTTCATAAAATATTCCCATGGCATTTCCCCTATTAAACCGCAGTAGAGTAATAAGAGCAAGTTCGCGTTGCATGGCCACCTAATCTTCGCAAATGATCTTCGTAAGGGCAATTCGTTGGGATGTAGTTGACAAATCAAGGACTCGTGCCATGTGCCCTTTTGTGCCCTGTATCAACAGCAGTACACTAGCAGCCAATGGCTTTAATGACCTGTCATTCAAATAAAATAAAATGGCACGGGACAAATCTTTGGCTGACGAACCATTATTTTGATCTTGTTTCACAATTAAGGAAAGTGTTCTCTTCATGAATGAGCTTCGCGTAGTTCCTGTTCTTCCAGTTACTTTCGTTTGTCATTTTGGCTATCGCTTCATGATTTTCAACTACGATTTCGTGTTGTAGGCTACATACTGTCGTCTTGAATTTTTTTCTCTTCGAAGTTGTTGATCTGCAAATCCTCCAATGCCACTGAAGCAATCAATTCAGCACTCCTGTCGGCTACCACATTTCTGGCAAATGTTGTTGCAAGAGCAGTATATTAGAATTTCTTATGGGGAAGATTTTACGAAGTGGAGCAGCAGAAGAAGTCTATATCACTATTTTCAGTCGCAGGTAATCCTCAAGAGGAAAATTCCAAAGTGACAGCAACTGCATCAATTGAAATTTGAGAAAGTGACATGTTTCTTGTTTTATCTCTCTTCTTGTTTCCTGATTTTTTTTTTTTTCAGTTTCACAGTGGTTTAGATGTCAACCTCTCCGATACATATCTTGCGCACTGTTCTCTGGTCGAGTACAAATATACTCTCTATTATGGATATTTTTCTGAGCATCCGCTGAAATCCACACACTTGCATTTCCGACGTCAAATAATGTTGCATATATATTTTTTTCAGAGAATAAAGAAGCCTTCTAGAACCCATGGAGGATTCTAGAATTTCTTTATTCTCTGTGACAATATTTCAACATTTTTATGATTCCATTTTCACGAACAATTGGTATTGATGCTTTTGTCCAAATTTTTTTATTTCTTTTTGAACAATTCTTGAAATTTGTGAAAATACTCTTTCCTCATATTGTTTTAACAAACAGATAAGATTTTTAAGCATCTTCTGCAGGTGCAGTTATGTATCTACTATAACAACGGGGTCTCGTAAGTCTTTGCAAGGCATTTTTATTCTTGTTTCCATTTCGGGTAACTGAAACAGCAATATCGCAATTAAAACCAACATGCCTCCGAGTTCTCAAGGTCACTTTTTTCGGCTATATTTTGGTCTCATTGTTTTCGACGGCTTGTCTTTGCGTCCTATTTAGATATTTTCTACATTTTTTATAGCATTGTGAGAATTGGTAGGCAGCTGAAGATGATCTCGAAAACCCTTCTCCTTTTTTTTTTTTTTTTTTTTTTTTGAATGAAATATAACTCAATGCTAATGAATTTAAAACGTTAGAGAATTTTTGTAATCACTCCGTGACTGTAAAACAATTTCTCCAAGGAAGCAAAAAATTGCTCTTACCCTAACATTTAGATCGTGGTGCGCACATCCAAATTATGACCTTCTGAACCTGACTTTTCAACCCTTTTTTTATCCCAATTAACAAGTTTTTGGATGTATTACAAGTCAAAATTAGGGAAAGGCATTTTTGATCTACTCTATCTACGCCCCTAGCTGGGAAACTGTAGATTATTGAAAGAGGATAATGTTTTCGATCTTTTCCGTATCGAATATCAAACAGTATAAATATAATTTTTCAACAAAATTTCAAAAGAGGAGATACAATTGCAAACAAAAAATCACAATAACTGCACCTCGCGTGAGGTGAGACACGTTTCTGAAGGACGAGAAGCCGTCCCTGTGACGCAATATCGCAATTAAAGCACACATGCCTTCTAAGTGCTGGTTGCTGACCATTCGTCCGAGATGGGTGGTGGTTCGAGTCCTGGTCAAGCATGGATGCTTTTTTTGTCTTACGGCACTGGTTCTCTCTCTCTCTCTCTCTCTCTCTTCTGTGCAACCAGTGACCTGAAATTAGGGACGATCGATTGTTTATAGCCCAACAGGTTGTTCACGGTGATTGTTATACATATAAACAAACAAACAAAACGTATGGGAAAGGATACAAGGCGTGGGAACTGTCTAATGATTGCACAATTGTATATGGTTCAGCCAATGGCCAAGGAAGGGACTGTCACCTTAAAAGCCACAAAAAATAACGATGTGAATAGTAGGAAGGATAGATTTTGCTCCAAAAGTTTAGTTGAGTACACTGACGACGGATAGATTTCCTACTTTTGAACTACAACAAAGCTTTACCCAGCAGAAAAGAATTATTAACTGAAAGTTTATAGAAGATATATTGAACTAGTTCAGAAAGTTGCGCTACTGAAGATGTCAAAGAACAAATTAAAAAAGCCATGCAGATATTACATAGAGAACAAACTTGGGCAATGCATATAGAGATGAGAATGAATAATCCAAGCGCCGCCCCGGTGGCGCAGTGGTCTAAGCGATGGCCTCTGATCATTCGTCCTAACGGGGTCCGGGTTCGAATCCCCGTGAGGCATGGATGTTGTGTTTGTCTTACGGTACTGGCTCTCTCCCTTCCCTGGAACCAGTGACCCTAAATTAGGGACGGGCGACTGCTTATAGCCCATTGAGTTGCTCACGGTGGTCGTTAAACCTCCAACCAAAAAAAAAATGATAATAATAATCCAAGCCGCTAAATCCATTTATATGACACTACACAATGCATTTTTTAAATGACGAAAGTTCCTGACAATGCCAAGATAATTCCGGGTTCGAATACCAGTGAAGCGTTGATGTTGTGTTTGTCTTAAGACACTGGCTCTCTCCGTTCTCTAGATCTACTGGCTTTAAATTAAGGATGGGTGACTGCTTATAGCCGATTGAGTTGCACACGGTGGTTGTTAAACCCCCAAATGAAACAATAACTGAAAAGAATAACGAAAGAGATACATTATCGTACAGGATGGCGCAAAAGATCATGGGAGAGGCCAAGATCTCGAGATTGAGGACTGATTGCTGGCATTCTACTATTTGTGCAGATGTTTTGGAAGGCTCTTTGACGCCACACATGAGACAGCGTTGGACTCTCTTATCTCCACTGAAGGCTAACTCCCCGCCCTCCACGTCGTTGGATACAGAAACAGAGAATGGAAAGAAACTCTTCACAAAAGTATACCCAAACGAACAGCTCCATGATTTACTGTGTTTAAAGCAAGTTTCCATACGTATCTATTTTTGTAAGGCCTGGTCCTTGAGCACGATATTTGAAGACTTAACGGTGTACCTAATGTTGTTAATACACTGAAGAACAATTGAATTAGAGACAGCTGGCGTTATGCAAATGTGGCGCTGTGAGCGGCCCTGTAAACGGAAACGGCATGACGTATGCAGCGAACCGACAATATAAGGAGTGATGCGACGGGAATCAGTAAGAATCGGACGCAGTATGGTTAAGCTCAAGGATCTAAGCGCATTTGATCGTAGGCAAATTGTCGGGGCCCGACGAATGGGTCACTTCATCTCGGAAGTCGTGCAGGCACTAGGATTTTCACGAGCCACTGTGTCACGGGTGCACCGTGAGTACATCGAATCCGGTAAAACCATCCCTGCAAGGGCCGACTGCCGTGGACAACAGCGTGTGAATGAGCTGGGTCATCGTCGGCTAGCTCGCATTGTAACAGCGGATAGACGGGCCACAGTGTAAGAAATCACTCGGCAATATAACGCTGGTGCACAAAAACGTGTAAGCAGCCACACCATCCAGAACCATCTCCTCGCTATGGGGTACAGAAACCATCGTTTCACGAGGCTACCGCTGCTGACCGCACATCACAGGGTGCAAAGATTAGCATGGGCGCGGGAACATCGCCACTGAACCCTAGACATGTGCAAAAATCTTACCTGGACTGATGAGTCGAGATTCACGTTGGTACACGCGGATGGCAGGATACGAGTACGGCGCAAACCACATGAAGCGACGGATCCTTCTTGCCAGCAGGGTATTCTTCAAGATGGTGGAGATTCTCGTCTGGGGACTGTTTACGTGAACTGAAATGGGCCCCTGGTACATGTGACATCGTCCCTCACAGGTCAACGTCACCGGGATATCCTGGACGACCATTTTCTCCCGTTTGTGCATCTTCAACATCCCACTGGGGACCTCATCCTGCAACAAGACAATGCACCGTGCCATCGCTCCCGAATCGTATCCGAATGGTTGAATGAACACTCCACCGACGTAACCTCGCTTCCTTGGCCAGCTAGGTCACCTGACCTCAATCCCATCGAGCACATCTGGGATGACATCGAGAGAGATGTTCGAGGCTCTCACCCCCTCCATCAAGTCTTCGTGAACTGTGGGAGCTTGTTCAGGGGTCGTGGATCCGTATGGCTTCCCAACGCTTCCGGTGTCGTGTCGAGTCCATGCCGAGACTAATCGCCGCCGTCATCAGAGAGAAAGGTGGTGCTACACGTTACTAGACAGGTATCTCTAATTCAATTGCTCTTCAGTGTAAGTGGTATATCATAAAAACAGCTATGATTCCTTGACAAAGGCAGTAAAAGACGCCGTTTACGTACAGCCCAGCCACGACATGATGATACGGATATTCTGGTGCACGTATTTACACATCTTAGTCGCAGCTTATAAAAAGCTGGACACTAGGCATCGGGGAAATTTAAACATTTTGCAGCGGCACAACTTGCACCCATATTCGTGTCATTTTCAGCAGGAACTATATTCTGGAGTTCCATCGAGATGGCCTGACTTTCGTAACATCGTCCTGAATTCATTAGAAGAGGAGTTAGAATTCTTGTAGAACATTTCAGGGGCAAACAAGTCGTAATTCTCACGAGATCGTGCAGTGAAGATGTAATGATAATTGCTGGCCGCCAAACTTTCCATACGCGTGTTCCACCAAATTTTGGTGTGACCTGTGGCGTAAACATTGGTTAGTCTTATTTTTTACCAACAGTACCTGAAATTCCAACACGACGGGCTTCAGCTTACAGGAGTCTATAAACAACACGGTAGTTAAAAGGTATTTTTCGCCAGCACATGAAGTCCCAGTAGCATGTACCCCACTGTGGCGTAAACATTGGTTAGTCTTATTTTTTACCAACAGTACCTGAAATTCAAATTATGGCTGAGAATCGATATAACATATTTGTTAGATAATCTGTCATTTTGCGTTACAGATGTTCAATAACATGTGGTACCAACACGACGGGCTTCAGCTTACAGGAGTCTATAAACAACACGGTAGTTAAAAGGTATTTTTCGCCAGCACATGAAGTCCCAGTAGCATGTACCCCAAGTTTCCCAGAACTTACCATTCTGGATTACTTTGTTTGACGACTCATGAAGACATTGGTCTGTGGATGTATCAGATATTCAACAATTAATTACAACTACATGTGCTAGTGTTGGTGTGGCCAAGTTCGAAAGCGTACAAAGATAGTAAAAAAATGTTTGCTGGTGCCCACCATTGCTGATGATGGACATTATATGCATTCGAACATTTCAGTTTAATTTCGTATTATATAAAGTCTGTTTTATTCAGTCAGATGTTTTACCATTTTCGAAATGTTGAGATATTGTTTCTTGGTGTTTAGATTGTACTATGAAGATTAATGTGGGGATCATTTCTTGTTTAGCAGCAAGCACGCTATGCGCTATCTTGCCACGCTCTGCCAACCCTGTGACGCAGTGGTTAGTCTAAGCGATGGCTTCTGATCATTCGTCCGAGAAGGCTCCGCGTTCGAATCCCAGTGAGACATGGATGCTGTGTTTGTCTTACTAGGGCTTGTCAAATTTTCTGACTTTTAGAATTTAAAAATTAGGGGTTCAAAAAGTTGCAGCTTGACTGGAGAATTACAAAAATGTTTTTGTTAAATTGATATACGTAATTAGGTTTTGCTATGTAAATGAGCATGTAAAAATGGAGTTTTTTTTACGTTTTTATGCAATTTCCAATTGATCTGTATGCTTTTTTTTAAAACATAATATGCTTTTTATGAAAATATTTTTGTAAACTTACCTAAAAAAGGAATTTTCTACCTTGCAGGTGAAAATTTTATTAGTGTAACTGTATTGGAATCTTTGTTGTGAGTGTTAAAATGGCTCTCAAAAGAAAAACTAGACAAGGAACATTCACTCATATAAGCAATTTTATTGGAACTGGTCAAGACCTCTCGCCTTCTGAACTACCAACTCTGCGAGATATCCTGAGATATGGATTATTGCTACAAAAACAAAGTGCTGAGGATGCTAGAAACTATCCAGCAAGCAGTCTTGCAAAGGACATTTATCTCAAACTGATTGAGAAGTGGGAACTTGCTAACAGTGTTTTTGCAGTCTCTGTTATAAATTCAAAAATTACAATCTTACAGAAGATTCAAGACAGCTGGGAGCAGGCTAAAAATATATCGCTTGGTAGGGGAAAGCTAGAAACCAAAGAGGCTTTCACATTAAAACTTGACAAGCGTTTTGATATCCTTAAATGCAAGTGTAAAATTGTGCTTTGTTGTGAAGCAGGCTGCAAAAAGGTAGCTCATATTCAATGTATATGACGTAAAGAGTTAAAGATCCCTGTGAATGAACTTGCTTTCAATAAGGGTTACACAGGCAAGACTGGTTCTATTGGGCAAAATCAAATTGGTCTGCCAGATTTGCCTGAACATGACAGACAAGTCAAAAAAGCAGAAATTTCTGAATATAAGCACTCCTCTGCTTATATTCAGAAATTTCCTGCAAGATGACAGGGGGTTTCTGAATATAAGCAGAGAAGTAAGCCAAATGTTTCAATATCATAAAATGAAGTAATCTTCTCCACTGATGATAAAGAATAAATGACTGATCCTGAAGATGGAAAGGATGAAAGTCATAGAATGTCATTAGAATTGCCAAGTGCATCTTCTACTTCAAATAAAAAATAAACAGCACAATACATTGGAAATACGCAATGTTGCTATGCAGAGCATCAGGTATGGTGTTATCTTGCGTACCACAGCTGCCATTACCACTGCAGCTTTTATAGATGCTGACTTAGTTACTTAACAAGACAAGACGTTTGTAGTGGATCACAATAAAGTCAAGAGGGCCCCCAAAAAATTAAGAAATCTCTAGATCAAGAATTTGATAAACTTTGTAAGAAGAGTAAAATTGACTGCATCTTATTTGATGGCCATCAAGACACAACTAAAGTTATGCTGAAGGCTGATAATTCAGATCGGTGTTTCTCCAGCATCATGAAAGTAGAGCATTATTCTGTATGTAGCAAGCAAGCTAAGTGAATCTGTACCACTTTACTCCAGAGAAAGATTCAAACATAAAAAAAAACCTGCTGAAGTTATTGCTGATAATCTAGTTGATTTCACGAAGAAGAAGAGCATTGATTAAACTCTGCAGGCCATTGAGGGTGATTCCACAAATGTAAACACTGATTGGAATGGTGGTATCATGTACTTGGTTGAGGTTAAACTTTGCCGCAAGCTGATCTGATTAATCTGTGCGCTTCATACGAATGAGCTGCCCCTGCGACACTTGATCAAGACACTAGATGGAAGACCTTATCAAACAGCAAATGGACTGGTAAAATTGGGAAGATGCGAGACAATGCCACAAAACTGGAATTGATACTTCATTCATTAAAGTCTCAAATGGAGAGCCTCGCATTTCTCTTAGTCACGGTGTAATAAATAATTCGTCAACAGATTAAGCATATAGGTACAGAATTACACTGGCCAGAAGGACAGGAGAACTCCTAAACGATCTCGTCCCTCTTGAGATTGGTCCAGGGAGTCACTCAAGGTTGTTAACGACAGCAAACAGGATTTGCCGTATATTGGTATCAAAACATGGTTTTAAGGGCAAAACCTTCCAGACCTTAAGACTGATAGTAGAGTTCATTGTTGGTGTGTACTTTCCCTGCTGGTTCCAGATAAAAGTAAAACACTCTTGGGTGGAAGTCTCACGCGATGTGTTGTTCCAGCTCCAGCTCCTCGGACTCCAAAAGAAAGCTGTAGTTGATGCTCTTTTGCCAATCATCCAGCGTTCAAGATGGTACGCATTCAGAGAAATGATCATTCAGACACTCTTGTACTCCAGTGACAGTAATGAGAGAAAAGCTGTTGTGCATAAGATTGTGGAGGAGTGGAAATGATGATTTCCTGTGTGATCTTTCTGCACGTGCCAGAAAGACTCCTGTTAATCCTGGTGCTAATTTCCTGTTAGAACTCATAGACTGGTCTGAAAATGTATATGAACCTCCTTTGACATGCAAACTGTCGATATCAGAAATCAAAAAGTTCATTAATGAACCTATGTAAGTTCCAAAGTGGCACTGTCATGGTCAGTCTGCAGAAAGAATTGTCGTATAAGTCACATAGGAAGCAGCCAAACTATATGCAGCCGAGAAACGTGAGGGATAAATAAAAGGACAAGAAGCAAGTCGGCGTTTGATGTCTAAGAATGAATCAAACAAGACTTAATGAAATTATCGCTTAATTTTTAAAGTGGTGTTATTACATTTTGTTGTTCTTTGTTTAGAAAGGTATGTTTTATGGCAACTGTATGTTTTATACAACAGAAAAAAAAATGTTTCTTAGCATTATACGCTGTTTTCCGAGAGCAGTGAATGTGCTTTTTGTTCAAATGCCGATTTACCGAGCTAAATGTTGTCCAATCATAAAAATAATAGCAGATTTGAATTCCTGACATAAAAAGACATATTCTTAGATCCCCTAATTCAAACATTTATGAAAAATATTTTTTAACCCTCTAAATGACACGCCCTATTGTCTTACGACACTGGCTCTCTCTCTCTCTCTCTCTCTCTCTCTCTCTCTTCCCTGGAACCAGTGACCCTAAACTAGGGACGGTTGACTACTTATAGCTCATCGATTTGCTCACGGTGGTCGTTAAACCTCCAAACAAAGAAACTGCCACGCTCTACAACTTGGTAATTGTTTTTCTTGCCCTTTGCTCAGGAAGAGAAAAGGAATAAGATCGCAACCCGTATATCCCAGTGTGGGCAGAAGAACACAATACGCGGCAGTCGGACGATGTTAACGCCAATGCATCAAGGATAGCACAACCCAGCAACACGTGGGCAGTGGAAGGCCGAGGAGAACGACAGGACGCAAGCATCGAGCGATTGTGAGAGTTCCATGAACAAACCCGTATTCGTTGCTCCCAACCATACGTAGCAATGTTGCTTCATCTACTGGACAGAAGTGGCCCTTCCGACTATTTGCCAGACGACTTGACGGGAACTGCATTCGAGGAGGTCACTCCGACATCTACCATTCACCAGCGAGCATTGCCGGCACCGGTTGCAGTAGTGTCGGGCCTGATAAACGTGTGATAGTATCCAGTGGAGCCGTGTTGAATTCAGTGATGAGCCACGGTTGGCACTTGGTGCCGATGATCAGAGAATGCGTGTCTGGAGACCAGCCTGCCAGCGCACGGACCCTGTCTTTACCGTGGAACGGCATACGGCTCGCACACCGATAGTGACTGTCTGGAGAGCCATTTCTTACGATAGCCGGACTCTCTTGGTAGTCCTCCATACCACCCTCACGGTTTAACGGTACGTCGACGACATTCTACTACCTGTTGTGTTGCCATTCCTGTGTCAGCATCACCAAGAAATTTTTCAACAGGATAATCCCCGGCTACACACGGCAAGACACTTTCAGGCCTGCCTGCGTAATCAGGGTCACCAGATTACTTTTTGGAATGGTAGGATATTTTCCTTAAAAAAAAGGAGAACATTTCGAGAAAAAGGAGGACACAATAAATTTGTACAAAAATAAATATGATGCACATACTCTGTATTTAAATTTTACAGCTTGAGAGTTTATACGTGTAAAATTTAAAGAAAGAAAGATTTTAGTATGCTGGATATTGTAACTTATAATGTTCACCTGAAGAGACTTTCTTCAGTAGATCGGGTTTCTTTAACAGATATTTGTGAAATTTAGAGCATGATATGTCCTTCAAATTGAATTTAACTAGCAGTATACCCCCTCATTGATTGATCAAGAAACTAGAAATATAAATAGAAAAAACCCACAGCAGTGGCTTACAACACACAAAGCAAGCACTATGAGCTGACTTTTTACACAACTGCACTACACGGTACCGTCCACGTGCGATGAACGACAGACAGACTAACACGGACTGGCGAGTTTTCTCTATGCTGTTGACTCACAAGTGGCGAACTGCAGTACGCAACTGCAGAATTGTAGGAATAAACTGACAGGGAGAGTAGGGAGGGTGCAAGCTAGAATCCAGAAATGAATTAATACATTTTAGCAGTGGTTTGATAGGATATATGATTACAATAGAAGAATTTGATCAAAATGTATTTGAATTATTCCTTATTGAAAAGGCCAGACATTTTGCCTATTTCCCTTAATGCCTGTAGGACAGGAGGACATGTACTCCAAAAGCCGGACGTCTGGTCACCCTGTTTGTAATGTCGACACCCTTCCATGGCCAGCCCGATTGCCCGACATCTCGCCCATCGAACATGTTTGGGACATGATAGGACGCCAGCTTCCCCCCATCCAGGAATGTCGGCGAACTGGCCAGCAATTGGACACAGTCTAGCATGCTGTACCTCAGGGTAGTATACGTGAAATGTATGCGTCTATGCCACTCCGGATAACCGTTTATATCCGAGCCAAAGGTGGTGCTACAACATACTGACTTGTTCTACTCGTGTAGCTCTTTTATCCGAATAAATGATCCAACTGCTCTGGAATTCCTATACATGTACAGTGTTCGTACCAATTTGAATCTTGATTGGATCATTCTTTCTGGGTGTTTCGTTTTTTTTTTTTTTTTTTTTGTAAACTCCCCTGAAATTCATGCTGTTGTTAATTTAAGAACAATTAAAAACAAGAAAGATAACACCGAACTTTCTGGTGTAATAAGCACGTCTTTTGAATCCGTTCTGACGCAAATTAAGTTTATCAAAGCTATTCAAAGTCAATGGAACCGGTATGGAAAACAATAATATCTGACGGAAGAAAAAAAATTCAATAGGGTTTTTAATCCCTCAGATATTGCTGTAAACGGAATCTTGAGCTTACGTCCTCTGCTTACCGACTTGTGCGTTAAGAAAAACCTGAATTTATATGAGAAACATTTCTCACCGGAAACGCTCTCTAACGCAGAAAGAATTTTTCAAATCGGACTCTTAGAAACAGAGATATCGATAAAAATAAGATGTGACTTTACGTCCCTCTCAAAAGGTTTTTCCATATGAGCGGTATCGGTCCAAGAAAAAAAAAAAATTAGTCGAGTTTTCAGGGGCCCAGATTTTGCTACAAATACATCAGAAGCAGAAATTAACACTTATGCCTCCTGGTGGCCAAACCATTCTTTACCAAACACTAGAAATTATGTGAAAAATATTTTCCATCAGATCTTGTATGCGATACAGGAATAATTTTTCAAATCGGAGTTTTATTTACTTGAATATTTTGAATTTATGGGAAAAACATTTCGCATCAGAAACACTGTCCAACAAAGAAGGAATTTTTCAAATCGGACTCCTTGAAGTAGAGATATTGACAATAATATGATATACATCTACGCCCCCTGGCGTGGAAACCATGCATTATTTCAAGAAGAAAATGTTCTTAAAAGGTTTGTCGATATGAGCAGTATCGGTCTACAAACGACGTTTTTTTCAATCCAGAATTTAGAAGCTCATATTTTGCTGCAAATACATCAGAAGCGGAAATCGGAAATTAAGATTTACGCCCCCTGGTGGGCAAACCTTTTTTTTTTTTTTTTTTTTTTACAAAAATTAGAAATTATGTGCAAACGATTTCCCATCAGGAGCTGCATCCGGTGCAGAAAGAATTTTTCAAATCGGAGATTTAGAAGCAGAGATATAGGGGAAACGCAATTTACTTCTACGCCCCCTTGGCGGAAAGTCTATAAATTACTTGAAAATTTTGAAACTATATGAAAAACATGTCACACTGAAAACAATATTCAACAAAGAAGAAATTTTTCAAATCGGACTCCTATAAGCAGAGATATTGACGAAGATAAGATATACATCTACGCCCGCTGGCGGAGAAACTGTGAAATATTTTAAGACGAAAGCATTTCAAAAGGGTTTATCTATGTGAGTGGCATCAGTCCAAGAATTAATTTTTTCAATCGATATTTTAGAAGCTCAGATTTTATGGCAAAGACATCAAAAGCAAAAATTAACGCTTACGCCCCCTGATGGCCGAAGTATTCTTTACCAAAAATTTGAAATTATATGCAAAACATTTTCCATCAGGAGGTGTATCAACAGAAGAAAACATTATTGAAATCGGAGGTTTAGAAGAAGAATTATCGGGAAAAATGAAATTTATTTTTATGCCCCCTAGCAGAAAATCTATGCGTAATTTGAAAAAGGTAACTATATCTAAAATACTCTTTTACATAAATGGAATCGAAAGATAAAAGAATTTTTTCAATCCGATGTTTACAAGCAAATATGTGGAATAAAACGTATTTTTGAATTCGTCATCATCTTCATTTACGCCCTCTAGCGGCAAAATTGTGCATCGTAAAAAAAGCGAAATGAAGGATCATCGTTTGCATATTTCAAGCTTCCCAATGCAAAAAGAATTTTTCAAATCGGATTAATAGTTGCAGAGATATCGTGGGTACAGACGGACGGACAAACCGGTAACATAAGCACGATCTTTTTTTACAAAAGACGTGCTAAAAAAAGAATATTGTTAGAGCCTATAATTCATCCTGCAGAAATAACTGATTACTTGGTATTCCTCAATTCTGAAAGTCACACAGGCCTGCAAAGTTTGAGTCACTGGAATTCGTCTAAGTTCTTGGCTAATTCTGAAGATATTTGGTGTGCTAATTTCAAAATTGACTAGGATTTTTTTCTAAGACGCAAGGTTTTTCACAAAATAGATGTGAAGGTATGGGAAAATAGCCTATTGACATGTATTCTAATGAAAAGTTTATTTTATCACAAAAAGTTAAAAAATATTTTTATGTACGAATAATGTTACAAAGAACCGTTTTAAAATTTTATTGAGATGTACAAGTTCTTATATCGTCTTTCCCTTTTGCCTTCAAAGCTACGTTTAATACTTTTTCTTCTATACGCATCTTGCGGGTCTTCTCTGTGCAGCATTTAACAGTAGTCTGTCATCAAGTTGACGCTCCATCTTCCCTGGTGTGGTCGTTCCACTTCATTTGTGTCTTGGTGGAGGATGTCTTTCTCCTTGTTTTTAATCTTTCTCCTTGGCTCCGAGGTTGTCAGGAAAGTAGTCCAAGTGGACGTTCAGAAAGTGCAACTTCAAGCTCCTTTAGTTCTGAATTTTTGTAGCATATTTTCGACTATTTGCTTGTCGTCGGGAGTTCTTTAAGAGTTTCTTCACAACTTACTTAAAATCATTCTAAGCCTCTCTTGCAACGGTAACGACAGCCAATGAACAAATCTCATGGGGCTATAAGCAGTCGTTCGTACTTAATTTAAGGCCACTGGTTCCAGGGAAGGGATGCAACCGGGGCGATCCGACAAACACACGAACCATGCATACCGATATTTTCACATTCTTCAGTTTCGGTCCTTTCTAATAACTGAATGTAATGAATGTACATATGAAAATAATGAATGTCAATAATCGGATTTATGCGGTTAACTGCATAAATCCAATTCCCGTTATTACTGTATTGTAGTTATCAGTACATATTACCAATTTTTTGCCTACAGTTCAACTTGCGTCTTTCACTTTTGCAATGCTCTTAACAAAGTAATAAAAAAATTCGGATTTATTTTTTACAAAAAGTATAAATATATAGTTATTTATTTTATATTTCAGAACTGTTTTCCAGGAAGATCAAAAATTCACCATGTAATTAATGCATCTACCCACTTCAGTATTTGGTTTGCATTACTGCAACCATGTATGCCTAAGAAACTTAAACAAAAAGTAAGTAATGACGTAAACACAGTATTTTGAAACAAATAAACTATGTTTTAGTGGTTATCTGTATGGGTTTCTTTCTTTTTTTTATTGAAGATTTAACGACCACCGTGAGCAACTCAATGGGCTACAAGCAGTCATCCGTCCCTAATTTAGGGTCACTGGTTCTAGGGTAGGGAGGGAGCCAGTGACGTAAGACAAGCACACTATCCATACCTCCCCAGGATTCGAACCCGGACCCTTGGACCCTTCTCAGCTTAATTGTCATACGCAGCGCTCGGACCACTGCGCCGCTAGGGCGCAGTGGTCCGAGCGCTGCATTTCTTTTAGTAAGTAAGTAAATACATTGTTACGAAGAAAGCTTTTGTAAATTGAAAATGCTTCGTTCAGAGTGACACATTCGAGGCAAAGGGACTCTGTTTCAGAGTGACGCGCCTCGGAGGATCCATTTGCTAATATCACAGAAAATAATAATAAAATAATATTAATAATAATAATAATCATAGAGAGAGAGAGAGAGAAGGGAGGGGGACAACCATCCATCAGTGTTTATGTGAAAGACGAGAAGATATTCTGAGATGGCTGAACCAAGGCCGTCTAGAAAATACAAGACCATGACATTAAAGAGATGAGCTCACTCCGTTTGTGACGTCACTCTCATGTCACATGGCCTGATACGTCTGTGTCGTGTTTGACGTCATACACAACAGCTTTGGAAACCAAAGCCTTGGTTTCCGCCTGATGTCACTGAAAGGGGGAACTCATCGCTCTAATGTCATGGCTTTGTATTTTCTAGACGGCCTTGGTTGAACCCACGTTTCGCAATAAGATATGGGACGTTTGGGGACGTGGTAAAGATTTTTCTTAGTCGCCCCCCCCCCCTAAAAGTACTAATATGGGCGCTACTGGTTACAACAATTACTTTAATTTTCGTCTTATGAGTTTACCACGGCAGAATGGTCGATAAGATGTCAGTGAATGTCACTGGCGTAACTTCAGGTTCTGGGCGCGGAGACCAGAATTTAAAGTGGAGGCCTCTGTGTAGTGATGTTACCAGGCTCGTAGTTCGAGGGACATCACGTTGTGGGATTTTTTGATTAAATTTAATTTCTTTACTATGCTGTCCTCTAATTTAAAAAAAGATACCCACAAACCCTTGCGTTTAGAATTGAATCCAGGTCACTCTTTCTACCACGATCGGATTCTGATTGTGCCAGGATTTTACTCCTGCTAAAACCATCCTGTCGTGCGAGTAGTAGCCCACTCGAACCACTGATGATGATTCTAAAGACAGGCTTCTAAAGAAAAATGAAATGATTTATTCGTTTATATAGTGCGTAAAATTTAGCAGATAACCTGGAAATTAACTTATTCTCCTTTTGCTTTCTTTTCAAATATATGAGATCGCTGCAGTTATAAATTTGTAGGTAAATATGCACTCTTCACATCTACCAAAACTGCTATCAAGTTTTAGGTTAACACACACTCTAAAGATATCAATTTTAAGAATAATATCTTTTTTTTTTCAAAAGATATCAATTTTTAGGTTAACACATATTCTCTCACATATATACTGTACAGTGTTATATAAGTGGTAGCGGTTGTAATTCAGATGCATCTGATTCGCAGTTACCGCCTGCTCACTAACTGTTAGCGGTAGTCTGCTGAGTCTCTGCTCCACACGGTGTTATTAGGTGTGCAACTTAATTCTCGGCCCCTAACCGCAAGCAATCATAGAACGTCGGCAAATGCAAATAGCTTTGTGCGATAATGGCTGATTGCAGCGCCATCCAACAGCTTTCCAGGCAACCGTAACCGCTCACAGCTGTAGTGACAGAAGGGACGAAAGTTGACGGTGAAAGCAATGTCGTTCGAGAAGCAACATTTGAGGTACTGCTTCCTGTTCGCGTTTCAGCTGAAAAAAGTGCCGCGGAAGCCCAGCAAATCATCTGCGCTGCTTTGGGTCAGCCTGCTGTGTCTTACAGTACGTGTAAAAAATGATTCCAGCGGTTTAAGCAGAGAACTTTCTATCTTTGTGATGCAGAACGTCCGGGACCGCCACAGAAAGTTAAGTTGGCGATGAGGAACTGGATGGATGTGGATCCCTGTCGCACACAGTCAGAACTCGCCCAGGAACTCGGAGTAACACGGTAAGTCATTGCAAAGCGCCTGCAAAAGCTTGGACGGATTCACAAGGAGGGCCGTTGGGTGCTCCACCAACCCACAGCTGCGAACAAGTCTAGGCGCTACGATGTTGCTGTGTCCTTGCTCTCCAGATTCAAGAAGAAGGATTTTCTCCACAAGATTTTGACCTGTGATGAAAAGTGGATCCTCTACGATAATCCTAAGCGGCGCAAATCGTGGGTTTATCCAGGTCAGCCTACCACCAGTACCGCCAAACCGAATATCCATGCCAGGAAGTTGTTTCTGTGCATATGGTGGGATCAGCGCGGTGTCGTACACTATGAGTTGCTCAAACCTTGTGAAATGGTCAATGCTGAGCGTTATTGTTAGCCGCAATGGAGGCAAAAAGACCACACACCGGCAAGGGCAGATAGTCGATCCTGTTGCTTCAGGATAACGCGCGTCCTCACACCGCAAAAATAACTTTAAACACGATCACCGACCTGGGGTGGGAGATTTTTTCCCACCCGGCGTAGTCTCCAGACTTCGCCCCGTCTGATTATCACCTCTGTCGCTCCCTGCAACATCATCTGAGTGATACGCACTTCACTTCTGTCGAGGAGGTCCACACAAGTATTGATGACTTTATCAACTCAAAATAGCCCTCTTTTTTTCCACAGTGGCATTCGGCAGCTCCCTGACCGATGGCTCAAATGTAACCAACACGACGGGATTATTTCCCTGATTAGATACGTATTCGATTTGCTATAATTTGCTGTCAACGTGTCGTGCCTGTGGCCGAGAATAATTTGCACACTTAATATAAAAGCAGATCTTAAGATGCTGAATAATCGGCTGCGCTAGCTGTAATAATCAAGGAAGACCAGGTGCTTCGATACAATTCTAAAACGCAAAGAGCATGTATAAAATTAGTACGTGATTCGAAAAGAAATGTGTGAAGCCTGAATTTGAATAAACACATATGCGAAAAGTTCCATAACTTATGTATATCTGAAGTAGCTGAACTGAATTCAGATAAATGGTTATTAGACGCTAAAAATATTTTATGCAAGTTAAGACACTATTTCTCAACTTCAGAATCGATTTGCTCGTTTAATTATGAGGGTTGTCCCAAAATAACAGAGAATGTTTTTAAAAAAAAAATTGCGTACTTTAATTATCCTGGAAGTGGTAATCTTTTTCAAAATACTGTCCAATGCATCGAATACACAGGTGTCACAACGTTTATCCCACTTTTTGAATGTCTTCTGGAATTCTTCTGAAATGCTGGGGAAGCCCCCCCCCCAGCGTAGCTGGGATTTTTTGTTGATCTCTCCGACAGACTTCTTAAATCGACAGCAAAATTTAATGGTGCATCTTTGTCTCTCTTTTACATCCCTTTTTTCCAAAATTTACAGCGCGAAAACAGTTGTTTGAGGTTCACGAAACAATGCTAATTAAACTGCGCACTACCGACGACGCATGCGCGATAAACAGGTGTGGCCGGTTGCTATGGTTACAACAACGACTATCGTTTTTTCGAGACTCGTGCCAAGGTTGAACGTAGTATTACACAATTTTTCATAAAAACATTCGCAGTTGTTTTGGGATAGGCTATGCAAATGAAATCGAAGAGATATTTTCCCCGATGTTTACATAAAACATTTGTTCTATGAAAGATTCCTAAATAAAAGCTGAAGCTAAAAACCTAGTAAGAAGGCATGATGAGGATTTGTCCCCCACATTGATCTGTTATATTCTTCAGTTGAAATATTTTTTTAATGATGAGCCATCAGTACTGAACCCTGTACGTAAGTTAGCAAAGTTACTGTATAAGTGGAAAATTATGTCAGGTCATCAAGTTTTTCGTACATCTGCCCAGCGTGTATGCTATTTTTAACAATTTCTCTGATTGGGGGTTGTCAGTTCTGAAAGGTCCTTCCAAAATCTGAAACTTGTTAAATATTACTTACACAGTACAATTCCGCAGCTGCGTTTGTTGAATTTAGAAAAAATTTCGATTGAAAGATAAAGGGAGTAAAAAATACCGAAACACAAGACCTTGTAAAACTGATTTTCTATTAGAAATTCCAGAAGAAACCCGTAGTTGCAATTAAAAGGCAGTAAAATAATAAAAGTAAAACAACGAAGTATTTGTTTTTGTATAATCCTAGCGAAGTAACATCAAATGCGTTTCCCTAACACTAGCCTTGCTGGTAAAATGTTACATGAGTTGGTTTTTTTTTTTTTGTGTGTTTGATTGGGCAAACAAACGTTAAAAATGTGACACATAACCCTCTTTTACTTTCAAGCAGAATGTGTTTCATTTTTATTATACACTGAAGTAGGAAATTATTAGGAACATCTGCCCAGTGATGTGTTGGGATACCCTTAGCTTTACAATCATCATTGATTTGTTGTGGCATGGATTCACCGAAATGCTGATATAGGTCCACAGGTAGCCTATTGTTGTGGTCGCGATCCTACCAGGGACCACCAATGTTGTAACCGTGGTCATATAACCGTAGAATGTTTTAACCATTGTAAACGTCACCAATGTAACGACCGTGGCCGAGCAATTATTAAATTTCCTTTCCACGGTAATTCGACGTTGTCCTTGGCGCGAAGACTGTAATTTATGGGCACACACTTAAACAATCAAAACTAATTACACTCGTACACATACATAATGTGTCCTGCAAATTCCCTGACTGCACTAAACATAAACATTTAATGGCTATAAAATAAAAATGGCACAAATACATATAACAATTAGTTTTTTGCTGATCTTAAGTGCTGAGTCCTCTTTGACAGAAATTTGTTCACTAAATAAAGTTTTTGCGTACTTAAATTTAACAGTTCAGTTCTTAATAATTTACTAGTTCAGTTCACTATATACTGTAATTTTGATCGGCTTACACGTGCTAAACAACTCCTGGACTATCTGCGCACCAGACGTAACAACAGTAATTTTTTTTTTTACTTACATGGGCACTCAAGGGTAAATCCAATCAGTTTCACCTGTAAATAGATACACCAACCCAATTTCTTTTACGCTGAAAATTTTCCTTGCGCGGGCTGCATGTTTTTGTTGGTGGAACCATGCTTCATCTCGTAAGATAAGCTCACCCCTTTTGCTGCATAGGGGAGGCAATGATTGTGATGATGATTCCACTCCGCTGTCGTCCGTCGGATTTCCCAAACCCGAGTTTCGTCTAGGCTTCGCTTCTCCTTGGAGCGACCACTGTCAACTCGCAGACTTCTTAATTTCTTCGTAGCCTCACTTTTTACTGAGACAACGGGTAGCTAATTTCCATTCGGCTCACAGCACAGGAATTACTGCTTTATCACGCGGTTACAAGCATTCCGCTGTCTTAATGGCAATCTGGCCTATCCAAATACTCGATTTGCTAATCTCCGTTTCTTTCAAAATGCGGGACGTTTACGGCTTCATTTTTCCAGATCACATGGCAGCCCAAAGAGATCTCGTCTTTCACATCGGAGAGCGTACAGGCAACTGTAATTTCTTCCTTATTTTCAACGCCAAGTGGGCAATCTTGCTTTCCGATCGGACCACACAAAAAGAGAGCAATTGTACTCAAAAATGCTCTAAACAATCGACGAATTTACGATTACTCGCTCACCCTCTTATCCCCCGTCTTCATTTACACTGGTGTGCAAAAATTAAGGACGAAGAGGAGAAATTAGCATAACAGCGGAACGAGCAGGCAGAACGGACCGAAAGACCACTCAGAAGATAGACTATGGTCCGGCATGGTAGGGCATGCGCATATATGCAGCATGGCGTAGTATGGAGGGGGGTCGGAAGGGTATAAAGCACACGGGTGGTGTACGCTCAGCAATTCGGTGAAAGTAATTGCACGGTGTACATCGGTTTGAACGACGTCGAGTTGTTGCCACCGTGTGATATGGCCAACATGCAATCCAGTAGACGACATCTGGATGACTTTACCCGAGGTCGAGTCTTTGGGAAGTTGGAAGAAGGTCGAAGTATGGCTAGTGTGGCCGAGGAGTTCGGGATCACTCACAGCATCGTTTCACGAGCTTGGAGAGCATTTCAAACGACAGGAACAGCTGTCCAAGAGTTTAGCAGTGGTCGTCCACAAGCAACCACGGCGGCGGACGACCGGTATATTGTCCTACAGGCGAGAAGAGAAAGTCGGCAGACAGCTGGAGAAATCGCAAGACACATGCAACAGACAATTGGACGTCCGTTATCGCGTTTTACCGTGGCCAGGAGGCTGCACAAAGGTGGTCTATTTGCACGACGACCAGTACGGTATGTGCCATTAACGCCTGCTCATCGGAGACGGCGGTTTCTGTGGTGCCAGGAACACAAGAACTGGACACATTAGCAATGCGGTCGAGTTCTCTTTACGGATGAGAGCCGATTTAGTCTGACGAGCGATTCTGGACGTATACACATCTGGAGAGAGCAGGGAACACGCATCACACTTCCAACATGATCAAAAGAGACCGGTTTGGAGGTAGCGGAGTTCTCGTTTGGGGCGGTATCATGCTTGGTAGCCGTACCGACCTCTACATCTTCCAAGGAGGTTCAGTCACTGGTGTCCGCAATTGTACCGAGGTTCTCTTGCCTCACGTGCGGCTGTTTAGAGGTGCTGTGGGTCCTGAGTTCCATTTCATGGACGACAACGCTACACCTCATCGTACAGTGGCTGTCGCAGAGCTGTTGGAGAGTGAAGATATTCAACGCATGTATTGGCCCTCGACCTAAATCGAATCGAACACGTGTGGGACCTTCTCAGGAGACGCTTGGCAGCACGTCACCAGCCGCCAGCAATGATTCCGCAGCTGCGATTGGCGCTACAAGAGGAATGGGCCGCGATGCCTCAACAGCACCTTGACAACCTCGTCCTCAGCATGGACAGACGTTGTAAATCCTACATCGCAGTCAGGGGTGATCATATCCCCTACTAAAGACTGGATTTTTCTTGGCAGCCGCCTGTCACATGGACGTTCCTGTCTTCTTTCCAGTTGTGCTCGAAGCTATCTTTTCAATAAAACGTCTTTGTATCCTTTGGATTCCTTGTTTGAACGGTTTTGCTCACTTGTCTCATATTCTTACATCTTGGGGATCTTATGGTATGATTTGAGTCCATGTGGAGCACATTTACACGTTGTTACATTCGAAAAACCGTCTCGTCCTTAATTTTTGCACACCAGTGTAGTTCTACAAGTGGCCCGCAATGTCTCGCTTCGATCCATACTTCCTTCCCGTTGTTTAGACTAGACGTCAGATGCGACCTACGATTTACGACTTCAAAGCGCTAGAAACTCCGACCATCCAACCTTTGTGAGGATTTCTCCTCTCTTTTCTTTCCTAACCCCGGATAAAATTTCCTCTGCCCTTTACACTTTTTAACCTCAGTAAAGCCTCGAAATTAATTAATACCTAATTAATTTCATACATCCATCACACCCATTAATTCCAGAATTAATGGCGGGGGATGGGTCGTAACTTTGTGTTGAGTCAAGCGGATGTGATGGCATCCACCAATTGCTGAATATTCACTGGAGGAGAATCCTTGTTATGAATGGCTCTTTCAATCTCATCCCACAGGTTTTCGATTGGGGGTTATGGATCCATTTTAGCACTTTTAAAGTCAGTGTCGTGCGCCTTGAACTAGTATGTGACTATCCAAGCCTTGGTACGTGGCGCATTGTCATGCTCTCTGGAAGTAACTCTCTCCATCAGGAAACATAATGCACATTTACGGATGCTCATGGTTCGTAACAATGTTTAGACACCTAATGGCACACAAATATTTTTCCGTGGGTATCAAGGAATCCAATCCCCACCATGAAAATATACAGTAATGAGACCATTTCACGAATATTCACTAGAGGAGGATCATCACCAGCATCTTGTACAGTTAACGCCAGGCAGCTGGGATCCCTCGATTTGTAGTGTTAACGTCATATTCTGACCCGTCCATTGGAGTGCATTAACTGGAAACGTCATTCATCTGACCAGGAAACCTTTTTCCAGTCGTCAAGATTCCAGTTTGGGCATTCCCCTGCCCAATGTAGATGAATTCGTCGGTTTTTCCCAGAAAGAAGGAACACACGAAGGGAACGTCTGCTGTTACAGCCCATTTGCGCCATTGTGTGGCGGGCTGAGTATGCGGAAATTCTCCTCTCGACACTGCTGTTGTATACTGGCCGGTTACTTGATTTAATAGAGCTCGTCTGTTACCCGGTTTAATTCTTTCCGGCCGTTGTTACACTTCAATATCGACAATCGTTTCCGTCTACAAGAAGACCGCTGACTGTTTTTTTTTGTTTGTTTTTTTTTGTTGGTTTTGCAACACTCATTGTTTACCCTCTACACAGTTGTACTTGCATTGCCTAGAAGGTATGCCGTTTCTGAGATGCTTACAGGTTCTCCCTTGGCATCCATTACCATGCAGTTTTTCAAGCCGACGAGTCTTCCCCATATCGCTGGTCTCTACGCTTCCAACACGTCTGAGTCCTTTACAGTGAGCTGTAAAGCCAACTCAACGTCGTATTTGGGTGTGCAAGTGAGAATAGCTCGGGTCTAATTGCTACTGGATGTTCCTAAAAATTTGCAGTTTCAACGTATATACACTCGTGTTCAGAAACAGCAGAACACCTGAAAGGAGTCGACCTACGACTCTGATTTTTACAGGATATTTTAACTAGGCAATATTGCAGAACTGATTAGCATACCTTCGTCATAGGTGCATAGTACCAGGTCTCCCGGACTTAACGAGCAAAATAGGAATCTTTGTTTCGTATAATGTTAATTCTAAGCTGATTTGAACAGTTTTAAAGAACAAATTTTCATAAAATCCTCAGATTCAACGGGGTAGAGAAGAGCTAAGATCACTTTTAACAAGCAAAGTAACAAAATTTAATGGAACTCCGCATTTAACGAGGCAGAGAAAACCTGATGTCCGGTGCCCTGAAATGGAGGAAAGCAAATAATGGCACATAAGATGAAACTTGAACAACGCAGAGAAATTCTGGTGTGCTTATGGAGGACTATTGATATAAAAGCAATGGGAAGGGAGTACATCAAATGCTCAATAAATTATTTATGCAAAAGAATCTTCGCTATTCACTCAGTAGGACTCTGCCTAGGGAGTACCGCGTCAGCGTAGTTGAAAACAGGCGCTCTACTCCTATGCAAAGCAAGAAAGATGACACCGAATCTTCGGTTGTAATGACCACATCTTTTGAATCCGTTCCGATACGAATATTAAATATTTCAAAGTTACTTATAATCAATGAAACCCATTACAGAAAAATACAGAAAAAGTCAACTACATTTCTACAATCGATAAAACATCTAGGAATTGAAACAGTTACTATTCCCCACTAGCGATTGAAAAGTTTTTTACGGAAATTAATAAATTGTGCCTCAAAACTTTCTCTTAGCTGAAGGAACATATCAACGACAAATAAATTTTTATATCAACAGTTAGAAGAACAGATATAAAGGAAAACATGACCCAAATTTACCCCCCCCCCCCGTACAGGAAGATTTTTGGATAAAGGAAATGTAGAAATAATGTGAAAGGTATTATTCACAGCAAAAGCTGTATGAAGTAACTGCGAAAAAACGTCAGTTGTAACTCGCCGCATCTGCTGAACTGTTGGGATTCCCACGTCCGACCGTCGCAAGTGTATGCCAAGAGTACGTGAAATGCGGCAAAACTTCAAACGAACGGGAGAAATGTGGTAGTACACGTGAAATTTACTCTCGAGGGGAGAACAGACTGTTCCGCATCGTTACGCGGAATCGCACGGCTACCGCGGAGCAAATGACGTCACAATTTAATGAGGGGTGTCCACACGCTTACGCACAAAGACTGTCCGTAGTATCATGGGGAGAAAAACTAGGATAGTCGACGTCCATATCGAGTACCCTTGTTTACTGCATAATACTGAAAGATTAAGCTGCAGCCTATCGCACCTGGAGTGGGAAGGACCGAAAACACGTTTCCTGGCTTAACAAATCACAGCTTCAACTCTATCACGCCGACGGATGGGTGCGTGTGTGATGCAAATTACAAGAAGTGATGGACCGAGCTTGTCAAGTTGAGGTCATACAGGCGGGTGGAAGTGGTGTAACAATTTGCGGTACTTTTACATGGGCTTTCTTGGACACCCTCGTCCCCATCGAGACCTTTGCCACCGGCACAAGGTATGTGAACATCCTCGCAGACCATTAACTTTTGTTCGTAACGATTCTCTTTCTGCACCATGATGACATCTTTCAATAGGACAATGCCACGCCGCATACTTCCCGAGTGACGACTCATTAGTTCCAGGAACATTTGAGTGAGCTCACAGCACTCTAACAGCCCCCTCGATCGCCGGATCTCAATCCCATTGAAAATTTGTGGGGCGGATTGGAAAGTTCTGTTGGAGGCCATTAAGCCCCACCGGCAATTGTGAATGCTTTACGACAGGCTATCATAAGAGGCGATACCACCTCCGTATTTTCAAGATCTCATTGAGTTTTTAGCATGCTGTCTGGCTGTCGTTGTGAAGACAAAAGTTGGAGCAACGACATAGGTATGTATGACGTATGTAAAACAATCTGTGTAGTCAGTTTAATGTGCGCAGTGTAATCCTTTTCGTTATATATATATATTCCACTGTTCGTTCTCTTTCTTAGCCTTTGTTTGCCCTTGCCTTTTGAATTCTTGTTCACGTCATTTATGCGTGCATAGAAATATTCTTATGTGATGAACAAGCTCAGAAATCGTATCGTTCATCCTTTAACAGAACACTGTCCGTAACACTCCGTTCAGAGGCGTACTGATGGTCTCCGTACCCCACGTATTGCTGGGGAGCCTCCCGGCTAAGGGGCTCAGTAAAAAGATTTTCCAATTTTGTAGGGGGAAACTTCATATGAATCTGGTCAAAGAAAAAACGAAGAATTTTTAACGGTAGCGTGGAATGAAGTATTGAAAAGAAAAACATTTGTTTTCAATAATATATAAAATATTTGGAAATAATTCTCGCGATTTTTGTTTATGAAAACTTAACGACGAGAAAACAGCTATTCCAGAGGACTTGAGTCCCGTTTTCACAGTCACATACATTCTTATTAAAGAGAGAATGGGAAAGGAATATCAGTCCAATGAATGAAATTTTTATACCAATAAGGGCCGCCCCGGAGGCGTAGTGGTCTAAGCGCTGGTTTATGATCATTCGTCCGTGAAGGGATCCGGGTCCGGATTCCGGTGAGGCATGGATGTTGTGTTTGTCTTACGGCACTGGCTCTCTCCCTTCCCTGACACCAGTGACCCTAAATTACGGACGGGCGACTGCTTACTGCCCATTGAGTTGCTCAGGGTGGCTGTTAAACCTTCAATCAAAAAAACAAAAAACAATAAGATAGATTACAGTCATTTCCACACAACTGCGCATCCTTCAGAATACGTTTTTCGCGAGGACGAAAAACGTATTCAGAGACTTGTGCCACTTTTTTATAACAGAGCCAAGCGAAATGGATGGTATTATAGCAATGAATAGTATTCTGTTAAAGGATGAACGATATGATTTTTGAGCTGGTTCCTCATATAAGAATATTTCTATATACGTATTGTGGCATTATGTTGAGTGCTTTTTTTTTTTTTTTTTTTTTTTATATATTCAAGAGTGCCGCCCCGGTGGCGCAGTGGTCTAAGGCGCTGGCCTCTGATCATTCGTCCGTAAGGGGTCCGGGTTCGAATCCCGGTGAGGCATGGATGTTGTGTTTGTCTTACGGCACTGGCTCTCTCCCTTCCCTGGAACCAGTGACCCTAAATTAGGGACGGGCGACTGCTTATAGCCCATTGAGTTGCTCACGGTGGTCGTTAAACCTCCAATCAAAAAAAAAAAAAAAAAAAAAAAAAATATTCAAGAGTAAATACAAGTAGTTCTCTTTATATGTGTCCGATTCTTAATTATTATTTATTTACTTACTTACGATCTGTGTTTTCATGTAAATTGGAAAATGTCATTAAACACTGTCATATGGAAGTAATGTGATTTGTGTGTGTGTGTGTGTGTGTGTAATCGTGAGGGCATTTCAAGGGAGCTGGCCTCAATTCTCTAAAAGAATAAAATTTGCAGTGTATGATTAACTTTGGCGTAAGTGTTTTGCAGTGCTTTGTATTGGTATAAAACAAGAGCAATCATTTCAGCAACAACATGCACATTTGTGTTACACGTAATAAAGCGCAGCAATTTCAGTTTTACGAAAAATTCCTGTAGGTTCCAAAGAATTTGAATGATTAAAACGCTTTTAAAACGTAGGTCAATAATATGGAATTTAAAAATTTCAGTAATTGAAAGCTAAGACATTTTCACAAAAGATCCTGAAAGATATGGGGGGGGGGGTCCGATATGCCACTGATTCCGTTAGCTGCAAGTTTCTAGTTTACCTTGGTCTTCATCTTGTTTCCCAGAATGTTAAGTCAAAAAAGTCTGTGGTTATGAACAAACAGGGATGGTGCCAATCCCATTTTATTTTACGCACTCCTTGTGGTAGCATATGTTTGCTTATGTGTTTCAAGAGTATGGGAAAAATTTAATCAGCTAAAAATTTGCTTTTATATTTTATTTTCAGTTAAAAGTTTACAGAAGGAACAAAGAAGAGTTATTTGAATTCCTTCCGTCGTCAATTTTGCCCATCCAGTTCGGAGGAGTCTGGATTGTTCTCTTAACATTGATCGCTTTATTCAAATTATGTTAGATTATTTGCAGAAAGTAAAAGAAGAACAACGTTATTTTGTTTATTCAGATCACTGATGTAAAAAATAAGCCGATGATTTGACCTGTGCAAATAATTATTTCTTTTGTAGTTCGTAGTCATTAAAGAAAACGGAAAGGTACTTTCTGCTTCTTTATTTCGCAAGCGTATTATACGGAAACAATGCAGGCATATAAACTTCTGACGAATTCCTAATGTTTCTTACTAACATAATTATCTGTGTTGTTTAACTATATGTTTATCTGGATCATCACGTTCAGTACAAGTTTTAAAATATGAACAGTAAAAGATTGCTAAATTATTAAAATTTGAAGTCAAGCTTGCAGAAGTATATATATATAAGCTTTTCTTAAGAAAGCAATTCTGAAGAACAAATAAATGGAAAATTAGTAAACTAAATTTATCAATGAAAATTTCTAAGCATTAAAATTAATTCACAAAATGTTTTAAATTTCTCAGGAATCATACGAAATAAAAATAATTAAAAAGGGCTTGTCTTTCAAGTTAGAATGAAAAAAAAAGGACCCTGTACCTTTTTCCACGGACTTTCCCATTTTAAAATTAAAAATTACGAGATTCTGCGGAAATCTTTCGATGAGCACTGGAAAAGGGACTAATAAATATGACACTTTCCAGAAATTCAAGCACGACATGAAAAAAAATGCTTACACGAATCACCATGTTTCTCCTTTAACACTGTAAGTTAAGAGTGACAACATCAAACTGTCAGTCCAGCACATAGTTGCTTGGAAATGTCTGAAACAAGCAAAAAAAAAAATAGTCATTTTTTTCATACTTCCTTCAGCCAATACCATTTGCTTGTTTTTTTAATATAAACGTAGCCCATTGTTTAACCGAATTGCAGTATTTCTTGTGCAATTATTTTAATTAATTTTCATTATTTATGCTTGGCCTCCTGCTTTTCTTGAACTCATGAAGAGTAGCAAACAATCTTTTATAACTATCCACGCCAGGCATCGAACTCGGGTCTTCTCATTCCGGAATAAGTCGCTCTCCCAACTGAGCTACGCGGACGTATACCTCGCTGCTATCTGCCTTTATCTCATGTGCGCCCTGTGGTACAGGAACGTCACATATCCCAACAATATTTTCTTACTTTATTTCACATATCATTATAGCTTCCCAATTTTCAATATTTTTCTTCTTCTGTCTTTGATATTTCGTTAAATTTTTCAATAGGTCAGGATTCTTTTTTTTACTCGGTCAAACTTATGACTCATTTTATTCAGACTATTTTTTTTTCATTTCATTTCAACAAACGATTATTTTAGATGTAACAAATCATTAGATTTTTGTTTCCTTATGTAGCCTATTTTCCAACTTGCTTAAAAATATTCTTCAAAGCTTGCATGTATGTCAAATATGTAATTTTTTTATTCTTTCCTAGTTTGCTATACTCTTTGTGGACTGCCCCGACAGGAAAGCATTCATTGTCAAGACATACAATCTAAAACCTGTTTTCTTACGATAAAATTTGTATTCTTTGCGTTGTACATTTTTCTGTCTCGTCCGAAAAAACATTCATTCTAGAGGCAAAGCGAATAATTCCGTTCTTCCCCTAAACATTATGTTTTTAACGCTTTACTAACTCACCAGAAAAGCAGTTATTCTCCACCCCCATAGAGAAAATAAAGAAATGCTTACTGCTTTTCATTACATATCGACTCAATCTATTTCTTTTCGAAATGCTGGTCATGACATTTCAACTAAAATTTCATACTTTCACCAAAATTCATATTCTTAAAGGAGTAATTTCCTTTTTTTTTTTACTTTATTTCATGTATTCATAGCTTTACTCATGGAAATTCTGAGTCGTTTTCCCATCTAATGTTATTTTTTTTACTCATAATTATTTCGTGTACTATTTATTCCCTATAATCTATTTTTTCTAATTTATGCTCATTTCTTAATGTATTTTTTTAATTATTTTATTTATTTCTGCTCAGGAAATTTTATTGTTCTTTGGACCGAAGTGAACACTGCTTTGTGATTCCGTTATTTTATGAGATTACATGATTTTTTCAACGGATCATTTACATTTTTCTCTAGGATGACTTAAAATTCTTCATGAATATTCTACGAAATGCATCTTTTATTGTATATTAGTCTATTTTTCTGTCTCGCTTTTTCGTATATGTTCAAGAAATATACCGATCTATTCCAGTTAAAATTCGATTGTAACAGTATTTTTTTTATCTTTATTTCGCATGTTATTCTATCAAACGTTTTTTCCGTCCATTTCCTCCTCTTTTTCTTCTTCTCTTTGTGAAATTTAATTCTATGTTCACGTTTCATACCTTTATTTCTTTTTCTAATAATTCCTTCATGTCTCCATCCCATGAAATGGTATTTTGAAATCAAATTTTTGTTGATAAATGGTTCTTGTGTTAGCTGACCGGTAGGATTTTCCTGTTGGTTATTATGTAGTTCAAGTATTTATTATTAATTTTTTCATTAATTCCACCATATTCCATTCTCCAGAAGCATTGTTATGATATCTTATTCTTGTTCCTAAGTGGTTCTTTTCAAAATTTTCGAATTTATTTTCATTCGTTCTGCGTTTACATAGTGTATTTTCTTTGTTCTTAGTCCAGAAAGGCATGGAGGCTATCTACATATCTACTCAAGATTAGACTCGCTTCGTCAGATATCACGAATAGAGGGAAAGATTACATGGGTCAAGAGTGTGACCTTAGTCTATGATTCATGCCGACTGTCAGCGTACTTGATTTTAATGTATTCCTATATAACTTAAACCATTTTTGGTCTTACTTTTCGTGTAAGTGTACGTGAATTATACAGATCTTTAGTGGTTATACATAAAATTCGATTGGGATAGTATATTTTTTATTCTTTATTTTTCCATTTCTTTCCAACAAAAGCTCCTTCACTATTTTTTTCCACATTTAACTTGAACTATTTTTCAAAATGCTATTTTATACTAATATATTCATTAAACTTTACGATGTATAAGCATTACTTTTTTCAAACTTCTCCATGAATCGGCATTATTCTACTTTTATTAAGACTTTATTTTTCTATTTCTTTCCAACAAACAAATGTTTCTTCATTATTATTTCTTTCCTATGTAACCTAAATTAACTTTCAGAAATGCTATCCTATGTTTGCGTGTCATAAAACTTCTCGATGTATCCACTTTATTTATTTTTTTCAAACTTTGCAAACTTTTGCTTTATTTTATTCTAACTTTATATTTCGATTTCCTTCCAACAAACGTTTCTTAACGACATGATGTTGCAAGATGTACTAAAACTTCAAATTGTCTCTTTCCCTACATAGCTTGCTCTATTTTTCAAGTTCCATGTATGTGAAATATGCATGCATTTTTTTCTTTCCTAGTTTGCTATACTTTTCTTTTCCTGTCCCAACAGAAAAGTATTCATTGCCATGATATGCATTCTAAAAAGTTCATACTGACACTAAAATTTGTATTCCTTGCGATATATTTTATGTATATTTTTCTAACGCAAGAGAAAAAACATTCGTTCTGTTTTTCTCCGTACATCTGCTAAACATCATATCCCTACCGATATTTTTTTCTCTGGGGAGCATTTTGCTAACTCATCAGAAGTACAGTTATTACCAAGACGAAGCTAAAAGACAGTATTTCCCCAAACAAAAGTAATCTTTGAAGAAAAACTTACTTTTTTTCCTGTATAACGACTCAATCTATTCTTCGAAATGCCATAATGTTTACGTACTTGTTTAACTTTGCTTTGTAACTGCTTTTTCTGTACTTCTACTTTTTGTTTTTTCATAGTATTTTTTCCCTGTTTCATTCCAACAAACTTTTTTCTTCTCAACTTGATCAATTTCACTTTTCGACACAAATTTTCCTAACATCAGAAATGTAACAAAAACTTAAGATATGTTTTAGTCTCTCCAATATTTATATTCATGTCGTATAAACTAAAATATCCTACTTTCACAAACATCATATTCTTAACGAGTTATTTTTACTTTTTTTTTTCATGTATTACCAAATATTTATTGCTAACTCACCTCACCAAAGTCAGCATGAATGCACCTAACCACATTAATTTTCCTCATTTATTTCGTTTTACATCGAGATGTGACAAAACTTCGTGCATATTTCCTTCACTCAATGATCAGTTCTAACGTGTCAGATATTACACTACATGCGGAACATCTGGGTTTGTTGAATTTCCCCTAAGGCGCTAACTTTCGTTTTCCCTTACTTTCGTTTTAAATAGGATTTCTGTATCGTATCTGTTTTTCCTGATCACACCTCATTTATTTAATTACTTCAATAGCATGGAAGTCATGAACAAAGAGAACAATCAATCGTATTCTATGTTTTCTCATGATTCTTAAAAAGAAACAGACTGCAAGAAGTCTTCCACACTGGAACAAACATAATCAATTCGTCGTTTCTTGTCTTTTTTCATACCAAATTCTATAGTTCCACTTTAATGACATTCTTAGCGCTTCATCTTGTACACACATATTTTTTCTCTATTCTTAGAAGCTTTTCCCCTAAAACAATAACTAAACCTCATACATCAACTCAGTGAACAATATACATCACTTCAAGTAGTCTATAAACAAAATGCGTTTTATGCATACAAATGCTATTTTCGCTCCTATTCGCTTCGAAGTTGTGAGAGCAAGCTAACCGAAATCTTTCAGAAAACATTTACGGAGTTATTTTACTTTTTTCCCCCATAAAACCCAATATTTGAAACGTTCATTTTTCATAAAGTTTGCTTTTGAATCGTATAAACTTTAACAAGTGAAAAATGGATTTGTTGTTTTCGCTAAGAGGACGATTTTTTAAAGTTTCGTTTTCTTAAAATCGCAAAAATCCCATAGAATAACATGGGAAATACCTTCCAACTAAAAGTCAATACTTGAATCCTTTATTTTTTTTAAAAGTCCATATCTGAATCGCTCATTTTTTATAAAGTCAATATTGGAAAAGTTCATTTTTCATAAAGTTCGTTTTTGAATCGTATAAACTTTAACAAGTGAAAAATGGATTTGTTGTTTTCGCTAAGAGGGCGATTTCTTAAAGTTTCGTTTTCTTAAAAGCGCAAAAATCCCATGGAAATGCCTTCCAACTAAAAGTTAATATTTGAATCCTTTATTTTTTTTTTAATTCAATATCAGAATCGCTCATTTTTCATAAAGTCAATATTGGAAAAGTTCATTTTTCATAAAGTTCGTTTTTGAATGGTATAAATTTTTACAAGCCCAAAAATGGTTTTGTTGTTTTAACTCAGAGGGAGATTTTTAAAATTTTCGTTTTCTTAAAATTGTAAAAATTCCGTAGAATAATATGGGAAATGCCTTCCTACTAAACGTCAATATTTGAATCGTTCATTTTTCTAAATGACAATATTTGAAACGTCCATTTTTCCTAAAGCTCAATTGGATCACATGACTAAATCGATTTCTCACATCTCAAAAGAGTAGACATCAAACTTTTTATTCTTCCTTTGCAACTTTCCAATGTATGCCATCTCAAAACTTTGTAAAATGAGTGGTTCTACTTCCATTGTTACTCCCTCAGGATTCATTTTTTCCTGTGCGAACAAAAAGAACAAAGTCAGCTTAATGGAATAATCTTTTGAGCTCTAACGTCCCTTCAGTTCATGGACAAAGCCCATTGGACTTATACACATCATCACAGTTTCTTGTATTTCAATCTCAAGTGGGCTCGGTTCATTTTTTCATGAAATCACTTGATTGGTATTTTTTCCCAACCTCCTCTTGTAGAGTCTAACATTTCCCCCCTTGACCGCAAACTATGCTTTACTAAGATTGAATTTTCTATCAAAACTACTGGATCACATGACATTCAATTTCTCTCATCTCAAAAAAAAAAAAAAAAAAAAAAAAAAAGACGTCAGACTTTCTTATAGCTCAAGTTTATTTCCATCGTTTACAAAACAATTTTTTCAGTATTGTCAAAATTATCAATCTGAAAATGCATTCTTGCTTTTAATCCTGATTTATTCATTATAACTTTTTTCCGACTCCCCAACTTAGAATATATAGGTGAAAATACTCCAAATACGTGGCAACAGTTAATAAATAAATAAATACATCGCTCTTTCCACGTTCCAGAAACACACAGCACCCGAAAAATTGTTTTTCAGCCAACCGCTGTGGAATTGAACCAACAGAACTCTCGATATCGCGCCGAGTGCGTTACATTTACGCCACGGTGGCCAACAATCCACGGTGCTATGTGTATTTAGTTCTGCTTCTGACATCATAAATCCGTAAGATGGAGTATTTTCACCTGGATCTCGCCCGTTGGATTTAACTGCTATAATATATATAGCTAGTGCCGTTTATGCCCACCAGATGGAGACGTCTCAGTAGCTGAGCCCATCTTATGGATTTATATTGTCAGAAGCTGACCTAAATACACATAGCACCGCGGATTGTTGGCCACCGTGGCGTAAATGTAACGCACTCGGCGCGATATCGAGAGTTCTGTTGGTTCAATTCCACAGCGGTTGGCTGAAAAACAATTTTTCGGATGCTGTGTGTTTCTGGAACGTGGAAAGAGCGATGTATTTATTTATTAGAATATATATTTTTCCTTATGCAATACGGATTTTTTACTCATAATTTGTTCGTGTATTATTTCTTCTCTATTTTATTCTTTCTATGCCATTTACACTAATTCTTCACGTTATTTAGTTCAAGTTTTATTTATTCTTAACAGCAGCCTAAGTCTATCAAGATTGAATTTTCTATCAAAACAACTGGATCACATGACTAAATGAGACATGGACCGAAGGAGCTCCCTCCCTGTCACACCCCCGTGTACTTCGGCTCCTTCGGTCCATGCCTCATTTAGTCATGTGATCCAGTTGTTTTGATAGAAAATTCAAATCTTGATAGACATAGGCTGCTGTTAAGAATAAATAAAACTTGAACTAAATAACGTGAAGAATTAGTGTAAATGACATAGAAAGAATAAAATAGAGAAGCAATAATAAACGAACAAATTATGAGTAAAAAAAGCCGTATTGCATAAGGAAAAAAATATGTATTCTAAGTTGGGGAGTCGGAAAAAAGTTATAATGAATAAATCAGGATTAAAAGCAAGAATGCATTTTCAGATTGATAATTTTGACAATACTGAAATAATTGTCTTGTAAACGATGGAAATAAACTTGAACTATAAGAAAGTCTGACGTCTTTTTTCATTTTTTTTTTGAGATGAGAGAAATTGAATGTCATGTGATCCAGTAGTTTTGATAGAGAATTCAATCTTAGTAAAGCATAGTTTGCGGTCAAGGGGGAAAATGTTAGACACTACCAGAGGAGGTTGGGAAAAAAATACCAATCAAGTGATTTCATGAAAAAATGAACCGAGCCCACTTGAGATTGAAATATAGGAAACTGTGATGATGTGCATAGGTCCAATGGGCTTTGTCCATGAACTGAAGGGACGTTAGAGCTCAAAAGATTATTCCATTAAGCTGACTTTGTTCTTTTTGTTCGCACAGGAAAAAATGAAGCCTGAGGGAGTAACAATGGAAGTAGAACCACTCATTTTACAAAGTTTTGAGATGACATACATTGTAAGGTTGCAAAGGAAGAATAAATAGTTTGATGTCTACTTTTTTGAGATGTGAGAAATCGATTTAGTCATGTGATCCAATTGAGCTTTAGGGGAAATGGACGTTTCAAATATTATCATTTAGAAAAATGAACGATTCTAATATTGGCTTACAGAAAAAATGATCGATTCAAATATTGACGTTTAGTAGGAAGGCATTTCCCATATTATTCTACGGAATTTTTACAATTTTAAGAAAACGAAAATTTTAAAAATCGCCCTCTGAGTTAAAACAACAAAACCATTTTCGGGCTTGTAAAAATTTGTACCATTCAAAAACGAACTTTATGAAAAATGAACTTTTCCAATATTGACTTTATGAAAAATGAGCGATTCTGATATTGAATTTAAAAAAAATAAAGGATTCAAATATTGACTTTTAGTTGGAAGGCATTTCCCATGCTATTCTATGGAAATTTTGCGATTTTAAGAAAACGAAACTTTAAAAAAACGCCCTCTTAGCGAAAACAACAAATCCATTTTTCACTTGTTAAAGTTTATACGATTCAAAAACGAACTTTATGAAAAATGAACTTTTCCAATATTGGGTTTTAAGGGGGGGGAGTCAAATAACTTCGTAAATGTTTTCTGAAAGACTTCGGTTAGCTTGCTCTCACAACGTCGAAGCGAATGGGAGCGAAAATAGCATTTGTATGCATAAAACGCATTTTGTTTATAGACTGCATGAAGTGATGTACATTGTTCACTGAGTTGATGTATGAGGTTTAGTCATTGTTTTGGGGGAAAAGCTTCTAAGAATAAGAAAAAATATCTGTGTGCAAGGTGAAGCGCTAAGAATGTCATTAAAGTGGAACTATAGAATTTGGTATGAAAAAAGACAAGAAACGACGAATTGATTATGTTTGTTCCAGTGTGGAAGACTTCTTGCAGTCTGTTTCTTTTTAAGAATCATGAGAAAACATAGAATACGATTGATTGTTCTCTTTGTTCATGACTTCCATGCTATTGAAGTAATTAAATAAATGAGGTGTGATCAGGAAAAACAGATACAATAGAGAAATCCTATTTGAAACGAAAGTAAGGGAAAACGAAAGTTAGCGCCTTAAGGGAAATTCAACAAACCCAGATGTTCCGCATGTAGTGTAATGTCTGACACGTTAGAACTGATCATTGAGTGAAGGAAATATGCACGAAGTTTTGTCACATCTCGATGTAAAACGAAATAAATGAGGAAAATTAATGTGGTTAGGTGCATTCATGCTGACTTTGGTGAGGTGAGTTAGCAATAAATATTTGGTAATACATGAAAAAAAAGTAAAAATAACTCGTTAAGAATATGATGTTTGTGAAAGTAGGATATTTTAGTTTATACGACATGAATATAAATATTGGAGAGACTAAAACATATCTTAAGTTTTTGTTACATTTCTGATGTTAGGAAAATTTGTGTGGAAAAGTGGAAGCGATCAAGTTGAGAAGAAAAACGTTTGTTGGAATGAAACAGGGAAAAAAATACTATAAAGAAACAAAAAATAGAAGTACAGAAAAAGCAGCTACAAAGCAAAGCTAAACAAATACGTAAACATTATAGCATTTCGAAGAATAGATTAAGTCGTTATACAGGAAAAAGGAGTAAGTTTTTCTTCAAAGATTACTTTTGTTTGGGGAAATACTGTCTTTTAGCTACGTCTTGGGAATAACTGTACTTCTGATAAGTTAGCAAAATGCTCCCCAGAGAAAAAAATATCGGTAATGGTATTATGTTTAGCGGATGTACGGACTTAGTCTCCAGAACGAATGTTTTTTCTGTCGCGTTAGAAAAATATACAGAACATATATCGCAGGAAATACAAATTTGAGTGTCAATATGAACTTTTTAGAATGCATATCATGGCAATGAATGCTTTTCTGTTGGGACAGGAAAAGGGAAGTATAGCAACTAGGAAAGAAAAAAATACATGCATATTTCACATACATGGAACCTGAAATATAGAGCAAGCTATGTAGGGAAAGAGACATTTGAAGTTTTGGTACATCTTGCAACATCATGTCGTTAAGAAACTTTTGTTGGAAGGAAATCGAAATATAAAGTCAAAATAAAATAAAGCAAAAGTTTGCAAAGCTTGAAAAAAAATAATAAAGTGGATACATCGAGAAGTTTTATGACGCGCAAACATAGAATAGCATTTCTGAAAGTTAATTTAGGTTACATAGGAAAGACATAATAATGAAGAAACATTTGTTTGTTGGAAAGAAATGGAAAAATAAAGTCTTAATAAAAGTAGAATAATGCCGATACATCAAGAAGTTTGAAAAAAGTAACGCTTATACATCGTAAAGTTTAATGAATGTATTCGCATAGAACAGCATTTTGAAAAATAGTTCAAGTGAAATGTGGAAAAAAAAATAGTGAAGGAGCTTTTGTTGGAAAGAATTGGAGAAATAAAGTAAGAATAAAAAAAATACTATCCCAATCGAATTTTATGTATAACCACTAACGATCTGTATAATTCACGTACACTTACACGAAAAGTATGACCAAAAATGGTTTAAGTTATATAGGAATACATTAAAATCAAGTACGCTGACAGTCGGCATGAATCATAGACTAAGGTCACACTCTTGACCCATGTAATCTTTCCCTCTATTCGTGATATCTGACGAAGCGAGTCTAATCTTGAGTAGATATGTAGATAGCCTCCATGCCTTTCCGGACTAAGAACAAAGAAAATACACTATGTAAACGCAGAACGAATGAAAATAAATTCGAAAATTTAGAAAAGAACCACTTAAGAACAAAAATAAGATATCACAACAATATTTATGGAGAATGGAATATAATGGAATTAATGGGAAAAAATGAATAATAAATACTTGAACTACATAATAACCAACAGGAAAATCCTACCGGTCAGCTAACACAAGAACCATTAATGAACAAAAATTTGATATCAAAATACCATTTCATGGGATGGAGACATGAAGGAATTATTTGAGAAAGAAATTAATGTAGGAAGGGTGAACATAGAATGAAATTTCACAAATAGAAGAAGAAAAAGAGGGGGAAATGGACAGAAAAAACGTTTGATGGAATAACATGCGAAATAAAGAAAAAAATACTGTTACAATCGAATTTTAACTGGAATAGATCGGTATATTTCTTGAACATATACGAAAAAACGAGACAGAAAAATAGACTCATATACAATAAAAGATGCATTTCGTAGAATATTCATGAAGAATTTTAAGTCATCCTACAGAAAAATACAAATGATCCGTTGAAAAAATCATGTGATCTCATGAAACAACGGAATCACAAAGCAATGTTCACTTCGTTCCAAAGAATAATAAAATTTCCTGAGCAGAAATAAATAAAATAATTAAAAAAATGCATTAAGGAAGGGCGTAAATTAAAAAAATAGATTATAGGGAATAAATAGTACACGAAATAACTATGAGTAAAAAAAATAACATTGGAGAGGGAAAAGACTCAGAATTTCCATGAGTAAAGCTATGAATACATGAAATAAAGTAAAAAAAAAAGGAAAATTACTCCTTTAAGAATATGAATTTTGGTGAAAGTATGAAATTTTAGTTGAAATGTCATGACCAGCATTTCGAAAAGAAATAGATTGAGTCGATATGTAGGGAAAAGCAGTAAGCATTTCTTTATTTTCGCTATGGGGTTGGGGAATAACTGCTTTTCTGGTGAGTTAGTAAAACGTTAAAAACATAATGTTTAGGGGAAGAACGGAATTACTCGCTTTGCCTCTAGAATGAATGTTTTTTCGGACGAGACAGAAAAATGTACAACGCAAAGAATACAAATTTTATCGTAAGAAAACAGGTTTTAGATTGTATGTCTTGACAATGAATGCTTTCCTGCCGGGGCAGTCCACGAAAAGTATACCAAACTAGGAAAGAATTAAAAAAATACATATTTGACATACATGCAAGCTTTGAGGAATATTTTTAAGCAAGTTGGAAAATATGCTATATAAGGAAACAAAAATCTAATGATTTGTTACATCTAAAATAATCGTTTGCTGAAATGAAATGAAAAAAAAAATAGTCGGAATAAAATGAGTCATAAGTTTGACCGAGTAAAAAAAAAAAGGAATCCTGACCTATTGAAAAATTTAACGGAATATCAAAAACAGAAAAAGAAAAATATCGAAAATTGGGAAGCTATAATGATATGTGAAATAAAGTAAGAAAATATTGTTTCCGCAGAATTTTAACTGGGAAAGATCTGTAGAATTCTTAAACGTACGGAAAAATTACGAGAAAATATTATTGCAGGGGCGAAAGACTCAGAATAAAAATGAAGTCTAAGTCCAATAATTACTGCGAACAAGAATGAAATCGTTTCTAAAGAAGCATTTCCACGTCTCATAGTCTGAAATAAAATTGAATGGAGGAAAAAGAAAAGTTCCCCAGAAAATTCATTACATCTACACGAAAAAACTCCCTCAAAACATACAAAAAATGTAAAAAATACACGAAGAAATAACGAAAAAGTTATAAGAAAAAAAAAAAAGAGGGAATACATAGTACGCGAAAAACATTACGACTATAAAAAAAATATTGGAAGGGCGACAGACTCAGAATTAAATGTCTACATTTCCGCTTGATTTCCCAAAAATTTTGTCAAAGTCCAATAGTTACTGCGAACAGGAACGTAATCGTTTCTAAAGAAGCATTTCCTCGGGCCATGGTCTGAAATAAAATTAAATGGAGAAAAAGCAAAAGTTCCCCAGAAAATTAATTACATCTACGCGAAAAAACTCCCTCAAAACATATAAAAAATATTTAAAAGCACATGGAGAAATAACGTAAAAGTAATTAAAAAAATAGAGTGAATACGTAGTACACGAGACCATCCGACCATTTTTTTGAAACCAAATCATCGTGAGTTAGGACCTCGCTAAGACCATCAGAGCATTTTTATTCCCTTGGAAAGAAAATTCCCCAGCATCGTTACGTAAAAATTTCCTCCGGGGAAAAATAACATCGAAGAGGGGAAAAACCCCGCTTGAAAACCACAGGAATAATTACAAAAAATCCCAACGGACCCCACTCTGTCATTGCCATCCCTCAAAATCAAAGATCCATCGAAAAAATAAAGTTCCAAGAAGCACCATCATATCTAATACCTACGCAGCGCCATTTCCCCAACTCTGTCGTTGCCATCCCCCAAAATCAAAGATCCATCAAAGTAATAAAGTTCCAAGAAGCACCGCTAGGGGCAGCACATCAGCATCGAGTTGACATCCCCCTATGTCCACCCCCTTTCACACTCTGTCGTTGCCATCCCCCAAAATCAAATATCCATCAAAGGTTCCAAGAAGCACCGCTAGGGGCAGCACATCAGCATCGAGTTGACATCCCCCTATGTCCACCCTCTTTCCACACTCTGTCGTTACCATCTCCCAAAATCAAAGATCCATCGAAATAATAAAGTTCCAAGAAGCACCGCTAGGGGGCAGCACATCAGCATCGTCCCAACACACTAGCGCCACCTACATCCTCACCCATGCCACACACCCTCATCCTCCTGATGCCTTCGTCAGGCCACGCCCCCCCTCACCGTCCGCCCGGCCGCAGCCTAATGTTGAGTCTATCGGGGCTGCAGCATAGGCCGTAGCCGTCCATTTATACTACTGAGGTTACAGTGGCCCAGCTTCCATCACCAATGGACATTTGAAGAATAGAGGTCTACCACTGCACCCACAATGTGTACATTCGTAGGAATAAATAAGATCCACTAATAGAGCAGTGCATCGCTCCGATGGTAAATTACGTTATTGTTTGGCGACAGAGAGGTTGGCGATTTGTTCCAAATCAAAGCAACAATGACAAAAACACGTTTCATGACATTCTGCAAAAGTGCGCCATATCACTTAGACATCGTCTCATTTATGATGTATACTCTAATTTAACATTCATTTTCAGTTTCTTTGAGACTTTCACCATGGTTGTGTATGATGACGCAGGCGTAGTGCAATCCAAAATCCCGAAATAGAAAAACAGATGGCCAAGTAACATACACTGGCGGAAAGTGAAAAAAGAACCCCAAGAAGGAGACGTCTGATACCAACGAAATTTATACAGCATAATAACGGAATATAGAGGATAACGTGATCGAAACATTATGGCAAAATACAGCTGTATTTGCTGGTAAACTGAAAAATAACATTTCCATGTAACATGGTTAGTACGAGGTTGAACCGCCATGAACTGCGTCACACTGTGCAATTCTGGCATGGAGTCTGTCGTACAGATGTTGGATGTAAGTTTGGGGTATTGAGTTCCAAGCATCCTCAACCAGGACGCGTAAATCGGGGATGGTCGTGGCTGGCCGTGTGAGACCGGATAAGTCGCTGTCCCATAAAATCCCACACGTGCTCAATGGGAGACAAATCCGGTGAACGTGCAGGCCATGAAAGTTGTCTCACACCCTGAAGTGCATGTTGCGTTGCACGTGCCGTGTGTGGACGTGCGTTTTCTTGCTGAGAAGCACAACGATGGACCGACCTTACAAATGGCACAACAACTGGCTGAATGATGTTGTTGATGTAGGAGGTGCTGTTTAACTTACCCGGGACAAAACTAGTTGTGTACGGTAGTGATAGCTGATCGCCCCCTCACCAGGAGACCAGGTGTAGGCCTTGTGTGTCGCTAGCGGATGCAAGAAGGGTAGAGACGCTCCCCTGTGCGTCTGCGAACACGCATACGGCCATCGGAGGCTCCCAAGCAGAATCTGCTTTCATCGCTGAACACGACAGATCGTCATTGCGTTCTCCAGTGCAGACGTTGGCGACACCACTGCAGCCGTTCCTGACGGTGGGCTGGAGTCAGAGGTACACATGCCAGAGGCACACGTGCACCTAGTCCTGCATCCAGTAGACGGTTGCGGATTGTTCGCACAGTCACCTCAGGTGCAACGGCAGCTTGGATTTGCGTCGCAGTGGATGTTCTGCTTGACAACGCCGCTCTTCTTGTGCGTCGGTCGGTCCGCTCATCAGTCCGTCTGTGACTCGCGGTTCCACGTCTTCTCGTGTGGGAATGTTTCTCGGACCATCTACGCCACCATCGTACCACCACCGATACTTCCCGTCCAATTCGCTCCGCAATACGATGATACGACCACCCGGCCTCGCGGAGTCCGACTAGACGACCTCGCTCAAAGTCCGATAACTGCTGAAATCGTACACGTCTTCCATGTCCAGGCATTGCAGCTTCTTCAGGAACTTCGCACGTGTCAGTACACGGACGACTGATTACATTCACTTCGCCGTACTCCTTAAATACCACCGACGATAATTTGCATATTATGCCGTGCTGTGTCGTAAGCGCTCACCGGTTGGTCCCGAAATTAACATCACACCTACGTAAACTCGACCCCATTAACATATGTAAATTTCATGATAGTCCGCCAATTCCTTCTTGGTGTTCTTTTTTCACTTTCCGCCAGTGTGTATAATACAGGTAATTGCAGCTGCTAAAAATATAAGTAAACTTCAGCAATATAATACAAGGAACTTCAACTGAGAGTGTTTTCTTTTCTGTTTTCCATATTTGCAGCTGCTAAGACGTTATATACTACAATGTTGCGGCAGAAACGATCTTCTTTCTTTATTGGAGGTTTAACGACCACCGTGAGGAACTCAATGGGCTATAAGCAGTCGCCCGTCCCTAATTTAAGGTTATTGGTTCCAGGGAAGGGAGAGAGCCAGTGTAGTAAGGCAAACACAACATTCGTGTCTCACAGGATTCGAACCCGGGCCCCTTTTGAACGAATGAACAAAGGCTATCGCTTAGACCACTGCGCCAGCCGGGCGGCAAAATGTTCTTCAATAATCGCCAAAAGTCCTTTAGAAATTGAAGTGGATTAGTGAAGTTGGTACTTAGGAAACCGCACTGTGTGTGTGTGTGTTGCTTTATTGTGGTGATCATACAATTCTGGCTTAGCTTTAAATCACAGTGGGAAGAATTTTCATCTCCAATGAGCTACCAAGCAATACTGCTACTTGAGTACTTCAAAATGACTAAACAAAAAATTAAACCTACATGCACAGATATACATTATTATAAGTATGTGTGCATATATATTTATATTTCATCTAACAATAAAGACACATTTTAAAGATGAATGGAGATGTGAATGGTTTGTGTGATTAAGAAGAAAAGGAAATTCGCGGGAAGAACAAAACGCTTACGGTTATCATCTCACACATATAAACTGCCGCGCCATTAATATTCGGACACCTCTTCATTGGTAGTGAATTGTGCCTTACACAAACTCCACGTCAGAGAACCAACTACAAATACGTTCGTAGTGTTATGATGATGCACTAGCACAAATGTTAATGCAGACGCCGTGATCAACAAAGTTAACTCATTTTCAGCTCTGGTTGATTAGCTGAGTTTTGCCACATAACCAATCGCTCCGTACGCGACATTTCAGTATCATTGAAAATTCCCATGTCGACGGTTGGTGATATGATATGCAATAGAAAGAGATTAGGACTGAATCTGCCAAGAAACGATCCTGTAAGCCTTTGAAGCTAACAAAGCATGACAGGAGAGCTCTGCAAAAGACAATCCTCTCAAACCGCAGTTTAACCGTAGGTGCTAACTATGTGAGGGCTCAGGCGCTTGATTAGCCTTTACAAAGTTCTTGTTGTGGTATGCACTGAATCCATACTTAAATACACTGCTGGTCACCCTAAATGCAACACCAAGAAGGACACGAGATAGCAACGCCAAATTTACTGGACACATAACAACAGATACGAAGATGAAACGATTGAGCTTACAGGTCCGTGCGACTTGCGGAACACACAAACATCAATAGTTCGTGTGGCCCCCCATGGCTGGCAATAAAGGCCACTACACGCCGCGGCATCGAACGAAAGAGGCTTTGGATGTGGGCTTGGGGTATGTCGGTCCAGGCTGCTTCCACACGTTGCCACAGTTCATCAGGCGTAGCCGCGGGTGGTGCTTGCTGGGCCACTCGGTTGCCGATCAGCGACCAGTCGTGTTCGATGGGCGACATATCGGGAGAACAGGCCTGCCACGTGCGGGCGCGCATTGTCCTGTTGAAACGTGGCCGCTGGCAGGTCCTGCAGGTAAGGGAGGACTAAAGGCTCCAAAACGTCGGAGATGGTGCGGTGGCTGTTGAATGTACCGGCGATGCGTACCAGAGGGGCGCGGGTGTCATATCCAATTGCGCCCCAAACCATAACGCCAGGCGACGGACTGGTATGGGGATGCATAATGCAGGCGTCATACAGTCTCTCGCCGCGGTGCCGCCACACGCTGATCCGACCATCGTGGTGTTGCAGGCAGAAGCGGTATTCGTCGGAGAAGACAATGTCGTGCCATTCCGTAGTCCAGGTGCGGCGTTCAACGGCCCGCTGCCGCAGCACTCGCCGGTGGTGTAACGTCAATGGTAATCGGAGCAATGGGTACCGTGCGACAAGTCCCCGCTCCTGCAGACGACGTCGAACGGTACGTACTGACACCGCTTGTTGCGCAACACACCCTAATTCCTTCGCTAAGGTTCGTGATGTGGCGGCGTGAGCCGTGAATACCCGCCGCACAACATGCCGGTCCTCTCGTTCAGTGGTGTGCCGCGGCTGCGGCAATCGCTCACGTCGGACCAGCCGTCCCTCCTGCACCCTCCGAATGCATACTCGCCTCACTGTGGCTGGATGTCGTCCCACACGGGCGCCGATGTCTCGGTACGATAAACCGCTGTTGCGATTAGCCGCTATTCTTACTCTGTCGGACTCCGAAACGTGCTGGAATGACTGCCGTATTCTGCGACGAGGCATCAGGAAGCTTCCCACGCACAGGTCTGGCAGCACAACACAGTTCGACTACTTACACCCCGCCTTCTGTGCACCCTTCTGCATGTCCTCTCGCGGGCTACGCATGCTGCGAATTTCAGGCCAATCGGATGCTTCCTTCTTGGTGTTACATTTTGGGTGGCCAGCAGTGTATTTATCGTTACATTACGAGAAATTAAATCAAAATGACAAAATAATGCTCAAGAATTTGGTTGCTGTATAAAAAAATCCCGAAATCATACATCTCTGTCGAAGGATTTCTTAAGAAGCAGGATTGTCGAGCAACAGAATGGTTAGAAAGTGCAGTAAAAGATGTTGTTTTTCATACGTTGTCTTGCTAATTACAAAGGTCTGCAAAAAAAAAAAGAATTTCAGCTGCATGGGATGTTTTTGGTAAATATTATGTTTTCGAGTGTGCTGAATCCAAAAATGACCTCCATTTCCCTCTATCACGTACAGTTTTTTTGCAAAATACAAGGTGTTTGCATAAAAAATGCATAACAATAATGAGAAAACCACCATTTCATTACAATGAACTAAAAAATATTTCTTATAATAAACAAACAATTTCTTCATGAAATGTACTTAACATTCCGTGTTCATTCTTTTTACCTATGAAACCTTTTCTTCTTCTCTTTGATACTTCTCCGAACACGCTTCCGCTTTCCACTTTCTGTTTCCCGCTTGAACATCCAACAGTAGTCAGCTAGCATATTGACGTCCCATCGTCCTTGGTAGCGTCTCTCGATATCACAGACATCCTGGTGAAATCTTTCACCCTGCTCTTCACTGAGGGCTCCCAAGTTTTCGGGAAAATAGTCGACATGGGAGTGTAAGAAATGAACTTGTAAGCTCATCTTGCATCTTTGAGCTTTATAAGCAGCCAACATGCGTTGTACAATGGCTTTGTAGTGAGGGTCTTTAGTATTGCCCAAAAACTTGTGCACTACGTCTTTGAAATAGTCCCACGCTTCTTTTTCTTTTTCTCCCATTGTTTCTGAAAAGAGGGGATCGAATAACAGTTTTCGTATGTCAGCGCCAGTAAAAACTCCCTCTTTCAACTTGGCTTCTGACAGTTTTGGGAACTTGGAACACAGATATCTGAAACATTCCTAATCTTTTGGCAGTGATTTCACAAACTGCTTCATAAGCCCCAATTTAATATGAAGAGGTGGTAATAAAACCTTTTCAGGAGCAACCAAGGTTGTATTAAGGACGTTATTTTCGCAGGGGATTAATCCGTCTCGAAGTGGTCAGTCAGTTTTTATCTAATGGAGACCTCTGGCTTGACTGTCCCACAAGCAAAGGAAGCAGAGATATTTCGTATAACCTGCCTCCTGGCCCAACAACACGGTTAGTATTTTGAAGTCTCCACAAGGCATCAAGCGATGTTCTTGATATTTTATTTTCTTAAGAATCATTGCCACATCGTTATAGTTTTCCTCCAAATGAACAGAGTGTCCTACAGGAAGTGATGCAAATTTATTCCCATTATGCAGCAAGACTGCTTTGAGGCTTGTTTTTAAGGAATCAATGAATAGGCGCCACTCGGATGAATCATATTCTATTTCAAAACACTTCATTAGTCCTTGAACATCACTACAAAAAACGAGATTTCCCTCTTTGGAGAAAAATGTAGTGAATTCTCTCTCTCGGTGCCTGTACCACGAAAATGAGGTTCCTGGTGACAGCAAGTTTTTATTTTTTAGTCTTGACCCCAGCAATTCGGCAGCATCTTTTGAAAGGCCTAAATCTCTAACCAGGTCATTGAGCTCGCTCTGATAAAAAAAGTTGGGGTCCCTCATCAACAGAATAATCTGAACTAGATTCGTCCTGGGGAGGTAATGTGTTTCCGTCCTCAGAATCACTCAGTATATCATCCAAACTGGAAGATGGGTGTGGAAATGGTATTGCAGAGCTATGAGGCACTGGAGGAATAGCTAAATTTAGGTTTGGGTAAGATATTTTCTTTTTATTTTTTCTGTTGAAACCTTTCACATCTACCGAACAGAAATAGCAGTCGGTAGTGTGGTTTTGCTGTTCACGCCACATTATAGGAATGCCAAAACGAAATGAGTGTTTCTTACCCTTAAAACACAAACGGAGATCTTCCTCGCACCTTCTGCACACCTTATGAGGAGCCCAGGCTTTGTCTTGATCCCCAAATTTCAACTTGAAGTAAGCAAAATACACTTTCTTCACGAAATCACTTATGTTTCTTTGTTGACTTTTAACAGTGTATTCACCACAAATAAAACAAAAGTTGTCAGGAGAAATAGCACAACCTCTTGGAGCCATAATATATAAGTAAAAACACGAGCACGGTCACGTTTGAATGCCAAATCTAAACTGAGTGTGGCTCCTCGCTGTTTGTATACACCGCATTGAGTACACACACTGACTCTCCGTACATCTAGAAGCAAACGCTTTTCCTGTGGTGAAGCAGATAGAAACTAGCCTCACTCCCTTCAAAAAACCAGTGAAATAACACGTAAAACATAGGTGAACACGAGAGCGAACGAGGTTATGTTGACACCTGCACGTCTGCCGATCGTCTCTCTCTCTGTAGCTGGGCAGGTTAATCGGCAACACCTGCTTCTTCCTTTGGCTCGATTTAAAAAAATCCAAAATGGCGCTGCACATAAATAAAAGAAAACAGCAAAAAGTTTCTTTTTTTTCTTTTTTCCCCGTTCTTAAAGAAAACAATTAATGCTTTCGAGGGATTCTCTAGGCACTTTTAGCCTCGAATATCCAGTAGTCATCTATATAAGCTATGCAACATAACCAAAGCAACCTAGATCCTGAACTTATTTAGCATGTTGAATCTGACAATACGCTTGTTTATACTCATTCCTAATACCCTAGAGAACGTGTATAAACATATTCAACCTAGTCAGTAAGGTTCCTCACTTTTCGCTATAAACAAATTAAACCGGTTGGGACATGATCAACCTGAGCTTCCTCACACCGCCAACACTACCCTTGCCCTGCCACCCTTCCACTGCCCCCCCCCATTCCGCTCATTTTCTCTTTGTATTTATTCTTGAGTCTCACTCTAATACATATTAAATGAAAGTAAGAAATCACTTTTGCATAGGATTTTTAGAATTAAGAATAGGATACCAGATTTCGAGTAAAATAGGAGTTTCACTCTAAATGAAACTACAAACACGAGTTTTGCAAGAAAACCTGACGTGATGGAATTTTTTAGAAGTTTTCCCGGTTTCAGTGAGTAAAAATCTATAAGAAATAGTATAAAAATCCTGTGCAGTTTTTTGGTTGCAGACCTGTGTTATTCAAGGTTTTCCAAGTTATCCTTCGTTTATAGTAAGCAATAAATGAAAAAAAACTAAAGTAACATGCAAAGTGCAGTCATTTATTTTTAAGCAACCGATGTCTTTATTGATTTAGTTTATTAAATTTATACAGAATGATTCAAACAATGAAAACTTGAAATTTGCTGTAAATGCTTCGAATTTCATAATTAGAAGATCTAAATTCAAGACTAAAGCGGACTTAATTAATCGATCAAAGCAACTCGGTTTCAAGAATGTGAAAATAAAAACCAATTGTTAATTTTTTACCAGTGGGAGACTAGCAACTAGCTCTATGTGAGCGGTATACATGCTTAGGACAATACTTTGCGTTAACAGGGCGACTCACACTTTCAGGGGAAAAGAAATTTGCAGCCTACAAAGCTGCAAAATTCTTTCTGCCTACAAGTTTGCTCATAAGGGCAAACTTGTAGGCAGAATAGAATTGTAGGCAGAGCAAATTTCATTGAGATTATACAGTAACTTGTACAATGATGTTCTACATTCGTCGCGAGACGAAAATACATCCAGAAACTCCACTTTGTGGAAAATGTAGTGTGTTCGATTAGCGTTTATAAAATATGTCGATAAATATACCCGAACTTTGTTCTGGGCGTTCTAGATGGCCAGACTTGAGCTTTGACACATAAAACAGCTTTCCTACGAAAAAAAAAAAAAGAAGAAGAAGAACAAGAAAGAAAGGAAAGGAAAGAAGGGGAGGGAGTACCTGAACTTTGCCCATCTGCTTCCCATAAAACTGCTCACCACTATCATAAGCTGCCTGACATGTCATAACACACTACGTACGCAGTTTATAAAGTCTAAAATTTGCAGGTTTTGAGACGTTTACAGTAATACAGGTGGGAGTATATTGGACTAACACATCGGAATCCATGCGTACCCAGAGATTTAAGATGTCCTTCTGGTTAAAATATGACCAACACGCTGTCATTTTTTTATCGACAATTTATGGGATTTTTTTCTTGCTCTGGGGTCTTTGGGAAAGTCAACATTTTCGTAAATATTTTTTTCCATAGGAAACTAGTATCGCGTGCAGTTAATGTTGCTGTACAACGATGAAATATCAATTGGCAAATCGTTACTTAAAGGTTAGCCAATAGCAGGAATCATGCTAACTTTCAATCAATGTCACATATGTTATGTTGGCTATGTTTGAAAATTAATGTTGAAAATTTTAATAATGTACTTGAAGAACTCTACTGGATCTGTTCTTGTTCGATTCAGTTTCCAGAGTTAGTTGCAGGAGAAATAGCTTAGCATTTCACTACAAGCTTAACCTTTCCACAATGAAATTTGCATAGAAAGCACTCGGAATTATTAAAAGCCTAAAGGGTATAAAAACAGTTTTATCAAATTTCATACATTTTGAATTTGAATTTCACAACACATACACAATTGTTACACAGGGCATATGCGAATTATAAAATATCAGCATGGCGAAGACCATATTCTTCTTCTTAAGTAGACAGTCAGGAAAACTACTGATCGGCACAATTTTAACTCACTGATCGGCACATATAACTCACTGATCGGCACAATTTTAACTCACTGATCGGCACATATAACTCACTGATCGGCACAATTTTATGATGTAGTTTCCATAATTTCTCTTTATCACTTAAGAAAAGCACTGTATTGTTTCAGAGAAGACTTTCGCCTCTTTTGAGTTATTTTGATGTACCACAGCCGTCTATTTAGCCATCTTGCCGTAACGACGCTGGCCCACAAAGCTGTTTGTCGATAACGGCAATTCTCGCAAGCAGTACTCAGAAGTCATCGGCTGCCACAGCTGTTGATGACGCTGATTGTAACATTTGCGTATACTATAATTCATTTAAATTAACGATTAGCATCAGGTCCAATCATATGACTCGTCAGATTGTTCGGTATCGTCACTGATATCCGGGGGCCTGTAGTACCGTTTTTTTTTCGTTATAACACTCTGCTAAAAAAAAGAAAAAAAAAAAAAAAAAAAGAAAGAAAAAAGGAGCACCCGGAAGGAATCATCCAATCAAGATGAAAATTGATGTGTGCAATGCACTTTTATAGGAACGGAAATGTTTGCAATTCCATAGCAGTTGGACCATTTATTTGGATAAAACAGCTACACGAGTGGAACAAGTCAATACGTTGTAGTGCCACCTCTGGTGCTGACACAAGCGGTTACCCGGCGTGGCATAGACGCACATAGTTCACGGATACTGCACTTATGCATAACATGCCAGATGGTGTCCAAATTCCGGGCCAGTTCACCGACATTGTGGGATGGGCGTAAGTGGCGTCCCATCATGTCCCATCGGTGAGAAGTCGGGCAATCAGGTTGGCCATAGAAGGGTGTCGACATTACGGAGGCAGGACTGGGAAAGCCGTGCCGTGTGTGGCAGGGCATTGAAAAATTTCTCAGTGGTGTTGCAACAGGAATGGCAACACAATAGATCATAGAATGTCGTCGTAGTACTGTTGAGCCGTGAGGGTGGTACAGATTACTACCAAGGGTGTCCGGTTATCGTTGGAAATGGCTCCCCAGACAGTCATTTCCGGTGTGCGAGCCGTGTGCCGTTTCACGATATAGGAAGGATCTGTGCGCTGGCCAGCTCGTCTCCAGATACGTATGCGCTGGTCATCGGCGCCAAGTGCAAACAGTGACTCATCACTGAAGACGCGGCGCTACTGGACACTATCCCTCGTTGGTCAGGCCTAACACCAGTGCAACCTGTACCGGTGGTGCTCGCTGGTCAGTGGTAGGCGGCGGAGTGGCCTCCCTGAATGTAGTCCCCGTGCTGCAAACGGTCTGGCAACCATCCGGATCGGCTCATCCGTACTTGCAGACGACGCAAATTGGCAACGGATGGTCGAGAGCGATGAATTCGGTTCAGTTCGTGTGGCTCTCACAATTGCTCGATCCTCGCATTCTGTCGTTGCCCTCGGCCGTCCACCTCCCGCGTGCCGCTGGTTTGTGCCATCCTCAATACATTTGCGTCAACATCGACCGATTTCTGCGTCGCTCCGATCTAAATGCTTGTCGATATAGCAACTTGACCAACCTGCCTGTCTTAGCCCAATTATTCATCCTCCCTCACACTCGCGCAACTGCTTATATTGTGCACGAATCCGACGTCGAAGTATCCTCACAGTCCATGGAGGTTAGTGCAACCGCAATCCGTCCCTGCGTGCGAGCTTTGCTTTTGATATTCTCTCCTCGACGAGCGGTTCCGAAGTGATGGGGCTGGGCACTATCTCGTCATTGGTCGTTAACTTTTAATTATTTGCATATTCGGCCCTGAGGTACTTGCATGCGGAATTTCATCAGGATCGAACCACTTTCCTGGTGTGCTCCTTTTTTATTTCTTTTTTTTTTTTTTTTTTTGCAAAGAGTGTATGTACTTTAATTTTGTTTCATGTGTAACAGGTAAATATATCGACGGCAAAAGTTTTTTACAATTATTGTTGCCTGTGCTTCATTAACATATTTGTTTGAAGCTTTGTAAGAAGCAGTAGCATTATTTCTTAAGGCAAATAGGTTTTAAGTCTTCAGCAGAGAGGAAACTCAGAGCGCGAAAAAAAAAAGAGGGTTATGGGAAGGAAACAAAGAACAGAACACACTTACATTTAGTTGCGTCCTTATTTACTTTTCAGTTAACGGAAAAACGTTTATAACAAACTTCAGCAACAAAAATTTATGACCAAATTGTGTTGAAGTTACACTGTGTATGGAATACTGATGTGCACTATCATTGTTAAACGGAAGAGCTCAGATATCTAACGACGAAATTTGATCTCTTTTCAAATTGGACTTTTAATTTTTCATTGTTTTTTTTTTCGCCGTTTGACAACCCCCGTGAGTATCAAAGGTTATGAAAAGTCTCCCTTCCTCTCCAAATTTTGTGCAGCTACCTATTCCAAAGAAGGAAGTAGAGGACCAACATTGGAAGAAGTAACGTAGCACCTATGTCTTTTCTCGTGATTCGAATAGTCTCTGGTACGAGAATTCATAAATCCTGATGAAAAACAACACGCCGCCCAGGTGACACAGTAATCTAAGCGTTGGTTTCTGATCATTCGTCCGGGATGGGGGTCTAGGTTTGAATCCCGGTGAGGCATACCTTACGGCATTGGCACTCGCCCTTCCCTAGAACCAGTGGCTTTAAGTTAGAGACGGGCGAATGCTTATAGCCCACCAAGTTGCTCACGGCGTTCGCTAACCCCCACCCTACTAATCAAAGCTGGGTTGCGTTTTCGAGACCCTTGACACTCCATGAATAAGATGAAATAAGCATCGCTTGTAACATTAATAACAACTGAAATGCACGAGTACATACAATGTAGTAGTAAATTATTAGAAACGTCCAATGGAAATTGTTCATATGGCATCGTCATTGACGTACAAGACCCAGCAATAAGAGAAGTTATTTAGCTGGGGTCCGAGACCAGTGGATTATGAATCTTGTGACTACTCGAAATATTTGCTCATAATTTGATGTACGAATCCGAATTCAATGTACGAAAGGGAGTTATGGGATGCAAAAGTGCAACGCACAGAAGAACAAGTTTCAGAATATTGACTGTGTGAAACTAGAGGACTGACTTTATTAGAAACACTTCCTTAAGCTCTAAGTTTTTTAAATTTGTTTCTAATGGCTTCATAGGAATTTTATTTTTTTTCATCACTATCTCAGGTTGAATATTACACTATTCTTTCACTTCTTGATCACATTCATTGAAAAAATCGAATTTTTTGGGCAACAATTATTAACTTGCCTTAGGCGGCAAGTTACATAGATGTGCCCTTGGTGGTACATATCAAAGTGCAAATAAAATAATGTGATTTTCTAAACACGATATTTGTTTTGCAACTAGCTAAATCATTATTTATTTACACCGCTTTTGCCGTGTCTATGTATGTGAAATAATGAAGTGCTTATTATATTGTTTTGTTAGATCATCTGTGAATGTCGCAGAGGAAACGGAATATATGAAAAAGATTTTTGTTTTGGATGGCTGTAAACTCATCCTTGATTTTCTTCATTTTTGCAGACATTATTGGTACGTAACTTTTCTGTAAATATCACATGTTTTTATGTGTTTATTTCATTATATCTTTACAGCAAATATATATATTTTGGAGGAACTATTTCTGGTTGAGATAGATTTTATCCTGATCAAGGTTTTCGTAAATTTCCAGATTTTCTTTACCTAAAAATTTCTTGTTAAATAAGGCAAAAATATACATTTCTTTTCGGCGAGACTTCTCCGCTTGGACTGGAAAAAGAGGTAGGTGGAGTTTTAGATCGGATAGAAATAAACATTGCCAAGATATTCTTGTTTTCGCTGTATAGAAATTATTCTGCAAGGCGGCAGGAATGTAATCCACTTTTGGAAAAATTGTACAATATTGTCTTCCTGTGAGGGAATGGAGTCTTTGTTGCCATACAATTCTGTGGAAAGTCATGTGTCTTAGTGTATTATTGTGTAACATTTTCCTCTTTGCTAATGGATGCTCTTATTTTATTTCATGCGAGATATCGGCGAACCCCCCCCCCCGTTACTTTAGATTAAATGCACAGTTGATTCTGCAAACTAAAATTGCAGATCACGGAAATTAATGAAAAATTCACCTAACACAAAATTAATGAAAAATTCACCTAGCTGTTACAGGAGACACTTTTTTTATACTAACGCCATATTAACTTGATTTTCCTCCGAAATCCTGATATTTATATCTCTGGAATCGAACCTGAGTCTTGCGGTTCTCGTACAATCATGTTGTCGTTACACCACCTTGACTACATGGATTTCAGACTGATTTAATCTAAGAGTTCTTCCTTCTGTAGCAGTGAATTGTACATCCATTAACAAGAGCGTCAAGTACAGAAATCATCAATTTCTGGTACTTTCTGAGAAACGCATTGTCTTGGGAGGTGTAACGACAACATGGGTTGAGGATGATCTAATAATTAGTGTTTAATCCTTGGGGGCGGAGTGCTTATGATTCGTGTACCTCTGTCACTAAACCCCGACCGTGGTTCTTAAGACATGTAAAGCCATTGGTCCAGGGGCAGGGACTCCTGGTTATCAACAAACCTGTCCCTCCCTTTCTCCTGGTTATCTACAAACCTGTCCCTTCCTTTCTCCTAGATGAAAACACAAGCATGTCCCTCCCTTTCTCCTGGTTATTAGTGCAAGCCTATCGCTCCCTTAATCCTGGTTACCAAGCTTGTCCCTCTCTTTCTCCTGGTTATCAGTGCAAGCCGGCCGCACCCTTTCGAGCGATACTCACAGTAAGTAATACACGGTCGGGTGGCTAATAAATCGTAGTTGCGGGTTTCGTTTTTTTTTTCTGGATGTTTAAACTTTCTAAGGCGTCACGCAATTGACGATTAATGACGAACTGTGCATACGAAGAAGATAATTAGTCAGAGTTACACATGCAAACAAATTTCAATAGTTGAAGTCTGTGTAACACTGATTTTAAAATGTGTCGGTGGTTTGCATCCGTGAAAAGTATGCTTTAAATTTATCACGCACAACGATCTTTAAAATCCAGTGTCTAGTTTTGTATTTTAATTTTGATGTGTTGCTGCCGAGCTGTTAGTGAGATCAGGGCAATTAGGCCGAGGAATTATGATGCCTAATGCAATTAGGTTCTTCATTCGCATCGCAAATGGTACACAGGTAATATGTTTTAAATATATTCTCCGTCCTCTCCCTGCTACCTGTATTCATTTTAGAACTACTGCTAGATATGTATCCAAGTCCCTTTAGGGAAGGATGTAAGGTCAGGTGATGCGTAACATCACAGCCTCTCCTTGACAAATGTCAACACCGCCTTCTCGTGGTACATCCTGTTCCCACTAAAAGGCTCTGACGACCGCCAATAGCGGTATAACTATACCAGGGATTAGATGAAATGCTATCCCACACTCACCAACCCGCTTGGCCAGCGTGGTGAGATATGGCCAAACCCCTCCAAAATGACTCCACAACTTAAATCTTGGCCCTCAGTCTCCGGCAGCTGGAATGTACCTGGCCAAGGCAGCGGCCAGTGGGACATGAAGTCAGAGGGTGCTAAGAATCCCCGGAGGACTGGACTAGGCTGCCATCTGATGCTGACCTTGGCTACGTATAATGGACGCTCCCTACCTTCTGATTCAAGGCTTCTTGAATTGGAAGAGGAACTACAAATGATCAAGTGGGACATCGTTGGGCTAAGTGAGGTAAGGAGAAAAGGAGAAGATCTCATTGAACTGAAAAGTGGACATCTCTTCTACTATCGTGGGACTGATACTGGCAGAACTAGTAGTGTTGGATTTATAATAAACAAGAAACTGAAGGATAAAGTTGTAGAAGTTGAAAGTTCCTCTGACAGAGCTGCACGACTCGTTATCCAACTCTCGAGAAGATACCAGGCTCACATTATTCAAACTTATGCACCCACCACAAGTCATCCTGAAGAAGAAATTGAAGAATTTTATGAGGAAATTCGTCATCTAAATAATAAAGGTAAGCAGCACTTAAAGATAATTATGGGAGATTTCAATGCAAAAATAGGGCAACGGCAACAGAATGAAACTTCAGTAGGTAAATTCGGTCACGGCAACAGAAACCAGCGTGGAAATACTCTCGTAGAGTTTGCAGAGGCAGAAGGGTTTTTCATCTTGAACTCCTTTTTCAAGAAAAAGCCACACAGGAAATGGACATGGAGACATCCAAATGGGACGACAAGTGAAACTGATTTTATTACGTGTAACAAAACATTCTTCATAGAAGACTGCAGTGTGCTAATCAAGTTCAACACAGGTAGTGACCATAGATTGGTGAGAGGTAAGATGCACCTCAACACTAAACTCGAACGTGGCAAGCTCATAAGACAAACAAAATGTATTGACAGAACCAACCTTAAAAAACACCATAATAATTTCAAGTTGGAACTGAAGAACAGATTCTCTGCTTTAGAAGGCCTAACATCAGAAGAAGTGGATATTTCTGAAGTTAACAGAAAAGTAACCAAAGCTCTTATGGAAACAGCAACAAAATTAGCTGGGTCTAAGAACAAGTTGCATGTGAACAAATTATCAGGAAAAACCAAAATGTTGATGCAAAAAAAAAGAGAGATGAGGACAACTAAAGAAGATGTGACTTCCAATGTCGAATATATAGAGCTATGCAAGACAGTACGAAAAAGTATCACTGAAGAAGTAAGGAAATTCAACTATGAACTAGTAAGGAAAGCAATTGAAAACAACCAAAGCCTAAAGATAGCAAAGGGACATCTCAGTAAGGGAAGAAAACAGATTATGGCACTGAGAAAAGAAGATGGTTCTGTAATAAGAAATAGAGGCGAAATTTTGGCAAGAGTGAAAGATTTCTACTTCAAATTATATGAAAGGGATGATACGTGTTCTCCAGACACCATGAAAGGTACCAGTAACAGAGTTCTTCCAGTCCTCCCAGCAGAAGTTGCACATGCAATCAAGAACATGAAGCGGGGAAAAGCTCCAGGAGAAGATGGAATTACTGTAGACATCATACAAGAAGCAAGTGGAGAAATCGAAACAGTACTCGCCCAAATTTTCACTCGATGCCTTAATGAAGGGAAGATTCCTGAGGATTGGAACAACGCTACAATGATCTTGTTACATAAAAAAGGTGACATTGAGGATCTCAGGAACTACAGACCTATCAGCCTCCTATCAGTGGTTTATAAAATCTTCACTAAAGTTCTTTCACACCGCTTGAAGGTGACACTAGACATGGCTCAACCGCGAGAACAAGCTGGATTCAGGAGTGGCTACAGCACAATAGATCATATCCACGTACTGAGAGAACTAATTGAAAGAGCGAGGGAATATGAACTTCCATTGTGCATGGCTTTTATCGATTATAAAAAAGCCTTTGATTCGGTGAAACCATCAGCAGTTACAATGGCTCTGAAATCCTGCGGTATTGAAGATGCATACGTTAATATTATTAATAACATCTATGAAAATGCAAGTGCAAAGATTCGGCTGTTTGAAAATACAACACACATAAAAATTGGAAAGGGAGTGAGACAAGGTGACACCATGCCACATTGGAGGGTGTCTTTCAGTCGCTGAGCTGGGAAAACAAAGGGATAAAGATTAATGGAGATTATCTAACCCACCTTCGTTTTGCTGATGACGTAGTCATTTTTGCAACTACCCCATCAGAGCTGCAGAGTATGATCAAGGAACTTGCTGACAAGAGTAAAGAAGTGGGATTAAAAATGAACTTTCAGAAGACAAAAGTGATGTTCAATGCTTTTACAAGAAATGAAGATTTATCGATTGATGGAGAAAAGCTGGAGATAACAGGCACGTACGTTTATCTTGGACAGCAGATATTAAGTGAGGGTCACATTGATGAAGAAATTAATCGGCGTACAAAACTTCCCTGGAGAGCTTTTGGAAGAAACAGCATAATTTTCAAGAGCAATATGCCATTGTGTCTGATCAATGCATCCTTATATAGCAATATGCTATTGTGTTTGATCAATGCATCCTTCCAGTGCTTACGTATGGTTCAGAGACGTGGACTTTAACTAAAAGAGACATACAAAGGCTGCAGACAAATCAAAGCAGCATGGGTAGGTGCATGCTTGGTGTAACCAGGAGAGATAAGAAGAGGAACTCGTGGATCTGAAAAATGACAAGAGTGGAAGACATCATGATCAGAGTTAAATCCCTGAAATGGCAATGGGCTGGGCATACTGCCAGAAGGACAGATCATCGATGGACAGCCGAAATTTTAGATTGGATTCCAAGGGACAGAAAAAGACCCAGAAGAAGACCACATGGGAGATGGGTGGATGAAATTCGAAAGTATGCAGGTATGACATGGAGGAGACTGGCACAAGACAGACCGTTGTGGAGGAAACTTGGGGAGACCTTCGTCCAGCAGTGGATTGATAATGGTTGATAATGATGATGATGATTTATAGCAGGTATATTTGAAAACTTCTGCCATAATCTGAGCTGATGAGACCAGTGATAAATAAATTCGTCAAGTTCTTGCATATCAATTTTATTTGGGTAAGAATGACTTAATTATCGTCAGACTCGTTGTTACTGAATAATTTAACAAAAATTTGATGGGAGTTAAAGCTGGATAAATTTTAATGAAATCAGATTTAGATTTATGACGTGTAAACTCATTCAGCTGGTTTCTGATTCTTTTTTATACATATTTAGTCTGTTACTTGGTACATAACTAACGCATCTGCTTCTGGACTTTCAAGTCACGTGGCGTCCTTGACCTGAAGTTCCTGCTGTTGACTTGAGGAAAGCAGGAATCACAAGCAGTGTTTTACCTTTACATTCCATTTTAGTGACATACCCTGTGATCACTGAATTCAGTTTTCTTTCTCATCTTGTTGCAGATAACACGCGACTGTCTGAAGCTCAAAGGAAATATTCATTTGGTATGTTTGTTTAAAAGCTTTACGGTTGCTATTCTTTCTAATGTAATTTCTTAAAGAAATCTCTTCTCAGACATCAGCAACATTTTCTTTTCATTTGCTTTTGTAAATATAAATCATTGCACCAATGCATGCTTCCCGGGAATGTTTACTTTTCTCCGAAGCGATACAATAGAAAGATTAAAAACTGCGAATGGTTTGGTGTGTGTCAGGAATTAATTAACCGCAAAAATGTTTGAGTACAAGGGAACTCACAATGAATGCAATACTGTATTGTCTAAGGAATCAGTTTGCTTAAAAGCAAGATTTATTTCAACTAAGCGTACTCGGCAAAACTTAAATAACATGGATGGGGAGTTCGTGTTTTTAAACTTCTTAACCTTTGAAAAATTAAAAATGCGGTGTGAGTCTCGCGTGACTTTCCGCAAGCATTACAGTTTTGAATAAGCCATTTTTAATTTTTAACAAAGCTTTTTAAAATTGGCATATATGTCGAAAATGCAATTTGACATAATCACAAATAGTTTCTTTTATTTCAATAAAATATCTGAAATTACTTAATATTAAAAGCTTCTCGTAGGAACTGTTGCATTTTCTTTCAGTTCTTAAAATAACACATTCACATTTAAAACAGATGTTTAATTCAAAATAGAAAAACACATATCGAGCCGTTATAACTTTCAGCTAGTCTGTTGACATTATCTAAACAAAACCCTTTGAAATAAAATTAATTGGATTTAATTTCTATTAAATATCAATCGGTTCATCTTGACACAGAAAAGTTGCCTCAGTTGGCCAAATAAAATTCATTATTTCCTTTTCTTTCACTCTTCCGCTTGCGAATCGCCCGCCGGAGCAAACCTTCGTTGCAACGGAGCAAAGGTTGAGGTCGTCGCCTCAGCGTTGTGTTAGGCCTGCGGCAGCGTGTGTTCACTTGTTGTACTTGTTTTACGGTAAAATTCTTTAACATGCAGTATAACGATGAAATGTTTTCACCATTTTCTTTTAAAATGCATACTTTAAAATCTGTGCGTCTCAGTTTTTCGAAATTATTGTAAGTATTTAGTCAAATAATTTAGGACCCAAAAATGCACATTTACCGAAATTTGTGCTACAAATATGCACAATATTACTTCCAATACATCACTTACTACAAAATGTGATGCGTCTGCCGATTTTTAAAGGCAGCAGCTAGACATGTTTCAGTTAAAGAAAAACCCGTAAAGGTAGGATTATGAAACTATGAACTGTCTTCATACTCAGAGTCCAGTAATTTAGAAATTACTACAAATAAATGAGAACGTACTATTTTTTGTTTTCCTTTTATGAAATTAATTCAACGAGATTCCAGCTGAGACGAAAGCAAGCAAGTAGATTTTACGCAGTATAACAAGTTACGTGAAAGAAACTCAGAACAAAGTGTTTAGTACTTGCAACTGATAAATGGAGTTGATAATGAACAAAGTTGGTTCATTCAGGTTGCAGGAAAAATGCAGAACAGTCAGGTAAGCTTTGCGAGTTGTGTTAAGCGCGTACAACATGGCATTTGAGAATTGCTGTACTATGATACACATGAATTAAAAACTGGACGATTTTGAAAGAAATCGATTATGTTTAACCCCTGGTTGGCGAAAATCCAAAGGGCCTTTAAAATGCCAAATTTGCCAACTGAAATTCAGAACGCAGAGAAGCCACCTCCAGGTTCCTGCATCCCAAGGATCTTTGGCAGCGTTAAACATCATAAGAGTGGGTTTCCGATGCGACCAATTGTATCAAAGAGAAGGCCCCATTGGCAAATTTAAAAAAATCAATGGCAAGATTTTTCCTACCGTTTTTTCCGGCAACGAATCGAGTCCTAGCGTCGTCTAAGGACTTTGTTGAAGATTGAAAGGTTTCAAGCTGTCAACCATGGATGTGGTGGGAAGTTTTGATGTGGAAGCGTTATACCCGTCAATCCCTGTAACGGAGCGCCAGCTATCGCGAAACGTTTCTCCCGTCATTCCAGCGGCGCGTTTGGCTGAAGTAGACGACAGAAGTCTAAAGTGTAGCTCCAGTTTGTAATCCTCTTGGAATAGTGAGTAGCTTAACCAGAGTTTATATGATCCTCTTCGCGTATTTAGTGTTTATTTCATCTTCTCCGACGAAACAGATACCAAATTTTATGTTATTTGAGAACGTCGGCGTTTATTCTGTCCTCTTTGCATTAAATAAGGTGTATTAATCGTCTTTGGAATAATCAGTGTTCATTTAAGTCTCTTCGAAATAGTGTTTTTTTTAATCTCTTTAGCATATCTGTATAACAAATTCGCATTTGTGTGGACTGAGACGCTCATTCAAGAGTCACGTGGTCATGGTGCTAGGTTATTGTGTGTTATAGAGCAAGGAGTCAAATACGTGTAAGAAAGGGCTTAGATATTAGTTTTTTAAAGCTTTTAGCTTTGGACTCATTTTGTAAATTGTAAGTATGTTCAGTGAAGAGTGATCATGAGTTTACATCGACTTACTACATTGGTTCATTCTGTCTCTTGAACATTTATAAAGTTGCCTCCGTTATTCACGTGATGAATTTCCCCCAAGTCTTTGCTAAACTTAAAATACTTAGGTAGAACCATTATTATTTCACCTTTGCCAGCTTTTCAACCTTTCTCATCGACTGGAAACGCTTTGTCCCATAGCCGCTTTTTCAAGTTGAGGAGTAAGGGTGGAAATCTCATAATGCAAAGCTCTGGCTCTACTGCAGAGTGAGGAGAGCCATGTAACATTGATACTTTCTAGGTACTGCATTACAGCATTAAAAGTGTGAGATCACGCATTGTCGTGATAAAGAAACCGCTGACTTGAATGTGTAATCGGATACAGTCTCGTATGGTCTTCTGTGCACAGTGTAGTATCGTTCTGTGATGATATTATGCCTCAACACAAAGCATTCCACACGTGCAAAAGTAAAAAAATGGTTATAATATTTCTTTCTGCTTAGCCAACTGCTTCGATCTTTCGTGTGGAGCCCTCGACATTTCCACTCAGAAATATCGAGTGGTTCCTTACGGTATCAAGATATCACAGGTAAGTCATGTCTGCAGTGATCGCTTTGCTTGTAAATCTTACTAAATTTAGGAGCCTTACGTTTACGCTCCTAGTGGATCATCATGTGTCTTTTTTTTTTTCTGCTAGAGAATCGGAAATAATGAAACGCATTGATACAAGCTTTCTTAATGGGCATGTAGAATAATATGAGTGCCTTCCACTGTTATTCCCAATTTCTCATTCAGTTCCTTTACAATTTAATTTTGCGGCGGTCCCACCTCACTGTAACAACAGCGTCTTGATAACATATTCAGTCATTGCTGTGACCGGAGCAGCAAAACAAAAACAAAGTACTTATTCCTAACGAAGATGCCATCTCTGAACCTGACGGAAACACTGAAGCACGACAAACACATATCACTTGCGAAAACTTAATCTTCGCCATGAAACAGTAAAGCGAGATGATATGTAGAAGGTAGGCCTAGAGGAGGGAGGGTCCTCTCTCTCTCTCTCTCTCTCCCTCGGAGATGCAGCTATGTTTACGCACTTCGAACGACTGTGGGTGAAGGTCCATTCAGTGACCTGCCAATTTCACAGTATCAAACGGCGTTTGTTTTTGATCGCCTGTATGACATATTTCCCACATTAATGATGGAAGTTTATTCTTATTGGTGCTTTCTGTGTTTTTAGGCTAATTGATGGCAAATTACCTTTTCGGCGTGTTCCTTCTCCACTTGCTTGAGTTGTAAGTCTATCGTAGGCCATGCGTTTCTCAGTGTTTCTGCTGTTTTCAACGGACGGGCATTTGTGGAGCTGTAAGGGATATCTCGCTCGCACGCAGCAGAGGCTGAAACAATATCGAGAAAGCGTTTCTCGGCTTCCCTTTTCCGGGTCTAACTTTAGACTGCTGAACTGTTTCTTTGTCTTAAGCGAAATTTGGGTTCGCGATACATAAAGCCTTAACCATTTGAAAATGGGCGTCACTATGGCTAAAAGTTTTTAATGATATTTGCAGGCAGTTGTTTATTCGTGCTTATGCTCTGATGCCGGTCCGTAGTAGGAAATATCTTACACACGATGTTTGACATTAAGGTGAAAGATGTCGTGCCTCCCTAAATTTTACTGAGCAACTAACATATCTGACATCAAAGTTCATAGCTCATTTTTTTAGAACGTCCAGAACAATACCCCTACAGCATAGTTTCATCAGACGAACTCTTAAACACTCAAAACTCGCAATTACCGATTTTGCATTTTAATCTGCTTAATTTGCTGGTGGGTTCGTTACAATACTGAAAAACGTGTGCCTCACAGCGGCTCACTCCCCACTCCCTGTGAGTGAGCACGAGCCAGGGGATAAGTTATTCGGGTAAGTGGAGATATCAGGTACTCAAGCAAATTTCATTTCTTTGTATGATGCGAGATTTGCACGGAGAGCTCTTGGCTTTTATATCTGTAGCTCTCATACGTTTACAATGCGTAAGTTTATAGATTGAAAAAGAAACATGGATGATGAACAGTGCTCTGTGCATGCATGCGTAACGACTGAGAAATATACAAAACCGAAATAAAATAAAACTAAAACTATATGAACTATTGGGATGCATCAGTCTTGCTTACATATTTGTGGAAACAGTTACCTGGTACTGAACAAAGAACACTACATAACTTTAGTTTTCACTACTCATGCTATGAGTCTTTTAGAAACGCTCAGCTCGTCATTAAGGAGATACACTGTGGAACTATCGGATGCGTCACTCTATACCGAAGTAAATGTCTCCGTCATTTCTGTCCACGCAGGATTCGAACCCGGATCCCCTCATTCCGGAATAAGTCACTCTACCAATTGAGCTACGCGGACGTTTTTTATTCTGATTCCTATCTGCCTTTATGTCGTGTGCGTCCTTCTGGCAGGTACGTCACATCTCCTGGTATGTTACAACTCTTGCTTACAGATTTGCAGAAACAGTTGGATTGTAACTTAACAAAGCACACTGCATGACTTTAGTTTCCACAACTCTTGTTATTAGAGTTGTACAAACGGTCAGCTGGTCGTTAACAATACACATTCAGAGCCATGTGATAAATTTGACTTGCTTATTGATTTGTGAAAAATGTCACTTATCATTAACAGTACCCATTACAAAACTATAATTTTCAGGCGTACAGTTAATGCACAATGTAAAACATTTTAATATAAATAACAGTTGTAAGAAGATGATCTATCATTTCTAAATCTTTGTCGTGTAACAGTGTTTTCCATTTTCCTTGTAGCGCATCAGTTCCGTTAAATATAAGCAGAGTTAAATAAAAAGTACCTCCCTTTTCACTGCAGTTTTATTTTATTTCTTTACAGGAGAGTTTCAACAAATCATGATTTCCCAGACCTCCGTATGTACCCGAAACCTTTTCATCCTGATACTGCTCACTCATGTGGAGAATTTCTCGGCAGATGACAGTAATGTAGCATGTTCTTTGGCTATTACTTGTAAGGATCGAAAGACTGCTGCTGATCAAATGAGAAGTCTTCCATGTGAGTGCGGCCCTTCGTGTGCAAGACACAGAACCTGTTGCATCGATTCTCCGTATAGAGTAGTGGAACCACCGAGAACGTTGGAAGAATGCACTTGGGTGGAAAGTATAAACGCAAGTGTTTTCATGGTGTCCAAATGTGATCCTCTTTGGGATGGACCGTCGAAAACGAAAGAACTTTGTGAGGGTGATAAAGTGCACCAGGGAGATCCTCTGTTTCTTATTCCAGTGATCAATACATTTAGTTGGGTGACTTACGCAAACGTCTTTTGCTCAGTATGTAATGGAGAAGGCGATGATATTGTATATTGGCATTTTGCGATTACACGAAATGAATATCCGACCGAAAACACTCGGATGTGCGCTGGTGTTTATCCGCGCACCATGGAATATACCAATGTTACAGGAAAATGGATGTGGGGTTATTGGCACCAATACACGAAAAAGAGTAAGAAATTTATTACTGTTGACTTGCGTATAGAGATACCATATGATTTCAGAGCACTTGTCTTACACTGTGTTCAGGGAATCACAGCAGAGTGTCCGAGTGACTGGAATGATGCAAGAGTGAAACGCGAATGCGAATCCCACATGGCAGCTGTTGATATTCCAGTAGAAAGTGGAGATCTTGACTTGTCTGGCTACAGGACGTATCGGAATGTTCACTGCGCTAAGTGTAATCATGTGACTAACATTATGAATGCTACGTGCAAACTTCTTGAAACGTATGTTCCATCCATTGAAGTTTCCCAGAGACTATTTCGGGAGATTACTCTCTACTTCTCTTATCAACTGCCAGACACATCTTGCGTGGAACACATCGCTGGCATTGATTCCGAGCTCATCGAGACACCAAAAGATTGTCGAACTTTGGTGTGTGATCCCGGTTACAAAATCGATCAAGGACAATGCTCGCCTGCTTTTGTTTAAAACAACGAGACTTTTACTACATTTTTAATTGCAAAATGGGAAAAAGTATTTCTCAAATATTAGTACGAAAATAGAACCTTCGAAGAGTTTTCTGGAATCTCAAATAAATTTAAATTTTTTTACGAAATTCCATTATGTGAAGCATTACAAACCTTTTCTTTATCATTATGTAACTGCTAACTGATGTAATGTAGCACTGTTCAAAAAATGTACCTCTTTTTTTTCGATGCGTGCTTGCATCCATTTACAGGAGGGATACTTAGCCTTCGAAGCCAGAGAATCGTGACGGATTGAACTGTATCATCATATAGATTTCATCATGAATGAATCTACTGGTATTTCCTAGTGCTTTTAGAGCTGGTGATCATCCAAATCTAAATGAACAGACCATAAGAATGGCACTTTTTCTAAGGCGACGTTTGAGAACAGAATTTTTCTTACACGAAATTGAACAAATCTAAACTTAGAATTCGTCACAGTATTACTGTATATTCTCTGTTTATTTAGAATCGGCTATCATCTTTATAACATTATTTTTAGAAAATCTGTCGACGTAAACCGCGCAAAGTCGCCCACATTGTTATAATATTTTTGCAATATAGTAGTAACGGCAATATCGTTCAATATTATCATCTTTTTATTAAAATATTTTAATGAAACCGAGAATATGTAAATTTTGTTTCATTGAAGTGTTTATAAGTTTTCTGTAGATACAAGGGCCACGGTTCTTCCAGCACCAGATAAGGATAACACGGGCAACGATGACTTTTCATTTGAAAATTCTTATCATCTTTATCTAAAACACTGGATGTGTGAATGACGAACTTAAACTGCAATACCGACAAAAGTACTTCTCATTTGTGTTGATATCAAAATGTTGGCTTACGTAAAAATTCCGTTTTTTTTCTTTTACGCAAACTTCAAATAATTCAGAATGAATTGCGAAGCTTTGACTGCTTGAAATAGTTGTATGTTTGACTTTTCTAAATATACTGGCACATTCAACAGGTGCCTCTGGCAACAGAGCACATGTTTCAAAAATTTCTCTTCCCTACCTCTACTCGTTTTAAAACAGTAAACCATTCAGAAAAAAAGAAACTCAGAACTAAATGTTTTTTATTTGAAACAATGAAATTTTGGAAATATTAAGTGCAAAAGTCTTTAAATTTACTTTCTATGTTGATTTTCCGCCGTCTTTACACGATCATTATTCAAATAACAGATTCAAATAACACATTTGACTGTTTAGATGATTTATTGTGATGAAGTTAATTATTAAATTCATATAGTAAACATTAAAATTTTCAGGCCCTCAACGGAGCCATCTTCAGATGATATTAGCAACTCTTTCATTTTGGGAAATAAGTTCCATTCTGCTAATAACATCTGAAGATGGGTCCGTTGCGGTCCTGAAAGTTCTAATGTTTACTATATGAATTTAATAATTAACTTCATCACACTAAATCATCTAAACAGTCAAATGTGTTATTTGAATCTGTTATTTGAATAATGATCGTGTAACGACGGCGGAAATCAACATAGAAAGTCAACGTAAACACGAAATGAACATTTACTTAGTCTTTAAATTTATTCTAAGTTTTGCAGATAATAAAACCTGATTTCGTAACAAGCGCATACGTCAGCATTATGACCTCAAAGTATCTGGTGTAATAATATGTCTTTTAACATAAAGTCTAAATTTAAATTCCTGTTTTTAAACAAAACTAATTTTTCCTACAAGAAATCATTCTGTGGCAGATATTTTATGTAACTACTCATTTAATAGTTCTTGATGAGTATTTTTCTTTTTTCTATTTTTTTATTTGTATGAGCAACTCTTTCATTTTGGGAAATACACAATTCTCCAGCATGTGTAGTTTGATAATCCCATTTACTATTTTCCATCAAAAAAAGGGGGAAAATGAAAAAAAAAAAAAGAAAGAATTGCGAAAATCACTGCAAAATGTGCACAACGAGACATCAATTTTTATGCAGCATTTTTCTGCGAGATGTTTTAAATTACCAAAGCACCATCCCCGCAAACTTCAGCAAATCAAAACATACGGTCAACAGATCACACAAAGACGTGAGAAGAAAAACAAAGCTGGTATTTAGCGCTCAAAGTAGAATTTTGGAGAGTTTAGGAATATTTTTGTATGATGTAACACTCGGTCTCAAAAGATCAGTTAATCCTACGGTTTTGATTGCAGCTGTGAAACTCTAACACTTAAGAAATGCCTAGTACGAAAATTTCCATATGAGAGAGGAAGAGAAACATGTTGATCAGACAACAGACTAAGATTTTTTTTCTTCATCAATTTAAATATTTCAGAATATGCAAATAAAAATGAGCATTGACGTATTTTTTATTCAATTTATTTTAGGTGGTGAAAAAATTGCACTTGTTGTTATATCATTCTAGACATATCTGTTTCGTCTACGCTCCTGCAAAAGAAACAATAGAGTATTTAGCTGTTTTTTCAAACAGAAACTCCAATAAATATTAACTAAGGTCTTCACACTGTCCCATTTCCCCCATACGTTAAGGATTCTCACAAAGAGCATGGCTTCAATGAATGAAATACGGGTTACACCATTGTACAATACAAATTTGGACGATGTGAATCCGTTTATTGGTGTAAATATGACATGGATGTTAAGTCTGATAATATCCGAAAACTTGAACATTTCGTCGTCCTGGAGCGGGAATCGAATCCGCGTCTCCCAGATAGCTCCCGAGTATGCTAACCTGTCACCACTCACAACGACCATGTCACGACCGACCTGAAACCACCTGTGTGACACTCAGAACGACCAAGTTTCAAATTTCCGGTTAATTTTAATATAACTAAAAAAGAAAAAAAAACTGGTCTTTCTGGGTGGTGTAGTGGTATACGGAGCGCTATACGGGAGACGCGGATTCGATTCCCGCTCCAGAACGACGAAATCTTCAAGTTTTCGAATGTTATCTGACTTACATCACGGCATATTTACACCAAAAAACGGATTCACATTGTGAGAGTGAAAGTACTGGTCGCGTGCCGTGGCTCCGCCTCCTACTTATGAATCTGAGGCGCCCACGCTGTAGGTGCTTCTCACAGACACGAGGAAAGGTTTCTGTTTCTCTGAAACACTCCCTAAACTCCATTCGGGCGAACAAACGAAGCCTTCCCCACTTTGTTATGAAATCTGTGATCCAGGAAGGCGGATCAAAACAGCTGAACGAACAGAATTATAATCACAACTAAGATATAAGGATCTCGAAAGGATTTACTAATACAACACAAACATTTATTAAATAATCAGTTAGGTTCCGACGGCAATGGATTAATCTTCCTCTAGCATCGGGTTTCACTAAGGATTGGATCTGACATTCGTGTAGACATGAAATCTAGGAGAATAACTTCCGAAGAAAAATATCTAAGTCCTAGCTTTCGGCGTGGACGTTCCAGAGAGAATCTACGTACTATTAGGAAGATCTGTATCTCTGAGAATACCATGATTAGCCTAAACTGTGCTTCTCTGTTGTTACGAATTCAATCTTAGACAGTACTAAGATTTGACTTGCTATTTGAGGAATATCTATAACGCAAACGGGATTCCCTGACCGAGACCTGTATCGATGCAACCAAAAACCTATCTCTCCAAAGATAGTGCGCTGGCTAACCTCCTCCCGAGCCTCGGACCTCCGTATAACGGGAGCGTCCGTCTGCTCACCAAAAAATAAAAAAGGAAAACGCTTCGCGTCCCCTTACCGGAGAACAACTTCATCAGCTAGACGAAAGCAGACTAACTAACACGTTACTCTTAAAAGACCTGCCCTCCTCACCTCCTCCGCACTACGCATGCGCGAAGCCCCTGGCGCCGATCTGCTGATGTGGCGCTCTTCTCCTGCCACGCGTACCTCCTTTGACGTCCCGTGCCGACTAATCCCTGGTGTCGGCGTGGCGTACTTAACTGATGGGTTTTAATCCCCCCTTTCGTGTCTCTGCGGTCTGTCAGATCTACCCATCAGGAAGTGCACCTTTGAGAAAGTAATCCTACCGCCGAAGTACATTCTTACAATAACAAAATATGCATTGCTGTATCTACACAAAGGTGGATGGCAGGTTTTCCCGACTTTTTAGGCGTCTGTGCAACGCTGACAATGTACAGCGAAGGATGCGGTATCATTGAAGATGTTATCAATTCGTTGGAAAGGCCTCTCCCTTTCTAAGGCGTGAGAAAACTGAGGTTCTTTGTCTGAGGCCCTCGACATCAGAAAAAATTCTCGAACCTTCTGTCGCCTTCTTGGGCTTTGTACTGTTTTACTTTTCCTTGTGAAGAAGTTTCATAATGTCCAGTTCATTATATTTTAACATAATTAATATGTCCGTTCTTACACACATCTTCCAAATATGTATTGTAACATAGCCTCATGTTTCGCAGATATGGTTGTTACTGCTATGTTTCTCTTAAAGCTCTAGTCCGTCCAAGTTGACAGCTCAAAAGTACATATACACTGACGGAAAAAAAAATCCCAACACCAAGAAGGGGTTGTGTTAGATAATCGACAGTTGGTAGGCGGTGAGAGTACATCTGTAAAATGACGTCTATGCAAATTTCGCGCTCGGCGCATACGTGTGGCGCTAGTAGCGCCCCTCGGAACATGCAAAGCAGGTTTGCTGTAAATACGCGCTGTAACGTTCGTGAGCGTTAGTTATCGTTGAGATTCGACGTAGTGTGTTGATGTTAGTCAAGAATGCCTTTAAGAAGACGAAGAAGCCATTATCAACAGCTCACGGAGTTTGAACGAGGTCGTGTAATAGGGCTACGAGAAGGTGGATTTTCTTTCCACAATATTGCAGAACGACTTGGCAGGAATGTAGCCACCGTGCATGATTGTTGGCAGCGGTGGTCAAGGGAAGGTACTGCCTCAAGAAGACTGGGTTCCGGCCGGCCACGTGGCAATACTGAGAGGGAAGACTGCCGTGTACGGCGTATGGCCGTGGCGCATCGTACTGCGTCTGCGGCAGCAATTCGAGCTGCAGTTGCGACCACAGTGACACAACGAACTGTTACAAATCGGTTACTTGAAGGACAGCTCCGAGCCAGACTCCCTGTAGCGTGCATTCCACTTACTCCAAACCACTGCCGTTTGCGACGTCAGTGGTGTCAAGCTAGAGCTCATTGGAGGACGGAGTGGAGATCTGTTGTGTTTTCTGATGAAAGCCGGTTCTGCCTGGGTGCCAGTGATGACCGTGTGTTGGTTAGAAGGAGGCCAGGTGAGCGCCTGCAACCAAGCTGTCTGCGGCCGAGACACACTGGACCTACACCTAGAGTTATGGTCTGGGGAGCAATTTCTTATGACAGCAGGAGCACTCTCGTGGTTATCCCACGCACCCTGACGGCACAGTTGTACGTCGGTCTGGTGATTCAACCTGTTGTGCTGCCATTCATGAACAGCATTCCAGGGGTGTTTTCCAACAGGATAACGCTCGCCCGCATACCGCTGTTGTAACCCAACATGCTCTACAGAGTGTCGACATGTTGCCGTGGCCTGCTAGATCACCAGATCTTTCACCAATCGAGCACGTATGGGACATCATTGGACGACAACTCCAGCGTCTCCCCAACCAGCATTAACCGTCCCTGTATTGACCGACCAAGTGCAACAGGCATGGAACTCCATCCCACAAACTGACATCCAGTACCTGTACGACACAATGCACGAACGTTTGCGTGCTTGCATTCAATATTCTGTCGGTTACACCGGTTATTAATGTACCAGCATTTCACATTTAAAATGGCTCTGCTCGCGCTTACATTAAGCTGTGATCTTGAAACCTTAATCGATTAAATATGTTACCTATACAAATGTATTGCCGCCATTTCATTCCTCTACAACTATTTTTTCGTGGTGTTGGAATTTTTTTTTCCGTCAGTGTATATGGAAGAACATCATGAAGCCATTTCGAAAGTACTGAAAACAGGTAAGGAGCAAACATTCGATCGCCTATAGTCGCACTTGTAAATATAACAGGCCGCTCCAGTAGCACAGTGGTCTAAGCACTGGCTCCTGATCATTAGTACGAGATGGGCCGAGGTTCGAATCCCGATGAGGTATGGATGTTGCGTATGCCTTACGGCACTAATTTTCTCCCTTCCCTGGAACCAGTGGCCCTAAATTAAGGACGGGCTACTGCTTACAGCATATTGAGTTGCTCACAGCGATCGTTAAACATTCCTCCCCCTCCCCCCCCCCCCCCCAAATATACATACTACTACCCAGCCAAAACAGTTTTGCTGGCCTAGCACTATGTTGCCGTTAAATGAACCATCAATAAAATGCCCAGGCAGCCACCAGATGTGCCAGAAGTTCATTCCATAAGTTGTCATATGCCAGAACAGGGCCATCAGTTATCCATCACAAGCTGTGGCTGACACAAATTTTTTCTAGCCTGACGTTTTCCGTCAGTGTCCTGGCAATGGCAGCCGGAAATCACGCGAGGTAACTAATAGCTTGCAGAATCTTGTCCGTCAATTTCCCAGTAGTATTAAAAAAATGGATAATCATAGTTCACCAAAGACACACAACTGCTTTTTTTTCCCAACAAAACGGCTACATGATATCACCTCACCGAGGAAATTTCCTCAATAGGTCCCGCAAAGCGCCCGATAGATCTGACTGGCATCGAACCAATGACTGCTTGTTTGCGAAGTCGATTCTCTAAGCACTACACTAGTTTGACACGCGTGAACCTTCGCTTGGAGGTGAGCCTCTCCCCTGTTCAATGTGAAACAAATGGTTCTCTTTTTAATTTCGCAATATTGTGAGTTCGGTTTCGTAAATATACGTTTCGCATAATTCATAAATTTATTTTTTCAACGTAACGATTTTTTTTTTATTTACTTTAAGGGAACTTCACTCACTTTCAAGGAGTGCACTAACTTAAACGTTTTCCAAAGTTTTGTGCTGTCCTTCTGGTCTTGAAAGGCGATTGTTTAATTAATATATTTACACATTCATGCCACATTCTGCTACATTTTTAACATTGTATCTTTTTTCCCAGTGTCCAAAGCTACATTTGTTCTAAATAGAAATTATATTTTATTTTACTTCCGGTTATTTTTAGCAGCGGCGAATTCATCCAATATTGTGTATTCAACGCATGGATGAGTACATTATATTCACATAGCGTCGCTTTTTTTTTTTAACAAAAATATCCATTTTGTATTCGTATAATTCTTATTTTTTTTTTCCAACACAACGATTTTTTAATGTCTTTCCAGGACTTCTGTTTGAAGCGATTTAATGTATAAATATTATACAGAAATTATTTCTTGTTATTCATGGGAATGGAGTGTGCTTCATGGCTGTTTGCATTCTCGATTCTTTGTTTGTTAGTGCAGAAATTTTGCTACGAAATGAGTTTCTATAAATACATGAGATTAATTGACCATTTCTTACAGTTCATTAATTATTTATAGAATTTTCCTCCGACGGTAATCTTCGTCGACGCGGCATTTCATTAGGAAATTAATCCGTCTCTCTACATGTGGCTCTTTTTTTAACATCCACTAAAGCAATACGATAGCGAGGGCGTGGTATTCAACTAACTGGTTCCATGAAAGACTGTGCACTTGTTGCTTCAGCACATGCGCAGTCCTGCTGCTTCCACCTCCTCTTGGGGTTGCTTCGGTTGCCAGCTATGGGCCACTAGTGGCACTTGCGTGGAGGCCCGTAGTTCACGACGATGCTGCATGGCTATCATTGGCTGCCAACTGATGGCGCTGCCACTAACGAATCGCTACCGTACCGTGAGTGGCAGGTTTCAGCCAGCAGTGACCCATCACTGCCAGCTGGGCGCCAGCAGTTTCTCAACACTTGTGTTTTTTCTGGGTAGTTGCCCTTGCGGAGGTTTGGATAGTAATGAAGGTCGTTTCTGATTAATTTAAAATTTACAAGGCCATAGGTCTTCATAACTTACGATTTATATGTGAATAGCTTATATGTGTGCGTGCGTGTATACTGTATGCACATTGGCTTTTCGAGATGAAAACGTATATGTTACATAAAGCAGCAGTCGAATACATTTAGGGAAATAGTCTCTTCACCCAATCGCCGAACTTTACTTTTTTTTCAGTCTGCTCGGAAAAACAGAATGTCTCACCACGGTACTGGAGGCAGAGAAGTTGAAAGTTATAACTCTGTTATTCCGGGCACAACAACCTAATTAAGATGGAAGCTTCGCAGTGTCACACGAGAAGAAAGATCTTGCTAAAAAAAGTACTTCCTGCACTGTGGGTTCACCCGATTGAAACTTCTCTGAGTGTTTGGAAATTTGAATAGCATCTGATCAGCCATATTAAAAGCTGCTGATTATAACATGTATTACACATTGTTTAAATTTATCACTGGGAATAAATCTATGGTTACTGCGATAAAATTACATTATTCATCAAATTTTAGCTTCATCTCAGCCAAAAAGATACATAAGATACGTATGCAAAACCTTTAATATAGCTTATCTCAAAACAACTGAGAATGTCTTTATAAAAAAGTGTGAAATACTGCGTTCGACCTTGGCAGGAGTCACACAAAAAAAAAAAGATGGTCGTTGTAGTAACCATAGCAACCGAGCACGCCTGTTTATCACGCATGCGTCCTCTGTAGTGAGCAGTTTAATAAGCGTTGTTTCGTGGAACTCTAACAAGTGTCTTTGCGCTGTAATTTTTCAAAAAAAAAAATGGATGTGAAAGAGGAACAAAAATGTGGCATTAAATTTTGCTGTCGACTTAAGAAGTCTGTCGGAGAGACTTTTCATCTTATGCAAGAGGCTTACAGAGATCAATGTCCAGGAAAATCAACAATTTAAAGATGGCATAAAGAATTTACGGATTGTCTTGAGTCGACGATTTTAATTGCGCATTGCGCTACTAGAGGTAAACATCAAATGCAATTGGTGTTATTATACGGGAAGACAGACACCTATCAATTAGAGATATCGAAGATATGGTTCACATTTCAAAATCCTCAATTCACAGAATTTTAACCAAGCATTTGGTTACGAAACGGGTTTGTTCAACTTATGTTAACCATTTCTCTTCATGTGCGGCCCAATGCAAGCCCACATATGGCCAGTTCTGTTGTTTCTTATTTGAAAAAAATGAATACAAAATTAATGCTCCAACCTGCATATAGTCCAAACTTTTCACCATGCGACTTCTGGTTGTTCCCCATTTTAAAAAAGACATTACGGGAACGACAATTTCACACTGATCAACAATTTATTACAGCTGCGCAGTGGTGCTTCAACAGCATTACAGACTGATCAACAATTTATTACAGCTGCGCAGTGGTGCTACAAAAGCATTTCAGACTGATCAACAATTTATTACAGCTGCGCAGTGGTGCTTCAACAGCATTTCAGACTGATCAACAATTTATTACAGCTGCGCAGTGGTGCTTCAACAGCATTTCAGACTGATCAACAATTTATTACAGCTGCGCAGTGGTGCTTCAACAGCATTTCAGACTGATCAACAATTTATTACAGCTGCGCAGTGGTGCTTCAACAGCATTTCAGACTGATCAACAATTTATTACAGCTGCGCAGTGGTGCTCAACAGCGTTTCAGACTGATCAACAATTTATTACAACTGCGCAGTGGTGCTTCAACAGCGTTTCAGACTGATCAACAATTTATTACAGCTGCGCAGTGGTGCTTCAACAGCATTTCAGACTGATCAACAATTTATTACAGCTGCGCAGTGGTGCTTCAACAGCATTTCAGACTGATCAACAATTTATTACAACTGCGCAGTGGTGCTCAACAGCGTTTCAGACTGATCAACAATTTATTACAGCTGCGCAGTGGTGCTTCAACAGCATTTCAGACTGATCAACAATTTATTACAGCTGCGCAGTGGTGCTTCAACAGCATTTCAGACTGATCAACAATTTATTACAGCTGCGCAGTGGTGCTTCAACAGCATTTCAGACTGATCAACAATTTATTACAGCTGCGCAGTGGTGCTTCAACAGCATTTCAGACTGATCAACAATTTATTACAGCTGCGCAGTGGTGCTTCAACAGCATTTCAGAAGAATTCCAGAAGACATTCAAAAAGTTGGAGGAACGTTGGAACACCACTGTAATGGACAGTATTTTAAAAAAGATGACCACTTCCGTGATAATTTAGGTACGTCATTTAAAAAAAAAGACATTCTCAGTTGTTTTGGGACAACCCTTGCAGCATAGGTCATTAGTATCCCGCCGAAATATTTCTCGATTAGAAGTCATGTGCGACAATGGAAAACGTCTTCACTTACCTTTGATTATTGTGGTTGTTGAAAAACTACTGAAAGCTCTATTTCTTTGGATATATAAAATATGTAAAATTTATAAAACATTTTTTGTCTCAATCCACATCGAAAAAGTGCCAAAATCTGTTAACCTTTGATCATCATGTGTGGGCATACTGTTAAAAGTAGCTGATTGACTAACAATATACTATGTTACAAAGTTTTTGCATGTGTTATTTAGAAATACACAGCTCGAAAATGAAATTACCCTACCCAAAATGAATGAGTCAAATAAGCCGGAAATCATCAAAGACATAGCGCCCAAAGTGGATAATACATGATTTAATTTCCATGTGAACGCAACAGTTTGATAGGACAAATATTTTACCCCCTTAATCTCCATCTCACCATACTTTATTTCTAGCTCACAAAAGCTTTGCAAAGAATGTATTTTAACCATTTTGGTTTCCTCTTCCCTACGGCTTCTTTAGACGTTGTGCAGAGGCGGAGCTAGGATTTCTTTCACCAGGGGCGAAGCAGAGTTTGGCACCCCCACTCCGCTCACCCTTCCTTCATCAACAACATATTAACTAAAATTATCGTAACAATCATGTGTTTTTGTGATATTGAGCACAAGCGACTTATTAAAGAAATTTTCAGTTTATTTATTATTATTATTTTTTGCTTGGAGGTTTAACGACCACCGTAAGCAACTAAATGGGCTATAAGCAGTCGCCCGTCTTTAATTTAGGGCAACTGGTTCCATTGATGGGAGTGAGCCAGTGCTGCAAGACAAGCACAACATCCATGCCTCACCGGAATTCGAACCCGGGACCACGAGAACGAATGATCAGAAGTCAGCGCTTCTTAAACCACTAATTTCTTTGAATGAATCTTAACAGTTAATAAAATCGAGAGTTCTTTTACAGTAAAAAGAATAATTAATTTAATATTTTAGTCTTAACCAATCAATAAGTTTCCCGTGTTCAAAAACTGGTCAAATGGTCTTTCACCACACTGTTCTATCACTTTGTTTTTAAATAAATAACTGTAATATTAATACACTGTTCACTAAAATAACACTTAATTCAATGTACAAACAATTTTTTTTTCAATACACAGGCCTTTTTGAGTTTTACATTTTAAACATTTGTATGACATAAACATTTAAACATTTGAATACAGCTGTGTATTACAATTTAAGATGAAGCCCAGTTTTTTAAACTTCGAGAAAATTTCCAGCGGTAGGCACCTCTACAGTTTGACTTTTCTGGCAGCAAATGATTTTATGATATCATAATAAGAAAGTTTTGATGCAAACTCGTGTTCTATGGAGATCACACTAAAAATTTTTTATCTCTTTTGGCCAGCTGTGTTCCGCAGATATGTTTTGAAAACTTCTTTCATTGGAACAGCTTCTATCTTTGTGGACCACCTTGTCTTAGATCGGGATTCGAGGGATATTTTAACACGTTTCTGTAATATTTTCCACCTAGCTGTTGAAGACACAAAAAATAAGTAGAAACAGTGGAGAACTCGAAAGTATATAAGTATCCGCGTCTGGATTTACACTAGCAGCTTGAATTCCCACTTGATTAAGGGAGTGAGCTTCACATGACAAGAAAAATGCAAGATTATATTCTTTAAGGATGCGTGCTTTGAATCCCCTTGCACATTCCTGCCATGTGAGCACCATTGTCATACGACTGTCCTCTGCAGTTTGCGAAAACTAAACCATCGTTTTCCAATTTTCTGACTATTGCTTCAGAAAATGTTTTCACCTGTTTTTTTCACTGACTAAAAAAAATCAATGAAACTCTCTGTGACCTAAGGACCTTCTTCCCCCATCTTCGCATAACTTATTACCTCAGATATATGATCTTTATGACAAGAACCCGATTTACACAAAATCGGCCCCTAGACACAACACCAGATGAGGCCCCCACCCGTCCACATTCTTTCTTGAAAGAGTAAGTAAATTGTTCGCCACTAAATACCATTTAATTTAAAAGTTGATTTAATAAATGGGACACTGTGCGGGAAAAAATAGGAAATAATATCTATTTTTATTAAATCTTAATATTAGTAAGGAAATTCGCACTTCAAAACTTAGACTGGTAAGTAAAACACTATTTAATAGTTTAGTATTGCTATTTTCGCATTTAATTATCTAATTAATATAATACTTCCAATATCCAGAGATGTTAAGTTATTCATTCCCTTTCAATTTTATTTTTAACCGATGAACATTATTTATACTTGGTATACTTGGATTTTTTGGGGGGCAAGGGGAACTTTCACTTAGATGGTTAATCACTTGGGATGTATTCAGCAGTATAGTAGAAAAATTCTATTATTATTATTTTTTTTGATTGGAGGTTTAACGACCACCGTGAGCAACTCAATGGGCTATAAGCAGTCACCCGTCCCTAATTTAGGGTCACTGGTTCCAGGGAAGGGAGAGAGCCAGTGCCGTAAGACAAACACAACATCCATGCCTCACCGGGATTCGAACCCGGACCCCTTCTGGACGAATGATCAGAGGACATCGCTTAGACCACTGCGCCACTGGGGCGGCGAATAATTCTATTAACAGAGGAATGATACTTAGATTTGAGCAAACATGCTTAGCTCGATAATTCTCATACTCATAAAAGCACATTATTCAGCTCATTAATTCAAGCTTACAGGAGTGGCATGCATGCAAGATAGACCCTCGTGTGAGCAATTTAATTTTAAAATGTGATACTTTACAATATGAAATACTCAAAGCTTCTACAAAGTGTCTTAGTAATGCAAAACCTCTTTCAAGGGGTGTATAGTAGGGAAGACTGGGGCACATAGGACCTAATAAAGAAAATCGAATATAAATCGCAAGTTTAAACAGCATTAAAGAGAAAAGAAAATGGCATGATGAGATTTGTAATATTGTCGTGGTTTTTATTTATATGTTCGTTTTATTTTTTGGGAAAAAGCACACAATTCGAAGTAACTTAAATGGTCCTATCTGCCCCATACATGGGGCACAGGGGACCATAAGGTGCCCTGTGCCCCGTTATGAAGACAATAAATCGCATTCAGTTTATATCTTCTATTTACGGATAGTATTATGATTTATTAACAATGTATACAATACAAGGTACAATGTTAAAATTATAAAGAATATATATTTTGATTAAATATAAAACATAACATTGAAATAACGAAATATTGCCTAATTAACGAAGCTATTGGCAAAATAAATATACGAGATGATCGATAACTTTCGAATTACAAAATATAGGCAAATTATTTAAAGCTATTGGCAAAACATGCATACTAGATTGTCGTCGTGCTCATCAACACCCTAGCAGGCATCGTGTGCCCAGTTGTTGCACTCAGAACCCTGTATCCGCCCTTCTCCATCTTTGGATGAAGAAAATTCCTCTTTGCAAAAGATGCATAGAACATCATCATCATCATCAGTTTCGCTGCTGTCAGCACTTGACCTCCAAAGTTGTCTGTTGCGAAGGTTTATTTTCTTTGCTAGTATTGTGTTCATTTCTTTGCTACCTGATGCCACAGATTTCGTGTAAGAGCTAGGTGATAGAATTTGATACATTAGTTTTGAATCAGTCAAACCATGTTGAGGATCACTTCCACATTCTTGTTTCTGGTATTTTTTTTCCTTGCGTTACTGGCGCGCTTGTTTACAGTCTTCTTTCCCTTGTGTGAAGCTTTTTGTTCACCTTGCGCGTTTCATCTTGTTCACCTTCTGCACGTTTAAATGGGGAGCTTGTCAATTCTTCTGCTCGCTGTGTTTTTCTTTTAGAAACTGTAGCTTTTCGATTTTTAACAGTTTTAATTACAGGCTGTGGGAACTTTCATTGAGGGCCTTTTGGAATTCAGGGTTTGAGACTGTTGTTGTCTCTCCTTTACTGATAGAACATCCTGGACTTGTATGAAGTGTTTGTCTTGGGCTATCACTACTTGATGAATCCGGCTGCTCAGTAGGATTAGATTATGTTTCTAAATTAGGCGTTTCATTAAGCAGAGATGGTAAAAGTTCATCATAAGAAAAAATGTCTGGGTTGAAGGGCATGATACCTGTTACTAAGAAGCCTTTTATCGACTTTTCAAGTGTTGCCATATAAAAATAAGCTTTTTCGAACATCTCTGTTGTATCGTAAATTGTTATACGTTGGCCAGGATGATTTGTCATCCATTTGTCACATTCCCGTGCAAATTGGGCTTTTAGAGGACCATAAAAGGTAGCATCAAGTGGTTGGATCTTATGGCTAGTGTGAGGTGGAAGAGATATTAACATAATGTTGTTTTTCCTAGCCATTTCTATAGCTTCAAGAGTTCTATGGCTTGCATGATTATCAATAATTAGTAACGCCTTCTTTTCCAACGATGGTTTTGCCCACTTCAAAAAAATGCTCAAGGAACTTCACAAAATGTAAGCTATCCATCCATCCTGAACCATTCACATATCCACTAGATCCAGGAGGACAACCCTTTAAGAACTGTGGTGACATGCCTTGTCTAGGAAAAAAAAGAAATGGTGGGATATATTGACCACTGGCAAAAAACGTGCAAACAGAAGTTACATTCACTCCTCTTTCTGCGCTTTCAATTCTTCCAACTTGTTTTCGCCCTTTCATTGCAATGATTCGTCTAGGAGTGGGAACTGTATTTAGTCCCGTCTCATCTGCATTATATATTTGACCAGTCCCCAAAGAGTATTTTCCCATTACGCCCTTTAAAATATCGAAAAACCGTTCAACTTGGGTTTCGTTGAATCCAAATTCTCTTGCAACACTTGTAGGTTCCGGAGCTCTTAACGTTATTGATGGGTTCCGTTTTATGAATGATGCAAGTCAGTCATAGCCTGAAAGTCTCGTATTGTTATTGAAACTGTGTGGCGGGTTTAGTTTTTCCGCTAATTCATAGGCTATTTTTCTTACAACTTGAGAAGTCAAAACGTAAAACTTCATTTCCATTTGCAAAAGATAGTCAACTAGCAGTTTTTCCTGCTCTGCCGAAAATACAGGTTTAAAATTATCGTTTCTAGGTCCTATAGATTGCTTACTTTTCAGTCTCCTTAACAGACAGGTCTTAGGAATGTCAAATAAAGCTGGTGCTTTCCTAATGCTCAGTCTATCATCTATAGCTTTAACAGCTTTTGAAACTGTTTCTGCCGTCCATTTGGACCCATTCGTCTTTCGCTTGTACGTACGTACCATCTGCAAATTAAAAAAATAATAACATGACTTTATAGAAGTTACGGATAAGTACTATCAAAACGTAGGTAGGCCTACAACCATTATAAAGTATTGTTGTAATCACAAAGAAAATACTCCTATCCAAAAGACACAGAGTACCACCGGTCCTCTGTGCACCTAATAATTTGGTCCTTTCTGCCCCGAAACGCCATTTTCTTTTACACAGCATGCCACAACCTTACAACCAAACGGTTTCTTTTGACTTTACATGAACACAGACGCTAATAGTTAACGCAAAATTTCCAAGAGCTCCATATTTCTTACACGCTTGTAGTAAAACACATTAGTATTGTAATTTTAATTAAAAATGATGTAGCGCTTACCTCTAAAATCACAATTTCTCACGACAGCACAGGTTTGCAAATGATTTCAGCAATGGCCGACAGCACACTGAACATAAACGTTTAAATGTTCGTATTTTGTGCATTTGTTTGTACGTGGCAGCACCTTCCGCGCTAATATTGCCGTGGACCGTTGTGCCCCAGTCTCCCCTATATATAGCAAAATAGCACATTTATATTTCATCTACAAGTTTCAGATGAAACGCACTGCGATTTTTCCTTCTTATCTATTGCTCACATTTGAAATTAAAGGGACTCCACACAAATCAGTTTTTACAAGTTCCCTAGATTTTCATTTTTCAAAGAAATCAATATGTTTGTAGTTTTGAGGACCAAAAGTAAGTTGTGTGTGTGTGTGTGTAAATTCGAAAGCATGCAGAGGGACATGGAGGAAAGACAAGCGCAACATAGACCGTTGTAGAAGAAATTTGGGGAGACCATCATCCAGCAAATAGTTGACAATGATGATGATGACTATAAACACACAAACACACATTATGTAAAACAAGTTAGTAAAATCATGCAATGCATTGATTATGATACGCTTTCCAACATACTAGAAATCATTACTCAAGTTATTACTCAAGTTATGAGGAAAATGGCTGTGGAATAAATCTCACTAATGTGCCCTGACCTTTGATCTCATTTCGATGATATTCAACAGAACTGGTTCGGTATACCTCCGAAATAACATGATAGAGTTTTGTTGCAATCGAAGCAATATTACGTAAGTTATGGTGCATAAGGGCTATGGAATAGACCCCGCTTCTGTGTCCTAACCTTTGACCCATTTAGGCCATTTTCAATAGGATTCATCCCCAGGCAAGCCCCTACAACATACTGACATTTCATCCAAATAGAAACATTTTTACGTAAGTTATGACGCATAATAGCGATGGAAGTGATTCCGCTCCCATGTCTTGACCTTTGACCCCCATTTCGCCAATTTTCAATAGGGTTTGTCCCTAGGTGATCCCCTGACACATACTAAAATTTAATCAAAATCGAACCTTTTTTACGTTAGTTATGACGCATAAGAGCAGTGTAATGGATCCCTCTCCTATGTCCTGACCTTTGACCCCATTTCGTTCACTTTCAATAGGGTTCCTTCCCAGGTGTTCCCCCTACCACATACTAAACTTTCATCGAAATCGAACGATTTTTACGCGAGTTATCGTGAGGACGAGCATACGCGCACAACGCGTGACGTAATGAGGCAGATGGGAATCGCAACCATCTGCTCGCAAGAGTGTGACGTCATAAAACTTTAATAGGATCCGCACATTTCTTTGTCTACTGACGTCATAAAATACAGGTCACACCATCTTTTTTCTGGACAATTAATGCGTTCACAAGGATGAAAATTTAAACATCGATTAAAATAGCTTCATTTTACAACTTGGAATACCTAGTATTTTCTAAAACATAACCATAATTATGCAATCCAACGTTTGTTTGTATACTGACGTCATCAAAATACAGGTCGCACCATCCTTTTCCTGGTTTCAACACCACCAAAGGAAAAGTTATTGATTTTTAATATAATTATGGTTATGTTTTAGAAAATATTAAGTATTCCAAGTTTTAATAAGAAGTTATTTTAATCGATGCTCAAATTTTCATCCTTGGGAACACATTAATTGTGAAGAAAATGTGTGCAAAAGTTTTTCCATTGGAAATATAGGAAGCAACATTACTTGACGTCCACCTTAATAATATATGATAAGGGCGATGGAATGGATCGCAATCCTATGTCCTGACCTTTGACCCCATTTTGTCCATTTTCAATAGGGTTCGTCCCCAGGTGATCCCCTACCACATACTGAAATTTCATCGAAATCGAACCATTTTTACGCACGTTATGACGCATAAAGGCAATGGAATGCATCCCGGTCGTATGTCCTGACCTTTAACCCCAATTCACCCATTTTGAATAGGGTTCGTCTCCAGGCGATCCCCTACCACATAGTAAAATTTCATTGAAGTCGAACCATATTTGCACAAGTTATGACGTATAAGTGCAATGGAATGGATCCGGCTCCTACGTCGTGACCTTTACCCTATTTTTCCCATTTCAACAGGGTTCGTCCCCAGGTGGTCCCCTACCACATGCTAAAATTTCATCGAAATCGACCCATTTTTACGCCAGCTATCGTGCGGACAGACGGACAAAGCTGGAGCATATACGCTTCTTCAACCTACGGTTGGAAAGCTTAAAAAAGGAACAATAATCAGAGTTAAGTGGCTAGGATCAAGTTAGTCATTCTTAATTTCAAGAAAAAAAAATAAGTTAGTAAAATCATGCAATGCATTGATTATGATACGCTTTCCAACATACCAGAAATTATTACTCAAGTTATGTGGATAATGGCTGTGGAATAAATCTCGCTCCTGTGTCCTGACCTTTGACCCCATTTCGATGATATCAGTTTTACGCAAGTTATGAGAATAATGGCTGTGGAATAAATCTTGCTTTTGTGCAATGACCTTTGACCCCATTTCGTTGATATTCAACAGAGCCGGTTCACTATACCTCCGGAACAACATGATAACGTTTTGTCGCAATCGAAGCATTTTTAGGTAAGTTATGGTGCACAAGGGCAATGGAATGGATCCTACTCCAGTGTCCTGACCTTTGACCCCATTTCGCCCATTTTCAATAGGGTTCGTCCTTAGTTGGTTACTTACCACGTACTACAATTTCATCGAAATCGAACCATTTTTACGCATGTTATGTCGCATAAGGGCAATAGAATTAATCCCGTTCTTATGCCCTACCTGGCCTTTGACCCCATTTCGCCTATTTTCAATAGGGTTCGTGCCCAGGTGGTTCCCTACCACATACTAAAATGGCATCAAAGTCGAACCATATTTACGCATGTTATGACACATAAAGGGAATGGAATGGATCGCGCTTTTATGTCCTGACCTTTGACCCCATTCCGCCCATTTTCAATAGGGTTCGTTCATAGTTGGTTCCCTACCACGTGCTAAATTTTCATCGAAATCGAACCATTTTTACGCAAGTTATGCCTCATAAGGGCAATGGAATAAATCCCGTTCTTATGTCCTGCCTGACCTTTGACCCCATTTCGCCCATTTTCAATAGGGCTCATGGCCAGGTGGTTCCCTAACACATACTAAAATTTCATCGAAATCGAACCATTTTTACGCAAGTTAGAATGAATAAAGGCAGTGGAATGGATCCAGCTCTTATGTCCTGACCTTTGACCCTATTTGACCCATTTTCAATAGGGATCGTTCCCTGATGGTTCCCTACTACATACTAAAATTTCATCGAAATCGAACCATGTTTACGCAAGTTATGGCGCATAAGAGCAATGGAATTAATCCCGCTCCTATGCCCTGACCTTTGACCCTGTTTCGCCCATTTTCAATAGGGTTCGTCCCTACGTGGTCCCCTACCGCATACTAAAATTTCGTCGAAATCGAACAATTTTCACGTGAGTTATCGTGCGAACGGACGGACAAAGCTGGAGCATATACCCTTCTTCAGTTCAACATAATTTTATTAACAAGGTTGGGTTCAGGAGGCGAACATGGGCGCCCTGATACATACATTGTACGGTAAAATATACAAACTCTAAAATTCTATGTACATTATATACAGCACGATGTATTGATTCACAAAGGAGCCTCGTGGTAAGAGGTGCGGGCATTTTGCACAAGAACAATAAGAGAGATTGTCGAAACATTTCGTCTCGAAGCATAAGTATATTATAGTGCTGACAAATAACAGAAGGAGAATATTATAATGAAGCACTGTGCAAAAGGAGAACTGTAGATAACAAAGTAGACAATGTGAAACCTAAGGCAAACGGAATTACGATGTCTTAGTACTGGTAGAAAAAATTATAATCAAAGAGAAAACAAGTAAGACTATATACATTTGTACAGTATTATGCATATTATAATCACATTTGTTAGAAGACATAAGCTTTATGTTGAAGTTTGATTCCGAAAACCAATGGTGAGCATGCACGTTGAACTGAAGTTCAACAGAGCTAGGAGCAACGAGGTTATAAATTACCGACAGTCAGTTGCAACGTCGCTGGCATGCCGGAGACCAGGTGGAACGGAAATGTTGTTCTCTCTGTTGTTCAACGGCCACAAGGTTCTCTAGACGAAGTCTTGAGAGGAGACGCTCCCGAAAGTGGCACAGTAGTTCCACAGAAGCTTGGTGGATGGTATAAGGAGATGAGTTATCTCGGCAGCGCTGATGAAATACGTAGATGACGTGTTTCACCAGGTTGAAAATATATGAGCAGATGGGTGGAAGCTTGACTGGCGGAGAGACCTGCAGGAGGAGTGTCTTATATGCATCGAAAGAAAGATCAGTTGTGGCTGAACGTTGAGCAATGGAAAATGCGAGATGGAGTAGTGGAAGGAGGATGACACAATGTAGATAAACGTGAGAGACATCAGCTTCTTGAGCACAGAAGGGGCAAAGAGGTGAGTCAAGAATGGTCATGCGGTGGAGGATGGATGGAACGGGAAGACGGCAGTGGAGAAAAAGCCAGTGAGTGTTTATTTCAAGAGGAGCTTGAAGAGGAAAAGGGGTGGCAGACCAGACAGCGGTGAGAGAGAATTGGGAGACATCAGGGATGTGAAGGGGAGAAGGAGAGTGGGATTTTAAAAGTAACCGATAGAGAACTGAGGTTTAAAGAGAGGAGAGTGGAAATGTAGATCTGCTGACTGAAATAAAGAAAGGAAGGGGAAGGGAGGCGGAAGGAGCCAAGGTTAGGCCGGTGGGGGTTGCGAGATGAGGGAACTTAGCAATGATGGTAGAGAATAAGGAATCATAGACAGAGTGAGAGGAGGGTGAAAGAAGAACAGTGGGGGGGGGGAGGCGGGCGTAGGACAGATCTGAGGTTACAAGGTCTTTGACGGTTACAACTCCGACTCGGAGCCAAGAAGGATGGACGAAGCATGAAAGATGAGGGGGGTGAAGAAGAGAGGAGAAGAACAGGGGTTCGGCAAGGAGTTCAGTAATGGAATCAGGTGGGGATCGAGTGAGCGGGAGAGAGCGGAGAAAGGTAAGAGTCTTCCGTAAGGCAGGAGGAAGGCGAGAGTGAGTGGTAGTTCGGAGGTCCATTAGAATGAAGGAAGTGAAAGTGAAATTAGTGTTGTTCGAAGAGGTGATGGCATTCTTTGCGGTAACGGCGTCGGCAACAGGTGAAGTATGAAGACGGAGGAACGAAGTAATCCGGAGAGCTTGATAGTACAGTCGTGTATCAATTAGGCCAATGCCACTTTGGTCAGGAGAAAGGCTGAGCTTGGGAGCACTGAGCCAGTGGTGCCCGGTCCAGATAACTGAGGTGAAGCAGCGAGTGATATCATTTAGACGAAGAAGTGGGGATTTAGTAGCAAGCCAGGAATGTGTGCACATGGAGAGAAGATAGGTTTGCGCAAGACGTGCACGTTGAAAATATGAAGTACAGAACTGCGCTTTTCGCCAAAACGCAGTTGACTGATGAAGACGTGGCTGGATGGTATTCCACGTTGTGCTGGAGGCTTCACCTGTGACGCCAAGATGTACGCCAAGGAAACGTTGAGAGGCTGAAGACCAGTCCCCATGGGGAATCCAAGCGGTCAACCCATGAGCCGCACCACAGGCCAGTGCTTTTGGTTGTATTAATCGCAGCTCCGGAGCAGGAGGCGTAATCGGCGAAAAGACTTTGGAGCAAAGAGAACTGTGAATCCAGGCGTGTACAGAAGGTAACGTCGTCTGCATACGCCACGGAAGTGGTGACATGGTATCTCGTGCGGGCGATGAGTGGCGGAAGGGTGGCTTGAAAGGAGCGTTGATCGGAGCGGGGAAAAGGTTCTAAAGCTATGGCGAAAAGTTGACCGGAGAGTGGGCAGCCTTGCCTCACTCCACGGCGGAAGAGGATTGGTGCTGTAAGAAAGGTGGGCAACTTGACCTGGAAACTGGCGTTCTGGTAGAGGGAGGTCAGGAGAGAAATAAACGGAGGCGGAAATCCAAATCGGAGAAGTGTGGCATAGAGATAAGTGTGGGAGATGTTATCAAAGGCGGACTGTTGGTCTAAAGAGAGGAGGGCGAGGGGTTCAGAGCGGGAGCGCGCAAGATGAATTAGATCAGTCAGGAGATGGATGTTGTGAGATAGGGAACGGCCGGGAACTGTGTAAGTCTGGTTAGGGGAGAGGATGTGACTGAGGATGGGATTTATTCGCTGTGAAAGAAGCTTGGTATAAAGTTTGTAGTCGAGATTCAGTAGGGAAATTGGGCGCCAGTTCACCAAGTCAAGGAGATCACCTTTCTTGGGGAAAAGGACAACGTATGCAGTTGTGAATCCCCTCGGGAGAGGAGAGTAAATAAAGGCAGCGGAGAAAGCGGATAGGAGAAACGGAAGAAGAAGATGCAGAAAAGTTTTATAAAAGCTAAAGGTTAGGCCGTCCGGACCCGGAGCGGCACCAGAATTCAGAGAAAAGAATGTAGTGTTTTGTTCAGAGGGCGTGGGGGAAAGGAGAAGAGAAGAAGCGAGATGAGGGGGGACCTGACGTAGATTAGAAAGGAGAGAATCCATTACTGCAGAGGATTGTTGGGGAGGTTCACAGAACTTCATGGAAAAGTACTGACGGACATGGTAACAAAGCGCAATCGGCTCATCTGATACCTCTCCAGAAGAAAGGCGTAGATGATGAAGTATGGTCGAAGCTCGTCGGGTGTTTTCCACCGACGTCAGGAACTCATAGTTGTGAGCATCCGGCGTCAGGTGTTGCAAACGAAATCGGCGGAGAGTTTGTTGCGCCAGAGGAGTGAGAAGAGATCGAAGCTCTTCTTGAAAGGAGGAGAAGAGAGGATCACTGAGACTGAGCATGGATAGCATTGAACGAACATAGTCTAGGCGCATGTTCTGGAGTGTCTTTAATTGGAATGAGTAGTTTCGGACATGCAGAATGAGTTGTTGCTTGATCTCCATCCAAGAATTTAATCCGCAGAGTGCAGATTGAACCTGCGGTCGTCTGTCAATCAGGAATGACCGGACCGAAGAGCAGAATGCCGGGTCGGAGAGAAGTGCATCATTAAATGTCCACGGGCGTATTATCCTGGGTTTGAATGGTGCAGTATGGACTATGATGGCAATGGCGCAGTGGTCAGATGAGGCCGTGGGATGCACACTCGATTCTGTCACGGCAGGAAGTAGAGTACTGGAGGCATAAAACCTGTCAAGGCTTGCTAAGAAAGGATTTTGCGCATGAGAGGAGCGCCAAGTGTAATTAGTCTACCATGGATGAATATGCCGATATACATCATGAAGAGCGTTGTTGGTGACAACTGTCTGGAGCAGGTTCGCCAGGGCATGGCGGCTTTCTCTATTGGTAGAAGACCTATCCAGTAGAGGATCCAGGGTACAGTTATAATCCCCACCAACGAGAAAATGGTCTGACGGTGGGATACCGTCCAGTGCTCTGCAAAGACGTATGAAGAGAATCGATAAATGAGTTATAGTGCTTGGAATATAGATATTGAATAAATGGTATCTGGAAGACGCGATGGTAAAGGATGCATGCTGTAAGAGATCTCGACAAATATTTCGCGCAGAGAGGGATGTGATAATGGAATTGAGAGTATGACTAATGCCGATGGCAAAGCCGCTATGAGATGTTAGTCCATAGGCGTGATGAAACACAAAGTTCCACTGGCGCCATCGAGAATAGACGGTAGTTGGTTTGCAATTTGTCTCTTGAAGGAGGAGAATATCAGCCCCCAACGGGTTGAGGTCTTCATATGCCAGAGAGTTGCTGAGGGGGGAAGCGAATCCCCTGCAATTAAGTGACACGATCTTGAATTGTGGGGTTCCTTTCCTCTAGCTGAAGATCTTTCAGAGCTGGAGGAAAAGACTTGAGACGATTATAGAAGATTTGTGCCCACGGATGGGTGGGAACATTCTAACGGCAGAAATGCGACTCATTGAAGATCTGCTCCGGCACAAGTTGGCGAAGCGATGGATTCTTGACTGCTAAGGCACGCGCTATTGCGTAGCTTGTCGGATTCGTTAAGTATGTATGGAGATCAATGTATGAGAGTGGTACGGGAGGTATATTGGCTGTCTGGAGAAATGCAGCGAACTCTTCGACCGTGGGAAAGGAGACTTCGGCTGGCGAGGTGTGTCGAGGAGAACTGCTGGAGAGGGAGGTTGAACGAGGTGAAGTAGAGTTTTGCTTCTTCGCCACTCGCCTGCTGCGGCCAGAGCCGCGGCGCTTCAGTGGAGGCTCGGTCGTCTCATCCTCATACTGCGTCTCTGGACCAACGGCTGTTCCGGAGGTTCCAGTGGCAATAGCTGGTTGCGAACCCTCTGAAAGGGACTCAGTGGTGGAGCGACGACGTTGCGGGAGTGAGGAGGCAATTGTAGGAAAGTCCTCTAGTGAAAAAGAGGTAGCGGCTGTGGGAGCGTTGCGTTGACCAACGTCTGTAAGCGAACTTTTTTCCTCATATCTTGGCTCCGAGGCCTGCTGTGCTGAAGTAGATGGTGTGGTACCCTTCGAGGTAGGAACAGTACCTGTAGGAGCGCCAGTCGGAGTCGGTGGAACTTGATGTGGGCAGTGCACGCGAAGATGGTTTTCGCCATGGCAAAGCTTGCAGTGCAAGGAGGTAATGACCGTGATTCTCCGACGTTGCTGGCCACACCGTACGGTTAGAATCTTCGGGCACGCAAGCAGATTATCGTCCGTCGGAAATATGACACGGGCACTTCGACAAAACCCTGCAATGGATTTGTCATCGGGATCTCTGGGCGCAGCCGAAAGAGTCGTTATTGGTCCAACCACTCGGCCAAATTTGCTGAGTAAAGTGCGTAGAGCGACATCTGAGACTTCAGGCGGGACTGGGTGGAAAGTGACCTGGATAGGTCGCTGCGCCACAGGTTCAGCCAGAAGATGCACATCTTTAATGGATAAACTATCATTCATCACAAGGTCTGCATGTTCTTTACGGGCAAAATACACTAATACGGCCCGTGGCTTTCGAGCCATATGAGTGATATAAGCTCCTGTAGGAAGTATCTTCTTTAGAGCAATACTATATTCCTTGAGTTTCGTGTCTGGTAATGCATCAAAACAGACACCGAAATCCATTGTGGAGAAAAATTGTTTCCCGGCTGGGGAATCCTCTGGGATATCGATGGTGGCAGAACTACCCTCTACACTGACGTAAGAGTCAGGAAAAACTGGAGCAATAAACTTGGAAGGAACTCTCGCTCCGGAGGTCACTTTGGAGTAAGTGAGAGAAGTAGAGCTGGCAGAGGAAGGATGCGGCACAGTGCTGACTGCTGGTAGCGGCTTTCTAAACTGAGTTGAGCCAGTTGAACGCAACGCAACCGTGCAATCGGTCACATCCATAGCTTCGGCAAATGAAATAGGGACGTGCGTCAAGGTGACGTCACTCTCCTGGGCAGGGATATCAGCTTGAGCCTTTGCAGAGGAGTCGCTTGCTACATCTTGTATGCGTATGACGCCTCTGACGTACATAAATGCTGATTGGTCTCCTGAGAGTGAGGAGGAGGAGGAGGTTGAATGAGCATCACTGATGTGGGCGTGGACATCACCCTTCTCAGTGCCCGCCATTGTAAATGGCGAGGATTAACTTAATGATCGGTCAGCTTGATCGAAAATAATAAAACGCTGAATGCAAACAAAATATGCAACTCACCGACTTGGGAGCTGAGCTAGAAGAAAGTACAGATCTTCTTCTTGAAGGGGAACACAAAAATAGGAACAAACACTCACTATACACTTCCAAAACTGGGCACAAACACAGAGCTCGAAACGAACGTGACTATATCGGTTATACGCTTCTTCAACCTACGGTTGGAAAGCGTAGAAAAGAACAAAAGTCACACGTTTAATTACAAGTCAGCGTGGTAATGCAGACAGGGACTGTTTGATCAGTAGATCCACGAGGTGTGACGTCACTGAAAATGACGTCATGACTTGATAGGCCTTCAAGATCTCGGAGGTAACGACACAGCGCGTGACGTAATGAGCCAGATGGCGTGACCGCGCGCCAACATTCTCAAACACGAGATTGTGAGGTCATAAGATTTCTAAGCATTGGAAACATTAATGGAACGACGCCATGACACTAAAAACGTTATAATTCGGGGTGGTTATTTAACCCACTAAACGAATTCTCCTAAAGTCGAGATCAAGCTAAATCGATTTCTAGTACCAGGAAACGGTAGGTTAACGACTTTCATCAAAATTCTTAGAGCAGTTTTCAAAATAAAATGTACATACATACACACAATAATTGCTACTTTAAGGTGGACGTCAAGTAATTTTGCTTCCTATACTTCCAATGGAAAAACTTTGGAACACATTTTCTTCACAATTAATGCGTTCCCAAGAATGAAAATTTGAACATCGATTAAAATAGCTTGATTTCATAACTTGGAATACTTAATATTTTCTAAACCATAACCGTAATAATATTTTCTAAACCATAACCATAATTATGCAATCCAACATTTATTTGTCCACTGACGTCATCAAAGTATAGGTCGCGCCATCTTTTTTTGGTTTCAACACCATCAAAGGAAACATTATTGTTTATTAATATAATTATGCTTATGTTTTAGAAAATGTTAAGTATTCCAAGTTATAGTATGAAGTTATTTTAACCGATGTTCAAATTTCCATCCTTGGGAATACACTAATTGTGAAGGAAATGTGTACAAAAGGTTTTCCATTTGAAATATAGGAAGCAAAATTACTTGACGTCCACCATAATAATGTGGGATAAGGGCGATGGAATGGATCCCGATCCTATGTCCTGACCTTTTACTCGATTTGTCCCGTTTTCAATAGGGTTCCTTTCCAGGTGGTCTCCTACCACATACTAAAATTTCATCGAAATAGAACCATTTTTACGCACCTTATGACGCATAAGGGCAATGGAATGCATTCCGCTCCTATGTCGTGACCTTTGACTCCACTTCACCTATTTTCAATAAGGTTCGTCCCCAGGTGGTCCCTTACCACATACTAAAATTTCATTGAAATCGAACTATATTTACGCAAGCTATGACGCATAAGGGCAATTGAATGGATCCCGCTCTTATGGCGTGACCTTTGACCCCACTTCACCCATTTTCAATAGGATTTGTCCCCTGGTGGTCCACTACCACATACTAAAATTTCATCGAAATCGAACCATTTTTACGTGAGTTATCGTGCCGACAGACGGACGGACAGATGGACGGAAAAAGCTGGAGCATATACGCTTCTTCAACCTACGGTTGGAAAGCGTAAAAAGACGCTTTTACCCCAAAATGTTTTTTTTTCCATTCATAAAATTAATTAATAAAAAAAAGCATAATTTTTTTCGCACTGCGATTCTAAGACCCCCTAAAATGTGGGGCCCTAGGCCCGGGCTTTGCAGGCCTTGGCGTAAATCAGGCCCTGTTTATAACTAACGTCGGGTGTCGGATGTCATCTAGAATTTTGTTTCTCGGATATCATCTAGAATTTGTTGCCTTATCTTACCAGCAATGATTTCCAAGAACTCATCCTGAATTTCCATGGCCCGCAGTGGTCTAAGGCGTTGGCCTCTGATCATTCGTCGGAAGGGGTCCGGGTTCGAATCCCGGTGAGGCATGGATGTTGTGTTTGTCTTACGGCACTGGCTCTCTCCCTTCCCTGGAACCAGTGACTCTAAATTAGGGACGGGCGACTGCTTATAGCCCATTGAGTTGCTCACGGTGGTCGTTAAACCTCAAAAAAAAAAAAAAAAAAAAATTTCCATGGCCGTCCCGGTGGCGCAGTGGTCTAAGCGATGGCTTCTTTCTGACCATTCGTCCGAAATGGGTCCGAGTTCGAATCACGGTGAGGCACGAATGTTGTGTTTGTCTTACGTTACTGGCTATCTCACTTCCCTGGAACCAGTGGCCCTATGTTAAGGAGGGGCGACTTCTTATAGCAGCCGATTGAGTTGCTCACGGTGATCGTTAAACCCTCAATCAAAAAAAAAAAATCATGAAAGAAGTAATCAACTAGGCCTCTTTTGTGGCTTTCCAAATGTTCCTTAAGGGGAGGATGGTAGTGAGAAACAAGTTCGATGGTGTACAAACATTTTCTGCTTCGTAGACCTAGTAGAAATCTTCCTTCGTTCGACCCACGTAATGCACTTCCTTGCTGTGATAAGTACAAGAGGACATCAACAACAGCATACATGACAGTACCCATCTTCACCTGCGGTGGCAGCCAGTAGGTGATAGCCAAGAATTTTAGAGCAATGAGGGAGGCACCCGTGACGTCACTGATAGAACAATCGTCTTCGAGATGCCCCGTCCACAGAGCGGAGTATGAGAACTACAGCATGATAAACTGAGCAGCCTTTATTTTACTGTACGAATAAGCTCAGCGATCTTATTCGTATTGTTGTGAAGGCTGTATATTTTACCAAAGTTTACCACTACTGCGCTCGAGCCACTACTCGCTTTTGATTCAAAATAATTTATACATTATGGAATTTGAGATGTAATTTAAAAAACACGTAAGGGGTTTATGAGCGTCTGCGTCCCGTCTCTCCATGTCGCCCGACTCGGGCCCCCCTATCACCAACGCCCGAGGCACGTGCTCCCGCTGTTCCCCCTTAGCTCCGCCTCGGCGTTGTGTCTTTGTTTCCCAATGTCCCTATTTCTTTTGTGCATAATATCATTGAAGGTAAACTTTCCCAATTGCGGTCTGTACCCCTTGAGGAAATTCAAGATGTTTTGATGGCATTACGCCTCATTCAAAAACGCTCTTTTTTCAGGTTTAATGGTATTTTATATCGCCAACTTGAGGCAGCCCCTATGGGGTCTCCCCTCTCATCTCTGTTGGCTGAACTTCTTCTCCAAGATGTGGTGAACTGCATTTTGGATTCCTGTCAGGTTAAACTTTTATATCTTCGTTATGTTGACGATGCCTTGGTCTTTTGGAATTCGCCACTCGAAAACTTGTATTCTTTTGCAACGTTGTTGTCGTTTGTTTACCCTTCAATGTCATTTACTGTGGAGGTTGAATGCGACAATTCACTTTCATTTTTAGATTTCCGGCTTCGTAGGAACCCCACCTCTCAGCATCTGAGTTATTCGGTTCACAGAAATCCTTCTCCTATACCCAGCATGATTCCACGTGCTTCTGCCCATCCGACTTGGTATAAGGTTTCACTCTTATTCGTCGAGCATTTACAGAATAAGGTTTCACTTTCTCATTCGTCGAGCATTAACCCAGTCCTCTTTTGTAGCCTTCCGTGACGAAGAACTTCAAAAAGTATATACCATTGCTTATGAACACGGATTTCCGTATTCAGAAGTTCACAGAATCTATCGTAAAATCCAGAACACGACACTTACTACCCTGACACGTGAACGAGATGTTAAATATGTTGGATCAATGACTTACGTCCCTCATGTGAATGTGACTTTATTGAACATCTGTCACAGGTACGGTGTCGGTTTTGGGCTAAAAACATAGAACATTTTTTTCCCTGATTAAAAACTGTCGGGACCGTGTTGAGCTGTCGGACAAATGTGGCATTTATTCTATCACAATGAAATCAGTCGATCCTCAAGTCAATATACGGTATATCGGCTCAACCAAAATGCACTGTACTGACAAAAGTCACAGGACACCCCTTTTAAAAGCAAATGAACAGATTCGCTGCGTTGTTAAGATGCGCGGTACAGCTGCAAACGGTGTAAAAACAAGCCTGCAGCTGCCCGCGATCATATCGCACTGTGAGGTTGAGCGAAAATGTCGCGGCGGGAGAGAACTGACTTTGAGAAAGGAAAGATTGTTGGGTGTTGTATTAGTGGGTTGTCCATAAGACAAACCGAGAGGCGTTTAAACATACCCACGTCAACTGTTTTGGACGTACTGAATAAGTGGAAGACACATGGCGTGCCTGAAGCAGCAAAACGTACTGGCAAACCAAAGAAAATCAGTGATAGAAGACAACGAAGCTTCAGTAGAGTCGTTACAGCTAATCGACGGAGTACTGCCCAAGACCTCAGGGTACAGGTGAATAAAAATGCTGGAACTTCGGTATGTACACGTACCATTCGCAGAGAACTTCGTTCCATGGGTTACCGTGGTCGTGCGCCTACTCACAAGCCTTTCATCTCCACTCGGAATGCTACTCGCCGTTTAGAAGGGTGTAAATAACATTTACGGTGGACCGTAGATCAATGGAAACGGGTCCTATTATAACGAAGTAAATTTCTCCGTCATTTCTGTCCACGCCAGGATTCGAACCCGGATCCCCTCATTCCGGAATAAGTCACTCTACCAATTGAGCTACGCGGACGTTTATTCTGATTCCTATCTGCCTTTATGTCGTGGGCGTCCTTCTGGCAGGTACGTCACATCTCTTGGTACGTTACACTATGGACTGAGTAAGGGGAACGCTATTTACCACAGTGGAGCTGGCTGTGTACTCATGTGGTAGTGTTTTTCGTGTTATGGTTTTGGCCCATTGGTTATCGTGGACAACCCGGTTAACCAGCACGTCTACCTCGACATTCTGAACAATTATGCCCTACCAACTCTGTAGCAATACTATGGAACCGAACCTTTTTAGTACCAGCAGGATAATGCACTGAGCCGTAAAGCAAGGGCTGTTACGGCGAGGTTTGGCGATAATTCACTATCGTGCGTGGACTGGCCAGCACAGAGCCTTGATCATAATCCCATAGAGTACTTATGGGATGAATTAGAGCGCTGCATAAAAAGTTTGGAACCAAGGCCTACTACTAAGCAAGAGTTAGCGGGCAACATTATGTATTGAATAGAAGCGCATACCTATCGCTGTGTTCCAAAACCTTGTCGAAAGCCTGGCTCGAAGGGTCAATGCATGCATTAAGGCCAAAAGTGGACCGACGCCGTACTAATGTATGTCAAGAAATGCTATGTTGTGTTTCTCTTCTAGATCTCCGGTGACTTTTGTTAATATAATGTATATGTCGGCTCAGCCCTACGGAGACTACAAACAAGAATAAAGGAACATCAATGTAGTGTGATAAATGGCTGGTCATCTATTGCTCTACCCAGGCTTACTTCAGGTGGTATACATTATCTATCTTGGACAGATGTCTCCAATCTATCCACCACTACAACGAGGGAAACAGTACTATTTACGGATAGTCTCTATATTTTACATCGGCTGGACACTTGTTGCAATGATGAAGTACCCAACTTTATTTCCCGGGCCTGAAAAACCTTTCCTCGATTCCGGTACCTACTTCTAGCATTGCAGATTTTGACTAGCACTAATTGAACTCTACAGGCCTCTATTTCTGTCGTATTACGTTACACTAAGTGAACTTTTTTGTATTTATTTCCTTTCATTGAGAACGTTTGGTTACGACACACATGTATAAATGTGTTTCTGGTACTCCAACTTGGTCTTTCATCTGATGATGTGCTCGCCGCAAGCACGAAAGTACTCATGAGATTTTAACTATGTATATATATTTTAACTTGTGTGTGTTTTTAGTTATTGAAGTTTTGCTGGTAACTGAAATCATTCACCAAGATTGAACATCGTGCATTAACAGCAAGTTTCTTCCCCTAAGTAGAAATCGTTGTTCTGCTACAGAGTACGGGAAACTTTGGATATACTTCGGAAATTCAAAACCTCGGTGATGTCACGTTATTGAATAATTTTGTGATTAGACTAAAATTTAATACAACGTGCTGATTGTTGAACTCATATACACTTGCTGTCTTAAAGCACGGTGAAACCACAATAGGCTCCCTAAAACACTCAATAAAATCACATTTATTAAAAATTCTAAAAGCCCATTTACGTTAACACCGACGAGCGCTTTCGAGGTCTCAAGACATCATTATCAAGTCACTGAATATTCAGTGACTTGATAATGAATATTCAGTGACTTGATAATGAATATTCAGTGACTTGATAATGAATATTCAGTGACTTGATAAATTGGTCACTGAATATTCAGTGACTTGATAATGACGTCTTGAGACCTCGAAAGCGCTCGTCGGTGTTAACGTAAATGGGCTTTTAGAATTTTTAATAAATGTGATTTTATTGAGTGTTTTAGGGAGCCTATTGTGGTTTTATCGTGCTTTAATTTTGTGATTGTTTTTTGGATACTTTTAACATCGTGCTATTTCTTCGATATATTTTTGACGTCTTCATGCCGTCCGCTGGCAAAGAATGCTTTAAACTGCCGGAAATGATTGTTCTATCAGTGATTAGAATATTTCATGATTTTTGGAATTTCGAAATGTTCTGACCGAGCTGCATCTGCCCTTCAATTCTCTTCTTGATTATGTTCTTATTCTTTACATTTTTCTCATCGTGTTCCCCGTTTCTGATATATATCTTTGGCAATAGTAAAAATGAGTGACTTCTCATTTTTTAAACAGTTTTTTCGAATGAAATGCATGTTTTGTATTTATAACAGTCGCTTCTTCAAAACCAGTCAGTGCAGAAATTTTGCTCTCTTCCTCTTTTTTAAAGCGAAATTAAATTTCAAAATCTGTACTTAATCTGCCCTTGGTGAATCTGAGCTATTTCTCTGACACGTAAAATTATTTTCAGAGCAGAGTGAACAAGGTAGTACGGATTTGCGATATTTAGTTTTGTAACGTATACTCTATATTCACTTTCCTTTTGATTTTACTATCTCTGGTTATTTTATTTTACTATGTAAATTATCTTCCTACTGAACGAAATATTATTTCACCCGCTGAATGAGATCTGGCAGTGAGTGTAAGTCATGACGTGGTGGTAGCTAGTATATAGGCGCGTTCATCGAGACTTAGGGGAGCTTTTGTGTTGTTATGAGGAGAGCTTGTGTGTTGTTATGAGGAGAGCTTGCGGTCGTTAAGCGAGAGCGTGTATAATACGAGGAGTGATTATTTATTATTGTTCTACAAGTGTTGTGTGTGCCTTAGTTGACCAAGAGTCTTAGAAATAAAGAAGTTTTCAGTAAGTTCAGTCTTTCTCAATTCATAGTTTTTGTCAGACCTCTGTCTGGCTGTTAGGTTTATAACATTTATTTGATTCCTATAAATAACCAGCGTTGAGACTTTGTTTACGTTCATAATTAACTAGTAACAACACTCTTTTGAATTCACTATTTTGAAGCTTAGTACAAGTATATCATTAGCTAGCTGGTAGGAAGAGATTCATTCATAATAATTAGCTTAGCGGAAAGTAAATAAAGCTAATACATTATAGTTTCGCTTCAAACGTGTGGGCAAGCTTGTTTTCATTTGTTTAAAGCGAAATTATGTTCAAAACATTACTTCGTCATCACTGTGCAGGCAAAACGACTTTACGGAGAACGAAAGATGGCGACGAAAAGTTGAAGTTAAAATTTAGAACTTTGGCTGTTGCTTTCTCTTTGCAAACAAAAGAAAAACTGTGAGCTCCTTTTGTCTGTTGATATAAGAAGTTACTAAGCAATGAGAGAAGCCAAATCATACAAAAACGTACAGGGAGAATTTCGTAAAATTTAAAGACATTTAGTAAAAAAAAATTGTACATAAATATCCATTTAGAAAAAAAAAAAACGCAATGTGAGTCTTCATGTTGTTGTTCATTCCTCACTGTCAGTGGCATGAATTTCTGAATTTATCAGTCACATTGAGTGACAATCAGAAAAGATTCCTCTTTAAAAATATCTGCGAAAACCATCAAAACAGAACATTTCTGTAAAAATAGTCTTGGAAGACTAAGAACTAATACGACTTTCTCATCAGGCTGATCGTAAGGCCGGTATAAACTCTACAGACCCGTTATATACAAGATGAAGCTGATTTTTAACGATTGCAGCCTCAACCTGTGTGTGTCTAAATGGAACTATACCTTTTCGCTGGATGGACACCTGACGCAGTACAATTTGTCATGCTACATATTTCATATAATTATTTGTGTCAAAGCTGGATCGTACTTCTGCGGAGCCCGGATAAAAATTTCGTTGCCGGCTTTAGAAAATAAATCTCATATTTGAATAAAGTTGTTACGCGAAAAATACCGTCCGTAAAGAACACATACGAAAATTACCGTAAAGAAAAAAATAATAATTCAAAGAAGTATTTGCTTTAAGCTTAAGAAAAAGACCATAATATGAATTGCATATTCAGCGAGAGAGAGAGAGAGAGTAAAAAATGTTAAAATCTACGAATTTCTTTCCGGGAACAGAAGGTTGAGGTCAGACATGGAAACGGGTCATGGGTCAACAATTTCTAGAGGATCAAATGTGTCAGGTTCCTGGCCCGATTTCGACCCGGTTTTATTTCCGTTTTTTTCCTGAAAAGCAAAAAAAAAAAATTTTTTTTTCAAGAAAAATGAGTGTTGTGGAATTTTATGTTTGACACTGGTGCCAGCAGACTGAAAAATAATTTGTCTTGCAATATGAAAGAAGATTGTCTTCAGAAGGAAAAGTGTCCTTTCCTTCTGAGGGGACAATGATGAAAATAACATCCACATTTTGGAAACTTTCAAGTCATCATAAACTTGCGAATATTGGTGTTGCTGAAGTGTTGCTTGTGAAAGTTGGTGTTGCTGTTGATTTGTTACCACGAAAACAGCAAAACCTGAAATTAAACATAAAACAAGTTCTTTAATTTAAAAGGCCGCTGGCAGGTCCTGGAGGTAAGGGAGGACTACAGGCTCCAAAACGTCGGAGATGTAGCGGTGGCTGTTGAGTGTACCGGCGATGCGTACCAGAGGGGTGCGGGTGTCATATCAATTGCGCCCCAAACCATAACGCCAGGCGACGGACCGGTATGGCGATGCATAATGCAGGCGTCATACAGTCTCTCGCCGCGGTGCCGCCACACGCGGATCCGAACATCGTGGTGTTGCACGCAGAAGCGGGATTCGTCGAAGAAGGCAATGTCGTGCCATTCCGTAGTCCAAGTGCGGCGTTCAACGGCCCCCTGCCGCCGCACTCGCAGGTGGTGTAACGTCAATGTTAATCGGAGTAATGGACGCCGTGCGACAAGTCCCTGCTCCTGCAGATGACGTCGAACGGTACGTGCTGGCACAGGTTGTTGCGCGACACACCCTAATTCCTGCACTAACGTTCGTGATGTGGCGGTGCGAGCCGTCAATGACCGCCGCACAACATGTCGGTCCTCTTGTTAGGTGGTGTGCCGTAGCTGCGGCAGTCGCTCACGTCGGTCCGTGCGTCCTTCCTGCACCCACCGAATCCATACTCGCCTCACTGTGGCTGGATATCGTCCCACACGGGCCCCGATGTCTCGGTACGATAAACCGCTCTCGCGATAAGCCACTATTCGTCCTCTGTCGAACTCCGAAACGTGCTGGAATGACTGCCGTATTCTGCGACGAGGCATCAGGAAGCTTCCCACGCACAGGTCCGGCAGCACAACACACTTCCATTACTTACACCCCGCCTTCTGTGCATCCTTCTTATAGTGCTTCTCGGTGGCGTGCCGGGCGCACATGATTTCCATATGCCCTGCAATGCTAATCGCTTGCATGTCCTCTCGCGGGCGACGCATGCTGCGAATTTCAGTCCAATCGGATGCTTCCTTCTTGATGTTGCATTTTGGGTGGCCAGCAGTGTATTTAACATATGGAAATTCGTTAATACGCCTTTTACATTTATACGTTTTTCAGGGCAATGCCCCCGAAAAACATATAACCGAGGTTTCACTGTAATAATAATAATAAGATTTTGTTTTTATTTTCTAAACTGCTGTGCGCCGGGAAGGTGCGATGTCCGGCAGTTTAGGAAATCTATGGTCCATCCGGCCCTCATTGGTGCCAGAAATGGAAGGCGCATTGTAGCAGTATCATTAACTAAATATTTCGCATGATCCACGAACCTAGACAACTCCCTACTGTCCGCAATCTCGGTTTTAAAAAAATCCCTGGCAACTGCGCTCTTTTTCACGCAGCATATTTTCACACAGAACTTGTATCCTGTATTTCATACTTCCCTGTTAAGAAATCCCAACCCATCAACACATTTACCTTTTTCATTTCCGAAGATATCAGAAATGAGAAAGGTCAATCATCGATTACCAAGGGATCGCATACCAGGTTTCAGCTTTTGATAAAGAAAAAAAGCCGTTGAAATTAAGAGAACAGTGCGCAGTACATACGCATATACACTGAGTGGCCACTTTATTATGACAACCTGACAGTTTTAAGCAACTGAGCTATGGCTGCATGCTGTTGCCGCCAGAGGGCGAGGCTAGTATAAAAAGGGAAATCTTAGTGCTTGCGACAGTAGTAGAAGTGATTTTTGGGTGACGAGATGGGTAAAAAAGTGCGATATGACGGAACGTAGGATGATTGTAGGATCTCGGAGCCATGGAGCGAGTATCACCGAAACCGCCGCTTTCGTGAAATGTTCCAGAGCAGCTGTTGTTACAGTGTTTAAAGACTGGACTGTCAGCCAAAAAACTAGGTCTCTACGAGCAACGTGTGGTCGTCATCGACTTGTGACTGCTCGGGCTGAACGGAGAGTGTCCAGACTGGTAACAGACAACAGAAGGGCAACAGTGCAGCAAATTACAGACCATCTTAATCAAGCATCCCCTGAAATGATCTCTGCACGCACTGTTCGCCGTACATTGCATCGGATGGGATATGGCAGCCGAAGGCCTGTTCGAACACCTTTGCTGTCTGCAGTTAACAAGAGAAAACGTCTCCAGTTCGCACAGGAGCACAAGCATTGGACAGTCGATAATTGGAAACAAATTATGTGGTCCGATGAATCACGTTTTCAGTTGCACCATGCCGATGGCAGAGTGAGAATTTGGCGGAAACAGCACGAAAGTGTGGAACCCAAATGCATTGCTACAACCCTTCAAGCTGGTGGAGGCAACGTTATGGTTTGGGGAATGTTTTCCTGGCATGCTTTGTGCCCTTTAATCCGTGTTGATCAACGTCTGACTAGCACATCATATCTAAACATCGTTGCGGACCAAGTGCATCCTGTCATGTGGATGGTTTATCCCAATGGTGATGGCTACTTTCAACAAGATAATGCGTCCTGCCATAGTGCTCGTATTGAACAGGATTGGTTTCAGGAACATGCCGGGGAGTTTACTTTGCTTAGGTGGCCCCCACAATCTCCAGATCTCAACACTATTGAAAATTTCTGGGATGAAGTTAAACGAGCCATCAGACAGCTGGATCCACAACCCTGCAATCTCACACTCCTGGAAAGTGCTATTCATCAAGCATGGTATCAGTTTCCACAAACCACTTATCAACATCTCGTGGAGTCCATGCCACGAAGAATCGACGCAGTATTAAAGGCAAAAGGTGGCCCAACGAAGTACCGAGGGGGTTGTCATAATAAAGTGGCCGCTCAGTGTACATCGTTATCTGGGATTTTTTTTATGTTGAGTCACTGCATTACGAATCATCTTCACATCCAGAGTTTGAAACGGGGCGGGATAGAGCTAGAAGGGACTGGATGCCATCCCGGTTGTTAACAGATATGGACAAAATCATCCCTGCAGTTCTAAAGATAGAAAAAAATGTCTCAGTAGTCCACTCTTTTTCTCCAGAAACAAAATAAAAATATAGTTTAAAATAGAAAATTATGAAGTGCAATTTATGTATCTTATTCTGTTACTTGTGAAAAAGCCTATTAAAAGAAATACTAGCACGAGATTTAAAGAAAATGGGAAAAGGAGAAAGAAATTGATTTTACTTCTAAAGAAAAAAAAACAGGAAATAAGAAAAGTAGAGAACGACAAATTTCTGAAATTAGAATTTTAGTCTAACATATCTTTTATATCGTAAAAGAAATGGTAACAAAGCAGTGAAAATCCTCCAAATACGGCGTCAGTAAATAAATCGCTCTTTCCACGTTCCAGAAACACATCGCAACCGAAAAATTGCTTTCGGCCGCCGCCGTGGAATCGAACCACAGATCTCTCGATATCTAGCCGAGCGTGTTACATTTACACCACGATGGCCAACAATCCACGGTGCTATGTGTATTTTTAAGTCAGCTTCTGACATCATAAATCCGTAAGATGGGCTCAGCTACTGAGACGTCTCAATCTGTTGGGCATTAACGGCACTGGCTATATATATTATAGCAGTTAAATCCAAAGGGCAAGATCCAAGGTGAAAATCCTCCAAATACGTGGGTTCAGTAAATAAATAAATACATCGTTTTTTCCACGTTCCAGAAACACACGGCGGCGGCTGTAAACAATTTTTTGGTTGCTATGTGTTTCTAGAACGTGGAAAGAGCGATGTATTTATTTATTTAATAAAGCAGTATTGTACACACATAAGTACTGGTGTTATGCACCCACATAAGTACTGGTGTAGTTATCTGTATTGTAGACAAGAGAAGCGTCACTCCCTCACTGTTATAAATTCGATCCACACAAAACTTATTCTAGTAGTTTAAAAAAAAGCAGAAACTAGAACTGCAGATAAGCTCAGGGACAAGGATTAAGATAAACGCAATTTTCATGCAGCAGCTGGTCAATACTTTGTATTTTGTTAGTATAAAAGATAAAACAATGGAATTTTCATTTAGCTTTTTATTGAAATTTTTATCTTGTAAAAATTTCCTGCATATTTTAAGCATCCTTCGAGACTTTCCAGGCACAAATTACACGGGTAAATATGGTGTATATTATTTTTAAAATGTTAGGAATAAAAAAACTGGCGTGTAGAGTGCTAAAGATGGCGTGGAGAGGGGCGTTACTCTGAGTGCTTCGTTTTTTATGCGACACACGTACTTTAAGTTCGATCCTCGACTAATACCAATATGCCAGCCCGGCTATTGTCTTGTGTTACTTCGACCTTTGTTTAAAGCAAAATTTGGTCGGCATTTATATTACTCCTTTTTATCTTTTTCAATACTTTCAGCGTTTATCCTCTTTAGTCGGCACATTTTGTTTCAGCACTGTCCCACTTATTTTGCTGCGTTCCGGGCCTAAAATCTGAGTTAATACATTTCGCCTTTATCAGAAATGCGTAAGTCATGGGTTAGCGCATACACTGTTAGCACAGAAAGCTTACTTGTTACATGTTTACAACAGCCAAGCGCTTGTTCGTGTGACCCGGACAGAAATTCTACGCCGTAAGCGTGTTTACCCTTTTATCCTCAATGGCTGTAGCTCGACTCATTTATTCCACTATGCAACATAAATAATACTTGGTCAAGGGTTAACAAACAAACAGACAAACAGAAAATTTCCGTGCACATTTACTGAAATAATATCGATTACATTCTGTGCGGTTTTTATAGGGGAAAAACAGTAAGAATAAGAAATCCCAAGAATTATCTCTGATGCTCAGAACATTACACGTTTGCAAAGTGGTAAAGTGTCTATCCGCGAGAAATTACTGGCCTACACTTTCCAAGTCCAGTCACAAGTTTATGACCTGCATCACCACATTTCTCCTTGTCTATTTTGTGACCAAACAAGACAGTTACAAATGGACCGATTGATGGACCACAAGCTCCGGCAAGCTCATAATCATAATACGCATGACAAATAAAATCGTCCAAATGTTTTACATGATTACATATCGCACAGTGAACATTTCGGAAAACACGCATCGTGTATTTACCCTGTGTGCTTTCAACGGGTCCTTTAACAACAGCCATGTATGCTTCACATTTCTTCCGTATGTCTTCATCGTACCAGTCGTCCGCACAGTTCCACACAATATCTTTCTTACAAGGCTCGAGGTGCTCGAAGTAGGTAGGAATCGTTATTTTCACAGAAACGAAGATCGCTTTTCCTGGGGAGTAATTATTCCAATACCCCCATTCTCTAGTATCTTCTTTGTACACCAAGTCTTGGGAAGCATCATCTTCGCAAAGTCCTAGAAAGGTGATGGATTCTCTTTTCGTTAAATTGACTTCCCACAAAACAGCATCGTCGTCGTCTGCATGACAAACAGCACAGAAATAGTTCCGGTAAGTGTTTCCACTGGTGGGACTGAACGCTGGAACTAACATCAAGGAATTACCAATCTTTAGGGGATCTCCCTCGCAGAGTTCTCTTGCATGGGATGATCCATTCCACTTTGAGTTGCACTTGGTTACAATCCAAACATTATAAGATTCGTAGCATCCAGTGTTTCTGTGAGGAGATCGGATGCACTCGCTTGTGTACGGCAAGTTGAGATTATGGTAAGGCGAATCAATACAGCAGGTACCCTTTTCGACGCATGTGCGGGTACATTCGCAGGTGTTATTTTTATCACTGTCAACACCCGTCCGATTCAGGCAGGAGTCTCGTGGTGGACAAGAAACTCCAAGCTGCTCCAGTTCATCGTAACTTAAAGATAATGCACACTTCGTCCAACAAAGGAACAACAGCACAACTGTTACTTTTCTCAGAGAATCCAGACACATCTTTTCGGGAAACAGTAAAATCTGTTAAACATAAGAAAAACAGAAAACTGAGATAATTGATGTCTGACATATCATTTATTTGATTACAAAATTATTCTTCAATTATGAAAGAAATAAAACCAAGAAGCTTTTATTTAGAAAACATTTATATCTCTATAAAACTGATAAAACAATTAATTGAGTCGTTGAATAGAATTTGATTTTGTTAGGCATGTGAATATGTAACAACAGGGAAGAACATCCATCGTCATCCTTTTTTAGCACGTCTTTTGAAAAAAAAAAAAGTTCGTGCTTATGTTATCGGTTTGTCCGTCTGTAGACCATCTCTGCAATTATTAGTCCGGTTTGAAAAATTCTTTTTGCATTGGGAAGCTTGAAATGTACGAATGATGATCCTTTAATTCGTTTTTTTTTATGTACAATTTTGCCGCCAGAGGGCGTAAATGCAGATGATGTATTCAAAATATATTTTATTACATATATTTGCTTCTAAGCATCCGATTGAAAAAAAAAATTATCTTTCGATTCCATTTATGTCGAAGAGTATTTTAGGTATAGTTGTTACTTTCTCAAGTTACGCATAGATTTCCCGCTAGGGGGCGTAAAAGTAAATTACGTTGTTTTTTTTTGTTTTTTTTTTTATTGGAGGTTTAACGGCCACCGTGAGCAACTCAAATGCAACTCAAATGGGCTATAAGCCGGTCCCTAATTTAGGGTCACTGGTTCCAGGGAAGGGATAGAGCCAGTGCCGTAAGACAAACACAACATCCATGCCTTACCGGGATTCGAACCCGGATCCCTTTCGGACGAATGATCAGAAACCATCGCTTAGATCACTGCGCCATAGGGCAGCAAGTTACGTTTTCCTCGATATCTGTTCTTCTAAAACTCCGATTTGAATTTTTTTTTATTCAGCGGATACAGCTCCTGATTGAAAATCTTTTCCGTATAATTTCTAATTTTTGGTAAAGAATACTTTGGCCACCAGGGGGCGGAAGTGTTGATTTTTGTTTCTGATGTATTTGCCATAAAATCTGAGCTTCTAAAATCTAGACTGAAAAATTTGTTCGTAGACCGATAATACTCACGTTCTCAAACCTTTTCGGAATATTTTCTTCTTAAAATATTGCATGGTTTCTCCGCCAGGGGGCGTAGATATATGTCTTATTTTTGTCAATAACTCTGCTTCTAATGGTCTGATTTGAAAAATTCTTTCTTTATTGGATAAAGTTACCAGTGTGGCCTGTTTTCCATATAATTTCAAAATTTTGAAGTAATTCATACACTTTTCGCTAGGGGTCGTAAAGGTAAATTGCGTTTACCCCGATATCTCTGCTTCTAAAACTCCGAATTCAAAAATTCTTTCTACACGGGATACAGCTCCTCATGGGAGCTGTATCCCGTGTAGAAAGAATTTTCTAATTTTTGGTAAAAAATGGTTTGACCACCATGGGGCGTAAGTCTTAATTTCCGCTTCTCATGTATTTGCCACAAAATCTGAGCTTTTAAAATCTCGATTGAAAAAATTCGTTTGTGGACCAATACTACTCACGTAAAGACCTTAGGAAATATTTTCTTCTTAAGAAATTTTTTTCTTTAAGACATTTTAGGAACATTTTCTTCCTAAAATAATGCATGTTTTCTACGCCAGGAGGCGCAGATGTATACCGTAATTTTTGTCAATATTTCTACTTCTAGGAGTCCGATTTGAAAAACTCCTTCTTTGTTGGATAGTATTTCTGATGCGAAATGTTACTCATATAAATTTTAAAATTTCAAGTAAATCATAGACTTTCTGCTAGGGGGTGCAAACGTTAATTGTGTTTTCCCCGATATTTCTTCTTCTAAAACTCCGATTTGAAAACTTCTTCCTGTATCGCATACAGCTCGTGATGGAAAATGTTTTTCATATAATTTCTAATATTTGGTAAAGAATGGTTTGGCCACCAGGGAGCATAAGAGTTAATTTCTGCTTCTGGTGTATTTGCAGCAAATTCTGAGCTCCTGAAAACTCGACTAAATTTTTTTTTCTTGAACCGATATCGCTCACACACGCGGTGGCTGAGAATCTATGCGACACTCGGGTTAAGTGAATTGTAACTCATGTCAAAATTAGGTTTTTGAAAGGCTATTGCCTGTATTTATTTTCACACCAACAGAATGATTAACCAAAATAAATTTATATAGATATGAGGTCATTACTGCAACATTAAGATAAAGCAAATTGGCACTTCTTTAAGCCTTCACTTGTCCACCCACATTTAAAGATCAACAATTCAAGTAACAAAACTTATAGAAATGGTAGAGAGGTCTACTGAACACTGACGGTTGTTAACATAGTGATTTCTTAAATTTACACACTATTTCACACACAAGTTCTTCGTAATTTTAACATATACCAAATCGCTTAATTCAACTATTTATGTACGTATATATGTAAATTCTGATTATTAGTATCATGTTCCAGAGTGAGGAGATTTCTGCACCGTGATGCCTAGTGATCCCCAACAAGTTAACTAATTCTCCCTAAGGGATAATGTACTTACTTGGGCCTACACCAAATGCTGATAAAAGAAATTTGAGAACTTACATTTTTTTCTAGCACATTCCCCCGAGACAAAATTAATAGTTGGTCTTAAAGGTTAATTTACACACCCAGTGACATATCGCCTACACTAACCTTTTATCTTATTCCTCACCTACCTATTTCTTTCTTTAATAACACAAAATTTTCACTTCATAAAAAAATATTCTCGACTGATCTAGTAACGGTCTTGACTAACACACAAGATCCGATTTACGGATTTACATTTTTCTTAGGCTACCCTAAACGACTACCCCAACTACTAATAATTTTAATTGTTTCTGTTCCTTCCTACTTCTGTGAGATCATCCTTAGTAAAAACTATGTCTGTATCTTGGCATATACACCGTCAGAAATCACCTTATCGTACAGTGCAGTTTTCTTTCAAGGTTTTGGAAAATTTTAATGCACGTATGTACCAACACTAAGATGCCATCTCTTTTTTAACATTGAAGTACCCCTTTCAAAGGAGAGTACATAACATGAGCAAAAGTTAACTCAGTAAGTATAATTGTTATCTATAGTCCCTTCTTTCTCCTACTCTCAACCGGGGGGAACACTGATATGAGGGCGGAAGTCCCAATGGGTATCAAATGACAGCTCAGGTGCTTGAAGACTGATGTGGGTACTGTCATTATTTCTCTCTTAGAAGGAGCAGACTGGCGGAGTGATTCTGGCTCAGGTTCCAAAAATTAAATATCATATTTGACTTACCTCTAGGTAGCTCCTAGATGTGGGACAGGTTTCAGTCAGAGAGTTGGGTTTGCTTACTTTTCTTTCTCACCAGTCAACTCTCCTTGTTTGCTCCTGGTGAATCAATAATTCGGTGGCTGAAGAGTCCGACTCCCTTATGTCAGGATGGGTGATTATGGTGCGTGTTTCCGCTTGGATTTTACAGGGTGTCCACAATGTCTTGTTACCCCTACTGTAATAAGAAATGTAAGTGAGCTATGTATCTGTTGCATGATGTGTATGTTGAGTTATGGTCTGTATTGTGTTTATTTACAGATTAGGTACCGGAACCATGTGTGATACCAGCGAATACACCCTGGAATAGCGGATTGTTGTTAGTGTCTGGGTACACGAAGGTCCACACACAGGGAAGACAATGCGTGTCGTGCGTGCCGATTTCCAACAACGATTCGACAAAGAGTACCCTCCAAAACATACTGTTCTACGGTGGGAACATAAACTCTTCGAAGCAGGCAACATCAGGGATAAACAACGAATGGGAAAACCATCAACCAGAGTGCAACAGTGTCAAGTGGTCGATGAATCAGTTATCAGGTCACCGACGAAGTCGCTCCGTAAACGATCAGCGGAGCTTGGAATACCACGATCGACACTGCATAAGCACATGGAGAATGACCTGAATTTGCACGCATATCGCCCGATGTTCGTTCAGGAGTTATCAGACATCGATTTAAACCGCAGACGGGATGCGTGTGCAATGGTGCTTCAGACAGTTGCTACAATCCCAAAACGAGGAAAGGTCATTTTCAGTGATGAATGTGCGATATACCGCAGCTCTCGATCACGAAACATTGTGTTCTGGTCCAAGGAAAACCCACATTATGTCGAAGAATTGGAACATCGTCCTCCGCATGTCATGATATAGGCTGCAATGAATAGTCGACATCTGTTTGGACCCTATTTCTTTGAAGGTCCAGTGAATCAGGCAACTTATCTGGACATGCTGCAAACCTGGTTTGTGCCACAACTTGGAAACCTTAGCATTCTGAATGACGTATGGTTCCAACAGAAAGGGGCACCCGCCCATTACGCAATCGCTGTTCGGGAATACCTTGGTAAGATCTTTCGGGACCGTTGGATCGGCCGAGGTTCGGCAGTACTGCCCGCTCCACTTGAATGGCCACCTCGAAGCCCAGATCTCTCAACGTGTGGTAATGCCCTTTGGGGTTTCATAAAGGAGGTTGTTGCACAGCAGCGCTACCAAACCACTGATGAACTTAAACAAGCAGTAAGACGTGCTTTCTCTCGTATCACCCCGCAACTGCTTCGGAAAATGTCATACAGAACATGGCGTAAAATTATTCCCTGTCACGAGAATGACGGAGCCCAAACGGACCCACTGGATGTTTAAGGATGCCTCAACATATAACTCAACATATACATCATACAACAGATACATAGCTCACTTACATTACTTATTACAGGAGGTAACAAGACATTATGGACACCCTGTGTCCATAATGTCTTGTTACCCTGTGTTTTCCGTTGGAACACGTGTGTGTGTTTTCAGCAGTAAGGTGCCGTGTGTTCTGCAAATTGTACATGGTTACTGGCCCGTTTGGATGGGGTGAGAAGTTTCTCCACTGTTGATTGTTAAGAGCCGAGCATTACTTGCAGGTCCGCTGAGAAAACGAGGGAGAGTTACACTGTCATATTATTTTAGATCGAAGACCGTTAGGCCTAGATACTCCTGGTGGCTGGGAGAATACAGCAAAGCAATTTTGCGGGTCCCCAACTTATGGAATTCGACGTTCTTTTTTTCCTCAGTTCAAGGGTCGGAGCTCCGGGGAGACGTGCGTGCATTTAGGAGGTGGTATCCTCCCAGCACGAGGTCTTTTTCTACTCTGCTTCCCATTCCGAGTTTCTAATACTTTTTCAACTCTCGAAACTTCTTTTCTTTTTCGCCACCAAGATGCAAATTGCTGAACACCAAACTCAATGCTCCCGCTCAGACCAAAAAACACCCTCTGGCAAGGAGGTGAACTTGCCCAATCAGAGCAGCACACGGAGGAAGCCTTGTTCCCATTGGTGTCCCTGCCAACAGCATGAGATGACTATGCCGAAATCACGTGCTTGCAGCAGACAAGGGGGGGGGGGTTGAAAACTATGCGAAAGACCTCACCCAGTGGCAACACGTGAAATTTGATCTCTGCACAGATTTCGCGAAAGCAATCTGCTTTGGTCCTCAAACTTTCAGGCACAACAAATGAATTTTTCAGTGTGCGCCTGCTTTCTGCAGTTCTGCTTGGTTGAAAAAACCATAAAATTTCAGAGTTAAGCCCATCGGCCAAAAGAAACCTTCAAGATATCGTGAAAGATATAAGTATGTGCTCGTGTGGGATAGCGGCATGACTGGGTGGCATCTCGCCCCTCTGTTAGAACCCATTTTCTCAGAAAGCGACGTTCCAAAAATTCCAGGCTGTAACCTTTTTGAAAGGACCTCGAAATTCTCTCCCATTTCCAGGAAAGGTCAATGGCACGAAAGCTGGGGGAGGGAGAAGAAATTGACAAATATGCATGGAAACGCATATTCACACTTTGCTAGTTTAGTCTCTCTTCACACCAAACACCGACTTTGAAATCATGGAGTGGCTCCTGTTGGAATACGTATGTGCTTTCAGCAGTAAGGTGTCGTGTGTTCTGCGAATTGACATACTCCGAAAGGTGGAACCAAGCTTCGTCTGTTGAAATAAAGAGAAATGAGTCGAACCGTCCTTCAGAAACTATCTCTAAGAGCCTCTGACAGTAGTGGACGTTTTTCCCTTATCAAGCGCTCATAAATCCCGCACAATACTCACTCATTAAGGCGTAATTTTTAAATCATGAAATATGCTCTGAATTGACCTCCGAGGGATGCCTGTCTGCTGAGACAAACGGCATGTTAACTTGTTTTGATTCTTTTGATACGACTCGCTGCGTCTGTGACAGCTTTCGGTGTGCGTACAGTTCGTTGTTTCACTCTCTGTGCTTTGATTACAGACCCAGCTGTACGCCATTTCTTCACTAAGTCCTGGACAGTTGATTTCGCCGGAATATTAGCCCGAGGATATTTTGCTTTAAACCGTTTAAGAACCAAAACGAAAGAATATGTGCGGACATACTCATTCAAAATACAAGCGCGTTGTTCAATTGAATACGACATGACTCACACGCAAACATCCACAGACTGTCAGCCGGAGCGTGAAGGATAACTGAACTCGTACGCGCATGCGCGATAGCATCGAATAGTTTCCAGCGGCGAACTACGAAATACACTGATGAGTCATTATATTATGACCACCCCCAGCCTAGAAAAATGAGCGCTCCTGGAGACCGAACGGTGGCGCAGATGAGGTTCACAGAGCAGTATATATACATCCCGAGGACCGGCTTTCGGTTAGTAGTGATCGGAGTCAGGATGGGAAAAGCTGCCGATTTACCGGAGTTTGATAAAGGACAAATTGTGATGACACGGCGCCTTGGAACTACGATCTCGGAAACAACGCGACTTGTAGGTTGTTCCCGTGCCGCTGTACTGAGTACGTATCAACACTGGTGCACAGATGCTCAAACGACGAGCCGTCGTGCTCAGGTCATTGATGCCACAGAGGAACAGAGACTGTCGTGCATTGTTCACAGTGACCATAGGGCCACAGTGCGCCAAATCACCCGCAGCTACAACAGGGATGATCAGGGCAATGGGTTACAGCACACAGTTCATCATAGCCTTTTCTGCGTGGGCCTGCGCAGCCGAATACCCAGCCGGGTTCCCATTCTCACTGAATGTCATGACCAACAACGGATGAAATGGGCCCAATATCATTGAGATTGGACTGTGAATGATTGAAATAAAGTGGCCTGGTCTGTCGAATCAAGATTCCTGGTGCATCCCGTAAACGGCCAAGCGTGGATACACCTATTACCAATGGACGCTAATGCACCTGGGCGGAAGCAGGCCGGCGGCGGCGGTGTTATGCTGTGGGCGATGTTTTCTTGGGACACTTTAGGCCTCATTATCCCAATCGCACAATCTCTGACAGGTGGCAGGCATCTCAACATCGTTGCGGACCATGTTCACCCATTCATGGCAACTATGTCCCCTGCTGGTGATGGTCATACCAACAGGATAATGCGCCATGCCACACTGCCAGAATCTTCAAGGAGTGGTTCGGGGAATATGCTGGTGGCTTTCTGATGATGCTTTGGCCTCCAAATTCACCTGACATGAGCCCAGTCGAACATTTATGGTTCGGCTTGGAAAAGCGAGTTCGCGCTAAATCACCACCTCCCCGAAATCTACGGGAACTGGAGGGCCTGCTGTTGATATTATGATACCAGATACCCCAGGATATCTATCGCCACCTCACCGAAACGATGCATCACCGAGTGGCCGCTGTTTTGCGGGCAAAAGGGGGTCCTACAGCTTATTAGATAGGTCGTCATAATGTAATGCCTCATCGGTATATAACTTTACAACGGTAAAAAACCGCGTTTGGGGTAGGTTTTGTGTGCCCAACCATGTATAATTTACAATGTACTTACCACAATTAGTTACAAGTTATTTACACACACGACAAGAGAAATGAAAACGTGTGAAGAATATTTAGCACGCACTACTAGAGGACTGTATGAATTTGATGCTCTACTTGAGCACACCATTATATCAATAAACCACTTGATACACTGTAAACATAAACAAATGTTGCCGTAAGCAACTCACATTCGTAACACAGACGAAAACAGAAACACATCAAATCACTCTCACCGCTACTACAAAAATTCTCCCTACAGCAAGAGAGCAAAACAGAGACGCCGCCCTGTGGCACCATCTATTGGCTATGATAACAACAAATGAAACTAAGTATTGTACAACGTATATGGGAAAATTCAACTTCTTGAAAGAAAACCATAACTTTTTCGGAGCAGGTGAATTACCCTTAGAAACAGAACATGAAAAACTTTTGTCTCATGAGAAACCTTTGCAAACTTCCAAAATTTGAAAAGGGAGAAATTTATTTCCGTGACATAATTCAGCAGCATTAGCAAGCCACCTATTTCTATGTACATAGGCTCCGACTTCGTGGGTTCGAGACACTTTTTGAACCCCCAATGATTTTGTTGTGGGTTCCTCGAACCCCTAATATGTTTGCGCGTATTTCGTGGAAAAAATACACGTACGTGTATATGTAAAAAAAATTTGTTTTTCGTCATCAATTCTTCAAGTGTTTTATAATTCATTCCCTGTTTACTGTATATATTAAGTGCTTATAGAAATTTATCCCTCAGACTGTTTATTGTGCCTAAAAAAAGAATTAGTGTTTGTTCGCACTCATCAAATTTGACGCGGCAGACAAGTACCATTGTTTTAGAGCATTTAAAACTGCATCCTTTATAAAAAAAATTCTTCGGTTTGTCTGGGTTCCCACAAAATACAAAAGCCTAGCTTTTCATTCGGAGACAAGAACCTATTCGAGGTCATAGTGATAAAGGCGGAAATATGTTGTACAGTCAGTTGACCCACCCTATCTTCGAACAGTCGGGGAGGATAAAAGAAAGAAAATGGCATCAGCAGCCGCTGATAAAGCCAAATCTGATCATCTGGTTTCTTGCGCCCTCCGGGTGGGGAGGGTTAAGTGATGTGACGTCACTTCCTGAAGACTTGTGCTGCAGCACAGATTGATAGCCGCCGTCTCTTACTCTCTGCAGCAGGCCCTGAAGGTCAACAAGGCTCCCACAGTTTTAACAAATCCGTGATTGGCTAATGCGCAATATGCACTTCCGCTCTACGAAGCATAATTTTGTTTAACTTTTTTTTTAGAAAATACTAAACAGCATTTCTGTAATTTTTTGCTAATTTTTAGTTATGTGCATATATATTTCAGTCTCATTTTTTCCTAACTGTACATGCTGCACAGGTGCCTCTAAAACCTCTTCAAAGTCGACGATTTCTCCGTAAAAAGTACTGAAGCAGCCCAAGTTGGGCATACTGGACATTCACAGCTGATGCGAAGTGGAGCCCACGGAAAACGCAGGGCGTGCTGCTGACACCACGTCCTCTCCTTTCTAACCTCCTATTTCAACTCAGAAATTTTTTGAAAAAAAAATCGTTGGCATTTTTAAAATTGGTAAAAAACCTTAAAATAAATTTTACATGTTTTTGTTGATTTCATAAAGACAACTGAGTTGGAAATTCACAGTATCTGTCTATTGTAAATAATAATGTCGCGCCTACAAAAGCAAAATGAATGAAATAAATAATTATTAAAAAAATATATTTTTCTGTAATTAACTATAATTTGCTTCATTTTAGCACTTCAGGCGTCTTATTGTGCCAGATAATCTGCCTGAATGAAATTTAAATTAGACTTAAATACTTTGAAAAATGCATGGATAGTTCGATTAAAAATTTCCGGAACCCCCACTAATTTTTCAATAATTTTGTCTATGTACGTTTATTCAGAACTTTTTTCTTCCTAATTTCTTATAGGAACACAGTTCTCTATTGTTTTCGCCCACTTCTACAACTTTGCGCGCTGAGCAAAATTTGGGCGATCCCGTAGGACTGGAGTGCTTAGAGAAACATTTAAGCGGCTCTCTTGACCATGCTGGAGAAAGATCTAAGTGGTTCTCTTGATCACGAATCCACACAGCATTGGTTTCGACCCCCCACCTCACTTTGACTGCCGTTCTCAAGCAATAACGTTTCTTGTTGTGGCACACGTTCTCCGTTTTCGCCTTCTTGTATTAATGTATGAGAAAGTACTGCAATCGCAGAAAAATCAACTTCGAGGTTTCAACAGAAATGTACATTTTGGGTTCCTCTGAACATGAAATTAAAATAGATAATTTCATAGGTACCCCCGTGAAATTATCTATTTTGATTTCACCGTGATACCTGTGTGTGTGTTCCTGGTTTGTTGTTGCCATAACTGAAGAACTACTGTAGCTGGCAAGACAAAATTTAATGTTTAGGGAGTTTTGTGATTTCCTGATGAAATAGCGAAAATTACAAGTGGTGAAGCCTTTGTTAAGGATTGTGACTGAAGCACACACATTACAGTACATTCCGGTTAAATGAGCCATCGGTTAATCAGCGCAGCCGTTTAATTGGAGCAGTTCTTGAAGAACATCCCAAATTAGCACTTTGGGATAAAGCTTCGCATAATTGGGACAAAAAATTGTAGCCCCGATATATTCCAATGAACAGGAATCTACTGTATTAGAATGTAACATGTTAGATATGGTTAGTTTTGAGCATTGCTTTGATTGTCATTTACGCTACATGTGGTGTGGGATCTACTGTGTCGGGCAAAATCACAATCAACCTCACTGACAGTTCTTGAATATATCAAATCGATTATCGATTAACGTGGATCAAATCGATTACCGTGTCTCGTAAAACCAGCTTCCCCAATGCCATTTTCCTCGTGTGCTGACAGTCTTGTGGTTGCCTCTTAAACGTAATTAAATGAGGAAAACCAAATTTTAAAGAAAAGATAAAAGGTTATATTGAATACCGAATTTAAGAACAAAATGTTCATCCCTTTCCAAGCTAATCAGCAGAAATAACACCTGAGTCTATGAGCTCAGTTGTGTTGTAGTTTAGTATTAAGTAACATTTTTCTAATAATATTGACATTTCTAGATCACATACTTCGAGTTCAGGGTCGCTCCGATGGCGTAGTGGTCTAAGCACTGACTTTTGACCATTCGTCCAAGATGGGTTCGAGTTCGAATCTAGTAGAGACATAATGTTGTGTTTGTCTTACGGCACTGGATCTGTCCCTTCTCTCTGGAACCAGTGCGTCCAAATTAGAGACGGCCGAGCTGCGTAGCTAGCGGTGGTCGTTAAACCTCTAAGTAAAAACAAAAAACTTCGAGTTCGGGCAGAACCATTGCCGTCAGAAGCAGAATAAAAAACAAGTTACTCCTGGTGCCCTACGGCATCACTTGGCCCTGTGCGTAGGCTTCGCGGGCTTTTCTGTAAATCTGTGCCTGCGCCTACGTGTTCCTCTTTCTTTCTCTCTGGAAAATTCTTCAAATTTTCAACCTTGGTCTCGCTAGTGTATGAACAAAAGGCCACGTTGTGTAGTGAGTACTCCTGCTGTTGATAACGTTTCGAACAGTGGCGAATTCCACTCCTAGCTAGTTGTTATCTGCATTAAAATTTTGCGTTTGTTAACCGAGCCTTCTTTCTGTTAATTGCTCGCTTCATGGCTGTAAGGGTGCTAATTTTAAGGGGTTGAATTCTTCTTTGTTGCTATTTCTTTATACTATTTTTTGCAGGTGTATATCTCATTATTATCAATTCTTACTAGAGGTAGTTCAATCCTAAAACGTTTCTTTGTTGTTTTTGTTGTTTTTTATTGGAGGTTTAACGGCCACCGTGAGCAACTCAGTGGGCTATAAGCAGTCGTCCGTCCCTAATTTAGGACCACTGGTTCCAGGGAAGGGAGAGAGCCAGTGCCGTAAGACAAACACAACATCCATGCCTCACCGGGATTCGAACCCGGACCCATCTCGGGCGAATTATCAGAAGCCATCGCTTAGACCACTGCGCCACCAGTACTCTATTGTATTTCCTTAGAAAATATTTTTATTTAAAACAGAATACGATGCACAGGCAATGAATGGGAATATTATAAGAATTTACAACAATTAACACTATTTACAAAAGGAAGGCCAAGCCTTCGAGTTTTGATGCATAAGTGTCATCTAGAAAGTCCAACGAAATACAAATGGTGAACAGAAAAGCTTTCAAGGATGTAAGAATCATATCGAAACGTACAAGAAATAACAAAAACAAATGATTAGTTAGCAGTACAAATACAATCGTTCTCAACTGTGAACCACTTTTCTTTTGGCGACCGAACAGCAAGGAATTTTTCTACTGAGTTAGACAGGAGTGCTGGAGTATACTCAAGTTGAAAGCGTGGGATCAGTCGCGTGAGGAACTCCTGCTTAAGAGTATATTGTGCAATAGTAAATGGTAAGTAGGGTCGATTGAAATATAGTGGTGACTCTGTAGACTGGTTAACTGAAATTTACCAGTTGTGCTGGTAGTTATAATTGTCCCTCAGGATTGGAGGGATGCTATCATTGTTCCCTCGTAGAAGGGGAAAGGCGATCAGACTGCAAGACTTATCGTGGTATCAGCTTGCTTAGTATGCCAGGAAAAGCGTTTGGAACAACAATTATTCGTAAGATACGTTTACATCACGGCAAGTGTGGGATGTTCAAAGTGGTTTTATGCCAGGTAAAGACTACACCTACAAATGCTTGCATTACGCATGATGATTGAAAAGTATCTGTCTGTTGGCAAGAAGGTTTTTGCTGCCTTCATAAATTTAGAGAACGCTTATGACAGAATAAATGGGATACTTCTTCGGAAGGTACTGAATAAATATGGTATTACTGGGAATCTACTTAATAGTGTGAAAGCCATATATGCTATGCTGGCAGTAGAGCATGTGTACGAGTGAATGGTGTTGTACTGAAATGGTTTTCTACTGGAACAGGAGTCAGACAAGGTTGTGTAATGTCACAATGGCAGTTTAATATGTTTATGGATGCATGCATGCAAGATGCCAAAATGGACAATACTGGTAGTAGGGGGATATGAGAGAGCAAAATCCTCCGATCCAGGAACTAGTGGAGAGCAAAATCCTCCGATCCTGAGGAACTAGGGGAGGGGAGAGGGGGTTGTGCGGAACGACGAGTTGGGGGGGATCCTCCCAGAGGGGGATCCTCAGAGAGGGGTCAGCGGAGCAGAGACGGGTCAATGAGTGGATGGGGGTCGGTAGCTAGGGAGTTGCTTGGTGAATGAAACCAAAAAAAATAAATAAATAAACAAACAAAAATCCTCCGATCCGGTGGCGTAGGGGAGAGGGGGTTGTGCGGAACGAAGAGGTGGGGGGGGGGATCCTCCCAGAGGTGAATCCTCAGAGAGGAGGTCAGCGGAGCAGAGACGGGTCAATGAGTGGATGGGGGTCGGTAGCTAGGGCGTTGCTTGGTGAATGAAACCAAAAAAAGTAAATAAATAAACAAAAAAAATCCTCCGATCCTGAGGACTAGGGGAGGGGAGAGGGGGTTGTGCGGAACGACGAGGTGGGGGGATCCTCCCAGAGGGGGGATCCTCAGAGTGGGGGTCAGCGGAGCAGAGACGGGTCAATGAGTGGATGGGGGTCGGTAGCTAGGGAGTTGCTTGGTGAATGAAACCAAAAAAAATAAATAAATAAACAAAAAAAAATCCTCCGATCCGGTGGCGTAGGGGAGAGGGGGTTGTGCGGAACGAAGAGGTAGGGGGGGGGATCCTCCCAGAGATGAATCCTCAGAGAGGAGGTCAGCGGAGCAGAGACGGGTCAATGAGTGGATGGGGGTCGGTAGCTAGGGCGTTGCTTGGTGAATGAAACCAAAAAAGTAAATAAATAAACAAAAAAAATCCTCCGATCCTGAGGACTAGGGGAGGGGAGAGGGTGTTGTGCGGAACGACGAGGTGAGGGGGATCCTCCCAGAGGGGGATCCTCAGAGAGGAGGTCAGCGGAGCAGAGACGGGTCAATGAGTGGATGGGGGTCGGTAGCTAGGGAGTTGCTTGGTGAATGAAACCAAAATAAATAAATAAATAAACAAAAAAATCCTCCGATCCGGCGGCGTAGGGGAGAGGTGGGTTGTGCGGAACGACGAGGTGGGGGGATCCTCCCAGAGGGGGATCCTCAGAGAGGGGGTCAGTGGAGCAGAGACGGGTCAATGGATGGATGGGGGTGGGTATCTAGGGAGTTGCTTGGTGAATTAAACCAAAAAAAATAAATAAATAAATAAACAAAAAAAATCCTCCGATCCGGCGGACTAGACGATGTAGGGGGGTTTGTGTGGAACGGCGAGGAGGGGGATCCGCAGAGAGGGTCAATGCTGAAGAGATGCTTGGTGAATGAAACCAAAAGAGTGACATCTTGATTAATTGGTTGTATCTGCTACTGCTAGGGGTGTGTCAGCTTTAAACTTGAATCTACAACTTCGCAATAATAGTTTTTGTTATTTAACTACGAGAACGATTTTTTCAAATTTCGGTTTCACAAAAACCACGAAACTTCCACAGAATAACATAGGAAATGTAAATCTACTAAGACGAATTTCTGAAATGGAAGTTTTTACCACATATCCTTATTTTGAAACTTCATCTTCTGTAAAAGGTGAACTCTGACTCCTCTGAATTTTCGTATGCAAATTTTTTGATTTGACCATTTTACATGAGATTAGTTTTGCTCATAGTAAATTTTGATAAGGACGAAAATTGATTTTGACGTTTTTAGAAAGAGAGCGATTTTTGGAAACTACAATTTCAGAAATTTATGAAACTTCCATAGAATAACAAGAGAAATAAAAATCTCACTAAGTCGATTTTCTTAAAGTAGAGTTCTGACTAAAGGTCATTCATTATTTTGAAACTGCATTTTTCATAAAAGGCGAAATCCGATTTCATCAAGTTTTCATAGGATCTTAGTAATAATTTTAGACGAGGTTATTTTTTTTTATTTTTTGTCTTTGCAAAATATATGTAGATGTTCTAAGCTTACATTTACTGTGAGCATCATCACACGATCGTAAAAATCTATCTGGACGTATTCCTCCAATGTGGGAGGGGGAAAAAGTTCTTTTGGATCTGAATGGATTCGATTTGATTTTGACGTCATTCCGGAAGTTGAAACGATTTTAGGTTGAATTTTGAATTCTGTTACAATAATAATTCAAAGAGAATCGTGCTTATGTTTAAAGATGAAAACGCGGGAATTTAACACATGTTAAAATTACTACAATCTGTCGTTACTAACGTGCTGCTTACAGAATTGGGCCTACTTTCCTCAGAGGTTCGATAACTTCGTGAATTTAACGATTTCCATTGATCAAAACTTTGCGTATATTTCATTCACTCACTGACCAGTTCTAACATCTCAGATATCACACGTACATGTGAAAACACCAGTGTCTGCTCTATTTCCTCTAGGCGTTAACTTTCGTTTCCTTTTACATTCGTTTTAAGTAGACTATCTCTATCACATCTGTTTTCTGAGATACGATCACACCATTTATTTAACTACTTCAGGAACATATTAGTCTTGAACATAGAGAACAGTCAATCGTATTCTAAATATGCTTTCTCTTGATTCTTATAAACGAACAAACATCAAGAAATCTCCACACTGAAACGAACATCATCAATTCCTTGCTTTCATGTCTTTGCCACATCAAATTCTATAGTTCCACAGCAATGATGTTCTTAACGCTTCACCTTGTATACAAACATTTTCCCTCTAATCTAAGAAGTTATTTTTCCAAAACAATAACTAAACATCTTAGAACAATACAGTGAAAAATGCACTAGTGAAGAATACAGTGAAGAATTCATAAAGTCTTAACAAAATGAGTTTATACTTACAAATGTTATTTTCGATCATATCCACTTCGAAGGTGAGAGCAAGCTAAGTCTTTCAGAAAACATTTATGAAATCATTATTATTTTTATAAAAGCTCGAGCATAGCGTTTTAAATTTTGAGGAACAGATTGAATGATAAAGTCTTCCACATAATCTTCTCTCCGCGCTTCGGAAATATCTTCTTTCTTTGGATACTCCTCTATTTTCGACGCTATTTCCTCCGCTTGAATTGGAATTTCCTGCACTATGGAGTTGAAAGAAGTTGTGTGAATTTTCTTGTTTAAAACCTGATTATACAATTTTATTTTCAGATCAGGTTCTTTACTTAACAATTTTTTTTTCATTTCCTTGTCGAGATCAGATTTAAACGTAAAAACTAAACTGAAGAAAATTTATGAAAGAAAAACTGATCTGGTAAAAAATTTGTGAAATCAGATATTGACTTTTGGAGAAATGATCGTTTAAATTTTTTTACTTTAAGGAAAAATGAACGATTCAAATATTGAAATTCAGTTGGATGGCATTCCCGTGTTATTCTATGAGATTTTTGCGATTATAAAAAAAGGAAAATTTAAAAAATCGCCCTCTTTGTAAAAACAACAAAACCATTTTTGACTTGCTGAAATTTATTCGAGTCAAAAACGAACTTTGTGAAAAATGAACTTTTCAAATATTTACCTGACAATTTCATGAAAGAAACTGACCCGAAGAAATTTTATGTAAGAGAAAACTAACGCCAAGAAATTTCATGAAAGAAAAAACTGATCTGCTGAAAATTTATGAACTCAAATTTCGCCTTTTAGAAAAATGAACGTTTCAATGCTAGCTTTTATAAAAATAATAATGATTTCGTAAATGTTTTCTGAAAGACTTAACTTGCTCTCACCTTCGAAGTGGATATGATCGAAAATAACATTTGTAAGTATAAACTCATTTTGTTAAGACTTTATGAATTCTTCACTGTATTCTTCACTAGTGCATTTTTCACTGTATTGTTCTAAGATATTTAGTTATTGTTTTGGAAAAATAACTTCTTAGATTAGAGGGAAAATGTTTGTATACAAGGTGAAGCGTTAAGAACATCATTGCTGTGGAGCTATAGAATTTGATGTGGCAAAGACATGAAAGCAAGAAATTGATGATGTTCGTTTCAGTGTGAAGATTTCTTGATGTTTGTTCGTTTATAAGAATCAAGAGAAAGCATATTTAGAATACGATTGACTGTTCTCTATGTTCAAGACTAATATGTTCCTGAAGTAATTAAATAAATGGTGTGATCGTATCTCAGAAAACAGATGTGATAGAGATAGTCTACTTAAAACGAATGTAAAAGGAAACGAAAGTTAACGCCTAGAGGAAATAGAGCAGACACTGGTGTTTTCACATGTACGTGTGATATCTGAGATGTTAGAACTGGTCAGTGAGTGAATGAAATATACGCAAAGTTTTGATCAATGGAAATCGTTAAATTCACGAAGTTATCGAACCTCTGAGGAAAGTAGGCCCAATTCTGTAAGCAGCACGTTAGTAACAAAAGATTGTAGTAATTTTAACATGTGTTAAATTCCCGCGTTTCCATCTTTAAACATAAGCACGATTCTCTTTGAATTATTATTGTAACAGAATTCAAAATTCAACCTAAAATCGTTTCAACTTCCGGAATGACGTCAAAATCAAATCGAATCCATTCAGATCCAAAAGAACTTTTTCCCCTCCCACATTGGAGGAATACGTCCAGACAGATTTTTACGATCGTGTAATGATGCTCACAGTAAATGTAAGCTTAGAACATCTACATATATTTTGCAAAGACAAAAAATAAAAAAAATAACCTCGTCTAAAATTATTACTAAGATCCTATGAAAACTTGATGAAATCGGATTTCGCCTTTTATGAAAAATGCAGTTTCAAAATAATGACCTTTAGTCAGAACTCTACTTTAAGAAAATCGACTTAGTGAGATTTTTATTTCTCTTGTTATTCTATGGAAGTTTCATAAATTTGTGAAATTGTAGTTTCCAAAAATCGCTCTCTTTCTAAAAACGTCAAAATCAATTTTCGTCCTTATCAAAATTTACTATGAGCAAAACTAATCTCATGTAAAATGGTCAATTCAAAAAATTTGCATACGAAAATTCAGAGGAGTCAGAGTTCACCTTTTACAGAAGATGAAGTTTTAAAATAAGGATATGTGGTAAAAACTTCCATTTCAGAAATTCGTCTTAGTAGATTTACATTTCCTATGTTATTCTGTGGAAGTTTCGTGGTTTTTGTAAAACTGAAATTTGAAAAAATCGTTCTCGTAGTTAAATAACAAAAACTATTATTGCGAAGTTGTAGATTCAAGTTTAAAGCTGACACCCCCCCTAGCAGTAGCAGATACAACCAATAAATCAAGATGTCACTCTTTTGGTTTCATTCACCAAGCATCTCTTCAGCATTGACCCTCTCTGCGGATCCCCTCCTCGCCGTTCCACAGAAACCCCTCTACATCGTCTAGTCCGCCAGATCGGAGGATTTTTTTTTGTTTATTTATTTATTTTTTTGGTTTCATTCACCAAGCAACTCCCTAGCTACCGACCCCCATCCACTCATTGACCCGTCTGTGCTCCGCTAACCTCCTCTCTGAGGATCCCCCTCTGGGAGGATCCCCCTCACCTCGTCGTTCCGCACAACCCCCCTCTTCCCTCCCCTAGTCCTCAGGATCGAAGGATTTTGCTCTCCCCTAGTCCTCTGGATCGGAGGGGGTTTTTTTGTTTATTTATTTATTTATTTATTTATTTATTTATTTATTTAAGATATCGAAAAACATCCGTGCTGAGCAAGACAATGAATTGAAGTTCTCGAAACTGTTTTTGCACGATAAAAAATGTAGTTAAAAGCTGATGATAAATTAAAAGACTTTACTAAGCACAATTAAAACATCACAGTTAAAAAAACATAAGACCTTTCGGAACCGCATCGGTCCCATCCTCAGATGTAACACAATCACACACAATACATGAAGGAACAATGATATAAGTACATCAGGAAATTAGTCACGTGATGAGGTGGCGTAGTTTATATGCGCAGATGAACCGAGAAGAAGAAGAAAAAAAAAAAAAAAAAAAAAAGGGCTTAATTGATGTTATTTACAAATGTTAAATATCAGAATGGAGTTGTTTCTGGCTGTCAATGCGAGTTTCCATGCGTTAGGAATAATAGTAGGGTAATCATCATTACCGCAAGTAGTAGAAAAGGACCGATTCTGGCTAAAATAGCAGCCCATAGACTTAACATTAGGCTGCTACTTTTTTCAGCAGCCTCTAGTAGCAGCCAGTAGCAGCCAGCAGCAGCCGGATGGATGGATGGGTGGGGGGCGTGGTCAGTAGCAGCCTCTAATTCCCCGCTGCAATTTTTCCCCTCCGACCGAAGGGTGTGCTTATCTCCGAAGATAGTAGTATTTATTGGACTTTGTCGAATTTTGGGGGAAATAAATGAAGGTTCATTCCTTTTTTTTTTTTAATTTAATGAAGGTTGTTTCATTATTTTTCCTGTCTCTCGACCCATCCCCTTAGGTTATTGTTATATAAAACGTTTTTTTTCCCTCGTAATTTGTTGATGTATTTTTTATTTTTTTTTATTAGTTTTCATGAATTCCTCATGTGTCTTCCCTAATGAAAATTATGTAGGGTAAGTATTATTTCTCCTTTTTTTTTTTTCTCGAATAATACGGTCATGTCCTCATCTCAAGAAATGTTATTATGATATCTTATTTTTGTTCATAAATGGATCTTTTCTGTCATTTCGAATTTATTTTTCGCTGTTATGCATGGTCGTTATCTTTTCCTTTGTTTCTAGTCTAGAAAGGCACGGATGCTATTGACATAAGATTAGCCCTCCCCCCACCCCCTTCACTAATGTTCTTGAAGCGACCTTCTGAGAAAGGTGAAGTAAAATGTACGGGAGTAATTTGTATCCTGTGTGTTCTTGTATTGACTTTAGATAAATCGACCTTCCGTTGCGGTGTTTGATTTCTCCCAGAATATTCATTCTTGATATCAATGAAGGAAAGCATGGGTTAGTCCCGCGTGTTCCCTCATTAACCTAATCTCAGTCAGATGCTGAAGGATTTCCTTTCCCTTTGTTCGTTGTTGTGAATAGTTAGAAAGATTACAAAGTTTAAAGTAGTCTATGACTAAAAGGATGCTATTTACGTCCTAACGTGCTGCGGTATTGACTTTAGATAATTGCCCTTCCTGTTTCTTCAATGATACAAATATCTACGAAGAACCATTTTTGTTTTTCGTCGTCAGATAACCTTTTGCTGCTGACTCTCAGGGTCTGTTTACATAAGATAAATTCTCCTTCCGCTGTCTTCTTTTGTTTCAAAGTACTATTCTAAGCTTGTAGTTTGAAGTGGTGATAAACACATCGGTCGGATATTCCATCATGAGTGTCACGTGAGAAAACTAGATTTTTCCGGTTCCATGTCCCCTCTATAAATGTTATGTTCTCTTGTGGTGATTCGTGGAAGTTAGGGGTCAAAGGGTATTCGCGTTTACTATAAAATTCAGCTTCGCCATTCCTCTCTCTCAGTTTTCTTATTCAGATAAGTACGATTGTACAGGCCTCAGAATAGTTAAACTTCTGTATTTTAATATAATGGATATTTCTAATGATGGAGGATCCCCGCAGTCTCAGCAATGGAAGAGGTAAGAGCTCGTTTCTTTGTATGCTATTTTTCAGTCATTGTTAGGTCCCCCAACGTGATTTCTAGAATTTAGATGTATGTTATTCTCAGACAAAAATGATTTTATATTTTCCCCTTAAGGAAAAACAAGTTAGTAGAATCGTTTATTCTCTTGAGGAAAAACGTGTTAGTTATTTTTTTTTAAAGAAATTTAGAAATTCATTCTTTTGCGTTAACTCCCCTTAGCTTTAAAAACAATTAAAAGTTTATTCCCTATGTGAGAATTCAGTAATTTCCCAACTCAATTTTATTTCATGAAAATGAATTGTTAGGGGAGAGGGCTAATTTTTTTTTTTTTTTTTTTGTTCTTTCTCAGGATGCTTGGTGGCTTGCTGATGAACAACTCTTTCTTCAAAATTCCGACATCCTGCAGGCCTTGGAGGAATTTTCCTTGAGCCAAGACCTGCTTTCCTCCTTCGTTCCTGATGAAGTTCCTGCTCGACATTTTTCTTGTGAGATCTGTCAGAAGGTCTTCACTTTAAAAAAAAATGTAGTTAAACATAGGAAAATTCATTCGGGGATAAAACCTTTTCTTGTATTATTTGCAACAAGGGTTTCTCTAGGAATTCCTACATGAAGAAACGCATTTCTAAATTTCATTCGGGAATTCAGGAGGGTGGGAACTCGACGAATGCGTCTTCGGCTGGTCCCTCCAATGCTGCAGACCCCAACCTTCAAGCGGGTCCCTCAAATTTCGTGGGGCCCAGTCTCCAGGATCTTGCTGCCGCGGGCCCTTCCAATGCTGTAGGCCCCGTTGTTGTCGGCCCAAGTCGGGAGGTCGTAGACCCCAGCCCCGAAGCTCCCATTCTTCCCCCTTTAAATTTGGGAAGATTCATACAAGTGCAGTCGGTGGCTCAGAACCGCCTGCAAACCTTTAAAATCGTTCCCGAAAGGGAAACAGCGGACTGTCTCTCCACATTTTTGAATGAGCTCATTCATTCTTCAATTAGTATTCTAGAACATGCACTGGCAGCCCACCCATCCATTAAAGTGAATGCATTTATGCAGGCAGCCTTTAAAAAGCCTAAATCCGATGACCCGGAGGAATTTGATCATTGTTCTCGGAATTTAAAAACAACTAATAAGCCAGTGTATCGGTTGACAAATCTCGGGGAATTTTTTGATATCATGTCCAGGAAACTACTCACTGAATGTTCCGAATGTGAATTGAAAGGTTCAGGCTGGATGTTTTCGCACGTGGAGTGGTTCGAACTCCGGGTAAATCGGTTTAAACCATTGAAAGGAGGTTATTTTATTGCGCTTCCCAGCCATATTCAGAAGAAAAAGCTGTCGTGAACATTCAAAATTTAGATACCTTCTGCTTTAAATATGCCGTGTGGACCCCACGCCTTCAAGATAAAAAAATTCGAGAAAAGGTAGCCTCCTATCTCAGCGATCCTCTTTTCGAAGGTGGATACAAGTGGGATTGTGTAGAATATCCCGTGAAGATTTCTGACGTTCCAAAATTTGAAAAGGGTAATAACATCAGCATTAACATTTATGGCATCGATGAAGCTGGAAAAATTTTCCCAATCAAAGTATGTGAAGAAGAGTTGGCGGACCATAGAGATTTAATATATTTAGAAAACGGAGGTTGCAACCACTTTGCTTGCATTACAAATTTTGAGCGACTTATTTCCAGTCAATTGTCAAAAATAGGAAAAAAAGTACACATCTGCAAAAAGTGTTTTAAAACTTATGACACTCGTTACAATGGAGAGGAAAAATTAAATGAGCACAAAAAATTATGTAATAAAAACAAATCTGTCCTGATCAAGATGCCTGAAGATAAAGAATTGCAGTTTAAAGACTTCAAGTTCAGTCAGCGGGTTCCTTTTGTTGTTTACGCTGATTTTGAAAGCGTGTTAAAACCAGTTCAAGGTCCGATCCCAAATCCAAGCGAGTCCTTCACCACTCCCACTCAGTCCCATGAGGTTATGTCATATGCTTATTACATAAAAGATGTGGAAGGTCGTTATGATGTTTTCCGATCGCATAGAGCAGAGCAGGGAGTTGTGAGTCATTTCCTTCACACTCTCAAAGAAGATGTTGAAGTCATGGAAAAAAATTATAAATGATTATTCCCATGAATCCTTTGACGGAGGCAGAAAAAGAATCTTTTCGGAAAGCAAGCATATGTCATATTTGTGGTGAAGGTGGATTTAATTCCTGCAGCAAATCAAAAAGAAAGTGGCGGACCACGATCATCGTACTGGAAATTTCAGAGGACCCGCTCATTCTTCATGCAACATCAACTTTAAAAATCCTTCCTTTGTTCCTGTGTTGATGCATAACCTTTCAGGATACGACTCGCATTTCATCATTAAAGAACTAGATTGCCTTCCTGGAGAAATCACTGTCATCCCCGAGTCGACCGAAAAATTTATTTCATTTTCAAAAAGATGGGTGGGCTTGAAGTTCGTTTCCTGGACAGTTTTAGATTCATGCCAAGCAGTTTATCAAAATTAGCAAATAATCTTCCGAGAACGCATTTTAAAATTACACGGCAGCTTATTCCTAATGATGAAGAATTTTCCCTCCTAACGCAGAAAGGTATCTTCCCCTATGATTACCTTTCCTCATACAGCAAGTTGGAAGAAACGTCTCTCCCTCCAGCTTCAGCCTTCTTCAATAAATTAACAGATTCACACATTTCAGAAAAAGACTATGAGCATGCCAAAAAAGTATGGGCGGTCTTGAAGATTGAGAATTTAGGCCAGTATGCAGATGTGTACTTAAAAACAGATGTGCTCATTTTGGCCGATGTTTTTGAAAATTTTAGAAATATTTGTCAGGACACTTATACGTTAGATCCTGCCTGGTTTTTTAGTTGTCCTGGTTTAAGTTGGTCCGCCATGCTCAAATGCACAAAAGTCTCTCTCCAGCTTTTTAAGTGACTATGATATGCTACTTTTTCTGGAGAGTGGAAAGCGGGGTGGCTTGTGTATGTGTGTGAAACGGTATGCTGAGGCAAATAATAAGTATTTAAAAAAATTTGATGTCTCCAAAGATGCCAGTTTCATCATTTATCTTGACGTGTGTAATCTTTATGGATTTGCAATGGATAATTTTCGTCTTCCTCACAAAAATTTCCGGTGGATTTCCGATGAAGAATTGAAGTTTTTGGATGTTATGAACATAGCGGATGATGCCAGCACGGGATACTTTCTCGATGTTGACATCAGCTATCCGGACTCCCTTCACAATCTTCATTCGGATTTACCATTTTGTGCGGAAACGGAAGTTGTACCTGGAACCAGGCAGGTAAAATTATTGACTACGTTAAATAAAAAATCCAGGTACGTGGCTCATTATCAGCTTCTGAAGCAGGCAGTCAAAGCGGGTCTCATCATAACAAAAGTGCATCGGGGGTTAAGCTTTGATCAGAGCAAGTGGTTGCAGCCCTATATTCAATTGAATACCGAGATGAGAAAGGGGCTAAAAATGAGTTTGAGAAAGATTTTTTCAAACTCATGAACAATTCTGTCTTTGGCAAAACGATGGAAAATATTCGCAACCGTACCCAAGTTGAGTTAGTATGCGAAGACAATAGACTGGAAAAGTTGCTCAATAAGCCCAATTTTAAAGACCGCACCATACTAAAAAATGAAGCAGAAGGAAAATTTCTGGTGTCTATGCATTTTAATGTCACCCACCTCACCTTCAACAAACCCATTTATTTGGGAGTCGCCATTCTAGACATCTCTAAAACTAGGATGTACGACTTCCATTATGAGGTGATGAAACCTTTATTTCAAGAAAACATTTCCATTCTTTATATGGATACTGATAGTTTCTTCTATCACATAAAAACAGAAGATCTATATAAAGATATGGAAAACATTAAAGATGAATTAGACACCAGTTCCTACCCCCATCGCACCCTCTATTTTGTCTTAAAAACAAAAAAGTGATTGGGAAATTTAAAGATGAGACCCATGGAACTGCCATAAAAGAATTTGTTGGTCTTAGACCAAAAATGTATGCGTTTGCTACAGATGAAGAAGAAGTTAAGAAAGCCAAAGGCGTGAGCAAAACCGTCGTTTCACAGCAACTTCGCCTCAACGACTTCAAGTCTTCACTCTTTCACAAGCAAGAAAAAAAGAACATGAGTTATAGCATTCGAAGCTTGAAACATTCTGTTTTTACTGTTGTCATAAACAAAACATCTCTTTCCCCATATGACAACAAGCGAGTCGTATCCTCGGACAATATACATACCCTCCCCTACGGTCATTTTTCATTAAATTCTGGAGAACCTCCAAGAAAAAAAATAAAAACAAAATAGCTGCCTGTATTCGAACCACTCCATGCTAATAAACTGCTTGGCATGAAGGGGTCCACACGGCATAGATTGTTCAGGAAGAATTACAGAATGTTTCAAGTCTTTAACTCATTGTTCGAGAAGATTTCACTCAAGAAAAAAAAATTCTCTGCTCTATGCTATGTCTCCGTCATTTTGTTGCTGCTCGCTTGGATTTCTAGAAAAACTTTTCGAAGAAAATTTAATCAAAATTATTGTTTTGCTCACGTGAAGAATGCACCGTCTCAAAATTTTTAATTTTCTCTCATGAAGAATTTCAGGATGCTTCCCAAGATTTTTATTCATGAAATCTTTTCTTGTTGGAATTCGTGAATACGCATGTTCAAGATTTTACTCTCATGAACAAGTTGTGATTTTTTATTCACTTGGAATTCGTGAATACGTATGTTCAAGATTTTACTCCCATCAAGATTTTCAAGTTGCTTCCCAAGTTATTGCACTCCTGAAATCATTTAATGCAGGAAAAAGATTTGTTTACATGAAAATCCTCCTCTCAAATATACCTCATCTTAAAAATGTGTGGAGCCAGTCCATTGTTTTAGATTCAAAGTTGAATTAGATGCTACCTACGTCTTGAGCTGTCTGAATTTCTAGTGAACTCAGGTGATCACGTTGCTATGAAAATCTACATTTGCCCTCAATATTTCCTCTGTTTTCTTTTAAAGTACTTTTCGAGGACCTGTCGGAGATGCATTCAGCGAGATTTTTCTTTAAAGTCAAGTGTTGCCAACTCCATTTCTGTGGGGAATTATTTAATTCTAACAAGTAAATGTTTTGTCTTCTAACTTTATAGATTGACTATTAGGAACATAAGCTTTCTAAATTTCTTCATGTACGAATTTCTAGATAAAACCTTGTTTTTTTTTTTTTTTTTTTTTTTTCATGTTAGTTAGGGGGAGGGGGATTTCTTAGTTTTCCCAAAGAGAAGATTCTTCTGACGGATCTCTTAGCTCATGGGGGAAAAAAAGTTCTTATCAGAACTATAATGAATTTCGCCTTGAGAGTCATGAGGTCACTCGTCAGCCTATCTGAAGCTCTCCTTCTTCATTCTCAATTCAGTTAATTTAGTGGACGGACTTCAGTTGTTTCCCTTCCTGAGAAAAAAAAAATGCTGCCTCTTCGACATAACAAGGAAAGACTTCATTTCCATTACTCTCAGCTGTTCTCCTCAACTCAAGCTATTCATTACTTTTCCCGCTTGGAAGAAGAAGTGGAATATTTAAGTAGAGAATTCTCAAAAATCAAAATTTATGGAAAATCATATTCCATTCCCAGACAACATGCTGCCTTCGGGGACCCCAATCTGAAATACACTTTTAGCGGTTTGTGCTTAGAACCTAACCCTTGGACGCCGTTACTTCAGGAAATCAAGCTTTATGTTGAGAAAGAATGTGGTGAATCCTTCAACTTTGTTTTAATTAATAAATATCGAAATGGAGATGATAGAATCAATGATCATCGTGATGACGAAGCTGAATTAGATCCTTTGTCTTGTATTGCATCAGTATCTCTCGGACAAGAAAGAGACTTTGTTTTCAAGCGAAACGGGTTTAAACCAGTTTCCTTATCTTTGAGATCTGGAACTTTACTACAGATCCTGCCACCAACTAATTCGTATTGGAGTCATGGTCTGCCTCGACAAAAGAATGCTCCAAACATTAGATTGAATTTGACCTTTAGAAAGATGATAACCGAGTGTTCTTTACCCCATGACTCTGCTCTTTCCCTCTCAAGCAGTAAACAAGTGACGAACTCCAACCTCTTATCAGTTTTGCCTGAACAATTCAAAGCTAACTCATTCTGTTCTCTGTCTTCGAACCGTCAGCACCCTTCGCTCCCGACCTCAACGCTTCCAGCAATTTCCTTCGATTCTCTTCCTCCAGCTTTTAACATGAAGCGATCATCTTCCTCTACTAAAGTTTCCGATGCTGTAGCAAAGAAGGTATGTTCTGGAAGCTTCCAAGTCATGTGTTGAATTGGGAATTTCTTTGAATGATATCCCCCTCATCATTTCCATTTAGGGGGTAACGCATTCGTGAAAGTGTCTGATTTCCATAATACAATCAGAGTTCATGTAAGAAGATACAGGAAAGATGGGGAATCTTTCTACCCTTCTAAGAATGGAATAACAATGTCAGCTTCAACGTTCCGAAAATTCATGGGAAAATCACACTGGATTCAAGGCATGAATTGTGACATCTTGATTAATCGTGAACTTATCGTTTCCTGCTGTCCTTCCCTTTTAGATGCTTCTGGCAGTTACACGTTAGAAGTGCTTTCCCCCAGAATTCATGGTTTTCGTCGATTGAATCCTGTTCCGATAAAGCTGACTTGTCAACAATTTGGAACTCTTATTGATCAATGTGGAAAAATATGGGACAGTATTACTCAACTACTATTTGGACCTGTCTTTAGAAAGGCTGTTTTGCACCATCCAAGGACTTCTTCCCCTGTTGCTTCCATCTCAGATGAAGAGTTTTTCATCATGCTTGCTGACATGGTAAGGGATCGCCTTCAGGAACATGTCAATAACTTATATTATTGTATGGAGTGCCACCAACCACCAAATCGCATATTCGCAAACATCACGGCCCACAGCTGTGTATATGCCACCCCCGAATCCAAGTGGCAAAAGTATTTCGATGATGCCGTTGCATTGCTTAACACCAAGATTCTAGCAGAATCTTTTGTTGCAGTCACTGGAGACCATGTCCCGTCCAAAGCGTTCTTGGAAAGCATAATTGTAAAGAACTTGCTAGAGACTGTGAAGTCAATGTGTGCTGAGATATTAGCAGGCAAAAAAAAAATTCCTTATACCGACCATGGAGCAGCTGTATGAAGGGGACCCAGAAAAACAGTCCTTTTTTAGGACTACTTTATTTATTTTTATTCATTTATATTTTTTCTGTATGAATGAGTTTCATTTTTTGTAATGAGTTAAATAATAATGAATTTCAAGTTTTTAAAAGTAAAAGGGTGAATGAATAACTCTTAAAGAAATTTATTGGGGATCTGGTATTGAAGAAGAGATTGCTTATTTTTAAGGGAAAGGCTTAATGTATTTCATTAAGGGCCAGGAATTCAACTGGTCTGAGAGCAATGCTTTACAGTATTGAGTCGAAACCAGGACAAAAGGCTAAATTTAGGGAGTTTGAATTTTTTTTTTCAAACTGACTACACTTCATTCTCTTAGTTTGAAAAGAGAATAAGTGCTCTCACTGAAGACCCCTCTAGCTATACGTAAATAAACAGTCTAGGATTCATAAAAATATCTTTCCAATTTTCTACCTAAACTATTTTTACTTCTTTCAGAAACGTACATTAGGAAAGAAAAAAAAACAAAAAACAAAAAAAAGGAAGTGATTCGTTTTGATTTTAGGAAATAATGAACTATTCAGAAACACACCCTGTCTGTTTTCAACTGATTCGAAAAAAGACTTTTAAAATATTTTACTTGAACGAAAACGTGCTTCTTAAATTTCGCAGTTTCCCATGTTATTCAATGGGAAATTCACTGTATTTTCTATCATAAGAAATCCGAAATCTGTCATCTTAGTAAAATCATCAAAATCGTTTTTGACCCTATGCACTTTTATAAGATTCCAAAGTGTATCTTAGAAAAAAAAAAGTGATTCGTTTTTGACACTAGGAAGGAATGTACTTTTCTGAAATGAACTTTGTAAAATTCTTTCAATTTACTCGATCCAAAACAGTCTTTTATGCATGCTAGTTTTCCCATGTTATTCTATGAGATTTTTACAATTACCAGAAAACGAAAATTTCCAAAATCATCCTCTTAGGAAATCAACAAAACCATTTTTCGTCTTACTTAGAATTTTTCAATAAATAATTCTATTCAGTTGTAAAAATATAGAAATAGCTTATTGAAAATAAAAAAAATAAAAAAAAACGTAGATGTAAGGTGTTGAGAAGAAAGTCGATATTCTTTATTCTTTAATTTTGGTATCATATTCCCGTATTCCTCTCATAAGAGGAAAAAAAATATTAAAGTGCGTCTCTTATTTTTTGAGTTCGTTTGATTCGGAGGCAAAATATATATATATATATGAAAGAAATGTTTTCTCGACGAATGATTCAAACTCATTTCTGTTCGAAGTATAAGAAAATGAAATCTGACATCATAGCAATGAATGCGTAAACACTTTCATTGAAACGATAGTAAATCATCTCGATTATGGCTTCTTTCATGACAATGAACATTTTCGTAATGAAAGACTTGAAAGTACTTCGAAAGCCTAAAAGAGTTCTACTCTCTTAATAAATTAAAATTGAATAAGTAAAGAACTGGAGGGACATGGAATCTGACAATAGTAAAGTGAGAACGAAGATTTTAAAGCAGTTCATGAAAAAAAAAAAGGTCATGGTTCATTCAGTAAAGAAATGTCATAGAGTAGAGAGAGTGTGAACAATCTATATCCGTCTTTAGGTTGAGCTTTCACTTATAGGGCTTCTTTTTCATATTGAAATATAAAGATGCATTTCCTTTAACTGGAAATGAACTAATATATACATATATTTCCCCAGCTTGGAAGAATATACCTTTACATTAAATATATCTCTTTTTTGGATAGTAAATGTATACAACTCTGAATATCAAATAAATAAAAAAATAATGTTTATGGGAAGAACGGAATTAGTCGCTTTGCCTCTAGAATGAATGTTTTTTCGGACGAGACAGAAAATTATTCAGCCCAAAGAATACAAATTTCATCGAAAGAAAAAGGTTTTAGATTGTATGTCTTGACATTGAATGCTTTCCTGTCGAGGCAGTCCACGAAAAGTATGGCTAACTACGAAAGAATAAAAAAAATGTATATTTGACATACATGCAAGCTTTGAGGAATATTTTTAAGCAGGTTGGAAAATATGCAATATAAGGAAACCAAAATCTGACGATTTGTTGCATCTAAAATAATCGTTTGCTGAAATGAAATGAAAAAAAAAAAAAGATAGTGTGAATAAAAGGACTCATAAGTTTGTCCAAGAAAAAAAAAAGAATCCTGACCTATTCAGAAGTTTCATGAAATTTCAAAGATAGAGGAAGAAAAATATCGGAAATTGGGAAGCTATAAGGAAATAAAGACCGAAAATATTGTTTGAGCAGAATTTTAACTGGGAAAGATCTGTAGAGTTCTTGAACATACGAAAAAATTACGAGAAAATATTATTGCATGGGGTGAAAGACTCAGAATTAACATGAAGTCTATGTCCAGTAATTACTGCGAACAAGAACGAAATCACTTCTAAAGAAGCATTTCTTCGTCTCATGGTCTGAAATAAAATTGAATGGAGGAAAAAGAAAAGTTCCCCAGAAAATTCATTACATCTACACGAAAAAACTCCCTCAAAACATACAAAAAATATATAAAAACACATGAAGAAATAACGTAAAAGTAATTTAAAAATATATATATATAGGGAATTGTTCCAATTCTCAGGAGAGACCTTCGTCCAGCAGTGGATTGATAATGGTTGACAATGATGATGATGATGATATAGGGAATACGTAGTACACGAAAACCATTTGACCCCCTGACTATTTTTGGAAACCAAATCATCGTGAGTTAGAACTTCGCTAAGACCTTAGGAGCATTTTTATTCCCTTGGAAAGAAAATTCCACAGCATCGTTACGTAAAAATTTCCTCCGGGGGAAAAATAGTATTGAAGAGGGGGAGAAATCTTGCTTGCAAAACACAGGAATAAATGCAGAAATTCCCAACGGACCCCACTCAGTCGTTGCCATCCCTCAAAAATCAAAGATCCATCGAAATAATAAAGTTCCAAGAAGCATCATCATATCTAACACCTACGCAGTGCTCTTTCCCCACTCGGTCGTTGCCATCCCCCAAAATCAAAGATCCATCGAAAGTTCCAAGAAGCATCGCTAGGGGTAGTACATCGAGTTGGCATCCCCCTATATCCAACACATTTCCCACTCGGCCGTTGCCATCCCTCAAAATCAAAGATCAATCGAAAGTTCCAAGAAGCACCGCTAGGTGGCAGCACATCGAGTTGACATCCCCCTATATCCAACCCCTTTCCCACTCGGGCGTTGCCATCCCTCAAAATCAAAGATCAATCGAAAGTTCCAAGAAGCACCGCTAGAGGGCAACACATCGAGTTGCCATCCCCCTATATCCAACCCCTTTTCCACTCGGGCGTTGCCATCCCTCAAAATCAAAGATCAATCGAAAGTTCCAAGAAGCACCGCTAGGGGCAGCACATCGAGTTGACATCCCCCTATATCCAACCCCTTTCCCACTCGGGCGTTGCCATCCTCAAAATCAAAGATCAATCGAAAGTTCCAAGAAGCACCGCTAGAGCAACACATCGAGTTGCCATCCCCCTATATCCAACCCCTTTTCCACTCGGGGCGTTGCCATCCCTCAAAATCAAAGATCAATCGAAAGTTCCAAGAAGCACCGCTAGGGAGCAACACATCGAGTTGCCATCCCCTATGTCGACCCCCTTTCCACACTCGGGCGTTGCCATCCCACAAAATCAAAGATCGATCGAAAGTTCCAAGAAGCACCGCTAGGAGCAGCACATCGAGTTGACATCCCCCTATATCCAACCCCTTTCCCACTCGGGCGTTGCCATCCCTCAAAATCAAAGATCAATCGAAAGTTCCAAGAAGCACCGCTAGAGCAACACATCGAGTTGCCATCCCCCTATATCCAACCCCTTTTCCACTCGGGCGTTGCCATCCCTCAAAATCAAAGATCAATCGAAAGTTCCAAGAAGCACCGCTAGGGAGAACAGCACATCGAGTTGACATCCCCTATGTCGACCCCTTTCCACACTCTGTCGTTGCCATCCCACAAAATCAAAGATCGATCGAAAGTTCCAAGAAGCACCGCTAGGGCAACACATCGAGTTGCCATCCCCCTATATCCAACCCCTTTCCTACTCGAGCGTTGCCATCCCTCAAAATCAAAGATCAATCGAAAGTTCCAAGAAGCACCGCAAGGGGGCAGCACATCAGCATCGTCCCAACACACAAGCGCCACCTACATCCTCACCCATGCCACACCCCCGCATCCTCCTGATGCCTGCGTCAGGACACGCCCCTCCGTTCGCTCGGCTGCTACTGGCTGCTACTAGAGGCTGCTGAAAAAAGTAGCAGCCTAATGTTAAGTCTATGGGCTGCTATTTTAGCCAGAATCGGTCCTTTTCTACTACTACCGCACGCAGACCCAAATTCGTAAATAATTAAGCTTTCAGCAAACAGAGTATTAGGCTTCGAAGTTAGGGTGGTTAGAATGCGTGTTTCGTCCCAGTAAGGCTGGTGAGACCCTTTCGAAGTAAGTCGAGATAGTGCAGTATTTTGGGAACCCATTTTGACTGTGTATTTGTGTTCTTTCAATCTGGTGTGTAATGAGCGCATGGTAGATCCCACATAGACAGTGTTAGCAGGAGGTGAGCTCTTTGAAACTAGTGGAACACAGTAAACACCTTACCTTTGGTCCTTATCTTTAGGTGGTCTTTCGTTTCTGACCAATGAAAAAATGCTTTTTGTCCGAATGCCGAAGTCAATATTAAGAGGTCGGCAACAGTTTTTCAAAACATTAACCAAATCAGGTACATAATCAAAGGCTCCAACATATCTAGTATTATTATGTTCCCTCCTAAGAGAGGACATAAATTGTCTCTTAACTTTGTTTAAAACACAGTTAATAATGGTACCGGGGAATCCGTGGGCTGAGGCAATATCAAGAATCCTAGAAATTTCAAGGTTTCTGAATTTTAATGTAGAAGAGTGCGTAAATGCTCGTCGAAAAAGGAAATAAAACGCTGAAAGCTTGTAGTTGAGGGGGTGGGTGGATTCCATAGGGATAATAGTGGAAGTTGATGTAGGTTTACAATAAACTGAAAAAGAGATGGACTGTGAGAGTGGGTTACGAACTAATAAGAAATCCAAAAATGGGAGGCTGAAATTAGATTCTAGATCGATAGTGAATTTGATAGTGGGGAATTCGGAAGATAATCGATCAGCAAAGTGAGAAAGTTCGTCTTGGGTTGAGTCCCAAAAGACTAGAACATCATCAACATAACGAAGATAAAGGATAGGGTGAACTGGAGAATTATGTAGAACTTTATCTTCAAGGTACTGCAGAAGCAGCTCTGCAAGGATAGGGGACAGAGGGGAGCCCATAGGTGCACCCTCCAGTTGACGATAGATTTGATTATTGAAGGTAAAAAAAGAACGATTGAAAACTAGTCGAAGAGCACTCATGACAGCATGAACTTCTAGAACGGATATATGGCCAAGGGAAAGGAGTTTGGTCTCGATAAGGTTGTGAACTGTAGCTACCGGAATATTAGGGAAAAGAGCAACAACACCTAGAGACGCCATAAAAAAGGGGGCGCCACGAGAGTTGAAACGTTTAATCTTGGAAAGGGCTTGAACAGAGCTAGATATGGAAAAAACAGAGTCCGAAATAAGAGGTTTAAGGAATTTAGAAAGAGCTTTCTCAAGAGAACGAATAGGGTTACAGTGGCCTGAGACCAGAGGTCGAATCTGAGGATGGGACCGATGCGGTTCCGAAAGGTCTTATGTTTTTTTAACTGTGATGTTTTAATTGTGCTTAGTAAAGTCTTTTAATTTATCATCAGCTTTCAACTACATTTTTTATCGTGCAAAAACAGTTTCGAGAACTTCAATTCATTGTTTATTTATTTATTTATTTTTTTTGGTTTCATTCACCAAACAACTCCCTAGCTACCGACCCCCATCCACTCATTGACCCGTCTCTGCTCCGCTGACCCCTCTCTGAGGATCCCCCTCTGGGAGGATCCCACCCCCCACCTCGTCGTTCCGCACAACCCCCTCTCCCCTCCCTAGTCCTCAGGATCGGAGGATTTTGCTCTCCCCTAGTCCTCTGGATCGGAGGATTTTGCTCTCTCATATCCCCCTACTACTGGTTTATGTCTTTGTAATATCCGTGTGTGCAGATTGCTGTATGCTGGCGGCACACTCCTGTTGGCAGAAAGCAAAGGAGAATTGCAGAGGATGTTGTCCCGGATTTACGAAATTTGCATGAAATTCAAACTAAGTATAAATAAGGAAAAAACTGAATTGATGGTTTTTGAGCAAAGAATTGTTAGCACTAAATGCAAGATTAGTCTAATTGGCACATTGATTAACTAGGTGGACGAGTTTGTACTTTGGGAAGCATGTTTGAAAGAGAGAACAAATTAGACGTTGAATCCACTGAAGTTTTAGTGGTTTCGATTGTTTAACTTCAGTGGTTTCGGGCGTATTCTCAGTGAGGGGTATTTATGCAGAAGATTTTTTTGGAAGGGAATATCTGATCCCAGATCTTAAACAACTGTTAGAGGTAGGAAGCCAGAAGATTTGGGCTAGAGAGCTCCACAGGAAAGTCACACGAAAGCGAGGTAGAAAGGAGGAGGAATTTGGGGTCCTGTGCCCGGGATCCGACAGATTAACGTACCCATCCGATGCACGGAGAATATTTAGTGGTTTGAGGGCTTTGTACCTGCCTAGGATCGACCTAAGATTTCTACGTGGCAGTCACGAACGTTGACTATTAGGCCATCCGCAGCCCGTATTCTCAATGATATAATAATTTGTGCCAATATTGGAATCTTTAAAGCCAACCATACTGTAGCTGAATTCTTGAATTTGGTATTCTTTTCCAAACTGTCTCGCTTTTTCAAGAATATCTTCATCGGTAATAACTCCATGCTTGACATTAACCTGGCCAATCTATAGAACAAAGGCTTTCTCTAAATTTCGTGTTTGATACTTTTAAGCTTTTTAGTTGAATGCAGTTGTTCTTCATATCCTACGGATTTACATTTATCTCTTAATATGTCTTCTATTGTTTTGCTAATTGGCTTGTCGAAAAGGTTGGGAAAGTGATTTGATTGCTAGATACAGAATAACGATCTTTGAATTCGCATAGCAAAATTTTCCCGTGAACATCTAACAATAGTTTACTCATTTCAGGATGCTTTAAAATAAACAAAAACTGATTAATGAAACAAAAAACCACATAACAAGCAGTCCCTGGGAGAAACAATGTCTACTGAAAGCGTTAGATAACAAGAGATTTTAGAATACAAAATGTGAATGTGAGACAAGAAATGTCATTTTTTGAAGGAGTATGGTATCTATGGAAATGTAAGAAGCAGCAGTTAAGCTATTGTCATTTGTTCGAATCGTATGAGCAGGGTCTTTAATCCCCGTCTCTCTGTTTAATCAACTTAGATATTTAACCGAACCCACACATACGTACATCAGTCGTCTCACTTCCGTCAGATGCAATAAACCACAGAAGAGTCTGCCCTGGATTTTTGGCAGCTGACCACACTTCGCAAACGACGTTACTTTTTTCATAGGAGTGGTCATAGCGTTGTCTGTTATCACATCCATTCCACAAAACTTCTTTGACGAGGACTCATATGACATGCTTTTGGGCACACTTCAAAAGATAAGGTGGACGCTTCGGAGTGTCCGTTGAAAATGAATATTTTGCTAGGGGGTTCAACGGGATTCTCCTCAACGAGAAACCCCAAAATATTTTCTAGAATTTCCTGATGGATGGTAGAGATGGGCTTAGCAGTGATTTCCCTGTCACAGTGACAACGGTTACAGTTCCATGGAAGTACCGGTGACTTTAGTCTGTGAAAAAATTACCGTGGACGGCAGGGCTGACGTAACTGTAAAGCAATCGGAACAGCTGGTCACTGTCTCCCTTGTAACAATGACAAAATTAACATCTGTGATGGATTCGATACGAAGCAAGAACAGAGTAAAAAAAAAAAAAAACACTGAACGGCTGGTTTTGCATTAATTGTTTACGAGTAGACGCACGCGAAAGCCGATACAAAAACTATCTTAAGCATGGGAAAGGGGGACAAACGGATGGAAAGCTCACATCACTAGCGACCTCTATGATGTTTGAACAGAATGAGGGAAAAAATGTTTAGACGAGACTAGATCGTTTGTTCTGCACAAAGTATGTTTCCTTAATTAAGTTTCCATGCTAGGCATTGACCTGACGGAGACATGGCTAATGGCTTCTTTCTCAGCAGTGGTTTTTTACCTGTTACCTTTAGTCACTGGTCATAATAGTGACAGTTTAGTCACTGGTCATTACTTTTAGTCACTCCTATGGAAATATGCAAATGACGACAACACGTCATTGAGCTGGCAGACACTAGATAGAAACTCTCAGGTTCAGTGACTAAAAAAAACTTAAGATGATTACTAAGTACCATTTAAATACCATTTTATTATCACACATTACCTCTTACGCTCCCGAATGTGGGATTCTGGCAGAACTATTGAAAAAGTTGCTCCTCGCCATTGGTGACTTCCTATATTATTAGGAAGTATGAAGAAACTGAATAATGGAAATTTTAAGTGCAATTTTTGGCTTTGTGCGTCACTCAAAATTTTCATTAGGAGCCTCAAACTAAAGTTGTCCGAAAATAGTGTCTTCCGCTTCGAAGGCTGTAGGGATTTGACCATTTGAGAAATTTTCAACGACACACAAAGAGAAATTTGGAAATTTTTTTTAAATCACAATTTTATGACTTTTTTTCTCCTGTTTTAAAATCCCACCACGCACTCTGCCAGTATTTGATAGCAAAATGAAAAAATAAAAAATAAATAAAAACGAGAGAGAGAGAGAGAGAGAGAGAGAGAGAGAGAGAGAGAGAGAGAGAGAGAGAGAGAAAGAGAGAGAGAGAGAGAGAGAGAGAGAGAGAGATACAAATGCGCACTTACCGTCCCACTCTCGATTTTCTTTTAAGTGCCAAAAATATGCATTTGCAACATACTCAAGGGAGAAATGTTCGTGAACAGGTTGATAAGAATGTCAAAGATCAAATCTTACGTTCACTTCAAGGTTGAACAGCTACTTAAAGTTCTCTGCATTATTTCACAAAAGAAAAAAAAGAGAAACGAAAAAAGAAGAGAAAAGTGAAAAGTCACATTTTTTTCCTCCTCCGGAGATTATCATATTTTCTCAATAAACTACAGTCTATAATAAAACCAGCATCTAGAAGGCGACACAGCGCGCCGTGAGTAAAATAAGAATTTGCGGTTGCCAACAACACCCGCGAACGATCAAAACGGGTAAAGTCAAGAGCTCAGCCGTCAAAAATATGCGGTAGAGAGAGACACAAACTTAAAAACAGAGAAAGAGGGAAAATGGCGGAAGACCATTATGTAATACACAAAATAATAGGATGGGACACCCAAAAAGTTACTGTTCCTTGGGGGCCGAGCGGTTAGAATTTCGGGCGATAGTCGACTTGTTAGAAAGTATGCTTCCGGTTTGACTGTTTAAGTCAAGGATGGCCAAAACGTCGACTGCATCGCCTTGGAAATAAATTTTAGAGTCAACACAACCCATTTAATCGAAAATTGTGTTGTTTCCTGTTTTTAATTTGCAGTCTAACGAATTGCCTACCCAACGGGCTACTGCGACCAAAGCAGAAGTAAATCTGTCAAGTATTAGAAATGTAATTTAATAATCCCATTAATTTTTTCTTCGTCGAATGGCAGCACTTACCTCTTTGGTCATTCTCTTTATTTTGGTGCCCCTACGCTGTGCGTCTTTTTGGGGCGAATAAAGAAAACCGTGTTTTTTCTGCTACGTTTCGCTTTGATTGTCGCTATATTCTGCTATCATTGCGTACCCGAGCCAAAAGCAAAATAATATGAATGATTCGTCCAAAATTGTACTCAATGTTGTCTTGAAAATTTCACGAATAAGCAAGAGTGTGGCGGATATGTAAAAACGTGTTTCTCGTTTATGGCATAACAGTTGTGACGTGCCTGCCCGGCAGGACGCACATGAGATAAAGGCAGATAGCAGTGAGAGCACATGTCCGCGTAGCTCAGGTGGGAGAGCGACTTACTCCGAAGTAAGGGGACCCGGATTCGATGGCCGGCGCGGACAAACTTGTACGTTACAGTTCGAAATTGAATTCCTCCGCTACCATAAGGACACCTGTTCACATTCGAACTGAGTTATACATAGTTCGCGTTTAAGTGAAAGTAAGTGTCATTTTCGTTATGCATTTATTGTACACTGCTGGACAATTGCTAAGGACGGATCATAAACGGCTATATAGCGCATAAAAAAGTAAGTGTGGTTGGATGCCAAGTGAAATAAAATAATGTCAGAATGCCAGGACATTACAAGAAAGACAATTTATTGTGCTCTGAAATCCAGAAGGCTTTGGAACGTGTTCAAGGGGCAAACAGGCCATTTTGTGCAGATTACTCAACCGTGAAAAAAAATGCAATTACCGTCCGCAGGCGTTCCGCGGTAAGATGTCAATACGGGATATGGCCACCATGGAGGGCGATGCAAGATTCCACACGTCGTGTCATGCTTTGCACAACATTATCAAGCAGCTGTTGGGGTAATTTATCCCATTTCTCTGTCAGTGCGTGGATGAGGGTGTCCTTGTTTATTGGAGGGCATTGGCGACCAGCAAGACTCCTCCCCAAAGCATCCCACAGATTTTGAATGGGATTCAGATCTGGAGAACGTGCTGGCCATACGAGGCGTTGAATATCCTAGCTCTCAAGACACTCCTGGACAGCGACTGTTCGATGACATGTTGCGTTGTCGTCCATGAGAAAGTGAATCTATCACCGACAGCATCACCGAACATGCAAACGTTGGCCAGTCATAGTTCCAGTTGGAAGCACATAGAGGGACGTGCGGCCATTGATCATGATGCCAGCCCATACCATGACACTACATTTCGGATATCGGTCCCTTTCCTGTATGTTTGCTGGACAATATGCAGTACCACTATCACGCCAGATCAGTTGTCGTTGACAATCAGACGATAGACTGTATCTACTCTCATCTGAGAAGAGCACAGCAGACCAGTCGTTATCAGTCCAATTGCGTTGATGGCACCATTGCAAACGGGCGGTACGGTGACGTCTGGACAATGGGATGCACACAACGGGACGGCGGGCGTATAGTCCTCCTTCATGCAAACGTCTGGCGATAGTTTTTCGGGAGATCCGCTTGCCAGTAGCAGCCATAAACTGATTTGCTACCTCACTAGCTGTGCTGCGCCGGTGTCTTTTTGTTGATAGCACTATGTACCGATTTTCTGCAGGTGTCGTACTGCGAACACGACCTCCCCGTGACGTTTGCTACACTCTCCATTTGTTTGAAATGATTTCCAAAGCCTTGAAACAACACTGTTGCTGACGTCGAACTCCCTGGCAACATCTGTTATTTTTCGCCCTCCTTCAATCTGGCCAATAATACGGCTACGCGTAAAATCATCTAGGTGATGTCGGGAAGGCATACTGAAAATTGCAAATTCGTCAATTGATTCTTTTCCTTTCAACTTTGCGTTTGAACAGCAACGGTCAATACGCGTCAAATCCTTTATATCTCTTATCAGCGCTATGACGTCACGAACAAGTTCGACAATCTAAAATTTGCATACGCACAACACGTCTTACTGTATCCCGCACTTATGCTAATTTCCACATTTTCCTGCCTTCCATTTTATGGTTGCTATCGTTGCTATTGTCATCCGTCCTTAGCAATTGTCCGGCAGTGTATGTTTAATAAATTGAATTAGAAGCATTTAATTCATTTCTCGGACCAAGAAGCCAATCAAGCACAAGTGCCGGTAAAAACCAAAACGTATCCCTATCATTATTTGTGGGAGAAAGATTTTTTTCGTTATGATGAAAGATAAAGGTATTTGTATTATTTGTAATTCAAACACAGCACTGTTGAAAACAGCCAACGTCGAAAAACATCTAACCCTTCGCGAGAAGTGCGCAGATGTGTATCACACAAAGCACTGGGCAACAAAAAACAAAAATATGACGGTTAAAATCAAAATTGTCTCAGCAACAGTCCTTTATTATCAAATAAATACGAATGCCAGCCAGGTCAGTTACCGTAGCATCATTCAAGGCCGCTGAAATTTCAACAAAAAATAAGAAGCCTTTTGAGAAAGGAGAAATATGAAAAGGGGCAATTAATAATAAGAAACTATACACCAACTATACTTAAAATATCATAGTATAATCATAGTAGTAATCCGAATTTGTTGACGAAGAAAAAAATCAAAATTTTCAAGCTTTCGCACATCAGCCAAATGGCATTTTCAAGGAAGGTAGATAGCAAACTGCAAACTGGATAATAGAACACTTCATTAATTAAGTAATCCAATTTCTTGCTGTGTCTGGAGGAAAGGGAAGACTGAAGTCTTTCGACTAACATGTCCACTCAGAGGGTTAGGTTGCTGAAGGTAATCGAGTCTTAAAATTTATGCATCATATATAGGGTACAGAGCTTGGTTTCCAAAGACTGGCGTCCTTTCTTCTTAAGTTCACTATCTTGACAAGGGCTGGCAAAGAAATTTTTCCTTTTCCTTTCTGAACTATGACCCTTTTACGGGTCTTAAAATGAAGGAACTTTGGAATCAAGCCGAATGTCTTGCAAGCTGTTAAAAAGTCGAGATGGGACCGTTCTTTCTCCAGTTTGAGTCTCAGCTGTCGAAATAATTTAAAGGTGTTCCACATTGCTTGCAGAGTGCAAAAACTAATTAATAATAAGGAACTATACACCAACTGTACTTAAACTGGTATAACTATACTAGTTATCCGAATTTGTTGCTGTAGAATAGGAATCAAAGTTTCCAGTCATTCGCACATCAACCAGATGACTTTTTCAACGAAGGTAGACAGTACACTGAATAATAGAACTTATCTTTCATCCTTCGAAGCTCTTTGGAGCAGGGAATTATTTTAGCTACCAAGTAAGAACAAAAAGCACCAAGGATTTATCACGTTAATGGCGTGAAGTGAAATTCCTAGGAAGATGTAGATGTTGTTGTGGTTCTGTCCCCCCGTTGATGGCAGTGATACTAAGTTAGGAGTGAGCTGCTTCTCGCGCACGAATTCCAATATTCTACGATATCGTTAAACTATCCTCTTTCCAAAGGAATTTACTATATCCTACGCAGCACAAGACATTTCAACGGTTGTCAAACACTCAGCGCTCTTCGAATAACCCTACTGGAAAAAAATATTTCTTTTTCTTGTATCGTTCAGAAAATGGTGTGCAAAGTCAGGAGTGCAGAAGAGGAATTTAGGGTTTAAAATCCTGAAAATGTTTCTTTAAAAACAAAATAGTGTTTTACACATTTAATGAATGGGCACATTTCACTTTCAGTTTCAGCTGTTCTTTAAATCATTTTCTGGGTGTATCCCATGATGCTGAGCCCCGCTCAATACTTCCTCGAATACAATTTTTGGGTACAACCATGCGGTTAAGTTTCTAAAAATATTTTCAAACTATTTCTGTCCCGCATTTTTTCCCACTAGCTGGTGTAAACGCGCATTTGGATTTGTCCAGAACACTTAGTTTCTGAAAGAGGAAATAGATAAATTCTATGCAAATAATAAAAAGTGTCGAATAAACAAGTTTTTAAATATTGTTACGTCGCTTGTGGCCTTCCTCTCTGAAATAGTTTCGAGACGCCATGCACAGGATGAAACCGGAACAGTCGGCTTTGACTTCTGGATCAGAGGACAGTGAAGAATAGAGCGAGCTCATAAGACTTTCCTCTAGACAGCATTAAACCAACAAAAATGACAGCAACGTTTAATAATTAAAAATGCAGGTTCAAAATTATAAGATACCGCACAATCACGTTGAATGAACGCTGAGTAACTCGTATGTTAATCAGTATGTCAGACTGCCCCTAGTCACTGAGTTCAGCAAGCAAACCAATTTCCTTGGTACCGCAGGCAATAATTTAGGCTCCGCTAATCTTTGCTTTAAATCAATAAATATCTTGTTCGTCACTGCCATAAATGATCTTTTTACCTTACATATGTCGAAAGTGTAATCCAGTTTGTACTTCGCCACACACAGAGAGGCACTAGTTTTACACGCTCACAATGACGACTCCTGTCACTGAAACACAACTACATTCTTTTATCGCCACAAAAACACTGAACTTTCGGCCCGTTACATTCCCCTCAGCTGCACAAATCGTGCCATCACGTGACATACACAGATCGAAGTTCGCTGCATGAAACGTTTTTCCATGGTAAGAGAAAAGAAAAGTAGCAACACTCACCTTTGTCACAGCTGCAATCGCTCGGTTGCGAAACGACTCACTGTTTACCAAACCACCAGCAAAGCACTTAACATGACTTTTCGCAATTGGCAAGAAAAAAAAGAATTAATTATGCTATCAAACAATATATTTTCTAGATTCCCTGCTGAGCAATATTCCCGCTTAGCGCAGCAAATGTATTTCTCACAAAGTTTCGGCATCTCGAAGACGGATTCTGAAATTTATTTTTGTTTCAGGCAGCAATAAACACAACTAAAATTATATGAGGTATAATAAAGGTTACACGTAAATTTTCAAAACAGCTTTTGTAATTCCAAAGCGCCTGAGGCTGCATATAAGAAAAATCAAAAATCAAATACAAAAAACACCCAAATCTGAAAGCTGGAGCAACTGATTCGGAAAACCGAATAAAAGAGATCAAATAACCAGCCGGGAGAAAAAAGGATTATAGAACTATGGCAAGCTGCTATCTATGACTTCGTCAGGGCTAAGCACAGATAACACCGCTCGTTCCTCTATAAAGACCCAAAAGTGTGGGTTTCTGCACCATCCAGTTTGTTACAAAAACATCAAAATACTACCAGAAAACAAATAAATAAAATATTAAAATAAAATAAACCCAGCCAAAAACAAATAACCCCCCACAGAGAACCTTCACTTCCCGAGACCCACAAGCCCCGAAACTCCCCCCAAAAAAAGAACATTATAAAATAAAGTTAAAAAGAAAAAAATGTTTTGGAGAAAAAAATAAAGCTCCTAAATAAAAACGAAAACCATCCCTTTAGCAAGCCGTATGGTCGTAGCGTGACCTCACATAACTAATAGAATCTAAATTACTCAATCCAAGAAGTATAAAATGCTAGAGTACCTAGGAAAAACATTGTTACAACCATACACTACATAAACGTAACTATTTACAATCATATTCTTTAAATACCTAAAGGTAGATAATAGCTTGAATTTTTTTTCTTGATTGGAGGTTTAACGACCGCCGTGAGCAACTCAATGGGCTATAAGCAGTCGCCCGTCCCTAATTTAGGGTCACTGGTTCCAGGGAAGGGAGAGAGCCAGTGCCGTAAGACAAACACAACATCCATGCCTGACTGGGATTCGAACCCGGACCCCTTACGGACGAATGATCAGAGGCCAACGCCTTAGACCACTGCGCCACCGGGGCGGCAGCTTGAATTTAGCTAACCTATTTACAAGAAACTGCCAAAAGAGAGTTCTAGAATGGTAAATAAGAGCCAGTCAAAGCTGCACTTGCCCAAATTCAAACTAAAACGAGGCCTGAACAATGCGGCACGTTCGACGACTGCCTGCTAACCTCGAATGAGAGGAAAACCTGCAGAAAAACTCCAAATAAATATAAGAGAAAAGAAAAACTTCCAATCTAAAAAATATTTTTACAGTAAAATAAAATAATAAGCAAAAATAAGAAACTTACCAAAAGGAGAAGATGCTAACATGACCTGCCAAAATGGTTTCAAATACCGACGTGACTCGAAGCAGTGACGCCAACAGCGCCAACTGGCGGTCAAGAAGGCAACCAAATTTCCAGAGCGTTATGGTTTAGATAGGAAAAATTCCAAACAGTTTTAAAGTTGTTATCAACTAGTCGGAATACTATAAAACACCCATTGGGAACTGACATTAAAAGTATTAAAATACCCCCCAAAAAAACTAAACTTTCCCAATCTTTTAATTATTTAAATTATACTATTTTTTCTTCTTAGTTTTATATATACATTTTTTGCATAATTTTTTTTATTCTTTTGAACTTCCTTTGTAATATTATCTATTAGGCTAGTTTTAAACTTTTTTTGAATTAAAAGGAAAGGGAATTGAGAGAGTATTTTGGGTTCCTAATTAAGTAAAGGTAACCACATCATCGTCTAAACCTCTATATTATAGCTTTAATTTAGAAGATTCATTCAATCACTGAGTTATTAAATTAGAGTAGGTCTGCAATCCCAACACTATACTTGAGAACGATTTTCTTAAGTGGGGCTTTTAAGAAAGCTCTTGGAACCTGGTTATCAGTAAACTGACTGATTAGTAATTGAACATGATTGTTTAAAATCTTCCTCCAATCTGCAAATCCTGGACAACCTTAAAACCTGCGAGATAAGGACATTCTCGATAACTTTGCTGGAGATATTACTCGACCACTTTATGAATTTTAAAATTTTAAAATTAAAGTTGTTTCTCTCATCATACAAACTAATAACTGGGTTACCATCATCTAGATTAATAGACAAATCTAGAAAATCAAGTTCCTGGTCACTAGTGTTAGTTTAAATAAACTTAAGGCAGCTGGGATATATAGCCGAAAAATCATTTTCCAAAACTCCAGAATTATTTAAGCAAAGCAGGTCATCTATAAATCTGTAAGTATATTAATAACTGTCTCGTTTGAAAGAGTTGTTCTTGATAAACAGATATTCTTTGAAAAACAAGAACAGATTACAAACACTTTTGGAATGTGAGCAACCCATTGGAATACCGTTAACTTGCTTGCAGAACATAAATTGCAGAAAAGGACAAAATTATTTTTAATACAGCAATTTAACAATATTTTCCAGGAACTTTCTGAAATTATGTCAGAGATGTTAAATTCTATAAAAATAAATTTAAGGGTGTTAATAATATCATCGATAGGGAGACTAGTGTATAAATTTTCCTAGATATTAGCCTGTAAATATTTTAATATTTACAGGCTTAATGTCTAGGATGTCAGAAATTACCTCTGCATTGCTATTAATAATCCAAAAATCCTTACTGTTTAAATTGGTACAAGATTTTACACGATTTAAAACCTTCTTCAAAACTGATTCAAAATACTGATCTATTACTTTCTTGTGACTTTTAGTCCCAGTAGATATGAACCTAAATTTCACCGGTTCCTTATGAAATTTTGCAGCAACAAAAAGATAAGGAAGTTCAGGTTCATAACTCGTAGCCAATTTAAGCCGAAGCTGTTTGTGAAACGACTTGAATTTATTTCCTAACTCATTACCTGAAACATAAGCAGGGAGATAGGTAACTTTATTATTTAGCTCATTTTTAATTAAGTCAAAATAGAATTTCTTACAAATTATTGCAAAATTATTACTGGTTTTATCAGCTGTTGTAAAATGTATTCTTTTTGTAGACTATAGAGAGATTGCTTTAATTCTTTAGAGAAAATAAGGCAAATTTAAATTTTTAAGTTAGCTAAATTTTCGTGAAATTCTTCGAATATTTTACTTTTCCATTCAGCAAAGACCTCAACTGGCAAATTGTGGGTAAGGCTGGTTTTAACAATGTATTTATTGAAATTCTGGCAAAAGTCTAACTTAATTCTCTCTTTAGAGAGGTGTAACTTTGGAGAGCCTGAACTTTGCACCAAATCCCAAAAGCTCTTTAGAGAGGTGGAACTTTGGAGAGCTTGAACTTTAAGAGAGCCTGAACTTTGCACCAAATCCCAAAAGCTGTTTAGATAGGTGGAACTTTGGAGAGCCTGAACTTTGCGCCAAATCCCAAAAGCTTCCTAAGATTGGGGTCATCAACAAAATTATAGATTACTTGTGACAACATGGTTATAGAAGTTATCATAATATACAGTCATCATCATCATCATCATCATCATTGTCAACCATTATCAATCCAATGCTGGACGAAGGTCTCCCCAAGTTTCTTCCACAACCGTCTGTCTTATGCCAGTCTCCTCCATGTTACTCCCGCATACTTTACAATTTCACCCACCCATCTCCCATGTGGTCTTCTTCTGGGTCTTTTCCTGTCCCCTGGAGTCCAGTCTAAAATTTCGGCTGTCCTTCTGGCAATATGTCCAGCCCATTGCCATTTCAGGGATTTTACTCTGATCATGATGTCTTCCACTCTTGTCAATTTTCTGATCCACGAGTTCCTCTTCTTATCTCTCCTGGTTACACCAAGCATGCATCTCTCCATGCCTCTTTGAGTTATCTGTAGTCTTTGTATGTCTCTTTTAGTTAAGGTCCACGTCTCTGCACCATAAGTAAGCACTGGAAGGATGCATTCATCAAACACTTTTCTTTTAAGACATAATGGCATATTGCTCTTGAAAATTATGCCATTTCTTCCAAAAGCTCTCCAGGCAAGTTTTATACGCAGATTAATTTCTTCATCAATGTGAACCTAACTTGATATCTGATGTCCAAGATAAACGTACGTGTCTGTTATCTCCAGCTTTTCACCATCAATCGATAAATCTTCATTTTTTGTAAAAGCATTGTACATCACTTTTGTCTTCTAAAAGCTCATTTTTAATCCCACTTCTTTACTCTTTTCACTAAGTTCCTGGGTCATACTCTGCAGCTCTGATGGGGTAGTTGCAAAAATGACTACGTCATCAGCAAAACGAAGGTGGGTTAGATAATCTCCATTAATCTTTATCCCTTTGTTTTCCCAGTTCAATGATTGAAAGACTTTTTCCAATGTCGCATCAAACAGTTTGGGAGATATAGTGCCCCCTTGTCTCACTCCCTTTCCAATTTTTATTAGTGCTGTATTCTCAAATAGCCGAATCTTTGCACTTGCATTTTCATAGATGTTATTAATAATACTAATGTATGCATCTTCAATACCACAGGACTTCAAAGCCATTGTAACTGCTGATGGTTTCACCGAATCAAAGGCCTTTTCATAATCGATAAAAGCCATGCATAATGGAAGTTCATATTCCCTCGCTCTTTCAATTAGTTCTCTCAGTAGGTGGATATGATCTATTGTGCTGTAGCCACTCCTGAATCCAGCTTGTTCTCTCGGTTGAGCCATGTCCAGTGTCACCCTCAAGCGGTGTGAAAGAACTTTCGTGAAGATTTTATAAACCACCGATAGGAGGCTGATAGGTCTGTAGTTCCTGAGATCCTCAATGTCACCTTTTTTATGTAGCAGGATCATTGTAGCGTTGTTCCAATCCTTAGGAATCTTCCTTTCATTAAGGCATGGAGTGAAAACTTGGGCGAGTACTGTTTCGATTTCTCCACTTACTTCATGTATGATGTCTACGGTAATTCCGTCTTCTCCTGGGGCTTTTCTCCGTTTCATGTTCTTGATTGCATGTGCAACTTCTGCTGGGAGGACTGGAACAACTCTGGTACCTTTCGTAATGTCTGGAGTACATGTATCATCCCTTTCATATAGTTTTGAGTAGAAATCTTTCATTCTTGTCAAAATTTCACCTCTATTTCTTGTTACAGAACCATCTTCTGTTCTCAGAGCCATAATCTGTTTTCTACCCTTACTCAGATGTCCCTTTGCTCTCTTAAAACTTTGGTTGTTTTCAGTTGCTTTCTTCACTAGTTCACAGTTGAATTTCCTAACATCTTCAGTGATACTTTTCGTACCATCTTGCATAGCTCTATATATTGCACTTTGGAAGTCACATCGCCTTTAGTTGTCCTCATCTTTTTTGCATCAGAATTTTGGTTTTTCCTGATAATTTGTTCGTATGCAACTTGTTCTTTGTACCAGCTATTTTTGTTGCTGTTTCCATAAGAGTTTTGGTTAGTTTTTTGTTAACTTCAGAGATGTCCACTTACTCCGATGTTAGACCTTCTAGAGCAGAGAATATGTTCCTCAGTCCCAATTTGAAGGTATTATGATGTGTTTTGAGTTCGGTCGTGTCAATACACTTTGTTTGTTTTATGAGCTTACCACGCTCAAGTTTAGCGTTGAGGTGCATCTCACACCGTACTATTCTATGGCCACTACCTGTGTTGAACTTGTTTAGCACCCTGCAGTCTTCCATGACAAGTACCCTGGTATATATTACATTTCCTGCTACAGTCAAGAGGGTTAGTAAATGTGGCATGTGGTTTGCAACTTTTGACGCTAGAACCCAAGGTTTTAACATATTTAAAGCTAACTACAGTTTGATGTTTAGAAATAGGGAAGCTGCTAGCATTACTATAGAATAATTTTCTAATTTTAAGATTATCATAGCTTTTTTTAAAGAATCTAATGGTAATGTAGTTTTTCAAAGTTGGTTTGGAGAATATTTTGTCTTTAAGAATATGTTTTAGTACATCTAGTACAAGATGAAAAACATGTAAATCTACATTACCTTCTAAAGAACTCCAAGTTTAAAAAAACATTTTAACACAGAATGTTTAAAGGTTTTACGAAGTGAGACTGTTTTTTTAATGAAATTGGGGTTATTCTTGAAGTCAAGAAGAGTTTGCTTTAAAACAGTAAAATCTATTGAACTAGAGGATTTAACTAGCCTCTTACCCCTATTACCTTTGGTGCAAGTCTTGTGGTGGAGAAAGGAGAATTATTCTTTAATTATTACACGAAATCTAGATATTTTATTATCCGCTAATGTTGAATTAAGCTCATATGGGTATAATGACTATTGCTTAAGGATTTCAATGGACTCAGTAGCAAGCCTGTCTTCAAGGTTTGGAATAATATGAAGCACTTCAATTTATACCTTATCAAAGCCATGTCAATTAAAATGTTCCAGCGCATGGGTGGAAAACTGGAGAGAACAGCCTCTGTCAGGCTGGAATTTGTTAACCTTAGACCTGTGCCCATTGATCCTAAGGGGCAGTGGGTTCTTAGACTGACCAACATATACAAGACCACATACAGTATTGGAAAGCTTATAAACTGAATTAAAAACTTTGCAAAACTTATTACCTTGTGCTCGTGGTTGATGATAATATAACGTAGGATGGGTAGCCTTACAGGAAAGACAACGAATGTCATTTCATAATATAAAATGCATTTACTAGCATTAGTTAACACAATGAGTTAGGGAGCTAGCTAGCTTAACCGTGTGCGAGCAAAAAGATAATCAAAATCGGACTCCACCCCTATCATTGTCAACTACAAACACAGCTTTCAGCCAAAAAAGATAAACAGATCAGAGTTTACAAATTTCCTATTTCTTACCTACTGGTGGCCAACGTGCAAACATAAAACAAACAACTGCTTTCTGAGAACATATTGAAATTAAAAGCCAAAACTAAAACACTAGCAAAGTTTTCAACTAAAATCGCGCAAGAGCTGCAAATAATAAATTGGAAAACCATAATGCATAATAAAGGTTACACGTACATTTTCAAGCAGCTTTTGAAATTCCAGAGCGCCTGAGGCTGCATATAAGAAAAATAAAAATCAAATACAAAAAACATACAAATCTGAAAGCTGGAGCAACTGATTTGGAAAACCGAAAGAAAGATCAAATAGCCAACCGGGAGAAGAAAAAAGAAGGATGATAGAACTATGGCAAGCTGCTATATATGGCTTCATCGAAGGCTAGGCACAGATACCATAGCGTCCCAAGCATTTTCGATTGAATTCTGGTCATGGGAGTACGCAGACCAATCCATTCGATCGATCCCTCGCTCTCCAACACTTCATCAACATATGATCGATGAGGATGGACGTTATCGTCCATAAAACCGAAAGAATTTCCCACAGCACCACGAAACAGCCTTACATGTTCTAAAATGTCCTCCGCACAATAACGCTCGGCATTTGTTGACCCTTTCTCCAACACTAGGAGCTCTGCACACCGATTGATCATAATCCCAGAACAGACCATTACACCACCACTGCTATAATGGGCGATTTCCACGCTTCTGTCTGAATAGGTAGTGCGGGGTTCTCGCGAGATGTATTACCGCCTAAAGTCAGACGATAAACAGAATCAGCTTTCGTCTGTGAACAGAACACTGGCCCGTTTCTCTTCATTCCATGTGCAATGTTCAGGGCACGATCGACAGCGAGTTGCTTGCTTTGCTTGCTGGAGTCAATGAAACACACTGTACAGATTTTTGGGCATACAATCCGAAATGATTCAAGCGCCTTGACACGGTTTAACGTGATATTTTGGTACCCGTGCTTGATTCCAGCTGATTGGCTAACTCGCCAGCAGTTATTTGGCGAGATCTTTTAGCCGTTACAACAAGATAACGATCTTGTGGTGGAGTAGTTTTACGTGATCGACCACTACTGAACATTGTGGTAGTTATTTCATGTTCAGAAAATTGTTTCGAGACCCGTGAAACTACGCTCTGGGCAATTCAGAACTCCTTCGCTAAGTCTCTCGTTGTCCGCCCTTCTTCCAGTTTGCGAACAATTCGCCCACGGATAAAATCATGCAGATCAGTTCTTTTAGACTTACTACAAGTCGCCATAACAACAAAAAAGGCAGATCCACACTTCAACACCTACAAAACAAACGATTTCTTCCTACTCACGTTTCAGCTTTTATCGTCGATCGGCAGTACACAGCTGTTACGTGATTCCTGACAATTTGCATATGACCAAACACTCTCACATATGGGTTTCGATGACATCAAAATGTTTTTACCGTTAACCAGCGATATGCGAGTCCGAAATTTAGCCTTTTGTAGTTGATCCTTAATTTTTTGGATATAAATACATATTAATTTTAATTTTTAATAATTAAATATATATATATATATATATATATATATATATATACACCGAAGTGCCAAAAGTCATGGGATACTATTAGGCAAATCTTTAACTGGCGCTGCCGTCGTATAAAAGCTTCGACGCACGCCACGATTTTTATCAGTCGTCAGGTGTAATCTCTTGAGTCAGGGCCGCGGGTGGCCTAGTGGGCAACGTTCGTAACTGCCACGGAAAGGACCTCAGGTTCGATCCCAGGCAGGTACGAACGCTCGATCCATTACATATCCGCCGTGCGTCATATGGGCACGTTAAGCCGTCGGACCTCAGGTACTGGCCCCCCAATACCCGGGGTCCGACGGCTGGCAAGCCGAAGTGAATTATCGGAGTTTGAACGAGGCATGGTAGTGGGAGCCAGACGGATGGGACATTCAATTTCCGAAGTTGTGCGAACTTTCCACATTCCTCGATACACGGTATCACATGTGTACCGAGTAGAAAATCTCATGGAGGGCATTACCACCCACCGTGGACAGCGCAGTGGCCGACCATGGGTGCTGAATGCAGGTTGGTCCACAATGTAGCCTTCTGTGACGGATTTGTTATTTGCTCGGTCCTTTGATATTTTTATGTACCTTGAGTCTTGGATGTCGTTGTCCATTTCGTTTCGTCTTATAAGTTTTTTAACATGTTTTTAATACACACACACACACATATATATATATACACCTTTTTCAAAATAAATAAATAAAATGAAATAAAATGAAATGGAAGTACTTAGAAATGTCTTTTTCACAGAAACTTCGAGTACTTCCACTTCAATAGTCATTAGATACTCGTTACTTCTTGCATTATAAGTACAAAATCATTTATTTTTTTCATTAATATTTTACGATTTATTATCACAAACATTAAAATATTTCTTTTTATATATCATCCTTACAAAATAAAAGCATCACTTTAGTGAAAAATTAAATCTATCGAAGTTCTATCGCTTTGATGGTCGAACATATCAATCTGAAACAGTGAGTTTTCAGCAGTAATAAAAAAAAATCTAGCTGCATAGTTCCTTAATGATGTATGTTATTTTATCAATGGCTGCATTTACATCGTCGAGTAGTACGTCAGCATGTAGTACGCAGCGTACACTATCAGCAGATCTGCCAGATACCTTGACTATAATCTCTTGCCCCAACTGTCTTTTCTCCTCCTCTGGCACCTGTAAAAATTAAACAAGTTTGGTAAAAAAAGAAATTACAATTACAATGAAGGTGAGCGTGTACTCCCAAAAATTTTACGATCAGACGTAGAACAAAATGAAAATACAGTGGACACTCGTTTATACGGCTTTCACTTATACGTTTTCCTCATTTATACGTACGATGTCGTAGGTGTAAGAATTACAAATCGAACTTAATGTTAAGTATTATCAATTGCACGTTTATTGAATTAGCTTTCTTCTCATTTATGTGTTAAATTGTGGTGTCTTGAATTAGAAATTCAAACTACGCAAATCCTGTTCACCAAACTCTATTCTCTCAATAGCCTTGAAAATCAGTGTTTCAATTTAAAAGTAAACAACAATAAAAGAAATTACGTCAGATAAAATGTAGAGGATTTTAGGAAGGGAGTGTCTGACCCCAGGTCTTAAACAACCCGTAGAAATAGGAAGCTATGATATTTGGGCTAGAGTGCCCGATAGGAAAGGGGCACGGAAGCGAGGTAGAAAGGGGGAGGAAGACGCCCTTATTTATTACGGGGGAGCCAGTACCCGGAGTCCGACGGCTAGAACGTGTCCTTCCGACGCACGGCGGATATTTTGTGGTTCGAGCGTTCGTACCCGCCTGGGATCAAATCCGAGGTCTTCTCCGTGGCATCACGAACGCTAACCACTAGGCCATCCGCGGCCTGTGGTCAACGGATGGTTTAGAGAAATTAACTTTTCTAAACCATATTAATGTGCATATATTTTTACAATATACTGCATCATATCTTCTCGTGCGAAAAATATCAATCGTAAATGAATTAGTAGTAATACTTTTTATACTATGTACACACAGTATACGTACTACATACTGCGTTTACAGGTGCTGTAACTCTATGCGGTGTGATTGAAATCAATAAAGTAAAAAACAAAAAATCTGTGAGGAAAAACAGAAAACTAAAAATACTATTACACCAAAACATAAAAAAATACTACATACTACGTAGTACATAGTATATATGTATAATAACATTATCGGCTACGCGATAAGTAACATAATACCGTGCTGCCATCTAGGGACGGAAACAAGACTTGTTTCCTTTAGGCGTTTTTTCACTTATACGTTAATTTTACACGGTAATAAGATAGTAAGACTATTTAAACTGAAAGTCAAATTCCACGACTAAAATTTCAGGCACTTTCCTTCTTATTAAATACGCGTATTTATACTTTTCGTTACTGATTCAATTTAAACATTTTAGTGCATCAGGATATATCGCACACGCCAATAAAATACCGTTGTAGTCGGTTATCAACCACTGTAATGCCCAATAAAAGTAACAGTGCAGTGACATTTTCATAGAAAGCGATCACAATTACTTATGGTGAAAATTAAAGAATCATTTTTCAACCTGCATCATATATATATGTATATATACATCGGGATGTAAGGTCAGGTGATGCGTAACATCACAGCCTCTCCTTGACAAATGTCAACCCCGCCTTCTCGTGGTACATCCTGTTCCCACTAAAGGGGCTCTGACGACCGCCAATAGCGGTATAACTATACCATCGGGATTAGAGGAAATTCTATCCCACACTCACCAACCCGCTTGGCCAGCGTGGTGAGTTATGGCCAAACCCCTCCAAAATGATTCCACAACTTAAATCTTGGCCCTCAGTCTCCGGCAGCTGGAATGTATCTGGCCAAGGCAGCGGCCAGTGCGACATGAAGGCAGATTGTGCTAAGAATCCCCGGAGGACCGGACTAGGCTGCCATCTGATGCTGACCTTGGCTACGTACAACGGACGCTCCCTATCTTCTGATTCAAGGCTTCTTGAATTGGAAGAGGAACTACAAAGGATCAAGTGGGACATCGTGGGGCTAAGTGAGGTAAGGAGAAAAGGAGAAGATCTCATCGAACTGAAAAGTGGACATCTCTTCTACTATCGTGGGACAGATACTGGCAGAACTAGTGGTGTTGGATTTATAATAAACAAGAAACTGAAGGATAAAGTTGTAGAAGTTGAAAGTTCCTCTGACAGAGCTGCACGACTTGTTATCCAACTCTCGAAAAGATACCAGGCTCAGATTATTCAAGCTTATGCACCCACCACAAGTCATCCTGAAGAAGAAATTGAAGAATTTTATGAGGAAATTTGTCATCTAAATAATAAAGGTAAGCAGCACTTGAAAATAATTATGGGAGATTTCAATGCAAAAATAGGGCAACGGCAACAGAATGAAACTTCAGTAGGTAAATTCGGTCACGGCAACAGAAACCAGCGTGGAAATACTCTCGTTGAGTTTGCAGAGGCAGAAGGGTTTTTCATCTTGAACTCCTTCTTCAAGAAAAAGCCACACAGGAAATGGACATGGAGACATCCAAATGGGACGACAAGTGAAATTGATTTTATTATGTGTAACAAAAAATTCGTCATAGAAGACTGCAGTGTGCTAAACAAGTTCAACACAGGTAGTGACCATAGATTGGTGAGATGTAAGATGCACCTCGACACCAAACTTGAACGTGGCAAGCTCATAAGACAAACAAAATCTATTGACATAACCAACCTTAAAAAACACCATAATACCTTCAAGTTGGAACTGAAGAACAGGTTCTCTGCTTTAGAAGGCCTAACATCGGAAGAAGTGGACATCTCTGAAGTTAACAGAAAAGTAACCAAAGCTCTTATGGAAACAGCAACAAAATTAGCTGGGTCTAAGAACAAGTTGCATGTAAACAAATTATCAGGAAAAACGAAAATGTTGATGCAAAAAGAAGAGAGATGAGGACAACTAAAGAAGATGTGACTTCCAAAGTGGAATATATAGAGCTATGCAAGACAGTAAGAAAAAGTATCACTGAAGACGTAAGAAAATTCAACTGTGAACTAGTGAGGAAAGCAATTGAAAACAACCAAAGCCTAAAGATAGCAAAGGGACATCTCAGTAAGGGAAGAAAACAGATTATGGCACTGAGAACAGAAGATGGTTCTGTAACAAGAAATAGAGGCGAAATTTTGACAAGAGTGAAAGATTTCTACTCCAAATTATATGAAAGGGATGATACATGCACTCCAGACATCATGAAAGATACCAGTACCAGAGTTCCTCCAGTCCTTCCAGCAGAAGTTGCACATGCAATCAAGAACATGAAGCTGGGAAAAGCTCCAGGAGAAGATGGAATTACTGTAGACATCATACAAGAAGCAAGTGGAGAAATTGAAACAGTACTCGCCCAAATTTTCACTCGATGCCTTAATGAAGGAAAGATTCCTGAGGATTGGAACACCGCTACAATGATCCTGCTACATAAGAAAGGTGACATTGAGGATCTCGGAAACTACAGACCTATCAGCCTCCTATCAGTAGTTTATAAAATCTTCACTAAAGTTCTTTCACACCGCTTGAAGGTAACATTGGACATGGCTCAACCGAGAGAACAAGCTGGATTCAGGAGTGGCTACAGCACAATAGATCATATCCACGTACTGAGAGAACTAATTGAAAGAGCGAGGGAATATGAACTTCCATTGTGCATGGCTTTTATCGATTATGAAAAAGCCTTTGATTCGGTGAAACCATCAGCAGTTACAATGGCTCTGAAAACCTGCGGTATTGAAGATGCATACATTAATATTATTAATAACATCTATGAAAATGCAAGTGCAAAGATTCGGCTGTTTGAAAATACAACACACATAAAAATTGGAAAGGGAGTGAGACAAGGTGACACCATATCTCCGAAGCTCTTTAATGCCACATTGGAGGGTGTTTTTCAGTCGCTGAGCTGGGAAAACAAAGGGATAAAGATTAATGGAGATTATCTAACCCACCTTCGTTTTGCTGATGACGTAGTCATTTTTGCAACTACCCCATCAGAGCTGCAGAGTATGATCCAGGAACTTGCTGACAAGAGTAAAGAAGTGGGATTAAAAATGAACTTTCAGAAGACAAAAGTGATGTTCAATGCTTTTACAAGAAATGAAGATTTATTGATTGATGGAGAAAAGCTGGAGATAACAGACACGTACGTTTATCTTGGACAGCAGATATCAAGTGAGGGTCACATTGATGAAGAAATTAATCGGCGTACAAAACTTGCCTGGAGAGCTTTTGGAAGAAACAGCATAATTTTCAAGAGCAATATGCCATTATGTCTTAAAAGAAAAGTGTTTGATCAATGCATCCTTCCAGTGCTTACGTATGGTGCAGAGACGTGGACCTTAACTAAAAGAGATATACAAAGACTGCAGACAACTCAAAGAAGCATGGAGAGGTGCATGCTTCGTGTAACCAGGAGAGATAAGAAGAGGAACTCGTGGATCCGAAAAATGACAAGAGTGGAAGACATCATGATCAGAGTTAAATCCCTGAAATGGCAATGGGCTGGACATACTGCCAGAAGGACAGATTATCGATGGACAGCCGAAATTTTAGATTGGATTCCAAGGGACAGGAAAAGACCCAGAAGAAGACCACATGGGAGATGGGTGGATGAAATTCGAAAGTATGCAGGGGTGACATGGAGGAGACTGGCACAAGACAGACCGTTGTGGAGGAAACTTGGGGAGACCTTCGTCCAGCAGTGGATTGATAATGGTTGACAATGATGATGATGATGATGATGATATACATCGTATATTTATTGTGTAAAAACTGTAAAATCATTTCACTGCAACGAAATTTTTAATAGCACTTCAAAATTTCGGAATTAAAATTCATTATAATAATGGCCATGAATACCTATAATTCCAGATAATTCTGTAATATAATATCAAGCAATATTTCAACGCTTGTATTAAAATGGAATATGTCCATCAATAAGCCATGATTTGTGCTCATCCTTCAACAGGGGACAAAGACTCATTTGTTGACGTTTCCTTTGACCAACTATGGTGGATGATCTTGGTTTACAAGGGAAAAACATACAGTTACAGAGAGAAGTTCGTGTACTCTAGTGATTCATTCTTGAGCTCAACATGAGACTACGGTCTTCAGAGTGCAAATATAGCGCACTGGAGCTTCGAAAAAAACAACTCCAGCAGGTGTATGTATACGTATATATATAATATATTGCTGCAGTCTTCGAAAAAAAAAAAAAGTACCCTGGCAGTTTCCAACATCCGATCTGGCACTGTCAACCACTGCAAATTACGGAAGAGGGTGAGTTAGCTGGAGCAGTGGGTTAACCGCAATTTGAAATTTCCAAAACTTTGCAATACTTTCTATTGTTAGAAACACAAAAAGTGACTTTGATCAAGAGTGTCCCGCCGAGGGAGGGCAAGTAACCCCACGTCCAAATTTGCTGACTAAAATTTAGAAGAATGTTCTCTCCAAAGTCACGCAATTTACGAACATAAAAATAAAGGGCTATAGTTTACCTTACCGCATAGAGCCTGGAGAGCGACAGCTGCGATTTCCGACTATTAGCCAAAATATAATTGACCATATTTAAATTTTCGTCGAAACATAAACCGACCATATTTCTTTGCAGTTTGCCAATTTTAAATGTATAATTCAACTGTTGTACAGAGCCCAATGCAACTTTCCAACCGTAGGTTGAAGAAGCGTATATGCTTCAGCTTTATCCGGCTGTCTGTCTGTTTGTCTGTCCGTGTGCAACTCGCGTAAATATTTTACGATTTCGATTATATTTTAGTATGTTGTTTGGAACATCCTGGACACAAAGCCTATTGCAAATGGTCAAAATAAAGTCAAAAGTCAGGACACAGGTGCAGGATTTATTTCCTAACCTTCTGCGTGATTGCTTGCGGAAAAATACAACGAATGCGTCAAAATTTTAATTTGTTCCGAACCAACATTGGAGGAATTTTGATGGGCGATGGTTGAATAAATAAATTTAAAAAAAACTGATTCAGTTAAGTAAAAATTAGTCTGGCAGTGCCAGGTCCCACCAAGCCTCGACTGCACCCCTGAGATAGCCTGGAGAAGCCATCCGGTGAAGAACTTCTTTGTTTACGCAAACAAAATACGGAAACTTCAAATTCAAGAAGAAAAACAAATTTTCTTCGGGTGAACAGTGATTGTTTAAAATGAGAAGTAAGGAAATTTTAAATGAATAACTACTGGTGATAAGAATTTTTCAGTAAATAAAAGAGCCTGTCTCTTCTATCAGTACAGCTCCTCAGTCACAGTGCTCAGGCAGTGTGGTGCGCTGTAACGTTGCCCCGGCATTTTCGGAGTGGTATGAAAAGTAAGTATGTCAGTTTTCAACAGTGGTATGCGTTGAGATCATGCATGGAAAGCAGTACACGCCGAGGTCATTTTACGAATCGATATTACAATTTCTTAAATATTTATTTATGTACACATTTGTTTAATTTGCATTTCTACTTCTTAAATTACAGCAGCTCCTTAACGCTATTTTGCTTCCTCAGGCACAATTTGTCGCTTTATATCGAGCCCTTCGTGGGAAGCAATTCACTGGTCGCGTCATTTTCAAATGTTGCAGCCATAAGTGAACAAAAACCACATTGCTTCCTCTGACGCATGCATACCAACCTTTCTTCTACGGAACCCATAGCCGGAAATGTTTGCTTTGCTTTATATTGCCAACGACTGTCATGAATAGACCACATACAGGGTTTGGACAAAATAATGTGAACATCTGGGAAATAGGCAATATGTCTTTATTAATAATGTGTTAGATCACCATTTGCCTTTAATCTACTTTCAACCTTCTTGGAAAAGATTTACGTAGCTTTTGAATAGTCTCCAGTAGAATGCTGTACCATTTGTCGTTCATAACACCAGTCAATTGCTACAGAGATGTTCGAGGAGGGAAATTGCTTTCCTCAGTCTGCTCTCCGAAACTGTTCATAGTGGTTCGATAAAACTCAAATCAGATGATTGAGCTGATCAGAGAAGACGTTCAAGTTCGTATTGGTGCTCCTCAAACGAAGACTGAACTGTTCTGGCTGTGTGTATGAGCGCATTATCATCTTGAAAAATGCTTTCATTGTTAGGAAACAACATTTGGACCATAAGATGCACCTTATCACCTAGAATGTCCAAATACTCGCTGACAGTAACTCGATCAGGTAGAATAATGATGGGGCCAGCCGAATATCAAGATACGGCAGCTCAAATCATCGCAGTTCCACATGCATGCTTGACAGTTGGAACCAGATATTCCGAATTGTACGCTTCCTTGGGTGTTCTCCATATATGAACCAGACATACTGTTGAGAATAATATAAATGAGGACTCAATGGACCATATCACATGTTTCCAGTAATCAGCTGTCCAGGTTTTATGCTCATGACACCATCTTTTACGCATTGTAGCGTTGTTTTTTGTCATTAAAGTTTTAGCAGATGCAGCTGTTCCGTGGATGCGGGCTCTGCGAAAGTTTTCTGCAGACTGGTTTTGTGGAAATACGGTCTTCCACATCGATATTGAGTTCAACTATCACTTTTGCTGAAGTAGTTCTGTGTTGCCTGGACACAATCCTTGTCAGTGTTCAACGGTCTCTCTCATTCAATCTCGGTTTTCGCCCACTATTCTTCTTCGCCGATGAAGTCTTGCCATGCTTTGTGTACGCAGTCATAACCGTGAAAACTGTTGCTCTTGAAACACCGAATAATTTGGCTATTATGGTTATCGCCGCTCCTGGTATATTGGCTCCCACGATTTGTCCTCTGTGGAAGGCTAACAGTACAACCATTTCACTTACCGCTCGTACGATCCGCTGCTGAATACAACCAAAAGAATATACATATACAAAGAAGATATACATAAAATATAATCACAGCGTTTGCTTTTTTTTTTTAGTGTAGCTTACACGAATAACATTAACCCTTATAATCAATCATGGTGTTCCCACTATTTTGTCCAACTCCTGTATCTCTTGCGCTCGGATAACTGGTAAGCAGAAACCAGATGCATATTTGGCATACTAATCTATTAGGTGACCAACGTTCGTGCCATCCAATATCTCCTCAATTTATAAGGCCACGCATGCGCAATTTAGCAATTGATCAATTATAATTTGTTCTAAATTTATATAGTTTCTCTTCCTATCCATTAAGCAATTAAACCATCATACTAAATATTGCACTGAAAAATTTGGTTAGGCGTGCCACGAGGATACAACAAACTCAAAAGCTGAAAAAACAAATACTTTTACAGGCATTAAAATTGTAGATGCATAAAATGGCAAGTGGTGTACTTTTTCTGCATTTTTTTAATAATAATATTGAGCCGACAGATCTGTAAAAGTTAGGAGTAGAAACCGATGAGTTTTGTTAAAACTGACTGTTGTTCAAATACGCAGACAGCCCGGGTCAATCCTATAACGAATAACCGCATATTCTCCTTGTACACTTAAAAATCTGAAAAACAAAAACTGTCACCCTAAGGTTAATGTTAACCCACCATTAAGCAACATTTGTGTTAAACCAACCCAATGTTAAGTCCCCGTTTTGTCAAATAGACAATTGCAAAAGTGATTAATATATGTAGCAAAACACATTTTTTCTGCGCATTCTGTTCCCATCTGTTTACTGTTTCGACTTTTGTATCAAAAAAGAAGCGAACAAGGAAACCTCTCAATCACTAAAGCCTGGCTTCCGTGGTTCCAGTAAGACTTTTATTATAGATGATAAGAAACTCTTTTAAAGTTCCAGGTTTCTGCCTCAAGAAAATGTTGCCGTTGAAGACAAAGATGTTCTGGTTGACGGAGCAGTGGTTAAACAAATACATCGCTCTTTCCACGTTTTAGCAACACACAGCAGCCGAAAAATTGTTATTCTGTCACCGCTGGAGAAGCCGTGGTTTATGGTTTCGAAAAATTCAACATTACTGATTTACCTTTATGCTTAGCTGTGTGAGGAAGAGTTTCCAAGTTTCTCAGAATCAGATGAGGATTTATCGACAGAGAGAGAACGAACCGATGACGAGACAACAGCAGCTTCCGATGCTTGTCGTTCTCCAACAGTATCAGATGTTAATAAATCCCTGATTCTGAGACTCATGCCGAAAATTGTGGATTATTTCGTGCAGTAGAAAAGGAAGAGGCTAGATGTACATTAAGTACATTCTCAAAACAGCAACTTCAAAGAACAATTATATATCTCTTCGTGAATAATATTTAATGTGAGCATAAAATCACTATCTTGATAAGCAATGAAACTACATATAGGTGATGTACATGCAATAACATTAATAAGTACACTGAAGTGCCAGAAAAACTGGTACACCAGTCTAATACTTGGTAGGTCCCCCAAGGGAGCGCAGGACTGCAGAAATACGACGGGGCATGGACTCCACTAGCTTCTGGTATAATGAATATATCGCTTCTGCTACTGAATTATAATGAATTCAGCTTCTTCTAAGCTAATGCTTCTTCTAATGCTTGTTGTTTGTTAATTATATCATGAATAAACTTTCCTGCTAGTAGTGTAGTAATAATAATGAACAAGCTTTTTAACTGCTAGTAATGTTGTGGTAGTAATTAAGATGAATAAAGTCTTAACGCTGGTTGTTAATAATAATCAACTAATGAAATTAACCTAACAGCCAGACAGAGATCTGACAAAACTATGAACTGAGAAAGACGTACTTACTAAGACAATCTTTTATTTGGTAAACTTCTGGCTCTCACATAAACGAAGATCTCTTTACACACGAAACAAAGCTCTCACGCACATAAACAACCGCTCTCTCTATACAACAACAGCTCTCTGACACATAAACAACAGCTCACTTCGTACAACAACAGCTCTCTCCGTACAACAAACGCTCTCCCTACGTCTCGTTGAACGCGCCTATTTAAACTGGCTACCACCACGTCATGATTTACACTCATTGCCAGATCTCATTCAGCGGGAGAAATAACATCTCGTTCAGTAAGAACATAATTTACATAGTAAATTAAAATAACCAGAGATAGTAAAAATCAAAAGGAAAGTGAATCTAGAGTATACGTTACACTGGAAATATGCTGTAGGCAATGCACAATATACTTCCTGCAGAGCGTTCCACAATTCGTGTGTATTCCGAGGTCTCGGATTCCTGTGTTCGATAGCGCGTTGCATGGCATCCCAAATGTGTTCTATCACGTTCAGATCTGGGGACTTCGATGGGAGTGGCAACACCTCAAACTCAGATGAATGCTCCTCCAATCATAATGTGGCGTCCCGACACTTGTGTGGAGGTGCATTGTCTGTTGGAACAGGCCAACCCATCAGCATGAATGCAAGACATGAACGGGTGTACCTCGTCAAAAAGGATGCGCACATAGCGTTGGCCGGCCACAGACGTTTGTAGACGTACCAGGGGTCCCAGTGAAGTCCAACTAAACACACCCCATACCATTACGGATCCCCCACCAACCGGTACAGTTCCCTGTTGACAGGCAGGATCCATGGCTTCATGGGCTTTGCGTCACACACGAATCCTTCCATCTCCCCGATACAGTTGGCAACGCGACTCGTCAGACCAGGCTATTTGTTTCCAGTCATCAAGTGTCCAGCGGCGGTGTTGCCGTGTCAAAGCAAGGCGCATAGCTCTGTGTCGTGCACCCATCAAAGGGACTCGAGTTGGGCGTCAGCTCCCAAAGCCCATATCGTGCATGGTACGTTGAACAATCCGGACGCTGATGTTTGTTGAGGGTCCAGCATTGAATTCCGATGATACCTGCAACAGTGTTGCACGCCTATCGCGTGAAACGATTCTTGACAGCCGACGATGGTCACGTTCACGCAATGTCTTTTTACGGCCACACTGGTATCGTGGTTGGAGGTTTTGCCGGAATTCTTATAGTCACGGTACACCCTTGCAATGGTCGTCCGTGAAAATCCGAACTTCGTTTCTACCTCCGAAATACTATGGCCCATCTCACGAGCGCCAACTATGACACCGCTTTGAAATCGCTTAAATCGTTATTACTTGTCATTCTCATGCCGAAAACAGCTCTGACAGCTGTCAAGGATGTCTATCGCTTTATATACGCACTGGCGGACGCAACCGAGTACGCGCATAGGTGACGTTGCTATGTATTTTGCATAAGCTCGTCTGTACCAGTTTTTCTAGCACTTCAGTGTATATGTATATTACAGGGTGAGCCAAAAGTCCCTGTGCACCTGACGTACTGTGATAAGAAATAATAACAAATCTATAAAGTATAGTTACCGCGCGTGTACAAGCAATAGAATGGAGAATGTTTTTGGGTGGGGCTACGCGCATTATGGCGTCTGACCTTGAACGACGCAGCCGGTTTTTCCGGCATGTGGCCGTGATTCAGTCAGTAAAGTGAGGCGTCACAGTGTCCGGTTGAACATGGTGTTGTCGCTTGAGGGTCGAGTGTTTCTGATTGAACATGTGTTCCGTAGTGGAGGTGAACACACGGACGAAATGAAACGTAAGTACAGAGAATAATGCACCGATACTGAAGCACTCCATCGCAATGCAGTGAGGCAGTTAATTGTAAAAATTTGTAAAACTGGATCAGTGAGAGAAAATCCAAGAAGCGGTAGGCTGTCTGTGTTAACACAGAAAAAGGTGGAGGATATTTCCGTTCGCATCACAAAAGTCCAAAGAAATCAGTTCGAAAATTGTGGGTTTTCTGAAAAGCTCTGTTTACAAGAACAATCCCCTTTCTCTGCCGGAACTACAGGGAGCCATTACCACAGTAATCAGTAACATTTCTCCGTTGGATTTGTCACGTAGTTTTGAGAACATGTTCAGACGTGTGGATGCAATTCTACATACAGGAGAGGGCCATTTGCATCATTTCTTGTTGCAGGTACGGTTGTAGTTGTTGTACATGTATTATCTTGCCAGGTGCACAGTGACTTTTGGCTCACCCTGTACTATTGACCTTATTATATACAGCATACTGTTTATTTTAGACTTATTTCGCATTTACGTTTAAGAATTAGGCAGTCATAATACACTGGTTGCAAAACTTAAGGACGAAGTGGAAAAAGTAGAGTAACGCGTTAATAGCAGGAGCAACACCCAAACACAAATTAACTCAGGATCGTGTCTGGGAACAGGAGAAACAGCACATGCGAAATAATGGAGCATGACGTGTGGTTTGAGTGCCGTAAGAACAAAATACGCTCAGCATCAGTTGAACGAAAGTCACCGGACGATATGCATAAGTGCTAGAGGCGTTCGATTGTGTTTGTTTAGTGCTAAAGACGACGAAATGTCCTTTTGAGGACATCTTGATGATTTTATTCGTGGTAGAAAAACTGGGAGGCTCAAGGAGAGACGGACTGTGATGAGTGAGACCCAAGAGATCGGCATTGCCCACAGCACCGTATCACGTGTATGGTCAGCCTTCAGGATTACCGGTATAGCTGCGCGAAAGACCGGTGGTAGTCATCCACCAAAAACTGCCCCTAGTGATGACCGGTATCTGCTCCTACAGGCCAAGAAGGATCGACACCAGACAGCAAATAACCTTGCAAAACAACTGAACATGAGCACAGGAAGCAAAATATTGTGGTTTACAGTGGCCAGGCTATACTACACAACAATGGACTGTTTGTCCGACTGCAGTATGTTGTGTTCCATTAAAAGCTGCTCACCGGAGATAACATTTACAAAAGTTCAGAAAGCATAAGGACTAGACGGCAGAACAATAGGGTACGATACTCTTTACTAATAAGAGTAGACTTAGTCTCTCTAGTGATTCTAAACATGAGGTAATCTGGAGTGAGGTAGACACTCGGTATCGCCTCGAAAACATCAATGAAAAAGATAGATATGGCTGCCGCGGTGTTCTCGGTTCTCGTATGAGCAGGTATTCTGACCGCTGGACATACGGAGCTCCAGATACTGAAAGGAGATACTGTAATCGGTGCGCGCTACTTTAATGAGGTAATCCTTCCACTTGTTCGTCTGTTCCGCGCCCACAGTTCACGTTAACGGACAATATGAAAATGCCACACCTCATCGTATAGTGACTGTTTATCAGTTGTTGGAAAGTAAAGACATTCAGCGGATGGATTATTGGCCAGCACTCTTCCCCGACCTGGATCCCATAGAACACGTGTGGGACGCTCCAGGAAGACGCATTGCGGCGTATCAACACACACCGGAAACTGTCCAACAGCTGAAGACGGTGGTGACGAAAGAATGGGAGGTGTTCCCGATAGAACTCATCAACAACCTAGTGCGAAGTATGGAAAGACGGTGCAAATCATGAATCGACGTTCGGTGTGATAATATCCCCTGCTGAGGACCTCTTCCCTTCGTACCGTCTTTGGCAGTGATGCATATCATGGCACCCAGTGCTATGAAGCCAATCCTAACTAAAGTTTTATTATATCATTTACTATCTGCAGTTGTGTCTGTTTTGTTTCCGCTGTCATTTCGGTAAGTAATGAAGTTCCTATGGTTTAAATTTCACATATACAGGTAGCTCCTGTGTGACGCTACAGCCTGTCTCCTCCTTAAGTTTTGCACACCGGTGTAGCACGTATTAACCTTGATACAGCTGGGATGGCCCACATTAATTGCGTACCTCACATAATTGCACAAAAACGACCTGTAAACATCTGTATATGTTTAAGAGGGACCGAATATACTTCCAAACACGGCCCCCGGAGAGAGCTACAAGGAATCCAAAAGTTACATCCTACCTGTTTCTCTATGACACGGACTAATACATAATTGACTTATTCCCTTTAATGATAGGCTTAAAAATTAAATTTGGGTTAGGCATAACAGGCATCTTTAATATCTTTTCTCCCATACAGACTCAGCAATTTCCACCACAAACTCCCCTTACTCCCCATTTAGAGAATTATGCAAACTCTAGGTGCTACACGACAGTGTTCATTCATCTAGGTTGGTTGCCAAAAAAAAAATACAATCGTTAAATTTGCGACAATGTTTTTCGTGACATTGTGTCTTTTTATTTTAACAGAACCACACGAGCAGTGCGGAGCGACTTTGATAAAACTTGTTTTTATTGAGTCAGATACTTAGAAAGTTTTTGGAAGTTGGTGAGAAAATAAGAAGAAACTTGCGATTTTTGCTTCAACGATGTACAAGGTGTTCCCAAATTCGTGCGACAAACAAAAAGAGGTGACAGTACACATAAACACGAATAACTTTTGCAATGGAACGTATGGCGGCACTCCGCTCTTAGTGCCCGTAAAACGTTGAGTCCATGTCTACGTTGGCCCTCCAACAGAGAAAAAAATACAACTTGATTATGGGTTGCACACTTGCGTTGGTGAACGTAGAAGAAGCGCAGGAGTCAAATGAGGTGCTCGATGTGGCGCCCAAGGGCTCATTGCACAGCCTACACCGACGGATGAAGGACTGTCGCACTCTCTCGTAGGCTCCCGATGTGGTGTTGATCTGGTCCACAGCGACAACGATCCTCGCGACGAGATCTTCCGGTGACTCCACAGGCCTCTCGCACAGCAGTGTTATCGGGTGTCCCCACAAGAAGAAGTCGAGTGGATTCTGGTCCGGTGAGCGTGGAAGCCAAGCTACCGGTCCGGTCCGTCCAATCCACAGACCGGGATACGTCGCATTGAGGAAGTCCCGGACTCCGGTGGAAAAATGTGCAGGGGCGCCATCATGCATGAACCACATGTCTGTCCGAGCATTGTGAGGGGAACACTCTGCAACAAACCGGGAAGCACTTGCTCCAGGAACACACGGTACATGGCGCCGGTTGGACGTTGTGGCAAGAGGTACTGTCCTACCAGCCAATCACCAGGGATACCTGCCCAGATATTGACGGAAAACCTCTGCTGGTGGTGGCGAGTGGCGGTGGCGTGCGGATTTTTATTAGCCCAAATGTGCTGGTTGTGATTGTTGAAAATACCCTCTCGCGTAAACATCACCTCATCACTGAATAACACTAAGGCGGGGAAATGTGGATCAGCAGTGTTCATCTGGAGCAGCCACATAACGAACTGTACCCGCCGGGAATAGTCATCTCCGCCCAAAGCTTGGACCTTCTGCACGTGGAAGGGATATATCCGTTGCTCACGCAGAGCTTTCCGCACCGTGCTGCGAGGAACACCCATTTCCGCTGCCACTGCTCACGTACTTGTGGACGCACTCTTCCATTTCCGATGCTGCGTATCGTTGCAAGACGCACTCTTCCATTTCCGGTGTTCGCACAGACTGCTGACGCCCCGCATCACACCTAGATATCGTGAACGAGCCCGTCTCCCGCAGGCGTTGATCAACTGTGGTGAATGTAGCATGGTGAGGCATACGACAATTCGGGAATCGCTCACGGTTCATCCTTGCTGCCGCACATCCATTGCCACGTGCTTGCCCATACATCAGATGCATATCATCCAATTCCTCGTATGAATAATCCCCCATGTCATGCAAGACTTCTCCGCTACGTCCGGCCGTCTTATTCCGCACGGTGTGAACTCCGTAATGTCAATGAATCTGTTCCCGTGAAGTCGTTGCGAATACCCCAGTGTACGCTGGTCGTGACGCTCTTTGCGTCAGGCACAGTCAGCTCGAACACACCGGGAGTCTACGAGAGATTAAGACAGTCCTTCATCTGTCGGTGTGGGCTGTGCAACGACGCCCTCGGGCGCCACTTCGAGCACCTCCTTTGAGTCCTGCTCTTATTTAGGTAAGTTGTGTTTTTTTTCACTGTTGGAGGATAAATGTAGACATGGAACATAATGTGCTTTGGGCACTAGGAGCGGAGTGCCGCCCTACGTTCCATTGGAAAATTTATTCGTCTTTATGTGTACTATCACTCTCTTTGTTTGCCGTACGAATTTGGGAACACCCTGTAGTTGGAATTTGCAATTCCTATTGCCCATAGTATGACTGATTCGCTGTACACTAGGGTATCAAAGACTAAACGGATGATTTTTTTCCAATAAGATAGTGCGACAGCTCACACTTCCAGGGTTTCCTAGAAACAGCCGGAATCCCTGTTCTGGGAAATAGAGATTTCTCAAAACGTGGACTGCCAAATGATAATCTCATTTTATCTTCTCGGGTTATTCGAAAGTAGGAAGCAGGTATTCTTGGACTCTTGCGTAAAGGTTCAATTTCTGGTGTCTTTACAGAAGTCGTTTTTTACGTAGGCTGAGTTTTCTCAGTACATATGGTACCTTTGTACAGTACAGTACATAGCATAACCTTACGACATGAAAGTGAAACCTAACTCTGAACCCCCACCCTAGATTATGTATAATTTCTTAATACAGTAATTTGAAATTAAAAAAAAATTGCCACAGTAGTACATTAAATTATTTGAATAGATATCAATCATAGTGTTGACCAGTTATATGAAACGGATTGGTAGACTGAAAAGGCGTTCGTTCACAACATTTCAGAAGAGGAACAGATGATGAGAAAGAGACGGCTTCAGACTCTTTCTTAAAGTCGTTGGCATCTGTGACTTCTGTCTCTTCCGTAGGATCAGCAGTGATTTCGCAGTTGAAATTTCAGGTGTCAGCGATATGAGAGGTAACAGTGCATACTCTAAGACGAGGCAGAGTTCTAGCTTTCCAGTTAAGAGGAACTAACTCGCGATGGGGCTGAAAATGGGGCTGCATAACCGAAAGCCGCTAACCTCGGTTCACCGTTGAAAGCGCTACAATGGGCACTCGAGCATCAAAACTTGACCTTGAGTGATTGGAAGAAGGTCCTATGGTCCGATGAATAACGTTTTCTGCTGTGCCAAGTGGACGGCAGGAAACGTGTGAGTAGTTTACCTGGGAAAATGTTGGCACCAGGATACACAGTGGAACGAAAATAAGTCGTTGGAGGTAGTGCTTTGGGTATTGTTCTTCTGGGAAACACTGGGTTCAGTCATTCGTGTGCAGAACACTGTGACGTTTACTGCCTACCTAAACATCAGTGCAGACCAGGAACATCCTTTCATGGCAACGGTATTCCCCTATAGTAATGTCTTTCTTTAGAAGGATCATGCGCCATGTCATAATGCCCAGATTGTCCGAGAATAGTTCGTAGGACAAGAGGAAGACTTCCAGGTCATTCCCTGGCCACCAAATTCCCCAGACATCAATACAATCGAGCATCTGTGTTTTGTGTTGGAACAGCAAATCCGATTGGCGGGGCCCAACAACATAACTTACAAAAGTAAAAGGATCTGCTGGTAACGTGTTCATACCGGATATAACAAGACACCTGTAGAAATCTTGTAGCGTCCATGCATAACCGGGCAGGAGTTGCTTTGGCTGCAAGTGAAGGATCATCATATTAGGTAGGTGGTCATAATGTTTTGGCTCCTCGGTGTATATACACTGACGTGCAAAAATTAAGGACGAGACGGTTTTTCGAATGTAACGTCGGGCAGAAGTGCTCCACATCGACTCAAATCATACCATAAGATCCCCAAGATGTATGAATATGGGACAAGTGAGCAAAACCGTCCAAAGAATACAAAGGCACTTTATTGAAAAGGTAGCTTCGAGCACAACTGGACAGAAGACAGAAACGTCCATGTGACAGGCGGCTGTCAAGAAAAATCTAGTCTTTAGTAGGAGATATGATCACCCCTGAGTTCGTTGCAGGATTTACAACGTCTGTCCATGCTGAGGACGAGGTTTTCAAGGAACTGTTGAGGCATCCCGGCCCATTCGTCTTGTAGCGCCAATCGCAGCTGCGGAATCGTTGCTGGCGGCTGGTGACGTGCTGCCAAGAGTCCCCGAGAAGGTCCCACACGTGTTCGATTGGATTTAGGTCCGGGGACCTTGCGGGCGAATCCATGCGTTCAATATCTTCACTCTTCAACAGCTCTGCGACAGCCACTGTACGATGAGGTGTGTTGTTGTCGTCCATGAAGAGGAACTCAGGACCCACAGCATCTCTATATAGACGCACGTGAGGCAGGAGAACCTCGGTAGAATAGCGGACACCAATGACTGAACCTCCTTGGAAGATGTGGAGGTCAGTACGGCTACCAAGCATGATACCGCCCCAAACGAGAACTCCGCCACCTCCAAACCGGTCCCTTTCGATGATGTTGGAGGTGTGATTGCGTGTTCCCTGCTCTCTCCAGATGTGTATACGTCCAGAATCGCTCGTCAGACTAAATCGGCTCTCATCCCTAAAGATAACTCGACCCCATTGCTGTTGTGTCCAGTTCTTGTGTTCTTGGTGCCACAGAAATCGCCGTCTCCGATGAGCAGGCGTTAAAGGCACACACCGTACTGGTCATCGTGCAAATAGAACACCTTTGTGCATCCTCCTGACTACGGTAAAATGCGGTAACGGATGTCCAGTTGTCTGTTGCATGTGCCTTGCGATTTTTCCTACTATCTTCCGTCTGTCTCTTTTCGCCTGTAGGACAATATACCGGTCGTCCGCCGCCGTGGTTGCTCGTGGACCACCACTGCTAAATTCTCGGACATTATTTTTCCTGTTGTTTGAAATGCTGTCCAAGCTCATGAAACGATGCTGTGACCGATCGCGAACTCCTCGGCCGCACTAGTCACACTTCGACCTTCTTCCAACTTCCCAATGACGCGACCTCGGGTAACGTCATCCAGATGTCGTGTACTGGATTGCCTCTTGGCCATATCACACGGTGGCAACAACTCGACATCGTTCAAACCGATGTACACCGTGCAATTGCTTTCACCGAATTGCTGAGCGTACACCACCCGTGTGCTTTATACCCTTCCGACACCCCCACCCCACCCCTCCCCCTACGCCATGCTGCATACATGCGCATGCCCTACCATGCCGGACCCTAGTCTATCTCCTGAGTGGTCTTTCGGTCCGTTCTGCCTGCTCGTTCCGCTGTTATGCTAATTTCTCCTCTTCGTCCTTAATTTTTGCACACCAGTGTACGTACGCCAATATAAGGGTTGCGCCGAAATAATGCAAAAGTGGGCACCGAAAGTAATACAAAACTGACAGAAGTCGTTCAAATTGCATATGTTGGTAGAATAACTCTTCCTCTATAGTAACCCTTCTTCTTCATTGCAGGTAAATAATGGATTCCAAGCAGAAGCAACGTGTTGTCATTGAGTTCTTGACGAAGGAAGGGTGCAGGATGTCCGACATCCACAGAAGGCTACAGAATGTTTACGGAGATGACACCACTGACAAGAGCAATGTGCACAGGTGGATGAAGTTTAAATAAGGGGAAACCAGCATTGAAGACAAACCACGCAGTGGAAGACCATCATCTACGACCATTGACACGAATCGTCGGCGAGTGGATGAATTGATTCGCACGGAGAAACGAGTCACAATTCGTGAGCTGGTTGTACAACTGGACTGTGGTCACCATGCCATACACAGAAGGTGGTGAAAGACTTAGAGAATCGGAAAGTATGTGCAAAGTGCGTACCTCGGCATTTGACACCCGATTTGAAGGAGAAAAGGGTGGAAGTCTGCTATGATCTGCTCGCAGCGTTTGAAGCCAATGAAGACACATTCATTTTTCGATCTGGTGACAGGAGATGAATCGTGGGCAAATCTTTACGATCCGGAAACGAAGAATCAATCCATGGAATGGCGTCACACCTCTTCACCGAAGCCTAAGAAGTTCAAGAGCCAGCGATCAGCACATAAAGTCATGGTGACTAAATTTGGGGATGACTATGGTGTCAATCTGCTTGGTTTTCTGGAATGTGGCCGTACTGTGACCAGCAAGCGGTACATTGAGACACTCAAGAAACTTAGAGAAGCCAGATGGAGAAAGCGACAGAACAAGAATCTGAAAAGGATCCACATTCACCATGACAATGCGAGACCACACACATCTTTGGCAACAAATCAGGCGATCAGCAGATTTGGTTGGCCGGTGCCCCCCCCCTCCACCGTACAGCCTAAATCTGGCACCGTCCTACTTCCATCTGTTCAGTCCAGTGAAGGACAGTCTCCAGGGACAACGATTTGATGGCACAGACGAGGTGAAAGTGGCTGTGAAGAAGCGGGTACAACAGTCTACACCTGAATTTTTTCAAAGAGGATTCGAGAGTTGGGTTCAACGATGGCGCAAATGCATTACTTGTGATGGAGACTATGTTGAGTAGTACCTTTGTATAGAGAAAGAGTTACTCTACCAACATGTTCAATTTGAACGACCTCTGTCAGTTAATAAAAAAGTTATGCCCACTTTTGCATTACTTTTGGTACAACACTCTTATTATAACAGCTGTAAAAATGAGAGTGCCGCCCCGGTTGCGCAGTGGTCTAAGCGATGGTTTATGATCATTCGTCCGTGATGGACCCGGGTTCAAATCCCGTTGAGGCATGGATGTTGTGTTTGTCTTACGGCATTGGCTCGCTCCCTTCCCTGAAGTCAGTGGCTCTAAATTAGGGACGGGCGACTGCTTATTGCCCATTGAGTTGCTCACGGTGGACTTTAAACCTCCAATCAAAAAAGAAAAAGATGAGAGTGTAAACGTCTAACTGTTCTAGGATACAATACATATAAAATTTGGAGAGAAAATGAGACACACGATGACACACTAACTTCACACTAACTCCCAAGCTCTGCAACACCACATTGAAGAACGTCTTTCTAGAGGTTGGCACGGGTGTTAATTTGGAAAGCCAGGCCCAACACGATAAAACGAAGTAAATTTCTCCGTCATTTTTGGTCTACGCCGGGATTCGAACCCGAATCCGCTTATTCCGGAACAAGTCGCTCTACCAACTGAGCTACGCAGACGTTCATTCTGACTTCTATCTGCCTTTATGTCGTGTGCGTCCTGCTGGCAGGTACGTCACAACGAACCCGGAAAAATTCCCTTGACTTAAAAAAAAAAAGCCCAGCCTAAGCAGACATCTATCTCTTTCAATCACTGAACTGGGAAGACGATTTGATAATGATTAAATAATGATAGTTTAACCCACCTTCGTTTTGCTGACGATATGGTCATTTTTGCAAATACCCCCTCAGAGCTGCAGAGCTTGCTGATGATATGGTCATTTTTGCAGAGCGCTGACAAGAGTGAAGAAGTCACATTAAAAATAAACTTATAGAAAGAAAAAGATAGATGTTGGCATCGGTACTTATAGAAGTAACTTATGCCTACATCTATCTACCCAGGGCAACGCATATCAACGGGTGGCCACATCGAAGAAGAAATTGATAGGCGTATAAAACTTGGCTCGTAGGCATTTCGAAGCAGTACGATTTTCAAGAGCAAAAGAAAAGTGTTTAATTATTATATCCTTCCAGTTCTTGTATCAGAGGCATGATCTTTAACTAAAGAAGACATACAGAGGCTGCGGGAAGCTCAAAGAAGGATGGACAGATGCATACTCGGTGTAACCATGAAAGATAAGAAAAGTAACTCGTGGATCAAGAAAATGAGAGGAGTTGATCATATCATGATCAAAGGAAAGGCCCTGAAGTGGTAATGGGCTGGCCATGTTGCTAGAACTGATCGCTGTCGTACAACTGAAATAATACATTGGATAATGAGGAATAGGAAACAATCCAGAAGAAGGCCATGTGGAAGATGGGTGGATGAAATTCGAAAACATGGAAGAGAATTGCTCACTTAGGGAGACCTTCATCTAGCAGTGGATTAATAATGGTTGTTGATGGTTATGTTATACACTCTCAGTAGATAAAACATCAGAGATCGGGATGATTGGCAGTTGACATGGGAATCGCCCGCGTAGAGTGAAGCACACACAAATCGAACGCAGGGGATAAATAGGCGGACAGCAGGGCTTCCTAACAGCGCATCGCATTTGACGAACATGGGTAAACGTGATGATCTGAGCGACTTTGATCGTGGATGCATTGTCGGCGCAAGACACATGGGTGACCCTATAGTCGTTCCATTTACTTTCATCGCTGTTCGTCATGGATATCTAAAAAAATTCGTCAAAATTGCGTTACTTAAAACCTACCCAAAATATTTAAATGAATTAAATGAAATATGGAATCAAGTACACACACACACGCTTTTCGATTTTTAGCACATGCAGCGAAATGAGAGATTACCTGCTTCAAGCGCTCTATGAATTTATTGGCGTTGAAATCAGGGTCCGGAAACTTCAACAAAACCATGTTAGTTGTCCAAGAACAAGGTTTCTCCACTTGAACTTTGTCAACATTCTGAAGGTATATAGCTAGAATAAACATGATAATTAGATAATGAGATTCATATCACAGCTTAACACAATGCGGCAGCAAGTAAATACAAAGTTTTACGCAACACATGTACACAAATTATTTGCATGCTGTTATTCAGAAATCCATCTTCCGGAGTAAAGTGTTTTCGATTCAAGGTGCACATCTCAGTGCACAGAAATTAAACCCTTACTTCTTAAGTTCTGAGGAAGTTTGCGTACGTTGTTGCATGTGGAGATAAAAAAAACACATAGGCTTGCGATTGATAGCTTCTCAAGCTAAACTAGGTATGCACGCAAATGAAATTATCCCAATTTGCCTGTGAAGTGTCTTGTTCAGTGTTAATAATATCAACGCTGCAAATGTTGGAATTTCGTGACACGACTAAGTCAGTGCGTTGTGTTCCTCCACGTGTTCAAGAATAAAAAATGTAAAACAGAACCAAAGTGTTTCTTCACAAATTTTGAAGTACAAGGATAAAGTAAAATGTTTTCCCGAAAATATTTTCACAGGTTGAAATGACGCAAGCATTTAGAATACAAAAATGCAAGAGGAATTATTTTATGTGCTTTCATATTTCATTTTATGGATGATTAATTTGCATTATTACAAGCATGGTTTTTCTTAAGTGAGTGTCCAAACGAGAGTAACAACAAAAATAGCTATTGATGAGGTCCCAGAATCAGATCAAGAGCCATTTATTGGCAGGCAGCCATAGGGGGACCACCTGCCAGAAAACATTACCGATCTCACATTACAAGACCATGAAAATCGCACCATTATTTCTTACTTTATTGTCTGCACGTACGCTAGAAATCACGTTTGGGAAGACGTAACAACAAATGAAGCACTACCACCAGAAAAAAGGCACACTGCTCGACATAGAAAATACCGCCTCAGAAAGTATTTGTCAGAGCGTCATGCCACTTGGTGGGTATATGTTGATAGTGGGTTATGTAAGTGATTGCAGTTCGAACCAATCCCGTGGTAGGTGTAAGAGATAAAGGGAACATCGGCTTGGCGTAGCTAAGTTTGCTCGCCACTTACTTGGGCGCGTGGACCACTGCATTGGAATGATCTCAATGAAGAAAGCACGTGGACCACTGTATTGGAATGATCTCAATGGAGGAAGCACGTGTAGGGAATTAAAATGTCTGGGTGACATCATCCGGAATCCTACCATCACACAAGCACCTTTACCAGAGGCTTCATCATAGGGATATATACGGTTGGTAGGTTATTACCGATCTCACATTCTGCCTTGCAACGCCGCAGAAACGCATCGTGATGTAACAGCTGTCGGCCGAGTGTGGTGACAATGGTAGGAGAAACGTAAGGTACGCTGCCATAGCGGAACTGGTGCACGTGGGCGAACGTCTGAACACCTTGATCGTAGCATTCCATAGCAAGCAGTAGCAACTACATAACTCACAGCGAACGACATTCGACGAGGTGTAGTCAGCGGAAGACATTCGACGAGGTATAGTCAGCGGAAGACATTCGACGAGGTATAGTCAGTGGAAGACATTGGACGAGGTGTAGTCAGCGGAAGACATTCGACGAGGTGTAGTCAGCGGAAGACATTCGACGAGGTGTAGTCAGCGGAAGACATTCGACAAGGTGTAGTCAGCGGAAGACATTCGACATGGTGTCGGACGACCATATTGACACGAACTGTGAATCGCAGATTGGCTGAGGTAGATTTGTCTTCTCGCTAGCCATTACGACGATTGCCACCCACTGCAGCACATCGTCGTGCAAGGTTGCAGTTGTGCCATACCAAACATGCATGGTGGAAACTATGTCGTATTTAGTGACGAGTCTCATTTCTGTCTCAGTGCTAACTATCGCCAGTTGAGAGCCGGAGATAACGTAGTCACAGGGATGATCTTGCTGCCATCCGTGAGCGTCATGCGGCTTCTCAGCCTGGTGACGTGGTTTGGGGCGTTATCAGTTTCAACAGTAATTCACCGCTTGTACCCATAGTGGGTACAATGATAGAACAACGATACGTCAATGAGATGCTGAGGCCTGTTTTGTTGCCGTATCACCGTTGTGCATCCGATGCCCGCACACTACCAACATCAGCAGACAATGCCTACAAGGTGTCCAGGTACTGCTCTATCCAGTGCGATCCCCAGACTTTTCCCAAATGGAAAACGTGTGGGTGGGACGTCATTAGCAGATGACTTACCGCCTCTGTACAACTCCCTCTTGCAATGTCGATGAATTGTGGACACAGGCCGACAGCGCATGGTCAGTCATACCACAGGGCACCATCCGGGAACTTTTCCACTGGATGTCACGTCGTGTTGCAGAACGTATCGCATACCATGACGGTCGTACGACCTACTAACTCAGGCCACATTATACTGTCTTCTCACCCATCGCATTCATGTAATACCTCAGACATTAAATCACTTCTTTCCCACCTAATTGTCTTAATGAGTGGTACGTTTCGTCTCATTTCGTGCATATCTTCATGGTGTGGCATTTTTTATATGTCGAGAAGTGTGATGAAAGCACATTAATGAGTCTGAATGCTTATAAAAACAAAAACCATAAAACACAAATATTGTTAAAAGAAACAATATGTTATGTACTCGTACCAATTTTTCGCGTCTGTAGCAAATGCGGTCATCATAAAAAAATTGTCCCATTTGGAAGGAGTAGAGCTACAGGTGTATGTTTACGCAAACCGGTACGGAAGTGCAACACAGTTATATACGTAAATAAAGGGAAGATCCAGCAACATTTAAAATGCGGCAGATCATACTGATTTTGTTATGGTGGTGCAGGTTGTCTTTGGTGAAAAGCAGACAGTGTACGTTCGAAAAACCGAACCTGACCTGTAAATCTTAAACGTACGTTGTAGGTGGATGTTTATCTGATCTCGAGTGAGGTCGTATCATATGCCTACGGAAGCAGAATGGTCTACACGACGAATTATGGTGCTTCTTGGACGTGATTCACGCACAACAATGGACACGGGAAGGTGTTCAACTCGTCGTTCAGGATCCTGTTGTCCTCTAGTGACTACGGTTTCAGTTCATCAGCAGATTCTCCAAATGGATGTTAGTAGCGGAAATGCGGCTTTCCGACAGAAATTCAGTGACAGAACGATTGATGGGGCATCGCTAGTATCTGCCTGTACCATTCATTGGCGCATTCATGAACCTGGTATGCGGAGGAGGCGCAGTTTTCTCTGCATACCGCTTTCTTGAAGCCACAGGAACGACAGATTACTGTGGAGCAACGAATGATCAAGCATTGAACGAATGATATGCTGTCTTCTGCGATGAAACACGTATAGGTGAGAAAAACGAAGGGTGCGCAGATGTATGGTGCTGTACCGATGAAAGAGTTTCCAATTCGTGCATCGTTAAGCACCATATAGAACCCTCCACTGGAATCTTGGGGTAGGGCGCCACCTATTACGGCTGTTAGTGTTCTCTCATAGTCATTGAGAGTAATTTAATACCCCAGCAATATGTGAACAGCATTGTGCGCCCTGTCGGTCACTCTTTCAAAACATGCTGAGCATCACACTCTAGCACAACAACGTCAAACCGCATGCGTCACGAGTTTTTCAATAGAGTCTACAGACCATTTCCGTGAAACTACGACCTGCCTGGTCGCGGAATCTATCGCGATTTCAGCGCATGAGAAATGTCATGAAATGACGTTTGAAAACAGAAATGACTGTAACGCGTAAGGTGACGGATCTTCAGGTGTAAACAGCAAATCTAGAGAAACATAGACAAGGAACCTTTTCGACGTACTTCCTTACCGTTTTAGTGCTCGTACTACCGCGAAAGATGACCATACCTCGTGCTGATGTTGCCTTAATATCCATGTTCACACCTCGTAAACAGGCTGCAAATGTGAACATTTGCTACCTACACAATCTACTGGCAAGTCGCTTTGTGTCAGCACGACATTCTTTTTAGGCTGCGTCTTTTTTTTTCTCTCAGGGAGGGTGTATGAGCATAGGGGATTAAAACTTTGAAAGGAAAAGAAAAAAGATGACCAACCTAAGTCTGCGTTAGCGTGCGCACCGAATTTTAATTTTAAGTTTACAAGCTTTTTTTTTTTAATTGAAGGTTTAACGATCACCGTGAGCAACTCAATGGGCTATAAGCAGTCGCCCGTCCCTAATTTAGGGTCACTGGTTCCAGGGAAGGGAGAGAGCCAGTGTCGTAAGACAAACACAACATCCATGATGTCGCGTATGTCTGTTGTTGTAAGATACAATATATTAAAAGTCCCGCATTTCGAATAAACAGCTACATCACTGTTGCTGTTTTTTCAAATGAATATTTCTATTCAGAATAAACATCTCATGAGATGAGCATGAATTAATAAAAGAACATAGCTAACTTTAGAATGATCTCTGCATTCCCTTGTTCTTGCTCAAGCTTCATCCCGATGAAACCACATACGTTTAACCTGCGCAGCTGTTGGATAAGTCAAGAGAAGAATTACAAAAACGTAAGTCGGCTGCAAGTCAAATGCTTGACGTACGTCAAAACCTCTTAAAGAACAACTAAACGTGAGTTGAAAGCTCTGCATTCCGAGCTTTGGTTTGGGAAGATGACCAATATTTTCCAACTTAATATCTTACCTTTCCAACTTAATATCTTACCTTTCCAACTTATTATCTTACCTTTCCAACTTAATATCTTACCTTTCCAACTAAAAACAAACCGATGTCTGGCTTTCCCAGAACTTGCGATCTGGTAAAAGCGCTCGATATTTCTTATTAAAAATCCTAGAACATTACAAAAAGAAAGGTGTTTTTGTTGCCTAATTCAATTCAGTGTAACTCCAATTGTTTTATAAAGTTCAGGCTTACCTTAAATGCTGCTACACTGCTGTGATATACGTATGTGCTTTGAGTGCAAGGCAATAGAGTATTTCTACTGTGAGCATGTCTTCCAAATTCACGTTAGCGTCCATTAAAAGCTAATAAATGTTTGGGGCGGCACGAACGGTAATTACTTATCTTATGTTGATAGGAGGCACACACATTTTGTGACCATAAGACTAATCGGCGCAAACTTCTTTCACCGAAGTTCTGTGTACTTCATAGCACACAATTAATATTTTCGGAACCAATACTCTTTAATCTGGGATAGACGAATTCTTTTCGTCTGTCCCAGATTTAAATGTGATTAGTGCAAAAAAGAGTGGTCATGCATGCATGATTCATCAGAAAAACTGAAGAATGAATATCGAAGTCTACATCCCATGGCTAATCAAGGCACACAGAACACATTAATTCTTCCGCAGTTTCCAAACATTTTGAACAAGAAGACCTTCTTTTATCATCATCCTTATTAACGAGAGTTGTAGCCCATAAATGTCTGCTTCCGAAAACTCTGAGAAAAATGCAAACAAAAGACCAAACTTTCCAAATCATGTAATCCCCACAATCCCGCCCAATGAAGTCAGTAAGGTAAGTACAGTCGAATATCGATTACCGGAAATAATTTGGCCATCGTCACCTCGGATTCCGGAAAACTCGGTGAACAGGGACTTAGAAGACAAACACCATTTTTTTGTTTATTTATTTTTTATTTATTTATTTATTAGGTTAAATGAACAGTTAACAGTTAAGCACTGACTTTTGCTCCATAAATTAAGTTATGAAATTGCATTGTGGCTTTAAAAAGTAAGTATGATGAAAGGTAATAGCAATAAAAGCGCTATAAGGTTATGAAAAATGAACTTTAATCAAAACAGATCTTAGAGATACTGCACACAAATATTCGGTACGCTACTGTACATTAATAAAATGAGAAAGAAAAAATACTTTAACACTTTTTAGGTTATATAATGTATATATGATGTCTACTTTTGAAAAAAGTCAGTAACTTTTCTCTGTGAGAGCGAAGCTGTACGGCTCACTACTGCATGTTCACACCAGTTCCTCAGCATCAGCAAGTAGACAAGACAAACATCGCTACGTTGCTGTACGTATTCAAGAGCTTTTTGGTCTGCACAGTTGCGCCTTCTGCGTGACTAATCGCCGGGTTATCCGGAGGTGTCACACCTTCTGCGTGAGTAATCTCCGAGTTATCCGGAGGTGTTTCACCTTCTGCGTGACTAATCGCCGCGTTATCCGGAGGTGTTTCACCTTCTTCGTTACTACAATTCTTTCTTTTGATGGTTTTTTGACTACAGCTTAAGCCATTTTTTAACATTCTAGATTTCAAAAGAATGTTCTGCAGTTATCCACTCAATAACGTCTTTTTCTTCAGTGGCATCACATGCATCCATTTTCTTGAGCAAGTCAGCAAACTCACAATTGGAAGACAGGCTGGAAACTTGTCTGATTGCTTTGTTTCATTATCGGCCATATTTTAGAGAATGAACTATTGATAGTCACTCCTCGAATGACCCACCATGTAAATTCCGTCTTATTCGCTAATTCTTTCAAGAACTGTTTACACTTCTGCTCAGAATTAAGAATGTAAGGAAGAAGTTTTTCTCCGGTAATGCCTTTTCAAAGCTTCCAAGACTTCCTCTTCCTGGTACATTCATTGGTTGACTGACAGCAGCCACATTCTCTGGCAGAAAATTAGTTTTGTGTCATCTGATGTCAACACGTTTTCTGATTGGAGACTTGGGACATTTCCCAGCAGTAAAGTAGCTTTTTGTGTTAGATTTCTACCCTGCAGGAATTGAATAACATGTGGAACAAATTCAGAGTGAAATCATTTCTCAAAAATGTTTGAACTCATCTGCTCTGACGTTTGATGCGTGTATTTTACGGGCAACTAATCTAAGTTTGCATTTTTAAGCTCTCGGTTTTTCAGATTTACTAATGAGAGAAGCTTCGCCTCTGGCGTTTAGCTAAAATTGGACACGCTCTTTGCTCGCCTTGAATTCTTGTTTCTCATGAGATGCTAATGTTTCCGATGTCTCCTATTTTAGAAAGCAATCCAGTTTCTTTATTTTAAATACACCAAAGTTGAATAATAATGAAACGCATCATCATCATTGTCAACCACTATCAATCCACTGCTGAACGAAGGTCTTCTTCTGAGTCTTTTCCTGTCCCTTGGAAACCAATCTAAAATTTCTACTGCCCATCGATGGTCTGTCCTTCTGGAAGTATGTCCAGCCCATTGCCATTTCAGGGATTTTCCTCTGATCATGATGTCTTCCACTCTTGTCATTTTTCTGATCCACGAGTTCCTTTTTCTTATCTCTCCTGGTTACACCAAGCATGCACCTCTCCAAGCTTCTTTGAGTTGGCTGCAGCCTTTGTATGTCTCTTTTAGTAAAAGTCCACGTCTCCGCACCATACGTAAGCACTGGAAGGATGCATTGATCAAACACTTTTCTTTTCAGACATAATGGCATATTACTCTTGAAAATTATGCTGTTTCTTCCAAAAGCTCTCCAGGCAAGTTTTATACGCCGATTAATTTCTTCATCAATCTGACCCTCACTTGATATCTGCTGTCAAAGATAAACGTACGTGTCTGTTATCTCCAGTTTTTCTCCATCAATCATTAAATCTTCATTTCTTGTAAAAGCATTGAACATCACTTTTGTCTTCTGAAAATTCATTTTTAATCCCACTTCTCTACTCTTGTCAGCAAGTTCCTGGATCATACTCTGCAGATCTGATGGGGTTGTTGCAAAAATGACTACGTCATCAGCAAAACGAAGGTGAGTTAGATAATTTCCATTAATCTTTATCCGTTTGTTTTCCCAATTCAGTGATTGAAAGACATTTTCCAAAGTGACATTAAAGAGCTTGGGAGATATGGTGTCACCTTGTCTGACTCCCTTTCCAATTTTTATGTGTACTGTATTCTCAAACAGCCGAATCTTTGCATGAAACGCATATAACGTATTAAATCCGTTTGTTTTTGTGGTGTAGTCAGCACAAAGATTCGCCAAGCTTTCGGATTCCATTGGAAGGCTTTTTCAAGGCAATGGTAGACACAAAAATGCAGAGAATTGGAACATGTAAAGAACGAAGATGATTTTTGAAAATAACGCGGGTGACATCACGAGCATATTACATGAATTTTTATCACGTAACTATACAGTACGCCGTGATGTGTTTCCATCTTTTAATAACGCATGCCAAACCATTGGTAGTTCAGTAGAGACTATTAAAAGATGGAAGCATATCGCGGCGTACTGTATAGTTACGTGATAAAAATTCATGTAATATCATGAAAGAAATACGGGATTACGCCATGTAATACAAATTTTGAAGATGACAATCCGATTTTTGGCGTAAATGTGACAACGATGGTAAGTCAGATAATATCCGAAAACTTGAAAATTTTCATCGTCCTGGAGCGGGACTCGAACCCGCGTCTCCCAGAAAACGCCCGGGTATGCTAACCACTACACCACCCAGAACGACCAAGTTTCAAGTCTCCGATCAATTTGAATATAACCATCACAGGATTCGCTAATCGAAGCAACCGACATTCATGTTTAGCGAATCTGGCGGTTAAGAATCTTATCCCGTGTTTGCCCGGAGAAGCAGATAAATCATGAAAGAAATACGGGATTACGCCATATAATACAAATTTTGAAGATGACAATCCGATTTTTGGCGTAAATGTGACAAGGATGGTAAGTCAGATAATATCCGAAAACTTGAATTTTTTTTTTCATCGTCCTGGAGCGGGACTTGAACCCGCGTCTCCCAGAAACTTGTCACCATCCTTGTCACATTTACGCCAAAAATCGGATTGTCATCTTCAAAATTTGTATTATATGGCGTAATCCCGTATTTCTTTCATGATTTATCTGCTTCTCCGGGCAAACACGGGATAAGATTCTTAACCTCCAGATTCGCTAAACATGAATGTCGGTTGCTTCGATTAGCGAATCCTGTGATGGTTATATTCAAATTGATCGGAGACTTGAAACTTGGTCGTTCTGGGTGGTGTAGTGGTTAGCATACCCGGGAGTTTTCTTTGAGACGCGGGTTCGAGTCCCGCTCCAGGACGATGAAAAAAAATTTCAAGTTTTCGGATATTATCTGACTTACCATCCTTGTCACATTTACGCCAAAAGTCGGATTGTCATCTTCAAAATTTGTATTCATGTAATATGCTCGTAATGTCACCCGCGTTGTTTTCAAAAATCATCTTCGTTCTTTACATGTTCCAATTCTCTGCATTTTTGTGTCTACCATTGCCTTGAAAAAGCCTCCCAGTGGAGTGCAAAAGCTTGGCGAATCTTTGTGCTGACTACAACACAAAAATAAACGGATTTAATAAGCTATATGCGTTTCATTATTTTTCAATCCAGTTTCGTTTGAGTGCACCTCTTCAACCTCAATCAATCATAAAACTGCAGCAATAAAATTTTTGGAAGTTTCAGAATTTCAAGACAGCTTCTCTCTGGAAGAAAATTCCAACTATCGGATACCATGTCTCTTTTTAAACTTGTCCACACAACTTTGACCTGTTGAAAAATTTTCTTCTCCACACAGTTTTTTTTTAAAATGATTGCCTTTTTCTGAAAAATGACTCCGGAAAGGGGTGCACATTTAAGCTCGTTGTTGCTTAAACTAAAAAAAAAATACTTCATCCAACTCATTCCTTTTTTTCAAGAGTTTGGTTAAAAGTTTTGTTTAAGTGTATTTAGATACAGTTTTGGTGCAGTATTCTTCAATTTAGACATGGTTGTTTCGTTTCCAATCTCTAACTGTCGTCTCACCTACTGAAATCTGAAACTTTTTTTACTGATTCTTCTTTGCTCATTCGGTTTATCACTTCTGTATTTCTTTTTTATTGATACCACAAATCTTTTACGCTTTGTTTAACCCATACTACAGCTAGACATACAATCGGAAGAAAGCTACTAAGTCTAACATGTACGTCCACACTTACTAGACAACACATTTTCAGAACATCAATAACACACACGCACACACTCAATCAAACAATCGCACTTCACATTTAACGATCTAGCCTAAAATATATTTATGAATACTGTACATACTGTACTTCACGCAAACTGAAAGTAGGCTATCGTAGACGAGACGAAAAAGTAGGCTGTCGCTCACGAAAAAAGGTAAACAAGAACAGAAAAAAACTCACTCTATTAAGAGATAAATGTCTTCGTGCTGAGAATAACTAAAGGTCGAGTGTAATTTGCTGTCTTAAGCACGATAGTTAAAATCTTTAATCAATCGTGCTTAAGACAGCAAATTACATTCGACCTTTAGTTATTCTCAGCACGAAGACATTCATCTCTTATGTGTGACAGCTGCAACTTTCCTGAAAAATGGTAAGTAATTTCTACCATTTCTTTTGTAATTGGACTACTTTAACGAAGTCAGTGTCTACCTTCCTTAAGTTCCAACGAAGGCTACTACTTGAGGGTGCCCACCTGGAATTCTTGCTAAATTGCCGGGACTTAGGACTCAATCCTCGTCACTTATCACTGCAAAGCCTCGCCATTTCAATGCGGGATTCACCAGTTCTTCGTCATTCTGAATATAGACGTCTGAGCACAGAAATCCGCCAGAAGTGTGGTCTACTAGACATTTTGAATCGCCGAACTTATGTAGCGTATGGTCACCTGTCTCACTACTTGCACTCTTATGCACTGGATCGACTATTCATCGTTCGGGTTGCCTCTTTGGACACTGAACTGCGAAATGTCCTTCAGAAGCACATTCATAAACTGCGTATACTCATGGCAAAAACATATGATGGTAATGCCTCTCAACAACAGCAGACCCCTACTGTGGATTTACCTGTTCAGCGATCTTTCCTGAACTTAAGCAATTTTCAACTTAATCAAACCCAAATCAAAGCCTTGGAACGTGGATATAAATCTAATTACCCATCAAGTCGTACTAACATCTTTAAAACTGTTACTGAGACAGAGAACATTATTCGAAACCTCCCAGAAAACGATCAAGAAATAGCCCGTCATAAAGTGGCTACTGCCATTAAAAGGATACACACCAAACAGCTCTTACCTACAAACCCTGCGTAATACATATGACGAAAGGCTACAACTCCAAGCAATCCGTAGTAACCCAGACCTTACGATAACCTCTGCTGATAAGGCTAAACAGATTGTAATATTAAATCATCCGGATTACGTTGAAATAATGTTACATGATATTTCGACTATCCCACATACTACTGTGAATTCTGAACTGACCCACCCCAACCACCATTAGGGCACTTGGAAAATTGAAAGAGAATAACTTCTTGCCTCCTTCCATTTCTACTAATATGGCACCTCCAAGTGGGGCAAGTTTTCCTGCTCTGTTCGGTAAAGTGAAAACCCCCAAACTGAATTACCCACTTTGCCCTTTGGTGTCCAGTCAATCGAACCCAACACGGCCCTTAGAAAAGGCTTTATCATTGTTGTTGGCGCCACTTACCTCACACTCTGAATTTTCTATCCTAAATTTACTTGAAGCAGTTCGACTGTTAAAGTACTTTGGACAACCTACAGTGCCCATGATCCTTGCATCTCTCGACGATACCTCCCTTTACCCTAGCGTGCCAATGAAAGTAGCACATAACCTTATTCACCACCTACTGATCACCCAGTGTCACCTATCTCAGGTTGAGGTACAGAGCGTTCTAGATGCCTTGGTGCGAGTTGCTAAACGTTCTTTCTTTCGTTTTGAAGACACTATTTATAGACGAGACGGTGGCACAGCTATGAGATCACCACTATCTGCTTTGATGGCTGAAATTGTTATGCAATCAATAGAAAATAATATCTTAACCAATTGTACCCACGCCCTATTACTATATGTGAGGTATATCGACGATATATTAGTACTTTGGCCGCATTCCCTTGAAAATCTTGAAGAATAAGAAAACAGGACTTCAGGGGGTTGGGGCATCACCGTCCATCCCACTTTGGCAATAGCCTGTGAAGACTCCATTGAGGTGGGGGGACGTGCGTTATCATAACACTATGAAGTGAAATGTCACGTGTTTTTTCTTCTGATAGCTTCCTTCAGCTTCTTCAGTGTCTGCACATAGTAAGCACTGTTTATTGTTGCAATTCCTGGATGGTGACACGACGACCAACTGCGATGAGGTCTTTCAGTCGTTGCCTGTTGGCATCTGTCACTGCAGTTGCGGATCTTCCACTACGTTGTTTGTCCGACACTAAACTTTCTCCCTCTCGAAACCTCTTCATCCATCTTCGTACGATTGTGGCAGCTCCATACACCGCCAAGAATCTTCTGTGGATTTCTGGAACCTCACATCTCTCTTTTTCCAGGAATTCATTTACGGCTCGCAGCTTTTCTGTGTCATTCATGATCTTTATTTCCAATTCTGACAAAAATGTGTTCCCACGTTGGTAGCATATCATAGTATATGTCTGTGGAATGTCATTAAAATCACTTCAAACTTTCAAAAGTTATTAAGGAAGAGGCATTACTTTCACGATGCCCCTTGTATTTGGACTTAATGTACGTCTCACCATCCTTTACACCTTAACCATGCTCTCTATTGGCGTACAGAGAAGCATCAGCCAAGAGTGCCTACAGTAGATCTGGTTACATTTAATTCAAGCGACAGTCTTGTGAGTTGAGGTGTTGTCTTTTTTTTTTATTATTATTCTCACTCTCGTCCTGTCTTCTTTACTGAAAGGGAAGTGTGTGCGTTCTTTACTTCCTACCAACTGTCATTTCAGATGACAAATGAGTCCACACCTTTTTCCAGGGACATAACGCTTCTTTTACCTCAAATGACGCTTGCTGGCTGTAGTTTATCTTCTTTACTCTGCAAATCAGTCTGCAACTGTTTACAAGCGTTTAAATCAGAAACGAAAAAAGGCTTTTTGCTGTTGTTGTTGTTGCTTCTGCCGGTGTTTGCTGTTTGGAAAAGACATGTAGAAAAGAGCAATCCTTACCGTAAAGTAGAAGACTGAAATTTGCGAATATCGCAATAAAAATATTGAAATCTAAAACACAAATGAAAATAGACGATTTTTTTTTTAAATGAACTGATGCATGTAAACGATTCTGTGTAATGTTATAAATTTTCACCTGATAAAGTTTTAGTAACGTAGCATGACTTTTTATTCATTTCCTTATAATTAAAATGTTAATTTTGTCTCTCTGTTGTGCAAGGTAAATTTCCGCATTTAATGCATACGATGAAATTCGAAAGTATGCGGGAGTAGCATGGAGGAGACTGGCATAAGACAAAACAGACCGTTGTAGAAGAAACTTGAGGAGACCTTCGTCCAGCAGTGGATTGATAATGGTTGAAAATGATGATGATGATGATGAAAAGCTTTCAAGATCAAAACGGATACTCCGAACTATAGCGCACACTAGATACACAACATACAACTGCATTTTTTCTAATTAACATGCTTTTAATTTAATGATAATTATGATTTTCGATTAATCGTAACGAATAAAATTAGGGTTAGTTAAAAATAATTGGCAAATTTCATGTAACGCCACCCTTGATGTAAAGTCATAATGTAATGGAATAAACGGCGGCGGTACATCAAGGGTTGAGTGTATTGGAAGAGCACCATGAATACGTTAACCCCGGAAATCAACATATAGGTAGCGATATTATCGGCTCCAACACTGGAAATGCAAAATAATAAGCAATCAGAAGTGCGTCGCAATGTACAAAGGTTTGAAGACAGCTGTTATCAAAATAACTCCTTGAATGAAGGCAACTGTTAGGTGCCAATTTTTAAGGTCTTACCTGAACTAAGCAGCGATGCATGTCTGTGGTCTTGTTCTATTCTTTTAGACATGATGTCCAGAGCAACGATTCCGGCGGCTGCAAGAACTCCAACCTGTCTCATTCCTCCTCCCAAAACTTTGCGGCACCTTAATACCCTGATTCAAGAAAAAAAAAAAAAAAAAAAAGCGTTTCATATGAAACAGATACATGAAGCTCCTCAAATGGCATTAAAGCTTCATACAGCCATCGGTATGAACTAATTATACTCTTAAGGTAATCAACTGTAACGTTATTGACGAGATATTCTATGCATGCACTGTCAACAGGATTTAGATGCCAGATCTTACGTCGCCTAGAGAAACATAAAGTCCGCGATCCCAATTAAAGCAGTTAAGGCTGGATCTATTGGACGATAGTATTACCAACAGTGGACGTTGTGAGTAGAGCGTGAATCTGTCATTATGACATCACAGCAAAAAGAAAAAGAAACAAAACTTAACGTAAAGTACCTTTATTGCACAGGAAAAGTCGTATCCAATATATCCAATCAGTGCCATAACTAGCTTTTCATGTTCCCTGTACAAGGTTTTATTTTTGGGTCCCTTAATTTTTTGGGGGAGGGGATGAAATAATAAAACAAATGCCATATAACAATTGCTTATAAATAATTTTCGTGCACACAAGAAATATGCAAAATCATTCACATGTTTTCGTGCACCCAAGAAATATGCAAAATCATTCACATGTATTTATGAATGAAAATAACTATTTTGATTGCGCTTTTCTGACTTTCATTTCCAGTGCCGTAACTAACCCGTGTCGCGCCCGGTGCGAGTTAACCATTTTACGCCCCCCCCCCTAGATATAGTCACTGGGCCGTGTGGCTTTTGTGTCCCCTGCGGCCTTGCGCCCGGTGTTAGGGCGCCGACGGCACCGCCCTAGTTAGAGCCGTCTTCATTTCAGTAAATGCGTTTTTTGCATCATCATAATTAATACTTGAACGATATTATGTTCAATAGAAATTATGTAGGGCTAGTTCGCCAATGTAATCCTTGTGCCTCCCCTGCTCGGCAACGTCACAAGTGCGGATGCTGAAGTTCGAGTCCCGCTCCAGGACGACGAAATTTTCAAGTTTTCGGATATTATCTGACTTACCATCTTTGTCACATTTACACCAAAAATCGGATTGTCATCTTCAAAATGAGAGTGACTTTGAGTGCTCAACCAGAAATTTGAAGGACAAATAGAGGGTGAAAGCAAACAAAATCCATCAGTTCCGATTGACTTCGAAGGTTATGCTTTAACTGAAATAGTCTCTACACACCAAGATTTCCTCATAACTTTAAAAATACCGATTTTGAGCGATCCTAGAGAAAAATATGTGAACCATATTGCAAAATTAAAATTTTTAAACATTAAAAGTATGACTCTTTATGCCCTATTAGCTACGAAAATAGATATAGAAATATCAAAGGAAAAAAAAATGTTCGATGCCCATGACATATATGTATGAATGGTACATAAATACCAACACTTTTTTTTTGCAACGCTTTTTAAAAATGTGTTATGAATCGAACGGAAAATGGGATCAGGCTTCTTATTCCATTTACTTTTTTTTCTGGGCGGCTATTTATTTACCTTTTTTTATTATTATTATTTATTTACCTTTTTGTGTTTTCGAAGGTGTACGTTTTGAAAAAAAAAACGCCGCAAAGGTTTCGGAGTTCATAATTCAAATCTCTGCCTAGGGCAGCAAAAAGTATAAATTTGTCCCTGAAATGAATGCAAATGACACAATAGGTAAGTGTTGCTTTCATTGCACAGAAAGTGTCGCTAAGTGCTATAATTGTTCATATGGTTCTTTTCTTTCATGGATTCTTATGTAAGTTTACTCAGATTTCATTGTATCTGATGCCTGAACTGAACCTTATTCAATTACGTATTCGAAATGATATTTTATGTCGACCATTTCTATAAGAAATCACTTGTTCAAGAGACATATAATAATAATAACTGCGCCGCCTACGCCGTCGGAGCTGCGTGCAGAGGCGAAGCTCCTGTTCTTCCCTGTTTTTTTTTGTTTTTTTTTTCATTCTTGTTGTTGTTGAGGTGAGTGTTTAATGACTAGTGTACTTATAGTAATTGCTGTGTTAGAATTATCTTACTTCTCATGAATTAAGAATTTAAAACGTAACTTCAAGGCTTAATTAAAATATGTTGTCCAAATTTAAATATCTTGTCTTACCTTCGATAAACACATGGAAACAGAATCGCAATCCTTCACGAGCTCCTTTGCAGTCAATCCGAAGCAAACAGCTGCATTGATTATTCTGGCACCATCCATATGCACTGGAATGTTATGTGACTTTGCTAGTTTGCACACCTGAAAATAAAACCAAGCATTATGCGAGAACTTATAGAATTTCTTGAAAACTCAAATATTATTTTGTGTTTTATAAATGCAAACTAAAAAACAAAAAAACAAACTAAGTAGCAAACTTTGCGAAAGTAATGTATAAACGCAATGACTGCAGAACCTTACTAACTATAAAGGTGTCATCGTAATCTGGTGTAGCCGCCCCGGGGGCGCAGTGGTCTATGCGCTGGCTTCTGACCTTTCACCCGAGATGGGTCCTGGTTCGAATCTCGATGAGGCATGGAGGTTGTTTTTGTCTTAACGCACTTAACTCACTCCCTTCCCTGAAACCAGTGACCCCAAATTAAGGACGGGCGACTGCTTATAGCCCATCGAGTTGCTCACGGTGGTCACTAAACCCCAATCAAAATAAAAAAAAAAAATGAATCTCTGGAAGCGGTAAGACGACAAAAATTTATTATTTGTATATAGATTTGTGTGTCGTCCTGCGACACATAGTGTATCTATCCTGCAAAATTCAGATGGACTTTAAATTTACATCTTTTAGGATTTAGACATAGGTCTGCACAGGCCAATACCAGGCCGTAAAGCCTGATGCGGACCAGGCTCCGGGCACGGAGCGACCATGGGTCCTTTTCGGCTGGACAAAAGGAAAACCATTTCGGCTTACAAGAGTAAAACTGACTTTTTACGCGATCAGTTATTCTTTATACACTGAGTGGCCACTTTATTATGACCACCTGCCAGTTTTAAGCAAATGAGCTATGGCTACACGCTGTTGCCGCCAGAGGGCGAGGCTAGTATAAAAAGGGACAGCTTAGTGCTTGTGACAGCAGTAGAAGTGATTTTTGGGTGACGAGATGGGTAAAAAATGCGATTTGGCGGACTTTCAAAGTGGGATGATTGTAGGAGCTCGGAGTCATTTTTTTTTTTTTTTTTTTTGATTGAATGTTTAACGACCACCGTGAGCAACTCAATGGGCTATAAGCTGTCGCCCGTCCCTAATTTAGGGTCACTGGTTCCAGGAAAGGGAGAGACCAGTGCCGTAAGACAAACACAACATCCATGCCTCAACGGGATTCGAACCCGAACCCCTTTCGGACGAATTATCAGAGGCCATCGCTTAGACCACTGCGCCACTGGGGCGGCGCTCGGAGCCATGGAGCGAGTATCACCGAAACAGCCGCATTCGTGAAATGTCCAGAGCAGCTGTTGTTAAACTGTTTAAAGACTGGACTGTCAGCCAAAAAAACTGGGTCTCTACGTGCAACGTTTGGTCGTCATCGACTAGTGACTGCTCGGGCGGAACGGAGAGTGTCCAGACTGGTAACAGACAACAGAAGGGCAACAGTGCAGCAAATTACAGACCATCTTAATCAAGAATCCCCTCAAATGATCTCTGCACGCACTGTTCGCCGTAGACTGCATCGGATGGGATATGGCAGCCGAAGGCCTGTTCGAACACCTTTGCTGTCTGCAGTTAACAAGAGAAAACGTCTCCAGTTCGCACAGGAGCACAAGGATTGGACAGTCGATAATTGGAAACAAATTATGTGGTCCGATGAATCCCGTTTTCAGTTGCACCATGCCGATGGCCGAGTGACAATTTGGCGGAAACAGCACGAAAGCATGGACCCCAAATGCATTATTGCTACAACCCTTCAAGCTGGTGGAGGCAACGTTATGGTTTGGGAAATGCTTTCTTGGCATGCTTTAGGCCCTTTAATTCGTGTCTGACTGGTACATCATATCTAAATATCGTTGCGGACCAAGTGCATCCTGTCATGTGGATGGTTTATCCCAATGACGATGGCTACTTTCAACAAGATAATGCGTCCTGCCATAGTGTCCGTATTGTACAGGATTGGTTAACATGCCGGTGAGTTTACTTTGCTTAAGTGACCCCCACAATCTCCAGATCTCAACCCCATTGAGAATTTGTGGGATGAAGTTGAACGAGCCATCAGACAGCTGGATCCACAACCCTGCAATCTCAGACTCCTGGAAAGTGTTATTCATCAAGCATGGTCTCAGATCCCACAAACCACTTGTCAACATCTCGTGGAGTCTATGCCACGAAGAATCGACGCAGTATTAAAGACAAAAGGTGGTCCAACGAAGTACTGAGGGTGTGGTCATGATAAAGTGGCCACTCAGTGTAACATCTCTCCATAAAATTGATTTAAATTAAAAAATAAACTAAAATCAAATTTAATCTCGTAAAGAAATCGGATCTGATTTACACTCGAAAGATGATTTCCGCTAAATACATACATCGAAGAGCGAAAATTTTATGACCAGCGTGTCTTTATGCAAATCGATGCAAGTACAGGTTAACAGCGGCGCGTGTGAAGGTCATGAAACGGTAGAAATAACATCTAATACTTAGCTATGTTAGTCAGTGTTATTCTTGTTCTCCAGATGAGAAAGGCAGCGGACTCAAATGAGTTTGACGAAGGCCAAATTGTAATGGCCTGTCTGGGTCAGAATATTTCCGAGATGGCAAGGCTTGTGGGGTGCGCGTAGTCAGCCGTCGTTAATACCTCCAAAAAGCGGTCCGAGGACGGAAAGCTACGAACCGTTGGCAAAGTGTGGGCCGACCATGGCTCCTAAATGCTAGAGGTGAGCGATGGCTATCTGGTATGCTACAAGCCAACAGAAGGAATACTGTGGTGCAACCAGCAGGTCATTTGAACGCTGGTGATGGGAGTAATGGGTCACAACACACCGGACATCGAACACTGCTGAGAATGGGGCTGCGTAGCCACAGGCCGCTCCGAGTGCCCATGCAGACCTAGATTTACTATCGAAAGCACCAACAATCGGCACGCCAGCATCAAACCTAGACCTTGTGTGATTGGAAGAAGGTCGTCTGGCCCGATGAATCTCGCTTCCTGTAGCGCCATTTGGACACGTGCATCGTTTAGCTGTAGAATCGTTCGCCCCAGGATGCACCGTGGAATGAAAACAAGCCGGTGGAGGAAGTGCAATGCCTTGGACAATGTTATGCTGGAAAACCCTGGGTCCAATCATTAATGTGCAGGAAATTATTACATCTACTGCCTACCTAAACATCATTGCAGATCAGATACATCCTTTCGTGACAATGGTGTTCCCCTCTAGTCTTTCCTTCAGAAGGATAATGCGCAATGCCACACAGCCCGGATTGTTCGAGAATGTTTCGCGGAGCATGAGAATAACTTCCAGGTATTGCCCTTGCCTCACATTTCCCCAGACATCAATCCACCCGAGCTTCTTTTTTTTGTGTTGGAACAGAAAATTCGATGCGCGGGGGCTCAACCGCGTAACTTAATGAGAGTTAGAAAATCTAGTGATAACGTGTTGATACGAGAAACCACAAGACATCTTTAGAAATATTGTAGCGTCTACTCCTCGCCGGGTAAGAGCTGTTTTGGCGACATGTGGAGGACCAACATCCTATTAGGCAAGTGGTCATAATGTTTCAGTTCTTCGGCATATATACACTATATTGCCAAGTCACCGGACACCCCTTCAAAAGCAAATGAACGAGTACGCTGCGTTGTTAAGATGCACGGTATAGCTGCAAACAGTATAAAAACAATCCTGCAGATGACCGCAATCATATCGCACTGTGAATTTTGAGTCAAAACGTCGCGGAGGGAGAGAACTGACTTTGATAAAGGAAAGATTGTTGGGTGTTATATTAGTGGGTTGTCCATAAGAGAAACCGAGAGGCGTTTAAACATCCCCAAGTCAACTGTTTTGGATGTACTGAATAAGTTGAAGACACATGGTGTGCCTGAAGCAGCAAAACGTACCGGCAGACTAAAGAAAATCAGTGATAGAGAACGTCGAAGCCTCAGGAGAGTCGTCACAGCTAATCGACGGAGTACTGCACACGACTTCAGTGTACAGGTGAGTGAAAATGCTGGAACCTCGATATGTACAAGTACCATTCGCAGAGCACTTCATCTCATGGGTTACGGTGGTTGTGCGGCTGCTCATAAGCCTTTCATCTCCACTCGGAATGCTACTCGTCGTTTAGCATGGTGTAAATAACATTTATCGTGGACCGAAGATCAATGGAAACGGGTCCTATGGACTGATGAATCCACCAGATACACGATCCATCAGTCTGATGGTCGTGTAGGAGTATGGCTGCAGAATGGAAGCACATACCTATTGGTGTGTTTCAAAACCTTGTCGAAAGCATGTGTCGAAGGATCAGTGCATGCATTAAGGCCAAAAGGTGGACAGACACCGTACTAATGTATGATTAAGAAATGTTATGTTGTGTTTCTCTTCTAGGTGTCTGGTGAGTTTTTTCAATATAGTGTATATACGTATATGAACTGCACGACATAGAAATTGCCCCACCCAGTAGGATGTGTGCTGCAAACATGCAAATCGCAGGGCGGGTGTACCCACTCGAGATATGCAACTGATGTTAAAGCGGAGCCGATGACGTCACACGTTCGTGAAACAAAGGTGCCAGCAGCAACAGGGATGGTAATATGTGGTCGCTGGTGGAAGTGTCGCGGACGTTTCGGAATTGTTGTTTGTGTTGGGAAACTGTTCAGAGAAGGCCGAAAATACTGTGTACACACCATCGGCAGGTTTATTACCATTTGGATGCGTTTCAGAGGAAAGAATCGCAGGCCTGTGCGAAGCGGGCTGGCCTACGCGCCGTATCGCTGCGCATGTGCAACGGGATGCACGAACTGTCGGACGCTGTTGGCATCAGTGGCTACAGGAAGGTTCGTACATACGTCAGAGAGGCAGTGGTGCAGTCCGACAGACGTCAGCACGCCTGGGTAGGTGGATTGTTCGACACGTTCATTTGTCACCAGAAAGCACTGCAGCCGATATTCGACGTGCTGTGTCATCAGCCATGGACGTCGCCATAACAACCTGAACTGTAAATCGAAGGTTACATGCGGCAAACCTGCGCAGTAGGCAACCGTTACGTCGACTACCATTGATGGCCAGCCACCGCAGGGCTAGTCTGGCTTGGTTCCAAAGTCATGCTAACTGGGGTCACGAATGGACCACTGTAGTCTTCAGTGATGAATCCCGTTTCTGGTGCTGAGGATCGACGGATTCGTGTCTGACAACACCCTGGTGAGACCACCCGTCAAGGCAGGCATCATGGTATGGGGTGCTATTGCGCATGACAGCAGGTCACCTCTTCTCCGCATCACGGCATACTGACAGCTGAACGATACGTGAGCGAGGTTCTGTAGCACATTTTGATACCATTCCTGAATGGATTACAGCACCCCATTTTCCAGCAAGATAACGCCCGTACCCACACCGCTCTGGTCTCCAGATAATTAATACAGACATTTGACGTGGACAAGGAACATCAATCAGAGGTCATCGCTCTTTCCACGTTTATAAGTGAGACACGGAAAAATTCTTATTGGCCACCGCCGGGAATCGAACCCAGGGTCTTCCAGTTACACGCTGGATATGATTCCACTGCACCACAGCGGCCTCCAGATAATGTTTGCGACATGTTCAAACACTATCATGGCCAGCAAGATCGCCAGATTTATTCCCAAACGGAAACCTGTAGAACCACATTGGACGTCGCCTGCAATCGAATTAGCCTGCGCACGATCTCGATGAATTACGAGAGCAAGTCAACCCCGCTTGGTATTCCATTTCTCAGGACGATATCCGTCGTCCTGAGAAATATACTGCTGCTTGTATTGCCGTTCGTGGTGGTGCAACCACTTACTGAGGCGTACCCATTGTGCTGCATTATTTCATCTGATAAACACTGTACGTGACTGAAAATAACATCAAGGTAAACCCTTAGGTATTCCGATTTGCATGCTCAATTTCACCCTTCTATCCTTGTTCCTTCTGGGTGGGGCGATTTCAATGTCGACAGTGTATAAAATAGGCATTACATTTAGATGCCAAACAGATATGTGCAGTTGACAGATGGCATACCTGGTCTTACAAATTTTTCTACACTTTTTCAATGCAACACTGCGGCGGGGGTTTTGCTACTGCACTTTCTCGTCGGCTTCGGCAGCAACTTCAAAACGTTTAAGGATGTGGATCGTGACTCTGGTTATTATACATATGCAATGGGTGCCTATGGTTGGTTGCCAGAAATTCCATCTGTTTAATGTTCATATTCATAAAGCTATTACGCTTGTTTGACATAATATTCAGAAAATGGCTTCTGGAATGGCACAGATTGAGAACATTAATTTTGCCTTTCTCGTTGGGAATTTTAATTGTACCGTTGGTCCCTCGAAGGAGAAATTAAACAACACAAACAATAGGGTTGTTCCTATGCTCACAAAAGGTCTCACATGATTTCCCTTAATGGATTCCTTTTATTCTGCGTATCCCTATCGGAAATCTTACACGTGGATGTACATTGTACCATGACAGACAAAGCTCCAAGACTTGACCGAATTTATATCTCCAACATGAGGCCTCTCTTACCTTTGGAGATATAAATAACGTAGTGCATCTTCGTTGCATTGTTAAGCTTTCGATTAAATGGTATGGATGTAAAATCCCACTATTGGCAATAGATTCTGGTCCTCCGGCTCGAGGCTTGTAGATAAGTCAGAATTAGGTTCTCTCTACGATAGTTGATTCATGCTCTGAGAGGAAAAACAACTACATTGCATTTCGTATTTATTGCTGAGTCTAAAACCTAAAGTAATAACTCTCACTTGTGATTATTTACATATTTTCTGTATGTTACAATGTATGGAAATCCATAAACTACCTTATGCTCGCTCGTCTTCCCGAAGAATTATAACTTAAATCAAAGGAACGTAAGGGACTTCAAGGATCCGCCGCCGAGGAAGATCTACGGAGAAAGAAATACCATCTGCTAACGCAAGCTGACCGACATTCTATGTACTATCTTTCTTTAGAGTGCCATCAAACACAAGCGAATTGTATTACTGTTTTCGTAACTGAAGTATCTGAGCATTACAGATATTGCGTAAGATGTATTCGAACAGATTAAGTAGAGTTATGTACTCATGTTTATGACTTCTACTGGCACTGCTGTGGTGTAAATATCACTCCAATACATGAAAGTTCAGAATTACTTGACGATTTACTACAGGTTCCTTCATATTCTGAATTTTCCTTGAACAACCTATAATGGCGGGTGAAGTGCTGCTTACGATGAATCGGCTAAATAAGACCACTATTCTAGGAACTGACGGACCCACTCTTCCTTATCTAGCATTCCCGCCCTGCTAGTTTCTCATTTTATACAATGCTCCAATGCCATCCTATTCGCAGTTGCTATTCCACCTGCTTTCGTTACTGCAATTTACATCTAATACCTGAGAAAGGAGATCTTAGTTTGATGAACTGGTGACCATTGAGCCTTCCCAATATCGATTATAAAAATATTCTCCAAAATTCTATCAAACCGTATGAACACAATCCTACCTCTCTATTTATCAGTCACAAACGTATGGCGTCATATCACGTAGTATCTACGCCAGTCTTTCTATTATATAAAAAGAATGGCGTAGATACTGACATCATGCATCCAGACATCATCTTTTAAAAACAGTGTGTAGTTTTTAATATAGAGAAGAAACAAGCAGTCGACAGAATCTACCATTAATATCCAGTTATCCTCAGTTTTGACTTTCGGGATAGATTTTTGTCTTCGTACTTTCTATAAGGGTACATCTGCTCATTCCCACAGTGGTAAAATCTTAACATCCGCTGTACCATTTCGCAAAGGCATCTGATAATAATGTCCATTATCCGGGCAACTTTTCTCGTTCGTAGTTGGTATTCGATTTTTTTCTTCAACAACGAAGCATTCTTACATCCAACTTTCAGGTCAGTTACAATTACCTTATCAGCATATTCTTTTCTTGGCGTACATTGACGATCTTAAATATTTCTTCAAATATAATGCAACATTCCAGCAACTTGAAGATACCTACTTACAATCATCAAATATAAGTGTCTGAGTTGCTCACGGTGGTTGTTAAACCTCTAATAAACAAATATATACATATATACACTGCTGGCCACCCAAAATGCGACACCAAGAAGGACACGAGATAGCAAAGCCAAATTTACTGGACATATAACAACAGATACAAAGATGAAACGATTGAGCTTACAGGCCCGTGCGACTTGCGGAACACGCAGACATCAATAATTCGTTTGGCCTCCATGGCTCGCAATAACAGCCGCTACACGCCACGGCATCGAACGAAAGAGGCTTTGGATGTGGGCTTGGGGTATGTCGGTCAAGTCTGCTTCCACACGTTGCCACAGTTCATCAGGCGTAACCGCGGGTGGTGCTTGCCGGGCCACTCGGTTGCCGATCAACGACCAGACGTGTTCGATGGGCGACATATCGAGAGAACAAGGTGGGCCACGGCAGCAGTGACACCTGGTGGGCCGTGAAGAATTGTTGCACGATGCGTGCCACGTGCGGGCGCGCATTGTCCTGTTGAAACGTGGCCGCTGGCAGGTCCTGCAGGTAAGGGAGGACTACAGGCTCCAAAACGTCAGAGATATAGCGGTGGCTGTTGAGTGTACCGGCGATGCGTACCAGAGTGGTACAGGTGTCATATTCAATTGCGCCACGCAATTGAATATGGCGTTATGGTGTCATAACCATAACGCCACGCGACGGACCGGTATGGCGATGCATAATGAAGGCGTCATACAGTTTCTCGCCGCAGTGCCGCCACACGCAGATCCAACCATCGTGGTGTTGCAGACACAAGCGGGATTCGTCGGAGAAAACAATGTCGTGCCATTCCGTAGTCCAGGTGCGGCGTTCAACGGTCCACTGCCGCCACACTCGCCGGTGGTGCAACGTCAATGGTAATGGGAGCAATGGGCGCCGTGCGACAAATCCCCGCTCCTGCAGACGACGTCGAACGGTACGTGCTGACAGAGGTTGTTGCGCAACACACATTAATTTCTGCGCTAATGTTCGTGATGTGGCGGTGTGAGCCGTCAATGCCCGCCGCACAACATGCCTGTCCTCTCGTTTGGTGGTGTACCGCGGCTGTGGCAATCGCTCACGTCGGTCCGTCCGTCCCTCCTGCACCCACCGAATCCATACTCGCCTCACTGTGGCTGGATGTCGTCCCACACCGGCCCCGATGTCTCGGTACGATAAAAACGCTGTCGCGATAAGCCACTATTCGTCCTCTGTCGAACTCCGAAACGTGCTGGAATGACTGCCGTATTCTGCGACGAGGCATCAGGAAGCTTCCCACGCACAGGTCCGGCAGCACAACACAATTCCACTACTTACACCCTTCTGTACACCTTTCTTATAGTACTTCTCGGTGGCGTGCCGGGCGCACATGATTTGCATATGTCCTGCAATGTTAATCGTTTGCAGGCCCTCTCGCGGGCGACGCATGCTGCGAATTTCAGGCCAATCGGATGCTTCCTTCTTGGTGTTGCATTTTGGGTGGCCAGCAGTGTATACACAAGTGTACAGGATTATGGTGTAGCCTCTGGAATGGCGGCACACACATGCGCCCTGGTGTGCTCAATAGTCTTCGTACCGCCGAAAGGTTTTAAGGGTACCCTTAAAAAACAGCGCATTTTACCACCGCAGCAACTGGATACCACAAAAAAGCAAAATTCGAAGAACGTATTCACTTTTGGGTACGAGTTTGTGTGATTTAATCTAATCGAGGAAAAAATTTCATAGCCTATCGTAATCTTTCATAGTCTATCAGTGCCACTATTACGGCATACTTTGGAAGTTTGACTCATTCACCAGCCTTCGGAATTAGTGACGTTTGTTTGGGATAGAGTGCCTTGGGTTATATACATCTGATTGTCTTTGCACCCTTATACTCTGTGGAGGTAAGAATCAGGTCTCTATTCCGGAAAAGTTTATAGAATTCCAAATTTCTGCCGCGCTGTAAGAGATTCACCAACATTATGCCAACAGCCTTCAATGTACAGGATTTCCTGAAAATCACATACCACAGTTTTTACAACCCCATGTATATAAATCTTATTCATTGGTATTTAGGGTATTTTACCATTCATAAATTAACATGTATAGATGAGATTTGCAATTGCTCAATGTGCAAAAGAATGAGAATTTTAAAGAAATTCCACATTTTAATGCAAAGTTGGGCAATGGACTTATTACTTAATTGTCTGCCATCAGCAAGTATTTTATGTTCATTGCTATTATTTATCTTCCACATATCATTTCACTATCATTCATAATCTGTCGTTTCTTATACATATGATGCTTCATCAAATAATATGCAGCCTCAGCTGTAAGGGACATGGGTTCAGCATTTGTTTCAGCTCTTATGAGGCATGTTCATTTGAAGCCTGCTTGTTACACATCTGTGGCAGAGTCGAAGGTGCAAAATTGAATGTGACTGAGTAAGCACATTGTGTCATGTGGTATCATACCAGAGCATATAGGCGATTAATATGTATAAGCATGCCTTTCAACATTAGTTTAAATAGCATTTCAATAGTTTACCACGAAGCAATATTGCTGATTTTATGGTACAGCCCCTATTTTGCTCGCCACCCGCACCGTTCCATGATTGCATTACTCCGGGAACACTAACAGTTGGGCATTTGCTTCATGTCTGACGTTGCTCGTGTGATGCATTGTATTGGACGCGACAAACGCGCATTAGCATCAGGATTTTTAAGACTAAGCTGCACTCTGCTTCAGGATTTTCAAAGATCAAGCTGCACTCTGTGTCCAACCTTTGTTAACGCAGATGGATGTATCCACCAAGAACTGATCTTTTCTGATCATATTTTTTATATCCAGTCGACCATCAGATTGCACTCCCAACACATTACAGAAGTCTCCTTTTATGTCACCGATCTCTGTCACGAATAATATATCAAGCTTCAGTTCCAGTTTAAAGCACATGGAAACGAGCGGATACCATTCTCCTTCGCAAGAAGAACTGTGGCATATATTAGCGTATGTTGCATGGCAGAGTTCAATTCGTTCCACCTTATTACTCGTAAGTACAGTCCAACCTATGTCTCTAGGTTGCCAACCTGTCTGACGTCCTACATATTTACATGCTGTGTAATATCATTTGTCTGTTATTCGATTTTCTGGCTAGGATAATGGATTTTATATTTATGTTTGAACACTCATGACCTACCTGATTACATTTTTCTCAGCAATAGTGTAAGAAATTTCATTTTTGTTACACGACTGATCCTTTTTAATTACAAGACTTAATGTAAAAATTAAACATGAACTGCTTAAGGGGACGTCGGTATTCCACAGAACGAGTGCCCACGCTCAGCACAGTGTGTCAACAAAATTTTGAGGATTAAGGTGATTTCGTTGTACGGAAAGCATAGCCTAGGAGATAAGCATACCAGAAAGGGGGAAGGAGGTAGCTTCCGGCAGTGTGAGTGAGAGAGAGAGAGAGAATGAACAACGTGGTTGAAGGACATGTTTCGGTATACTAGGCAGTTGACTTACCAAGCCAGCGGAGTCAACATTACTGATGTTTGAATAAATTATGAGATTCACAAAATTCTAATCATGTTTAAAGGAAGTTTGGTCTTTCTTAGCACAGCGAATTCTAACCTCCCTGTAATATAATATCCAAATTTTAATGAGCTGGAAGGCAGGACCTAGAAGGCACCTGAGTAGCAGGTCCCTGCAAACAGCTATGCAAGAAATTCTCAGTGTATCTGTGACTATTCGCATCTTCTTAGAAAAGCAGTTATTTATTCCTATAACGTCAATCTCCGTCGTTAATTTGAACTGCAACTCTTGCATCACGCTCAGAACACTCTTTGTATGCAGTTTATTTATCGACTAAGATCTCGTGTTTGCTTGGAATATTTAATATGTAAGCAAATGAACTCTTGGCATATGTTTCATTCTGCACGGAACCCGTTTCGACATTTGCTTCGTATAAATTGGGGAGTAACAGTGGTGCATTCTCATTTAAGAATTTAATGTGCTACTACAAAGCTCTCTAATCATACTATATTTATCTTATCTACATGTTGGATCCCTTCTTGCCCTGATTTTTGACATTTAACATGTTTATAAATCTGCTGTCATTGTGCGTTGTAATAGTATATTTTTTAATTGCTTAAGTATTGTGCCCCTTTAATTTTCCTCCATAGGAGATGACCAGAACCTGATGTCTTTGGCACCTACAATTGGTCTGTATTCTTTTAGACCAAAAAAGGTTCCTGAAAAAAAAATTCATTTAGATTCTTTAACAGAATGTCACACAGAATTTCCCTTTCCCATCACAATCACTCGCATTCCTGTTCTCATGCGACTGAACGGTTTCCCTTAAGAAGATAATCACAGAGTGAAACAGGAGATGTGAAAGAGCAATACAAACCAGATGAGATCGTTAATTATGGCAGAAATCAAAAAGGCAGTGCTACAAATTAAAAATGTAAAATAAGTCGGGGTTCGAAGGCTCGAGCTCAGAATGGCTCTGACAGAAACTGGACGTTGAACGGGCTTATGTTTGGTCGAGCTTCCCAAAATTATGGCCTGTGCCGGTCTCTAGATTCGGATATCAGCAGTTCCGCTCGTTTAGGGTTGGGGTACATAAAATTCGTTACGAACACCAAGCACAGGTTCAGTTCACATGAAAACGTCTGCATAGAATAAATCTTGTTTCTAAGGAGGACTGCCTAAGCGCTGAATAATGTACAAAAGGTAACCAATCGTATCGTTTCAGGGGTCAGCTACCCCCACTAGCCTGTTGACATAAAAGATTCTCATGACTTACTGAAGTATTACAACGATGAGGTTTTCAATAACTAATGGATGAAAATCACATTGTTTAGAACAACGCAAGGTGTTTTAAAAAAAAAAAAGAAAAACAAAGTTCTCACATCCGGTGTCTGTGCCAAAGGAAAAACAAAGTTGTGTTCGGTTTTTTGTAATCACTATCTGTGTAAAATGCACAGAAATAGCACAAAGTTTCATAACTCTCCTGGAATGGCAAGTACAGTGCCGTCATCCTTCAAAAAAACATGAAAAGCACGTTACTGTGTTACGGAAATTTAATACATGAATTTTAAGCAAAATATTAAATCTCATTCACAACATTTCTTTCGCCTCGTGTTCCCTTTTTCTTTGTTCGACAAGCCTGGGGAAAGTTTCACTTTTTTCACGTTATCAGATAGTAGAGATTTTCAGAGCGCCAAGCTGTCGCAACTTTACATTTTATTTTACAAAGGTGTCACAATGTGTAAAGCCATTTCAAGTCTTGGCTTTGTGCTTCTTAGCAGCATTTGGTATTGTCAAAGGCAATTAGCGCTTTTAGGCATATATAATCAAAAGTAACCGAAGGGTGCGCCAGGAACGATTATTCTCAGCTTTGAGGCTTTGTCCGCCGCCTTTTAATCCATAGGAGTGGAATATCTCTGTGTGTGTGTTGTTAGGGTAAGGGTCACCTTTCGCCTGGGGGTAAGGTGGCGAAGGGGAAAAAGAGATACGAGGGGTGAGTCGCGGAGTAACCCAAGGGGCTTTCTTCTTCAGCACGATGTTTTAAACGCTTAGCCTCACTTCCCCTAATCCATTTCCCCTAATTCCCGTTTGCCTTAATCACGGTTACCGCAATGGCGTTGCTCCCAAATCGCTTTTACCCGAATTCCCGTTTCCACTAATTTCGTTTGCCCTAATCCCGTTTCCCCCTAAATCTCGTTTCCCCTAATTCCCGTTTGCCCTAAACACGTTTTCCCCAATGGCGTTTCCCCGAAATCGCTTTTACCCGAATTCTCATTTCCCCTAATTTCGTTCCCCCTAATCTCGTTTCCCTTAAATATCGTTTCCCCTAATTCACGTTTGCCCTAAACACATTTACTTCAATGGCGTTTCCCCGAAATCGCTTTTACCCGAATTCCCATTTCCCCTAATTTCGTTTTTCCTAATCTCGTTTCCCCTCCTTCACGTTTGCCCGTATCAAGTTTTTCCTAATTCGCGTTTGCCCTAATTCACAAATATGCAAGAATTCAGCTGTCTACATGTGCGATAAAACACCATACCAAAAGTTGCAAATTAAAATCACTTTATTTACAATTTAAAAGTAGGTTAAAAAACTGACTAGCGCTTTCAGAGATCCCGTTGTCCCCATCTACGGGTCCAAAGCACCACAGGGACACGATAGAGGCAGTCATTATATACAGATAAAAATCCCCCCTCCTCCCGTACACCACGTCACTAACATTTTAGTGATGCCAACATTTAAACAGCAAAAGACGTACAAGTTATTAACAGCTGATATTACACTAAGTATAAGAAATTACAAATGACACTAGGCAAGAAGTGCAGATAGCCATTGGACAAAGTCTTTTGCGTTTGAACAACAACGGTCAATTGAGAACGTGTCATTTTCATGTACATTTTCATGTAGGACTTCCGTCCACAGGTAGTAGAGTTTAGGTCCCAGCCACCTACAGCGAGATCGCCTTTTGGGCAGGACACAGAAACGGAAGGAATGAGAGCAAGTCTAGCGACTTTTGACAGAACAGTTTCTAGTGAGATTAGAGTACAGTAGATGGCGCCACCGTACAAGTACGATATTGCACATAGATGGGTGAGAGAATTTCAGGAGTACATAGTAAAGGATACCCATTTAACCAGTGGGTCCAGCCTGGGGGCCGTCACTTTACGTGCTCGTCCGATGCACGGCGGATATTCAGCGATTGTTAGTAAATCACACCATCTCTGAAAGATCAGCCCAGGCTTGAACTTTCAGAGATGGTGTGATTTACTAACAATCGCTGAATATCCGCCGTGCATCGGACGAGCACGTAAAGTGACGGCCCCCAGGCTGGACCCACTGGTTAAATGGGTATCCTCTGTCGGGGCAATAAATCTACGTCAAGGTCCCGGTACATGTGCGGGCAAGTCCAAATTACAACATCTGTCACCATAAGCAAGAATATACAGGCTTTCGAAAAGGAAAACAGTACTTTTATTGAGATTTGTTTTCAGAATTTTCACATTTTCCCAATCTGGTGAGTAAGCGCCCTGTGTGACAGCTAACGTAAAGGCATTATGAGTAGTGCCAACTCGAAGTGTGTACTGGTGTTCTCTCAGGCGGGTATTTAAGCACCTGAGAGTAGAACCTATATAACAATTCTCAGTAACATTCGTGTCTCCATGGGTAAGAGGGATGCAGTATACACCACGTTTCCTGAGGGTAGGAGTTCTGTCTCAGTCATTCCTGACCAAATCAAAGATATTACTGGTGCATAATCCAAAAGAGATGTCATGTCGCCGACAGATTTTTCTGAGTGTGGAGACTATAGGAGGGAGGTAATCTACTTTACCTACAAATCTAGTTGTCCGAATTTCCCTAGACAAAATGGTGAAGTTCAGTCTAGTAGATCTTCTTAACAACTTCTGAAAAAATTGTTCCGGGTAGCCGAATTTGCGAGCCAAAGACAAGGTTCTTGAAAGTTCTTCACGTCTTGCTTTGCCTGATGTAGAATGTATATAAGCACGTTTAATCAAGAAGCGAAAAGCTGCAGATTTATGTTCAGGGGGTGAGATGAGTTGAACGGTATGATACAGGGGATGAAAGTGGGTTTTCTATAAACAGAGTATTTGATCTGTTGAGTATTTAGGTTTCTACATAACAAGAAATCAAGGAAGGGTAACTTCCCATTTTGTTCAACTTCTTTGGTGAATTTTATTGTAGGATACTGTGATGATAAGCAAGAAATGAGATCATCAATTTGGTGAATTGAATGTGGCCAGAAAACCAGCATATCGTCAACATACCTAACGATTAATGAGGGTTGAAACGGATAATCACGCAAAACCTTGTCTTCCAGAAACTGCAAAAGTGTTTCTGCCAGCACCGGAGAGCGTGAGGAACCCATGGGTGCACCCTATTTCTGTTGATAGATTATGTCCTCATATTTAAAATATGATCTTTTGGCTACTAATTTCAGAGCTGTGTGAATAGCATGTGCTTCTAAATATGGAATAGAGTCTTCTTGCAATCTGTCAGCAATGATGGAATGTACCGTGTCACCAGATTGGGAAAATGTGAATTTATCTGTATATAATGACTGCCTCTATCGTGTCCCTGTGGTGCTTTGGACCAGTAGATGGGGACAACGGGATCCCCGAAAGCGCTTGTCAGTTTTTTAACCTACTTTTAAATTGTAAATAAAGTGATTGTAATTTGCAACTTTTGGTATGGTGTTTTATCGCACAGGTAGACAGCTGAAATCTTGTACATATCACTTCTCGTGCGAAATGGTTTTCTGGTTATATAGCCCTAACTGACGTTTGTCCTAATTTTTATTAACCGAAATAAAACGGTGGGTCTTGATATCTCAAGAGAATTATCCTTTCCTTTCTTGTTGATGATGTCGATAACCATGCCAACAAAAGTGTAAAGAAGTGCCCATGGTGAGGACCATTATACGGTTATAGTCCTTAACGCAGCCATTGTATCCGTCACGCCCCGCTGCCCTCCCTCACAGATAAAGTACTTACATCGCATTAAACTTTTATTAAAGCAAGAAAGCCGCACCGGTGGCGCAGTGGTCTAAGCGATGGCCTCTGATCATTCGTCCGAACGGGGTCCGGGTTCGAATACCGGTGAGGCATGGATGTTGTGTTTGTCTTACGGCACTGGCTCTCTCCTTTCCCTGGAACCAGTGACCCTAAATTAGGGACGGGCGACTGCTTATAGCCCATTGAGTTGCTCACGGTGGTCGTTAAACCTCCAATTAAAAAAAAAGCAAGAAATAGTATTGAAAAGTATTCGCTAGAATTGTAAACGCAGAAGGCCCACTTTTTAAGAGTTCTTAGCGTACTAGGCCCCTCCCCACCGAAAGAGACTCTAAGCATGATCCGTGGAAATGCCTTTTGCTAATTGAGTTCCCCCTTAACAGTAGACGTCAGTTTGTCCAGTTTGAATGTTTTCCCAGTTAGCACCATCCCTGATTGGGTGGTGTAGGAGAACTGGCCATCGGTAAACTGGCTACAAAAATTTTTACAGGCCGTATAAAAATTTCGTTTTCGACCGCTTCGTGGCCGCGTTCCCGGAAGTTGGTTATCTGAATCACATCAAGTTTCCGTAATTTCGTCTTTTCTTAATTGCGATTATTAATGTAATTCTTTATAAAAAATGTTTATGATCTACAACTGAACAAAAGATTTCAGGATTTACAAACTGCAAGTTTGCAATTAATTATCTGAGGGCATGTGCTGCCTCACGAAACCTTTTGAGCGGGTGGGTAACACCAAAAGTATAAAATATAAAGCATTTCTGGTCCGATCGGGAGATTTTCAGCATTTACAACCTACAAGTCAACAAATTATCTGAGGGCATGTGCTGCTTCAAGAAAACTGTCGGGTTTGGGGAGGAGGGGGATCACACGTGTATAATGTTAAGTTAAACGAAATTTGTTTTGGATTTTATGGATTTTTACACTGCCTGAAAATAAACATCTTTCCTTTTCTTTCTGTTGAACTTGAAATCCAAAAATGATAAAGAAAATTTTTTGTAATTTAAAAAAAAAATTAAAATGCCCCTTTTTCCATTCCTGAAAATTGATAGCGGCAATAAGGTGCACAAAACCCTCTTTTCAAGTAAACCACTGCTTACTGTCTGTAGCAGTGGCTTACGCCGAAAGATCGTTTTCCAAACTTAAAATTATGAAAAGTTACTTCTGATTAAATGTAAAACAGGAACGTCTTTTTTTTTCGTTAGTATTTAAAACAAAATTGCTACAGACTTGAACAATTTGGACATTGTTATAAAGTCTGTAACAAAAAGAAGAAAAAAGCTACAAAAGTTAATTGTACCTGAAACTACGTTTGTTTGTGTGCTTTCTTAAAGCTTTAGTTTTTAATTTAATAGAAAAAATAATTTCATTTAATACGAAAACCAATTATTTCGAATTCTACTTTTAGTTTTATACAATTTATTTGAATATGTACCAATAGAAGATATTTTTTTGTTAGAATAGTTCAAGAGACGCCCGTCATGTTCAATGCTATATATACCCTGCTGGCCACCCAAAATGCAACACCAAGAAGGACACGAGATAGCAAAGCCAGATTTACTGGACACATAACAACAGATACAAAGATAAAACGATTGAGCTTGCAGGCCCGTGCGACTTGCGGAACACGCAGACATCAATAGTTCGTGTGGCCTCCATGGCTAGCAATAACGACCGCTACACGCCGCGGCATCGAACGAATGTCGGCTTGGGGTATGTCGGTCCAGGCTGCTTCCACACGTTTGCACAGTTCATCAGGAGTAGCCGCGGGTGGTGCTTGCCGGGCCACTCCATTGCTGATCAGCAACCAGATGCGTGCCACGTGCGGGCGCGCATTGTCCTGTTGAAACGTGGCCGCTGGCAGGTCCTGCAGGTAAGGGAGGACTACAGGCTCCAAAACGTCGGAGATATAGCGGTGGCTGTTGAGTGTACCGGCGATGCGTACCAGTGGGGTGCGGGTGTCATATCCAATTGCGCCCCAAACCATAACGCCATGTGACCGACCGGTATGGCGATGCATAATGCAGGCGTCATACAGTCTCTCGCCGCAGTGCCGCCACACGCGGATCCGACCATCGTGGTGTTGCAGGCAGAAGCGGGATTCGTCGTAAAAGACAATGTCGTGCTATTCCGTAGTCCAGGTGCGGCGTTCAACGGCCCACTGCGGCCGCACTCGCCGGTGGTATAACGTCAATTGTAATCGGAGTAATGGGCGCCGTGCGACAAGTCCCCGCTCCTGCCAACGACGTCGAATGATACGTGCTAACACAGGTTGTTGCGCAACACACCCTAATTTATGCGCAAACGTTCGTGATGTGGCGGTGCGAGCCGTCACTGCCCGCCGCACAGCGTGTCGGTCCCCTCGTTCGGTGGTCTGCCGCGGCTGCGGTTATCGCTCACGTCGGTCCGTCCGTCCCCCCACCGAATCCATACTCACCTCACTGTGACTGGATGTCGTCCCACACGGGCGCCGATGTCTCGGTACGATAAAAACGTTGTCGCGATAAGCCACTATTCGTCCTCTGTTGAACTCCGAAACGTGCTGTTATGACTGCCGTATTCTGCGACGAGGCATCAGGAACCTTCCCACGCACAGGTCCGCAGCACAACACACTTCCACTACTTACACCCCGCCTTCTGTGCACCCTTCTTATAGTGCTTCTTGATGCCGTGCCGGGCTCACATGATTTGCATATGTCCTGCAATGCTAATCGTTTGCATATCCTCTCGCGGGCGACGCATGCTGCGAATTTCAGGCCAATCGGATGCTTCCTTCTTGGTGTTACATTTTGGGTGGCCAGCAGTGTATATATATATATACAGTATATGCGATAAAGATTAATGGAGATTATCTAACTTACCTTCGTTTTGCTGATGACGTAGTCATTTTTGCAACTGCCCCATCAGAGCTGCAGAGTATGACCCAGGAACTTGCTGACAAGAGTAAAGAAGTAGGATTAAAAATGAACTTTCAGAAGACAAAAGTGATGTACAATACTTTTACAAAAAATGAAAATTTATCGATTGATGGGGAAAAGCTGGAGATAACCAATACCTACATTTATCTTGGACAGCAGATATCAAGTGAGGGTCACATTGATGAAGAAATTAATCGGCGTATAAACTTGCCTGGAGAGCTTTTGGAAGAAACAGTATAATTTTCAAGAGCAATATGCCATTATGCCTTAAAAGAAAAGTGTTTGATCAATGCTTCTTTCCAGTGCTTATATATGGTGCAGAGACGTGGACCTTAACTATAAGAGACATACAAAGACTACTGACAACTCAACGAAACATGGAGAGGTGCATGCTTGGTGTAACCAGGAGAGATAAGAAGAGGAACTCGTGGATCAGAAAAATGACAAGAGTTGAAGACATCATGATCAGAGTAAAATCCCTGAAAAGGCAATCGGCTGGACATGTTGCCAGAAGAGCGGACTTCCGACGGACAACCGAAATTCCAGACTGGATTCCAAATGATAGGAAAAGACCCAGAAGAAGACCACATTGGAGATGGGTGGATGAAATTCGGAAGCATGCTGGAGTGAGATGGTGGAGACTGGGGCAAGACAGACCGTAGTGGAAGAAACTTGGTGAGATCTTCATTCATCCAGCAGTAGACTGCTAATGGTTGATGATGATGATTAAATATACATATATTTTCCTGAATTTGACGATAAAAAATTACATACAACGATTTTTTTCCTGAATTTGACGATATATCCGATTTTTTCCCCTGAATTTCGGCGATAAAAGAAACGTTTTATTTTGCTCAACGAAAATCAGGACAAACATGAATTACGGAAAACATAAATTGGGGAAAACGCGAATCAAGGCAAAGAGGAATTAGAACAAACTTGATACAGTAAACGTTTTTAGGGGAAACGGGAATTAGGGGAAACGAGATTTAGGGGAAACGGGATTAGCGCAAACGAAATTAGGATAAATGGGAATTAGGGTAAAAGCGATTTCTGGGAAACGCCATTGGGGTAAGCGTGATTAGGGCAAACGGGAATTAGGGAAAACGGATGTTCACCGTTTTAACTACGGGGAGAAAAGGGGGTTCCCTGACGGCGCGAAGGAAAGCCGTAGAAAGTTATCGGCAACAAGTATCCATAGAGAGTGGAAATATTTTATATTGCTCACGACAAACAAAGTAGAAAAAGTTTACGGACAACCGTCGCCGAGTAGATAAGAGAAATAAATCGTTTTTAAAAGTTACAGAAGTATTTAATGAAGTAGTGTAGCGTCCTGCTTATTATTGTTAGCTCTTCTATTGTTTCCTTCACGTTAATGTTTGCGTGTCGAACTCTAACTGCCAACCGCGAGGTGAAAGAGTCTATTATTATTATCATCAACTACGTAGCACTGTGATCGTTATTTACAGCGTTAACCTGGAAGTGAAATAAACCAGTTAACAACCGACTCAACTTTTATTTATGTTTTTACGTTGTTTGGAACAACGCGGAATGGTTTTTAAAAAATGTTGATTTTTATTTTCCCATTCTTCTAACCACATTAGCTTCACTCTGTTGATGACCATTTTTTAAACACAGGTGATCAACCGCCAAGTATTTACAGCGCAGAAGCGAATTTTTAAAGACGCTGACAGCTTTATAAAATATATATTTTTTAATGCTATACCAGAATGTAAAACTGACTTACTTCAGTGACGAAATCTGGGGGCAAGGCAATACCTCCACATACATTGTGGGTGTTCTCCAAACAAATAAGACCAGTGTATGGCTGGTGAGCATCACTGGAGTTGCGAATTTTTTCCTTTAATTCCTTCAGGTCGAAAGTGCCGTCTGGTTTCGTTGTCACTGCTCGACTGTGCACTCCCGCTAGCTGCAACAGAAAACAATATATATATATATATACACATTATGGCAAAATACAGCTATATTTGCTGATAAACTGAAAAATAACATTTCCATGTAGCATGGTTATTACGAGGTTGAACCGCCATGAACTGCGTCACACTGCAATTCTGGCATGGAGTCTGTCGTACAGCTGTTGGATGAAAGTTTGGGGTATTGAGTTCCAAGCATCCTCAACCTGGACGCGTAAATCGGGGATGGTCGTGGCTGGCCGTGGAGACCGGATAAGTCGTTGTCGCATAAAATCCCACACGTGCTCAATGTGGGACAAATCCGGTGAACGTGCAGGCCATGGAAGTTGTCTCACACCCTGATGTGCATGTTGCGTTGCACGTGTCTTGTGTGGGCGTGCGTTATCTTGCTGGAAAACACCACGATGGACCGACCTTACAAATGGCACAACAACGGGCTGAATGATGTTGTTGATGTAGGACGTGCTGTTTAACGTATCCGGTACAAACACTAGTTGTGTACGGGAGTAATAGCTGATCGCTCCCCACACCAGGAGACCAGGTGTAGGCCCTGTGTGTCGCTGGTGGATGCAAGAAGGGCGGAGACGCTCCCCTGTGCGTCTGCGAACACGCATACGGCCATCGGAGGCTCCCAAGCAGAATCTGCTTTCATCGCTGAACACGACAGATCGCCACCAAACTCAATGCGAGAGACAGGAAGACATTAAAGAGGATTGTGACCGCAAGGAGGAAGACCACGGCGATGAAAGTGACTGATTAGCTTAATGCACATCTCCAAACTCCAGTGTCGACCCATACCGTGCGAAGGGAATTGCCTAAGCACAATATTTACGGCAGAGCTGCGATTGCAAAACCCCTGGTGTCACAGGTGAATATGAAACGGAGACTACAGTGGTGCCAGGAACATAAAACTGGACTGCGGATCACTGGAAACATATCTTGTTTTCCGATGAATCACGTTTCCCACTATTTCCCACCACAGTACGGATTTACGTGTGGAGAACATCCGCAGAAGCCTACAACCCAGACTGTCTCCTTCCTTCAGTGAAGCATGGGAGCGGTTTCGTAATGACTTGGGCCATGATCTCGTGGTTTGCAGCAGGTCCAGTTATCACCTTACACAGACGGATCACTAGCGGTGACAATGTCACTCTTTTGGCCAACCATGTGCATTCAGTGGCGCAGACATTGTTTCCATCAGGGGGTTGCACCTTTCAAGATGATAATGCCGCGATTCACAGAAGTCGAACTGTTCAATCACGGTTTGAGGAACAGGATGATGAAGTTGCACACCTTTCTTGGCCTGCACAATCACCGGACTTAAACATCATTGAGCCCCTGTGGTCTGTGTTGGAAAACAGAGTGCGATCCCGTTTTCCTCCTCCGGCGTCTCTCAAGGAATTGAAGCAGTTTCTGCCGAAAGAATGGTACAACATACCACTTACCACCATCCAGAACTTGTATGCGTCTATTTCAAGCAGGATTCAAGCAGTTTTAAATGCCAAGTGTGCTCCCACACCATGTTAGGCGAGTAACACCTATTGTTTCAAGGTGTTTCCATTATTTTGGACAACCCCTGTATATACATATATCCACCCTCACTTTGCATAATTATTACCTAAAAGACGAAGATTATGAAAGTAAAATCAATAAGTGCCATACACGCTGCGAACTTCGCACGACATTGGTTCGGTTACTATACAACGTATGGAACAAATTCGCATTCATGCTGAAAGAAAGAGCGGGTGTCGGACAAATGCCTACCGGACACTTGCCCACCCGGACACTTGCCCACCCGGACACTTGCCCACCCGGACGCTTGCCCACCAGACAGTTGCCCACCCGGACATTTGCCCACTGGACACGAGCCCACTGAACTTCAGCACACTTAGCACACCAACTTTAGTAATCATCGCTACCATATTTTCGAAATTCAAGCATCATGACCTGCTTTGATTTCGGGAAATGATGTACACCCGCAGAAATTTAAATTTGTATGCACTGTGACCCAACGCACGTTTTGAATTGGTTGGCGGAAAACCGCCACACAGGAAAACTGCCACATGTTTTTCATTAAGGGGCCAGGCACAAATTGCTGTTCATCCAAGGAACACTTTGAATGTGTGGCAGTTTTCCGGTGTCGCAGTTTTCCAAGTTTCCGAATGATGTGTGGCAGTTTTCCAAGGTGCCTAACGACGGGAAGGAGCTCATTTGTTTGTCTGAATTTTCATGCCGGTTCATACTTAGGGCAACTGGTTACAGAAGTTCAACGGGGGAGGGGGTGGTTTAAAGATTGTAATTTCTTGGCCTATATTGAGAATTGAATTGGGAACTCCAAGCAAATTTCGAGAAAACGTTCTATGTAAGCCAGGCGAGAATTGCTGTTTTCAGAAAAGGACGATAAGGTATGATTTTATAATAACGCTGCACTTTTACTTAGACACTAAATATTTACATATGTCAAGATTTTAATATTTTTCTTTTACTTAATTAATTCACAGGCCCTACACCTTCGCCTTTTTAACAGCTTTTAATCCGCCCACTTCATATTCATAACGTTTACGTATCAAATGAAGTCAATAGCATTGCGCTTTTACTCAGGCACTAAATATTAAAGTCATAGGCCCCTGGCATATGTCTTTTTAACAGTTTTTATTCTACCAGTGTCATATTCACAACGTTTACACATCAAGTCAAATTAATAATATTGCGCTTTTACTTAGGCACGAAATATTAATTCACAGGCCCTAGGCTTAGGTCCTTTTACCAGTTTTTATTCTATCAATGTCATATTCACAACGTTTACATAGCAAATCAAGTTAACAATATTGGGCGTTTACTTAAGCACGAAACGTTAATTTTTAGGCCCTAGGCCCTTTTTAATAGTTTTTACTCCACCGATGTCATATTCACAACGTTTGCACATCAAACAAAGTTAAAAACATTGCGCTTTTACTTAGGCACAAAATATTAATTCATAAACCCTGGGCCTAGGCCTTTTTTACGGTTTTTAATCGTTCGACTCCATATTCATAACGTTTACTTATCAACTCCAGTTAATAGCATTACGCTTTTACTTAGGCACGAAGTAATAATTCACAGGCCCTAGGCCTAGGCCTTTTCAACACATTTTTCTTCACCTATGCGATATTCGTAAAGTTTACAAAAAAGACAAGTAAACAGCTTTGCGCTTTTACTTGGGAATGCAATATTAATTACTAGGCATTAGGCCTTGGGCCAGTGAATAAATAATTAGTGTCTGATTAAAAGTACAATTTTATTAACGTCAGTTATAAAGCTGTTAAAAAGGCCATGGCCTAGGGCCCATTACTTAATATTTACTCCCTAAGTAAATGCGTAATGATATTAACTTGAGCTGATACGTAAACGTTATGAACATGAAGTCGACGGATTAAAAAATGTCCAAAAGGTCTAGTCCTAGGGACTATGATTTAATATTTCGTGCCTAAGTAAACGCCCAATATTATTTACATGATTTGCAGTGTAAACGTTGTGAATATTGGTAGGATCAAAACTGTTTAAAAGGCCTAGGCCTAAGGCCTGCGAATTAATATTTAGTGCCAAAGTAAAAGCGCAATGCTATTAACTTGAGTTGATACATAAATGCTATGACTATGAAGTCGACGTATTAAAAGCCGTCAAAAAGGCCTAAGTCTAGGGCCTATCAATTAATATTTCGTGCCTAACTATAAGCGCAATGCTATTAACTTGAGTTGATAAGTAAACGTTATCAGTATGGAGTCGACAGATTAAAAACCGTAGGAAAGGCCTAGGCCTATAGGGCCTAGGAATTATTATTTTGTGCCTAAGTAAAAGCGCAATATTATTAACTTTATTTGATGTGCAAACGTTGTGAATATGACATCGGAGGAGTAAAAACTATTAAAAGGGCCTAGGCCTAGTGCCTATAAATTAATATTTCGTGCCTAAGTAAACGCCCAATATTATTAAATTGATTTGCTCTGTAAACGTTGTGAATATGACATTGATAGAATAAAAACTGGTAAAAGGGCCTAGGTTTAGGGCCTGTGATTAAATACTTCGTGCCAAAGTAAAAGCGCAATATTATTAGCTTGATTTGATGTGTAAAGTTGTGAATATTGCATTGGTAGAATAAAAATTGTTTAAAAGACTTAGTCGTAGGGCCTATGAATTGGTACTTAGTGCCTAAGTAAAAGCGCAATGCAATTCACTTGATTTGTTTTTTTTTTATTGAGGTTTAACGACCACCGTGAGCAACTCAATGGGCTATAAGCTGTTTAGGGCCACCGGTTCCAGGGAAGGGAGAGAGCCAGTGCCGTAAGACAAACACAACATCCATGCCTCAGCGGGATTCGAACCCAGACCCATCTCGCACGAATGATCGGAAGCCAGCGCTTAGACCACTGCGCCACAGTGTTTTTCTTTCTTTTCTCATCAGTTTTCCTACACTTGATCGGAAACGTCCTCCGAAGTTGCGAATTATCTACAAATCATCCATAGTGGGCAAGTGTCCGGTGGGCAAATGTCTGGTGGGCAAATGTCCAGTGGGCTTTTGTCCGGACCCCAGAAAGAGATGTAACATTCATTAGTTAGCAACGTCGTACTCTAAGTTTTCCATTCTTCTTATCGTGCCCTGAATTTGTCGCTTTGTCCAAAAGCGTTAGCAGTAACACATTTCAGCTTACCTTGCTTCATACATACAGTATGTAATTGCGATGACTTTACACATCACCTTTTCCCAAATCTCTTTTACACACTGTGCCTTATGCTACGGTCATTAGCAGCTGTAAAATAGGGAGACAAAACTTCAACGGGAATTCCCATTGTGCCTTATATTACAGCCATAAAACGGGGAAAAGTGTACCCGCTCTTAAAGATCATTTACATGTTCCTAAAGGTAATTCACCTTCAAAGGAAGTCCTTTGTCTTTTTTTCGAGCTGTTAAGCTTGTGCTCAAATCTTATTTCAGAGTTAACGTTTTGGTTTACTAGTGCCATATGTGGGTATTAATTTGTGTTTATTTACGTGCAATAAATACATAATAAATTATTCATCTCTGTAAACATTAAATAACTTTTGTTTACAGGGGTTTTTTTTCCTTCTCAAAAGTTGATTTATCCTATACAAGGAGCGAAAGATCATTAAGAATGGCCTCAAAAGGTTTCAAGTTGGATTGCAAATTTCCCTCTAAGGCTGTCGTGGGCTCCGTAATGCTGGCTGATAGAATCCATTTTGTCACCCCGCATTAGCGCTTAGTTCATCGGGGCAAAATTGGAAAGAATACCGTGTGCTGTGACCAAGTAAGAAGCCGAAATCAAGAAATTTAATAAAAGAGCTCCTTTCACCGTCCTTGGCCTAAAATCGTATATACAGTAATATATATATATATATATATATAAGTTTGAGTCACGGAACTTAATCCGGGAGATACGGAAGCAGGCGTCAAAATATTTGGAGCGCATTGTATCAGAGCCACCATCGTTCGACGGATCTGCACGAAATGTAATGTTTGAGTTCATCTTTTACATGTGGACATACCTCAGAAAACTTGAAAATCACGTCGTCCCGTTTCAGGACGACGTGTTTTTTAAGTTTTCTGAGGTATGTCTACATGTATGATTAATGTGGCATCCATCTGCCAGTAACATGTATTTGAGTAACATTCATCTCTTAATTCTGACAGGTATTTTTTTTTATTGGGGATTTAACGACCACCGTAAGAAACTCAGTGGGCTATAAGCAGTCGCCCATCCCTAATTTAGGCTCACTGGTTCCAGGAAAGGGAGAGAGAGCCAGTGCCGTAAGACAAACACAACATCTATGCCTCGCCAGGATTCGAACCCAGACCCATCTCAGACGAACGGTCAGAAGCCAGCGCTTAGACCATTGCTCCACGGAGGCGGGGAACAGCATTCTGACAAAAAATTTCTCTTTAACTGTTCATATTCCAGTTTTCTGGATACCAGTCTTCCGTGTTCCCTTTTTCTACATTGATGGGGTGAACGGTTGAATAAATTTCAGTGTCTCTAACTGAGATCTGGAAAAGTACCTGCAAATTTGAGCAAGGTCACATCCCAATCAGCAGTTTTATAATCATATGTAAAAGGAATTTTTTTAGTAACTTCAATACTGTGCTCATAATATCATCTCCAAGTGCGCAGTGGAAGATTTGTGTAACCAGGCGACTGATATACGGAATCATTACATCACTTCACCTATAAAAGCTTACTTTATATTTGCGAAATTTACTTACGTAAAGTTGGTAGCTTACGTTGCACAGTTACGTTGGGTTCTGTTACACACATCTGGGTTTTAAAACGTTTCGTTCTTGTCATTCCGGTTACTTTGAATTTCTTGCCTTAAAGAATTAATTAAGAAGTTTATGCTCATTAATAGGGCGCGGATTTCTATAACATGTCATATTTTATCTTAGAAAGTCATATTTTGATCTTTTGAAAATGTTAGGTCATATTTTTGACTAATTTTGTAATAAACGGTACATTGGCCAATCGTTGGCTATGCGAATGTGCGAAATGACGTCATGAGGATTCCACGACTCGTAATCGAAGCATTTCGAACGGCCTGACTTTCCCGTGGGAAAGTTTTCCTGAAACTTTTTTACTTAGTATCTCGTTTGGATTATTATTGGCATCTTGCCAACCACTGAAACTAGCCTAGCGCTGTGGTGTCTTCACGAGTACTTGTAAATCAGAGCTTAATTCTCTTTAATTTTTGGTTTACTATACCCAAGCTAAAAGTAAAACTCCGATCTCAACTTCAGTTTAATCTCAACATGTCCAAAAGCGGGTGTTCGATGAATGTGAAATTACGGCGTTTTGTTCAAGAGTTTGGGGAGCGGATTTTCAGTAGCGGCGGTGATATTTTCTTTTGTAAATTATGTGAATTCAAAGTATCGGCCCAAAAGCGTTTTGATGTTCAACAGCACTGTGCTACCGCGAAACATAGGTGTTTAGCATGATTTTCCTCCGCTGAGAACAGGCAGCGTCTCCTTCTCGAGACATCTTCAACTGCAGGTTCAACAAACACAGAGTCAGAATATTGTAAGGACCTCTGTAAAATGATGATTACTTCTAATATTCTCTTAGGGAAATTACGTAGTGGTTGCCTCAGAGATTTTTTGGAGAAGTACACCAGTCATCCGATTCCAAATGAATCAACTCTTACAAAAAAACTATATCCCTCCCTGCTATGAAGATGTGTTAGGTAAGAAGATCTGCTGTTGCCAACAATAAGATATGGGTTTCAATAGATGAAACAAGTGATGTAGATGGAGGATACATAGCTAATGTCATTATCGGCACTCTGAAATGTGACAAGCATAGTGAAGTATTTCTTCTAACGTGCGAAAATCTGCAAAAAGTAAACAATTCCACTATTGCTATGCTCTTCGACAATTCAATGAATTACTCTGACCAGATGGTGTACAAAGAGAAAACACCCTCTTGTTTATAACAGATACCGCCGCTCCATACATGACTAAGGCAGCAAAGGCACTAAAACTACTTTATCCGAAAATGGTCCATATCACATGTCTTGCACATGGTTTACAGAGTGGCCGAAGAGATTCGAAGTAACTATCCTGATGTAGATAAGCTAATTTCAAATGGGAAATTTTTTTTCATAAAAGCCCCGCTTCGCGTGCAGAAGTTCAAAGGAATTGCTCTTAATTTGGTACTGCCGCCCCAACCTGTCCTAACGCGGTGGGGGACCTGGCTGGATACGGTTTTGTATTGTTGCACAAATTATGATTCCTTAGACAGGACAGTTAAAGAATTTGACAATTGTGATTCTTCTTCCATCAAAATTGTGCAAGATTACTTTTATGATACCTTATCTGGAAACTTGGCATATATAAAAGGAACTTCAGTGGAATATCTAGTGTAATCACTCGCCTTGAAACTGTAGGAATGAAACTTAGCGATGAACTAGAAATAGTGAAGCAAACTGTGGGTGATTTAAAGCAAGCAAATGGTAGTTGAACAAGTGTGTGACAAACTGCAAAGAGTGCTGCAATGCAATCCGGTTTTTCAACACTTTGCAAAATAAGTGACATTCTTTGTGTAAGTAAAGCAAACTTTGATAACTTCGAGCCAGAATTTTCTTGAGATGAGTTAGCGTTATTCAAATTTGCCCCTGTAACCACTTGTGATGTCGAGTGGAGTTTTCTAGGTACAAAAACATACTGACGAGCAATAGAAGGAGTTTTGAGTTTGATGACCTGAAGATGCACGTAATCATCCATTGCAATTCTATGATCAACGAAAACCAATCCAGGTATGGCCATTATTTTACTCTCAAAATGTTCATTTGATTCCTTCAAATGAACATTTTATTAATTAAACACTAGTACCAATCAGTGCACTTGCACTGATTAGTACTAATTGTTTAATTAAATAGAAGTCATCAAGTTCTAAGTGTGTAGAAGTGATGAAGAATAAACCTTTTAGTTAAAAACTACAATTTATATGTGCATAAGCACTGAGTTTTAAAAATTGACTGATAATTTCATAAAATTTATGGTCATATTTTCGGTTTAATTCGTCATATTTAAATGATTTTAAGGTCCCCTGCATATTTTTGACATTTTTAGGCCATAAAAATCCGCGCCCTACTCATTATAAATAAAAATTGATGTGCTTACTGATAACAGTTTATCTGTTGCATGTATATTAACATGTCCAGAGTTACTAAACCCTCCTCTTTTGTATCTGTTACTGGTATACATAAAGATTTGACTTTTTTTTCTTTCTTTTTAAATTTATACTACTATTGACGCCAGCAATAAAAAAATAAAAATAAACGGAGAAGTTAGTATCCAGAAAATTTGTACAGAGAAGACTCATACCTCTCAGAATGAAACCGCGTGGTCAAACTCTAAAATAAGGAGATGAACTAAACCATTAAATTTCTTGAATATCCATCAAATGATGGCGGTTCTAGCGCATTGCGCTCCAAATATTTCAACGTGTGTCCACCTTCTCGCCTCCACCAAATTACGTTTCGTGATCTAAAAGTATCGTTTTAGGCCACAGAGGGTGGAATGAACTCGTATGTTAATTTTTTGAGTTTCGGCTGTGATGCTAGACCACAGAGGGGCTGAAGAAGCACGGTCAAGTTTCCGCATGTGCCCCAATGAATTAAGCGTTAATGCGGGCTGGTAAAAATATTTCTTGGGCAGACAAATTTGACTTTTAGCACCCCTGATAGCCCTAGAGGGGAATCTGCAATTCAACTTGAAATTCTTTGAGGTCGTTCTTAATCATATTTCGTCCTTATTTGGGATAAATCAACTGCTGAGAAAAACATTGCAAATAAAAGTCAGATAATTCATTATGTATTAATTTTAAATAAACACAAATTATTTACCCTCATACGACACAGGAAAACACAAACATTTTTTCCGGAAATAAGAGTTGACCACGAATGTAACAACTCGTAAAAAGGCAAAAAATTTCCGGATCAGATGAATTATTCTAAGGAACAGGTAAATGATATTCAAGAGTAGGTACACTTTCCTTTGGGATGTAAGGTGGTCAGGTGATGCGTAACATCACAGCCTCTCCTTGACAAATGTCAACCCTGCCTGTGACGTACCTGCCAGCAGGACGCACACGACATAAAGGCACATAGCAATCAGAACAAATGTCTGCGTAGCTCAGTTGGTAGAGCGACTTGTTCCGGAATAAGCGGCCTCGGGTTCGAATCCCGGCGTAGACCAAAAATGACGGAGAAATTTACTTCGTTATAATGGCGCCCGAACTATCCGGATGACCCGGCCGTTCAAAATCTCGCATTGGTGTGATGTTATTTCCACACCGCGAGACAGGAAAAATCAAATGAATTCCTTCTCCAGCGCTTCGAAAAATAAAAATGTGTGATGTTGCATTCCACACAGCAGATTGACTGGGAGTTCTCAAGTGCACGTTCTACAGTGGATGGCTGCCTGCAACGATTCATGGTCACGGCTAACCCGTGGGCCATGCCCCCGGCCCTCTTTCGGGGAGGAGATGTGACGTACCTGCCAGCAGGACGCACACGACATAAAGGCACATAGCAATCAGAACAAATGTCTGCGTAGCTCAGTTGGTAGAGCGACTTGTTCCGTAATAAGCGGCCTCGGGTTCGAATCCCGGCGTAGACCAAAAATGACGGAGAAATTTACTTCGTTATACGCCTTCTCGTGGTGCATCCTGTTCCCACTAAAGGGCCTCTGACGACCGCCAATAGCGATATAAGTATACCATCGGGATTAGAGGAAATGCTATCCCACACTCACCAACCCGCTTGGCCAGCGTGGTGAGTTATGGCCAAACCCCTCCAAAATGACTCCACAACTTAAATCTTGGCCCTCAGTCTCCGGCAACTGGAATGTACCTGGCCAAGGCAGCGGCCAGTGCGACATGAAGGCAGAGGGTGCTAAGAATCCCCGGAGGATCGGACTAGGCTGCCATCTGATGCTGACCTTGGCTACTTATAATGGACGCTCCCTATCTTCTGATTCAAGGCTTCTTGAATTGGAAGAAGAACTACAAAGGATCAAGTGGGACATCGTCGGGGTAAGGAGAAAAGGAGAAGATATCATTGAACCGAAAAGTGGACATCTCTTCTACTATCGTGGGACAGATACTGGCAGAACTAGTGGTGTTGGATTTATAATAAACAAGAAACTGAAGGATAAAGTTGTAGAAGTTGAAAGTTCCTCTGACAGAGCTGCACGACTCGTTATCCAACTCTCGAGAAGATACAAGGCTCAGATTATTCGAACTTATGCACCCACCACAAGTCATTCGGAAGAAGAAATTGAAGAATTTTATGAGAAAATTCGTCATCTAAATAATAAAGGTAAGCAGCACTTGAAGATAATTAATTATGGGAGATTTCAATGCAAAAATAGGGCAACGGCAACAGAATGAAACTTCAGTAGGTAAATTCGGTCACGGCAACAGAAACCAGCGTGGAAATACTCTCGTTGAGTTTGCAGAGGCAGAAGGGTTTTTCATCTTGAACTCCTTTTTCAAGAAAAAGCCACACAGGAAATGGACATGGAGACATCCAAATGGGATGACTAGTGAAATTGATTTTATTATGTGTAACAAAAAATTCATCATAGAAGACTGCAGCGTGCTAAACAAGTTCAACACAGGTAGTGACCATAGATTGGTGAGATGTAAGATGCGCCTCAACACTAAACTCGAACGTGGCAAGCTCATAAGACAAACAAGATGTATTGACATAACCAAGCTTAAAAAACACCATAATACCTTCAAGTTATTTTAACTGAAGAACAGATTCTCTGTTTTAGAAGGCCTAACATCGGAAGAAGTGGATATTTCTGAAGTTAACAGAAAAGTAACCAAAGCTCTTATGGAAACAGCAACAAAATTAGCTGGGTCTAAGAACAAGTTGCATGTGAACAAATTATCAGGAAAAACCAAAATGTCGATGCAAAAAAGAAGAGAGATGAGCACAACTAAAGAAGATGTGACTTCCAAAGTGGAATATATAGAGCTATGCAAGACAGTACGAAAAAGTATCACTGAAGACGTAAGGAAACTCAATTGTGAACTAGTGAGGAAAGCAATTGAAAACAACCAAAGCCTAAAGATAGCTAAGGGACATCTCAGTAAGGGAAGAAAACAAATTATGGCACTGAGAAAAGAAGATGGTTCTGTAACAAGAAATAGAGGCGAAATTTTGACAAGAGCGAAAGATTTCTACTCCAAATTATATGAAAGGGATGATACATGTACTCCAGACATCATGAAAGGTACTAGAGTTCTTCCAGTCCTCCCAGCAGAAGTTGCACATGCAATCAAGAACATGAAACGGGGAAAAGCTCCAGGAGAAGATGGAATTACTGTAGACATCATACAAGAAGCAAGTGGCGAAATAGAAACAGTACTCGCCCAAATTTTCACTCGATGTCTTAATGAAGGGAAGATTCCTGAGGATTGGAACAACGCTACAATGATCCTGCTACATATAAAAGGTGACATTGAGGATCTCAGGAACTACAGACCTATCAGCCTCCTATCAGTGGTTTATAAAATCTTCACTAAAGTTCTTTCACACCGCTTGAAGGTAACACTGGACATGGCTCAACCGAGAGAACAAGCTGGATTCAGGAGTGGCTACAGCACAATATATCATATCCACGTACTGAGAGAACTAATTGAAAGAGCGAGGGAATATGAACTTCCATTGTGCATGGCTTTTATCGATTATGAAAAAGCCTTTGATTCGGTGAAATCATCAGCAGTTACAATGGCTCTGAAATCCTGCGGTATTGAAGATGCATACATTAATATTATTAATAACATCTATGAAAATGCAAGTGCAAAGATTCGGCTGTTTGAAAATACAACACACATAAAAATTGGAAAGGGAGTGAGACAAGGTGACACCATATCTCCGAAGCTCTTAATGCCACATTGGAAAATGTCTTTCAATCACTGAACTGGGAAAACAAATGGATAAAAATTAATGGAGATTATCTAACCCACCTTCGTTTTGCTGATGACTTAGTCATTTTTGCAACTACCCCATCAGAGCTGCAGAGTATGATCCAGGAACTTGCTGACAAGAGTAAAGAAGTGGGATTAAAAATGAACTTTCAGAAGACAAAAGTGATGTTGAATGCTTTTACAAGAAATGAAGATTTATCGATTGATGGAGAAAAGCTGGAGATAACAGACACGTATGTTTATCTTGGACAGCAGATATCAAGTGAGGGTCACATTAATGAAGAAATTAATCGGCGTACAAAACTTGCCTGGAGAGCTTTTGGAAGAAACAGCATAATTTTCAAGAGCAATATGCCATTATATGTTTGATCAATGCATCCTTCCAGTGCTTACGTATGGTGCAGAGACGTGGACCTTAAGTAAAAGAGACATACAAAGGCTGCAGACAACTCAAAGCAGCATGGAGAGGTGCATGCTTGGTGTAACCAGAAAAGATAAGAAGAGGAACTCGTGAATCCGAAAAATGACAAGAGTGGAAGACATCATGATCAGAGTTAAATCCCTGAAATGGCAATGTGCTGGACATACTGCCAGAAGGACAGACCATCGATGGACAGCCGAAATTTTAGATTGGATTCCAAGGGACAGGAAAAGACCCAGAAGAAGGCCACATGGGCGATGGGTGGATGAAATTCGAAAGTATGCAGGAGTGACATGGAGGAGACTGGCGCAAGACAGACCGTTGTGGAGGAAACTTGGGGAGACCTTCGTCCAGCAGTGGATCGATAATGGTTGACAATGATGATGATTATGACATTTTCCTTTGTTTTACGGTTTTATGGCAGTAATATAAGGCACAATGCAAACTGCCATCCTGAATGGAATTTTCTGTGCCCATTTTACAAACATTAAAGACCCCAGTATAAGCCACAGGGGTAAAGGTGATTTGGAAAAAGGGATTCTGTGTGGAAACCTGTAATTAAAATGGAGTACATTTCCATTTGCTCCTTCCACAGGTACGGAGTGCGGGGTCCTTAAGGCCAGTGGTAGTGCCAAGAATTGCTTGAGGGAGCGTCGGCACCCACATAATTTCCATTAACCCCAGCAAAGATTCTCAAAAGAATTCCGTCATTCAATCTAAGTACAAATGGTGTTTTCACCATGGAATCGCAGTTTCAAGACAGTGCCCTAGCCACCTTCTGACCGGACTGCTGCCCTTAAGCGCCGTCTATACAGAAATTCTAGAGCCGCTTGTTCAAGCAAGCTCTACATACAATACTCAGGTTTTTGTAGCTTTAACACGCACACACATCATGGCATTTGACCATTTTATTAAGACCACTGTCATGTTATATCTAAGAAAAGAAACACTTACACTTGGTGTAACTGTCAAAAAAATAGCTGTAATTCAAAACTGTAAAGAAATGTTAAATCACGAGAAATCTATGCTGACTGCGCCCAAATTTATATTCGCCAAACTAAAATAACCTGAAAAAAAGAAACTAAATACACTAATTTATTCTCTTGCTTAAATTTCAACTAAGATTCCGTGCCTAACTTTAATCAAAGTGGGAGTCATTCATTTCCTATAAGAAATCAGTGCATATGAAAGCGTGAGTGTGGACCATGAACTTTTTTCCTTTATAATTTTATCTGAAACCTGATAGAAATTTCCAACCATGGGAAATCTGTTCTCAAAAGTTTGAACTTCCATAGTTTCGCAATTTAATAAATTGCTGATGACATAATTTGGTGTTTTAGATGGTTGTAAATGCGGTTCAACTTGTCTTAATCTTTCAGGGGTGGTTACGGAGGCGTGGAAGAACTTTTTACGGGCCCTAGTACAAACGCGCAGAATTTTGAAAATTGAATATAAACTTGGAAAGACTTTCTCTAATAGGACTGCGTAATGAATCTTGGCTGATTTTTCGGCAAGGTACCGTAAATATTTTTATGTTTTGAAGATTTCTGCAGTTTTTCTTTAAGACAGCCGACGTCGAAACCGCGCCGGATCTGGTGGCATTTCACTTTATTGGGGATTAACATCCTCGCGGTTTGTGCCGACCCTGCAAACAATTTGGCTACTTTCTTTTTCTTTGTTGTTTTGTTTCGCGGTTAAACGACCGCTGTGAGCATCTAAGGCTAAGTAAGCGCCCGTTCAAACTATTTTAGGGCCACTGGCTTCAGAGAAGGCACAGTACGAAGATCATATAATAAACATAACAGACATGCATCATCCGGGACTCAAACATAGGCCCAACTGGAGCGATTAACCAGAGCACCCGATCCTCTGACCATTAGGCAACCGGGTTGGCCGATCTGGCTATATCTGGTGCTCCGTAGTCAACTACAGATCTTGCGCCAAAAGCATTAATACACAAACAACTTATACACTTAATATGCATGTGTGGACAGAAATGCTTTATTAAATAGCATCGAAAATTGCAAAGAAAGCTAGTAAGTACTCAGTGTAATAAAAGTAATACACATATTCCTTCTATAATTTGCTCACGCTCGATATTTAGTCTCTCTTTTTTTATTATTTAAAGATGGGCTTATATTAGTACTTTTTTCGTACGTTAGTCTACCCATAGACATGATATCTCCGTATCTCGAAGTTTATATATAAAAGATTCTCTATGGACCGCGTTCCGCCTACCGTAAGGATGATCATTGATTCTGTTTAAACAATTTCTCCTTTAGATGGCGAAAACGTACTTTCTATTTAGCACAAGATCTACACTTCCAAAAATCGGTCTCTAAGAGTTCACGCATTCAACATCTGAAACAGTGAGCAAATATTTCCATGCAAGACTTGCTTTGCTCGATGCATAGTTCCAAAGCCAGGTGGCATAAATGTATATGATTTTCTCTTGCTTCCCTAGCATCTACGCCTAAAAGGAGTAGCTCGTCCCCAATTTAGGGTCACAGAAATAAAGTTTATGGTGAATAAAACTAGCGCCGTAGGACAAATACACCACCCTAGAAAGTGAGACCCTTAGCCTAACTCGGGCAGTTACATAGAGACTACTCGGCCTCAGAAGAGGGCAAAAGAATGTTTATATGAAATGTCCAATTTGAATTTTTTTTTTTTTTTTGCATTTTGAGTTTAGCTATATTTAAGCTTCTGTAGATCTAACTAGAAAATTTTTAACCTCAGCCAATTTTTTGTCCATGATATCATAATACATATGCCATTTGATATTTGATTCATAATTTTCCAGCCATATGTGACGTCATGTCATATATATGCATTTGGAACCATTTATGGAGCTTCTAAAACCTCCACGTGAAAACTTCTTTTTGAATCCCTTTGATATATCATGACCATAATTTCCCATGGTTTTTCCTGGTTAGGGAAAGCAAAATATTCCTACTAAGTGGCATGAATTAAAAAAAATTTGGACGATACCTCAGCTTTTACACATCGGACTGAAAAAAATATTTTTATATATGGTTGAACTTTCACAACCGCGATCAATATTTGCGTGCTTTCTGGTTTCTCAGATGAACTATTTCCACTATCTCTCTATTATGGGACAAAAATATTATGTGATATATACCGCCTTTCTATAACCTTTCAGATTAGTTGTCTTTCACTTAACCTTTCTTTTTTATTTTTGTCATGTTTTTTTCTGAACCTCGTGGACTTTTACGTTCCCTTTTGGTGATGTCTGCAGTCATTCAGGTCACGATTAGTTTCAATATAAAGCAGGAGTGTCACCTTTGAGATATAACTGGTTAGGGAATTACATTCCTTCACGCGTGAGCTTAGTTAATCTTAGCTTGCGAAGTTCAACCTTAGTTAGTCTTAACTTTTGTGAAGATGGTGATACAGAAAAACTTTGAATAAAGTATGTAAATCGATCTGCTGTCTCAAAGAAATTAATACTTCTAGTTCAGTTTTACATCTCTTTTCTTTTGAATTCTGAGTGTGTTACATTATAAATACTTGCTTTTGTGCCTGCGTTTCCCAATTGAAACACTCCTTCTGTATTCAACTGCTGTAGACACAAGCATAATTTAACTCGGATTTCTCAGCTTTTCTAGTCCACAAGCAAGTTTTCAGATGAAGGCCGTATCAAAAGACGTATCAACAACACGGAACGAATCTATTCAATTGCAAAGGAATAAACTGAACCTTCTTTCTTTCTTAGGCTCAAATTTAACGTTTTAACACATTAGTTGCTAATGATTTTAATATAAGAGATATCAAATATACTCAGGCAGACAAAGTTATAATAAATTTCATGTTACTTTTAGGGGCACACGGTTGAAAACTTTAAAATTCGCGAATAAACTGCACCGAGAGCTAAGCCTTAAGCTAGAAACTATAGAGGAGTATGATTTGAAGAGAATAAAGGCAAGCTGTTTCATTTAAATCACGACGGTGAAAAAAACTTAAAGCTATTATAGCTGTCCTGCACCTTGCAAAGCATATCTTTAAGTTTAATTACAGTATATTGAAAAAGAAATAACTCTGTAGTTTTCCGTATAAATGTATTCAACCTTCAGAAAAGTACAAAAGACGATTCTTTGAGATTCAGTTAAACTCGTTAGGAAAATTCTTCTCCCAACTGAAAAATTATCCTGAATGTTTTACATGTGTTGTATTTATTTATTTTTTGGTTTAAAAACTGCTTTAACTTTAGATAACGAGTACTTCTGTCGTAACAGCTTCTGTCGTCATCGTCTTCTTACCAATCGCACTGAGATAGCTAATTTTTCTACTTGAGTAGGAAGAGAAACATCCACGATTCGAGCTGGCCTTTGCAAATACCTGTTTTAGCGCTCTTTCGGGCCAAACTAATCTTTGAAAATACTAATTTCAGCGCTCTTTCGGTTCAAGCTGGTTTTTAAAATACCTGCTTCGGCGCTCTTTCGGTCCCAGATGAACTTTGAAAATACCAGATTCGGCGCTTTTTGGATAAATGCCCTTGCGCCGGAAGTAACCAGTAAATAAATATCTTTCTGTTATAGTGTTTTTCATGACCAACAGAATGTGACGTAACGCACACAAACAAATACATTATGATAAACTGTTTTATGAAAATTTTATTCACGGAATGTGGTTTTTGCAGATGAAACGACGGATAAACATCCGAATTCAATAAATATCCGAATTTGCATCCGAATTCCCCTGTAGTCGAGTAGTTAGGACACTGACTTCTGAAAATCATTTCAAAAGATCGCTTTTTATGCGGCAGAACACCGGCGAGCGGCAGGAACACAAAATGAGAACAATGGGGAAAGATTAATAAATTGATATAAGCAGCACGCATGCAAGTTATCAAACCTTTAATGACGGCAAGCAGTTTTCAACTAACAAACATTCTTACGCATGAATGGAATACGGGATTATACGTACCATACAATACAAATTTTGAAGATGACAATTCGTTTTTTCATATTTACACCAAAAAATGGATTGTCGTCTTCAAAATTTGTATTGTATGGTGTAATCCCGTATTCCATTCATGATTTATCTGCTCCTCCGGGCAATCACGGGGTAGGATTCTTAACCTCCAGGTTCGCTGAACATGAATGCCGGTTGCTTAGACTAGCGAATCCTGTGATGGTTATATTCAAATTAATCGGAAACTTGAGACTCGGTCGTTCTGGGTAGTGTAGTGGTTAGCAAACCCTGACGCTGTCTAGGAGACGCTGGTTCGATTCCCGCTCCAGGACGACGAAATTTTCAAGTTTTCGGAAATTATTTGACCTGCTATCCTTGTCATATTTACACCAAAAACCGGATTGTCATCTTCAAAATTTATATTCTTACGTAGTGTTTCGCATGCCCCCTGTATAATTTATGTAGATTCTCGGTTCACTGGAAATTGCACTGGAATGTCAATACAGAAGAAAGGAAGGAAAAGTCATCGACTCTCTATTTAACACGGCGTTCGTAGGAGGTCGATCGGCTGCGTAAATGTGCTCAAATAACCAATCGTAAGTGTTCTCCGAGGCGGAGAAAAGCTATTTAAAACTATCGAGAGGTAAAAAAAAGATATTTAGAAAATTTGAATTTTAGAGCTATAGTTAAATGAAGTAGTATAAATGTGTTTTGATAATTCTGTGAATGACAATTTTGAAAACATGAAATTTACCAGCCACATAATTTACCACAGTAATGAATATGATCCTAATTGATTTTGGTTAGTAAAATAACCAAAAAAAAAATCAATTTTGTGGTCTGAAACTATAACAATTGAGAAAACCCAAAGATCCAATTGCAATACGTCTAATCCGAAAGATATCCCGTATCCGTGGAAATATCTAATACAACAAGAAAATAATATGAAATATAACAACAAAAAAGAAAATAAAAGAAATAACATACTTACGAAATAAAAACAGCGACGGCAATTCCGGAATTAACCCAATAGATGGCGTGGATGTGACTCACACGTGAATACACGTACATGTAATGAAGACGTCGACGTGGAACAACCATAGCGGAGGTGATGCCGAGGTGACCTATACTCGGGGCAAACTTAACCTGTCATTGGAAGGAAGGCTACAGAGTGTATACTTCCACTGCATAAAATAGTTCCGGTCTAAAAGCTCGTACTACATCTTCAACTGGCACTTAAAAAGGACACAGATGTTCAATACGTTGTGTGTGTGTGTGCGTTTAAAATATTCAGATATCAGTTTCAGCTGCATTTCTAAAAATAGAGATATTCGTGCTTTGGTGACGTCACTGATGGTTCTCTGTCACAGCATTCTTGTTTGGGTCAGAGTTAAGCTGTCAACCCAGGGGATATTTATTGCTGTGTGTGAATGTGGGGGGGGGGTTCATTAGCGGAAGGATGAGGGCGAAAAAAATGTTTCCGAGGGCATTTCGCGTTTCTCCTTCTTGATTGTTGTTTTAAAACACTCTTCCGTCTTTTCGTTTTTTTTTCGAATGGCATCTGCCGGTCACTCGAGTGTATTTCAGCCGCATAAAATTGGGAAACCATTACGAAGCTCTGCTAAGGTGATCGTTACGAATGTTTTCACTAAATTGATGGAAAAACACTCGCCGAATAAATCGGAAAATGAAATAACAGTTCTTACGGCAGAACTCACTGGTGTTTCAAGTCGCACCATTGCGAGAATGAAGGTTGAATTTAGTATTGAAGTACCTCAGATCCATCGGCAATTTATTTCTTCAAATTAAAATACAATTCTCGCTTGGCTTACATAGAACGTTTTCTCGAAATTAGTTTGGAGTTCCCAATTCAGTTCTCAATATAGGCCAAGAAACGGCCATCTTTTCCTTTTGAACTTTTGTGTGCATAAACCGGCATGAAAATTCAGACAAATGAAAGAGTTCCTTCCACTGCCACACATAATTTGGAAACTTGGAAAACTGCCACACATTCAAAGTGTTCCTCGAAGGAACAGCAATTTGTGCCCGGCCCCTCAATGAAAAACATGTGGCGATTTTCCAATGTGTGGCAATTTTCCAAGTTGCTGAAAGATGTGTGTCAGTTTACAGTGAACCCTAAAATATCATTTACCACAGAGACGGGCTCTTGTCCAGTTACTTATGGCAACACGGGGTAGTTAAAAATGCATACACATTTAACGGATGTCTGTTATAAAAAAAAAAGAAATCTAATCAAGGCAAAATTTTGGGAAGAACGAAATTTTAGGCATAACTGATGACATGGTAAAAATACTTTTAATTAAATCCCGCAGTTGGTAATCTTCAAGCAGTAAGTATAAATATATTAAATATATAAAAAAAATGGAAAAATATGTGAAAACAAAATTAGGCCACTTAAGACATCTTCCCGTGTTTAGCAAAGATAATTTCATTTTAAAAGTAAGAAAGAAAGAAACGTTACACGTTCTGTAACATCTCAAAAAAAAAAAAAAAAGGTAAGAGAGGAGAAATAAACTGCTTGTCTACCGGTCTGCAAAGCGCGCGGCGGTGGGGAGGGGGTTAAAATAGAGGGGTTTGGTAAGGGATCACGGTGACAGACAGCCAGCCCTGAGGGCTTGTGGAAGAAGTTTTCCGAGTGAAGGTTAATTACACACCATTAGTGCGGAGTAATACTGGGAGTGAAAAGGTCACCGTAACTTCGGCCTCATTGCCAGGATAGCTTTGCCCCGAGTATAGTGCGGAGTAATACTGGGAGTGAAAAGGTCACCGTAACTTCGGCCTCATTGCCAGGATAGCTTTGCCCCGAGTATAGATATATAACAACTTTGAACATTGATCCAGGATGCATACCGTTGATAATGGCCGAAAGTCAGTCGTGCCAAAACATGTCCGGTGGTTTATGTGGAGTCGTGTGCGTGTTGCAGAGATTGTCTGGCATTGTTCAATAGTTGACGAAAATTTTATTTGAGGTCTGTTTGTAATGTCATTGATTATATCCATTCCTTCTTTTAAAGATTGACGATACCTGTTGATGGTAAAGGCTTTTTAATTGCATTGTATATAATTCTTTCACACTCTCTTTGTGTGATATCCATAGTCGTGTTTTATTTGAATTTAAACCCTGGTCGCAAATTTCAATTGGGCCTATTTGCAATACGATTATTCTACGTGGCTAATGACACCCTAGATACATATTTTATTTCAAGATACAAGATGAAGCTTACTAATTTGGAATACCGATACAAGGTGAGTCCTTGATGATATAATAATTGAAACTTATAATAATATTCCTAGTCATATGATATACAAATGCCAAGATGATTTTGCTGCAAATATGCACACAACGCATTAGAACGTATATAACGTGTGAAACAGTAGTGAGTATAGTGTATAGCTATTATTCTAGGAATATGATCCATTTTTTTCGTCTGATGCAGAAGTAGCAGCAAAGTCTGACGATCGTTTTTATAAATTGCTGTGCTGTACTTCAATTGGAAATCAATTAATCGAAATATGCTGAACGGTCATGACACTTTAAAGGAAATATTATTACATTTTCTTACTTGCGATACTCCTCCTTGTTCGTAAAAATAGATATGAGATTTGTCACCAAGCAGAATTTCTTGTCCTCTTGTCCAACAGTGAGACATCACTGAAAAAATAAACAAATTCCAATGGTATATCAGCTGTTACCTTTAAAGTAGAAACATAATCTAACAACACTCTCTGATATTTAATTTCATAGAGGATCCGGTAAATGCCTGGCCGTTCATGTCCTCCAGTTAGATGCTTTCATAGGTACTGCCATTAAAAACCCGGCATGCAATGCGATTCATCCGACCATGCAACACGTTTTCATTTCTACAAATTGCAGCTTCGAGGTCTCCTTCTCCATCGTTGGGAGAGAAAAAAAAACGATCGAAAAATTTCACGATCGCCCATTTCTATCCTCAAAACATTTTTGTTTTTTACATTTCTATTCTCATAATATTTTTTGTTGTTGGTATGGGTGTGCCAGAACATCCAGGATACACATTCATCAGCGGTTCTATTCTACATATTACGATTCCTGTCCAACATTAGCTTCTTCAGACTACCTATGATTGCGCCGCTCTGCCAGAGTTTTCTGTGGTGGTTGTCCCCACTCAAGTGACTGGGCCACCCTGATTCCCGATGAAGTTACCTGACCTTTTCAGTCAGTCGAGCTCCGGAGTTCAAAGTTTGTCAGATCCGTCGCTTTCCTGTGTCTTGAAGGAACGGACTAATGTAGAGTGTTTTAGGAAGGGATTGTCTGACCCCAGTTCTAAAACAGCCCTTAGAAATAGGAAGCTAGGAAATTTGATCTGGTAGCCTAGTATGAAAGTCACGCAGAAGTAATTTGAAGAAAGAGGGAGACAACCAGTCGCCAAAAAAGAGCGGGAAACCCCAGTAAGGCCAGGCAAAAGACACGGGAAACCACAGATAGTCCAGGGAGTAGTCTCTCACACATTCAGGGCAGTGGGATGCGCCCTAGACCTTGTACGTCTCAGAAGAGCATTCGGGTCACAGTCAGCAGCTTCCCTGATCCAGCTATTCGTGTGGTCATCTACGCCATTAAAGAACGATTTAGTAAATCGAAGGATGAACTCACTAATCTTTTCCACGTGAATCAGACTCCTTAAGTCTTGGGTGACAATCCACCTAGAAGCTCTATTGATCATCCCTTGGGTTCTGTTCTGCACCATTTCGATCCTTTTCTGGTACTTATTAGCACCACGGCTCACCGGAGCAGCATATTGACAAATAGGCAGACTAGGATCTTGTACAGCACCTCCTTGTGATGAGCTATAAAGTAGCTCTTCTTAGAGAGTAGGATGCCAGTTTTCCGAGTCACGCCTAGATTTTTTTCGTTAGGTGGGAGGTATTGGCTACCCACAAAAGACGACTATCTATTTGCATCCTTCGATAATTGGTGGGAGTAATTCAGGAGATATCCTGCTGGAACGTTTTTAACTATCTTACTCCCTGCAGGGTGCCGAAGAAATGGTACTGCTCCTGGAAGGATTGGCCTTAATCCGTCAGTTAGTGTAATAAGACCCCAACTCTGAGATATAATCTTCGCAGTCCTTGTCTCTTTCAAAGACCTGGTGGTAATAGCCCTGTCATTTGCATACATGATAATTTCACCTTGTATCGATTTCGGTAAGTCACTCAGTTAAATGAAAAACAGCACCGGTCCGAGAAGTCTGAGTCCTAGGGAACCCCTGCTCTGATATTCTTTTCAGAGGATAATTCGCTGTTAATTCTAACAACGAATTTTCAGTCACTGGCATCTTATCAGTACCGTGAGTGGTCTTGAGCACCGAAGTAGCTGCAGTTTGTGTAGAAAGTCGCATGTGTGGCTCCTGTAGTTCCATTAAGGAACTTATAAGATTGCGCTGTCACGTGGTAACGTTGTATTTCTATATCTGTGGCGAAAGCAGCGGTGTTTCTGTGCGGCTGAATGCTCATATCACATTGGCCAACGGTTTTTAACATTTAGCATTTTTAACAGCAGATATCGTTTTTTAATCGTTTCATTCTGGGATATTTTTGACATCACGTAATTCAGAAACAGAATGATTCAGTAATTTAGAACAAAAGTTTTTTTAATAAGCTTTTTACGACCTCAGCTCTTCTAAATAAGTTTTGAGCGTTTGTTTACAAGTTTTTGTTTAAAGAGGATCTATTTCCTTCTGTCAGGAGATACTATTAAAATTACCTTGAGTTATACACTATCTACCAACAAGTAATTGGACACCTGTGATAGCAAAGGAAAACGAAGTTTATTCACCTTCAATAGTTAGTGGAGCCTCCACGAGCGGCGATTACAGCTGCGACCCTCCGGGGCATACGCTCAACCAGGCGTTGTACGACGGCTAGCGGTATTTTCTTCCACTCGGCTTGGAGAAGACAGGTCAGTTCCTTCACCGATTTCGGACGGTGGGGATACCCTTTAAGTCGACGCTCCAACTCGTCTCAGAGGTCCTCGATAGGGTTAAGGTCCGGGCTCTGCGCAGGCCAGTCCATTCGATTAACCCCATTGTCACCATACTAAGCCATGGTGGCAACATACCAAGCCATGGTGGACCTCGCAACATGAAAGGTGACATTGTCATCCTGAAAGTAACATGGGTCCACCCCGAAAAACTGCCACAACGTAGGAAGCGCATGGTCATCCAAAAATGGTGCAGTAGGTCTCGGCGTTGAGTCTACCAGGAATTGCGACCAAGGGTCCCGTGCCATTCCAGGAGAAACACCCCCATAGCATAATTCCACCGCTGCCGAACTTCACAGTTGGCACAATACATTCCGGCAGGAGGCGTTCTCCAGGCAGACTCCAAACCCAGAACTTGCCATCCGAACGGTAGAGGGTGAACCTTGATTCGTCGCTCCAGAGAACCTGTTTCCACTGTTCAACGGTCCACTGTCGACGTTCTTTGCACCACGTTAGCTGAGCAGCGCTATTGGACTTGGTGATCAAAGGCTTGTGGGCGGCAGCACGTCCATGATAACCGATCAGATGGGCTTCCTTACGGATGGTATTCATCAAAAGAACGCTCCCGGATGTCTGTTGAAATTCCTAGTGGATGTGGCCCATCGATTTGGTGCGGTTCTTCCGAATTTCTCTGGCCAGCACCCGTCGGTCTCTAACTTCCAGTTTTGTGGGTCTGCCGGGTCGTGGCACATTCCGACAGTCACCTCTCATCTTCCACTTGCCAATCACGTAGGCCACTGTCGATTTTGGGTACTTCAACTCGCTGGATATGTCACGTATGGATCGGCCATTTCTGTGATACCCGACGATTACACCTTTCTCGAAATCAGAGAGCTCCGAACTGCGTGGCATCTTGCATGCGACTGGTTGCGTTGTTGTTTCCCACAAGATATTTAACGGCGGCGACCGTGCCGTGTATCAGAACCGCAGATATCGTCGATTGCAGGGGTGTCCAATTACTTGTTGGTAGATAGTGTATATGAGTATTTATTTACCTACGTTATTGTCTCAGTGGGAAAAGTTCTCGCGTAGTAGAGGTGCTGTTCATTAAAACATCGGCCATACTTAGAGACTCAAAAATCATTATCCATAGGACTTTGGTGATATTTCTTCATTGTTTGTAGAAACGGCTATACTAAGGTGATATTTCTATATACATTTGAGACTCGTTACAGGAATTACGACTGTACAAATCTCATCGATATAGAAATGTCACGCAACTTTTACCAGAAACTTATTGAAGAACTTTCGCCAGCAGAAATCTCAGATTGATAAACAAATATTGGGTAGATTTCGATACGAGATTCACGAAAAGAATAATGTCTGATAATGAATGCCATCTCTCAAGGGTATATATGAGTTTCAGAGAAGTATTCAGTGTTCAGGGGCCGCGGGTGGCCTAGTGGGCTACGTTCGTGACTGTCACGGAAAGGACCTCACGTTCGATCCCAGGCAGGTACGAACGCTCGATCCACTAAATATCCACCGTGCGTCGGATGGGCACGTTAAGCCGTCGGACCCCGGGTACTGGCCCCCGGTAATAAATAAGGGCGTCTTCCTCCCCTTTCTACCTCGTTTCCGTATCACTTTTCTATCGGGCACTTTAACCCAAATCTCCTAGCTTCCTATTTCTAAGGGTTGTTTAAGACCTGGGGTCAGACACTCCCTTCCTAAAATCCTCTACATATGATCATTTGATCATTCAGTGTTTAGCTTTTCACAAGTTTGAACTTTTTAACAAGCATTTAACTTTCTATGCAATTTTATTTGTGTAAAAGTAAAGATAATGATAATTCAATCAGAGGCTTTCTAGGTATGTACCCGATCCTTAATCCCTTCTTTTAATACGTGTAGATCCTTAATCCCTTAATCAGGTAAACGCAACATTAGAATGCATTTTCTTTCAGCCTATAAGTCTTAAAAACTGAGAATTTCAAATTCACTGCAGATAAAAAATAAAGTGATTGGGTGGTATTCCGAAATCTGAAAAGCTAATGAAATTTCTGTTATGATTAAAATTTCATTCAGTAAGCTGTTGTAAAGATCCCTTCATCAGGTAAACTTCTCTTAGCTTTCAGTAAAATGTAAGTGTTATTTCGCTCACACATTTGATTTCATAATACCAAAATAGAGGGCAGAAGACTCAATCGCTGAAATCAAACATTTCTATTAACATCTCTGTTTCTCCGCATGTTTGCGATATAAAATTTGCAAAAGATGTGCAACAGATATGCCGTTACACCTTATTAGATTATTAAAAAGATTTACGCATCAGTTATTTTAATATTTGCAGTCAGGCATATTCGGACAATTGTCATTCTTAAGTGATATCTAAACTTTAAATTGAAGTTCCCCGATATTTTACAAAGCACAAGATCACGACAAACTTACACATCTGTGTTAATTTCTGGAAGAAGAATGTATCAGATAGCTCTTGATTTATAGCTGAAAGATACGCTATTTTCGAATTGCAGTTGGAAAAAACTTTCTAAGAGGTATTTGAATCGTAGTTAAAAAAATACAGTCGGCTAAGCCTTTCTTTTATTGACAAATATTGGTCAAACGGTTCTAGACCTTCAGCCGAAAAAAAATTTATGTGGTGATCTTGAAGAAATACTTGTCCGAGTTATTCTTGAAATGTACGAGTAGCTTCATAAAAAAACTTCTTAAGCTATTCTTAATATATTTTGTACATGTACCTGGAAGAAAGGCTTTGTAAAAAGCTTTTTCCTGAAATGCAATTTGAAACAAGTTTTTGTCAAGCAGTTTTTCGAATAGTCGAGTGATGAAGCCTTTTTTTAATTTTACCTTAAACAAGAGCTTGGTAGGCTGATATGGAATTCTGGTAAAAGAAAATCTTTCTCGAATAGATCCTTAATCGGAGTTTGAAAAATAAGCTTAATCAAGTTTTTCTTCAATTTTTGCTTGAAGACAAATAGAAGCTTCTGTCACAAGCCGATTTTGAAATTTGGCTTTAAAAACGCTTGATCTAACAGTTCTCCAATGTTAAATCGAAAAATGCTTATCAAGTAACATTTGTTTAATTGTAACTGGCGGAAATTTTATGCAGAGAAGCTCGTGAATCGTAATTTGAAAGTGATGTTGATGTAATTGTTTTTGAGTTAGAGTCTGAAAAAAAACTTGGTCAGAATTTCAGGAAAACCTCGGTCAAGCAATTTTTCAGTCACAGTTTGAAGAATAACTTGATCAAAACTTTGATAAAATTCATAAACGCTGGTACATAGCATTGTAATTCCATAGGTCTAGAGTACGGAACCAAATATTGACCCTGTAATTTATGACCCTGTATTTTAGTTTTACTATAGAGCATCGGATCTGGGGCGTCTACCACTCCCTCTTCTTTTCTGAATTTCTCCACCGCGATGAAATTCAGCATGTAAAATTCTTTGATCAAACAGTTGTTCATTCTAAGAGTTGTGGTTAAAAGAAAATAAACTAAATGAGACTCGAATTCTAATTTGTAGGAATGAAAGTTAATAAATGCAAGGAATTAGCCCAACACAGAGTAAAAAAGTATTATATTTAAGATGGTACAAGAAACAAATCATTTATAGTTTAAGTATTTCTTTCTTTTGCTGAGCTCGGCCATGGAAATAAAACAATAAAGAATGCTGAACATCTATTTGTTTAGGATCTTGAGAGGGCCGAAATTCCCCTTTTTGTCTGGCTAATGCAGTTTAAGCAATTTCTCCTCCAACAGTTTGCCTTTCATTTGGTGTTGTATACTTTATTTATACGCATTTTGAATGATGGGAGTTTTCGCGATCACTTCGTACTAGATTTAACGAGACAAGGAAATAATCCATATTGACAAAATAAAGCCACAAACAACTCACCGGAACATAAGTTCCCCATAGTTCCAGTAGGTACAAATAACGCCGCTTCTTTGCCCAGGAACTCTGCAGCTTTCCTCTCAAGTTCTAGAAAATTCAAAATGTAAAATATTTAAAATGGTCGCAATAACTAAAATGTCAGAGAATTACATATTCTTCATTACAAATATATTCTTCATCAGTTCGATGACAGACCAAGAAAAATCTCTTAGGTACTAGAACTTTTAATACGAGTAAAAGCGCATCGCATGTTAGGATTATACAGCTGTAATAAGTAAGCGATTTTCTATTACGCAGCAACTGGTCTCTGAAAAAAAGTATTCACTCCACGAGGGTAAGTTAAAATTTGTTAGCCAACGCATTTTCTATTTGTCAACTGCTTTGTTTATAAGTATTTCAGAACACGACAGTGTCTTTCATTATTTTTTTCATGATCATAGATTATCTTTCTTTAGAAACTCTCTCAGGTCATAGGACAAGAGAGTAAAATTCAGAACAGACTGACTCAGATTTTTCTTTACATTCAACGGCACAAGCGGTAAGTACGAAAAAAAATTACCTATTCGAAATTTATGCACACCACTACCTCTATGACCAGCACGATATTCAAGGGAAAAAAAGTTCTGCATTTATAACAGAAAATAACAGTTAGGTAACTTGAAAGAAACGGGTGAAGGCTTTATGTAGAAATCTCACAAACGGTTTGCTCAATAAAAAAGGGCCTGAACTCAGTAACGAATAGAAGCAGATTTCATCATGGTAGCAGCTCAAATGTGTCATGGCATGATTTCCGCCAAATATCGGTAGGCACAAAAACCCAAATTCAGCTAATCCTCCAAAACGATATCTTACAACTAATGCTTAGGAAGCGATGGAGACCAGCTCTCCTTTAAATTTATTCCACATATTCTCGGCAGGACTAGGCTTTGGTACTGGAAAGGGATCAGAACGTCCGTAGTTGTGTTGTGCGTCTAACTAACAGTACGCAGCGCGGAAGCCGTAGATGGGTGCATTTTCTGATCCGTCGGGATGAAAAATGCAACATGCTAGGTGCATTTCCTAACTTTCAGAGTTCATATAAGTCTGTTAAAGACGTATATGAACACTGGACGTTACGCAACCATCCAACAGTATAAGCTGTGCTTAAAACCTGAATCAGCTGAATGTACTCATACACCAGAACACTGCTGCTAGTTACTTGAGGGTTTTGATGGAGATCTATAATTTGACGTACATAATTTGACAGACTTCTGCTGCGCAAAACAGTATGCAGAGAGCCTCACCACACCATCTTACCTACTTGAATTAGTCCACTGCTCAGTCACTGCATTCAAGATTTCATCCAAACCACTTCATTTGTTTCTCATCAACATAGGTGTCTTCCAGATAGGCGAACAGCACAATCAATATCCTCATCTTTCAAGTTTCTTCCTTGGTTACCGTGGAAATAATGGATTATCTGCCGAAATTAAACTTTGAAATGTGACATAGGAAGGTTTGTCAATTCTAGAACACATTGAGCCGTATGGCATGGTTATTCCGCTCTCGAAATGTCATTCTTGCTGAAGATTTCTCTCCGGAAAACAAGTGGTCCTTTCGCTTGCCACCTCGCCGAAGCTTCCGAGACAGTGACTTTGCAGAAGTTAGTAATTTTTATGATCATAGTGTCAGTAGCTCCAGATAAGCTAGCACCGATGAATAAGCCTTCGACGAAGTAAGAAATCCATTGTCTTCCTCAAGGATGCATTTTGCACGAATGAAGACGGCAAAAACCCATCGTCCCGTAGCATTTTCATTTGCATTTGCCCACACCCGAAGCACCCTTCGTAGCTTCTTTTGAATTCATTTTCTTGGTAAGGGAAGGTTACGTTAATCTTTGATCTAATATCAAGGAATTGGTTATTGCCGCTTCTGTATTCTCCAGAGTTTCCCGGGATACTTGGTTCTGTTCATCAAACTACAAAAAGCAGCAATTTCTGAAGTTTACCTGCATTTAATAGCATTAAATCACATAAATTAGTTTGTTACTTTATGACAACTTGTTTTACAAATATTTTATTTTTATTATCATAAAATAAATTCAGTTTCATCAGTTTTACATAAATGTTAGTGAAAATTCGAGTCGCTAATACATGTTCCCCAATCAATCCCTCATATATTCGAAGATATTCATTTAAACCTCTCGGCCTGACTTTGAATGCCAAGTTATGCATGAATGCTGTGCTAATTCTTACGGAACTGGTTGGCTCCCTTTTTTGGAACTAGTACCCCTCAAATAGGGATGTGTTACCGCTCCAGGACTTCCCGCCTAACGGTGTCCATTAAAAAGGAAACAAAGAAAGAAAGCTGACATCAAAATCTCGGGTGAAATGAGCATATCTTGTGAATCCTTTCAAACTCAAACATGAATTTTTTAAAGATGATTTTAGAAAGCTAAAAAGTCAATGAAAAAGCAAATGCATTTACATAACTTGCCGAAAAGAGTGTTCATTAATTAAAATACACTGGCGGAAAGTGAAAAAAGAACACCAAGAAGGAGACGTCTGATACCAACGAAATTTATACAGCATAATAACTGAATACAGAGGATAACGTGATCAAAACATTATGGCAAAATACAGCTGTATTTGCTGGTAAACTGAAAAATAACATTTCCATGTAACATGGTTAGTACGAGGTTGAACCGCCATGAACTGCGTCACACTGTGCAATTCTGGCATGGAGTCTGTCGTACAGATGTTGGATGTAAGTTTGGGGTATTGAGTTCCAAGCATCCTCAACCTGAACGCGTAAATCGGGGATGGCCGTGGAGACCGGATAAGTCGTTGTCTCATAAAATCCCACACGTACTCAATGGGGGACAAATCCGGTGAACGTGCAGGCCATGGAAGTTGTCTCACACCATGAAGTGCATGTGGCGTTGCACGTGCCGTGTGTGGGCGTGCGTTATCTTTCTGGAAAACACCACAATGTACCGACCATACTAATGGCACAACAACGGTCTGAATGATGTTGTTGATGTATGAGGTGCTGTTTAACGTACCCGGTACAAACACTAGTTGTGTACGGGAGTGATAGCTGATCGCTCCCTACACCAGGAGACCAGGTGTAGGTCCTGTGTGTAGCTGGCGGATGCAAGAAGGCTGGAGACGCTCCCCTGGGCGTCTGCGAACACGCATACGGCCATCGGAGGCTCCCAAGCAGAATCTGATTTGATCGCTGAACACGACAGATCGCCATTGCGTTCTCCAGTGCAGACGTTGGCGACACCACTGCAGCCGTTCCTGACGGTGGGTTGGAGTCAGAGGTACACATGCCAGAGGCACACGTGCACGTAGTCCTGCATCCAGTAGACGGTTGCGGATTGTTCGCACAGTCACCTCAGGTGCAACAGCAGCTCGGATTTGCGTAGCAGTGGATGTTCTGCTTGACAACGCCGCTCTTCTTATGTGTCGATCGGTCCGCTCATCAGTCCGTCTGTGACTCCCGGTTCGACGTCTTTTCGTGTGGGAATGTTCCTCGGACCATCTACGCCACCATCGTACCATCACCGATATTTCCCGTCCAATTCGCTCCGCAATACGACGATACGATCACCCGGCCTCGCGGAGTCCGACTAGACGACCTCGCTCAAAGTCCGATAACTGCTGAAATCGTACAAGTCTTCCATGTCCAGGCATTGCAGCTTCTTCAGGGTCTTCGTACGTGTCCGTACGCCGACGACTGATTACATTCACTTCGCCGTACTCCTTAAATACCACCGACGATAAATAATTTTGCATATTATGCCGTGCTGTGGCGTAATCGCTCACCGGTGGGTCCCGAAATTAACATCACACCTACGTAAACTCAACCCCATTAACATATGTAAATTTCATGATCGTCCGCTAATTCCTTCTTGGTGTTCTTTTTTCACTTTCCGCCATTGTATATAATGTCTGCATTATTTTTGGAACCAGTATCGGAAAGAATTCGTTCAACCGGATTCCTAACATAGATAAGACATTTGAATACAGAAACAGCAATATGCGCCCAATGGGTCTGGTACGATTCGTCCAACGACGATTGGTCCAATGCCGATTCGTTCAAAGGGACGATTCGTCCAATGGACAATTGGTCCAAAGGTACGATTCATCCAATGGTACGATTGGTCCAATGCCGATTCGTCCAATGGACGGTTGGTCCAATTCCGTCCTATTTGTCCGAAGTGCTACTCGTGCTATAAAAGTCTCATCTGTTCTGATTCTATCTCCGATGTTATACGAAAGTACCGGTAGTCCAAAGAATGCAAAATAATGTTACATTTCATGCGTAATATTGTGGTTAGATATTTTTTTTTTCTTCTTCTTTTTTTTTTTTTTTTTTTTGAAATCGCGTTTTCTTGTTATACTGTCCTTGCTGCCGTATGAAGTTTCTGATGTGCGAGCCGTTCTATCAACTTCAATGTTTCTCTTTTCATGAAATAATATAAAATACTAGTGCTCCGTTTCTGTTTGTAGAATGCAGTGGGGTTTTCCGCCAACTGCCCAATGGAAACAACTGGTCGGGGTTTGGACAGAGGCCTTTTCAACAGTTTTTATTCCAGCGATGTCATATTCATAACGTTTACTTATTAAATCAAGTTAATAATATCGCGCTTTTATTTAAACACGAAATATTAATTCATAGGCCCTAGGCCTAGGCTTTTTTAACAGTTTTAATTCTACCGATGTCAGATTTATAACGTTTACATATCAAATCAAGTTAATGATATAGAGCTTTTACTTAGGCACGAAATGGTAATTCATAGGCTCTAGGCCTAGGCCTTTTTAGGACTTTTTATTCTACCGATATCATATTCATAACGTTTACATATTAAATCAAGTTAATAATATTGCCCTTTCACTTAAGCACGAAATATTAATTCATAGGCCCGCGGCCTAGGTGCCTAGCAAAGACCTCAGAAATGATACGATGAGTGCCTTTTATAAAGGTTTATAAAATGTTTACAAATACCAAATATCTAGGTTGTAACTTAAAATCTTCTAAAATGGCCCGCGACCTAGGTGCCTTGCAAAGACCTCAGAAACGATACGATTAATGCCTTTTATAAAGTTTTATAAAATGTTAAAAAATATCTAGGTTGTAACTTAAAATCTTTTAAAATGGCCCGCGACCTAGGTGCCTGGTAGATAGCTGAGAAATGATTCGTTGAGCGCCTTTTATAAGGGTTTATAAAATGTTTACAAATACCAAATATCTAGGTTGTAACTTAAAATCTTCTAAAAAGGCCCGGAGCCTAGGAGTCTCGTAAAGACCTGAGGAATGATACGATGAGTGCCTTTTATTAGGTTTTATAACATATTTACAAATACCAAATATCTAGGTTGTAAATTAAAATCTAAAAAGGACCCGGGGCCTAGGTGCCTCGTAAAGACCTGAGAAATGATAGAATGAGTGCCTTTTATTAGGTTTTATAACATATTTACAAATACCAAATATCTAGGTTGTAAATTAAAATCTTCAAAAAATGCCCGTGGCCTAGGTGCTTTGCAAACAGCTGAGAAATGCTCCATTGAGTGACAGACTTCTGGTTTATGTAAAATGTTTACAATTACTAAATATACGGAAATTATCTTTCAAAAGGATATAAAGAGGAGAATAATTTAAATTATTATTCTTTTCTGGAAAATAAAAAAGTTTACCGTTGGTAAGATGATAGCATTGGACGAATCGGCATTGGACCAATCGTACCATTGGACGAATCGGACATTGGACGAATCGGACATTGGACATTGGACCAATCGTCCCTTTGGACGAATCGGCATTGGACCAATCGTCGTTGGACGAATCGTCTGGGACCGGCGCCCAATGGAGTCAGAAAGATATGCAAAATCTTCCTCATACTGGAAGATATCCGGACCAAAATAATGTAAGTTTTCCAAATGTAACAATTGAAAGCAAAGATATGGAGGAAAACGTAATCTTCACGCCCCTAGCTGAAAAACTGCGCGTTATTTGAGGACGAAAATGAGTGCAAACTGTTTTTTATAGTGATGGGTATCCTACCCAATCAAGAAAGTATTTTTACCATCGGGTTTTTATAATCGAAAATACTCCTGCAAATAGAAAATACACTAATGGCAGGACTGTGCACTATGAACAAGTTTACAATATATGCGAAACATTCTTTACAGCTGAGGCTACGCAATGGAACAGCATTTTTCAAACAGTATGTCTTTTAGAAGAAGATATAGCAAGAAGAGTATTTATAACCCTAGAGGGAAAACTTTGCATTATTTGATATGATAATGTTCCGAATCCTTATCACCGCGAATGGCATATAGTACAAAATATTTTTACTCAGACTTTCAGAAGCTGAGATACAATTGCAAACAGAAATTGCTCTCTTACTCATTTAGCGTCAAAATCATTCATTACAAAAAATTCAAGATTGCGTGCAGTGTTCTCCGTAATGAATGGTGTCGGAAGTAACAAGAATTTTTCAAATCGGGCATTTAGAAACAAATATATGACAAAAAATGAAATATACGTTTACTCCCTCTGGCGAGAAAATTGTACATTATTCGGAGTAGAAAATACGAATAGCATGTTTTATGTATTGAGCGATATCCATCGATTTTGTTTCTCTCAATTGGGATTTTAGACGCGTAGATGCGGCTGCAGATATAGTGTAGAAAATAATATAAACTTACGCTCTCAAGTAGAAAATTTTGCTTTACAAAAAAAAACTTGAAATCATATGCAAAGTATTCTTCACCATAAGTACTGTCGCAAAAAAAAATTTTGAGATCGGACTTCTAAAAACGGAAATACCTGGAAAATACGGTATACGCTTACGTACCCTATCGGAAAACCTGTACGTTATTTTGAACGCAGGAATAGGCGTAAAACGTTTGTCGTGGGAACATGTGTTTGATCAGGTTTTTTTTTTTTTTTTTTCAGTTGGCCTTTCAAAAGCTAGCTGCAAAAATGTAGCAAACAGAAATATGAAGTTTCGCCCCCTTGTTATAATTTTGCGTTATGAACTAGTAGAAATCATATCCAAGCATTTTCCGCCACCAACTCTATCCATTGCAAAAAGAATTTTTCAAATCGGAATTTTAGAAATATACGGAAAAGTATGAAATACATGTACGTCCTCTGGCTCAGTGGTCTTCAAATTTTTTTCATGACGCACCCCTGCATTGGCGAAAACCACTTATAGCGCACACCTTGTCTGGTAGCTCTAAACAGAGCTATCAGATAAAGGACTAATACATATACTACAGAGGCTTTTGCTGAAGTTCTGGGTGTTTTGTTTTCAAATGGCGAATTAACCGTGATGGTTTCATGCTGTCATTTGCTAAAATTTCATGGCAAGCTACACATTTAGGGAGAGGCTTCGCGTTGACGATAATCGATGTGAAACCGAATTTCAGATATACAGGGTGATTCATAAAGAAGTATACAGTTTCAACGCACTATAAAACAAGAGCAATGTTAGATATTTTATGTGACCTGTAACAGAATTGTAGGGGAATGTTTCAAGTTTTTTAGAGACAGTCACAGATGTTCTATGTGTGCACGCTTAGTCACACGACACACATCGAGCCGGTAATCCATTTCCGCCCAAACGCGAGGTAAGATATCTGAATCAAGTGCAGTGATAGTGCCTGTAATACGCTGTTTCAGCTCCGCTAGATCAACAGGAAGGGAAGGAGCGAATACCTTGTCCTTTACGTACCCCCTCAGGAAAAAGTCACAAGGTGTTAAGTCAGGACTTCTGGGTGGCCATTGGGTCAGTGGCATGTTGTAGTCCGGGGATCATCCAATTCATCAGTGAGGAAGATGTTCAGCAAGATAATCTAGTCACGTGACACGCGCGCTGACGACTACGTCACTTCCCTCAGTAGCGAGGCACAAACTTTATGAGTACATCTACCTAACGGTTAGCAGTTGTGGTCCGTGTCTTCAACTGTTACTATTTTACAGCATCTGGAAACTGTATACTTCTTTATGAATCACCCTGTACATCTTGGTTTTTTCGGATTTTCTTATTAATTTCTCTGCTTTCACAGTTTTGAGAAGTTTGAACACTTACTAACATTTTTTCACACTCAAATGTGCCAAATTCGCTTGTTAAAGACATACCTCCTTCCTTGTGGCATTACCTTTAAGCCATTATTCCATTGTGTACATTGTACAACTGTGCACATCAAATATCGTATAAAATAAATGAATGACAAACACATAAGAAGATAAACATTCTAGAAGCGAAAATCTTGTAAAACAGCGCACATAAACACAAGCAATGTTCGTCAGAGTCCAAACTGGAAGAGCACTTGTCGAAGTCGCTTTTGTATTGGATTCCTGAAAGATGAGGCTCCTGTGAACGAAAAACCTGTTTCCTTTTACAGTTTGTCAGCGAGTACGTCGAGCTGACGACATGGCGGTGGGAGCGCTACTACACTAGCCCTCCTCAGTGTCGCCGCTTTCGCCAGTTAAGCAATCAGCTGTCGCCGCTCGGTGTTGATGGGTGTTGCGAGATAATACGAGAAAAAAAAGTCTAGGGATTCGAGGGGTGGAAACCGAGCCTAAAACGCGCCGCTAATCACGTAACTGCAATAATTGGATGTCGTTGAAGAAGAAAAGGGAAAGAAATAAAATGGAGATAGGTAATCTTCTCACTGGAAAGTTTCTTTTGAATCTATGAGTTTAGAAAATTTTCGCGCACCCCAGTTTGAAGACCACTGCTCTAGCGAGAAAACTGTACATTATCTGAAAAGAAAAACAGGCATTCAAAAATGCTCTTTGTAGCAAAAGGTATCGAATGATAAAAAAGAAAAAAAAACCGTTTCAATCTGATTTTTAAAAGCAATATTATTTATTAAAATACATTTTGAATTCCATCCTCCAGCTGCAAAATTACGCATAAGGGGAAGAGGCAAGAATAATCGTTCTGGCAGTTCAACTTTTCCAATAGGGAAAGAACTGTCCAAATCGGACTAATAGGTGCAGAGATATGAAGTTCATAGATGGACGGACGAACATAGTTATAACTAGGGTTAGGACTTATATGTAATAAAAATTTCAAAATATGTACATAAAATATTTATTAAAAACGAAGAAATATATGGGAAAAACTGAACATTAATAAAATATGTGATATATTTCTTTTTATATTTTTAATAACTTTCTACAATTTCTTTAAGTATACAGTCACAAGAAATTAAAAAAATACTTTACATTACAAATTTTAAACTACTTTTCTCAAAATCAGAGTTTTTAACTAACTTACAGCTATCACAACTAGCAGCAATATAGCACTTCAGGTTGTCGAAAACAAAGCTCATCTTTTTTTCTTTCAAAATAGCCTTAAATTGGCTGAACGACCTCTCGACGTCACATATGATGTTTGCGAAAACTTAAGTACCGCTATATCCGACGGCCAATATTCTTTATCTTTTAAAACAACACAACTACCGGTTGAAGTTCCCTGGAGAAGTTTTTTTTATAGCTGTAATAGTTTCTAGACCTGGATTTTTTTTTTTTTTTTTTTACCATATCTTGTGCTTTGTAATTTCTCCAATGTGGCCGGGTATATTTCCTGATATTTCAATTGCCTGACACACCACAACAACAAAATATTTCCGTCAGTTCTCAACCCTTCATCGGGAAACTCGTTAATAAATGCCTTTAATTTGGATGATATAGTTTATTTAATTTTGCGCATGTCGATTTACTTAACAACTTGATCAGGAAAAACACACATCTAACAATGACACGAACGAAATGATTCAGGAAGAAACTGGGCACGAAATTACACGTTAAATGACAGATGGCTCAAACTGTTTTTCTCATCTCTCATCTGAGACGAGGAAGCAGTCTAGTGCTGGTATGGTGCTGCCACATGTCAGCTTTTATGAGTTGCGAAACTTGCCATCTGTCGGCTCACAGGTTGCTACAAAAGAAAATGTTAGGAAGTTTTGCTTAAAAACTGGCGATTTATGTAAAAATATTTTTAAATCATGTGAAAATATGTAATATACTTGTATGTAGCAAAACAGTAAATATGTATAATAACGGAAAAAACGTCAAATATGTAAAAATATTTAATTACAAATTAATCCCAGCCCTAGTGATAACATAGCAAGTGTTTTTTTTTTGGGTTTTTTTTTTTTTTCAAGAAACTTACTGAAAAGGAAGAGCTTTGATACTGAGGACATTTTCGGCAAAAACCATGATATTTCTTCTTATGCTTTGGTATATTAATGCCAAAGATGTGTGGTTACAGACCTTTTGACGTTAACATAGTAAAACGAAAACTGAAATCTTTAGGTAAAATTTGAGTAAAAATGTCTCTACGTCGTGTTGTAGAATCATTTCTTTTTAACCAGTTTCCAATATTTTTGGAAAATACATTTCTTAGATTTACCCTGTGAACAGTGGCGACGCCAACAGTGCAGAACAAGAAGGGGCTATAAGGGGGAAGGCTAAAACATCGTACGAAGGGAAGCACAAATTTTGAAGTTCTAGTCAGAAATTGTCCCAAAACGTTCCCTTAGTGTGCGTAGATTTTACGCGACGCTTATGATATCATCCCAAGTAAAAAAAAAAAAAAAAAAAGCAGATTTTTAGGTACATAATAAACTGTACGTAGTGTTTGTTTATTCAATGTTTATAGCACTAGAAACCATGAATACGAACTTCCAAGGCCTTTAACAAGTTACTGTTTCTTTGCACTTTTAGCTTACGTAATTTTTTTATCTTTTTTTTTTTTTAATATTTGCGGTCAAAAGACTGTTTATGAATTTCAGCGCAGCCTGTAAAGACATACGCACATTACAACTGAGTTGTGGCAGTTCACAATGGCGATTAGGCTGGAATATTGGTCTTGTGAGGTCTCAAGGGTTATTCGATTCTTGAGGCAAGGAAGTTTTTCGGCTGATAACCATCAGCAGCTCACTGAAGCCTGTTGGGGAACGTGGAATGTCGTGCTAACATATTGCTCAATGGTGTCGAAAGTTTGCGGTTGGTAGAGATACTGCAACCGACTACAATCAGAATAAGCGTTCGAGAAGCTCTTTATTGGAAATCAACCCAGCACGAACTAAAGAAATGACATATCGCACTTAGCGATTTTCACCTTTTTCCACTACTGAGAGATCACCTAAAAAAAGTCTCACTACAATTGAAACAAGTTAGTAAAATCATGCAATGCATTGATTATGATACGCTTTCCAACATACCAGAAATCATTACTCAAGTTATGAGGATAATGGCTGTGAAATAAATATCGGTCCTGTGCCCTTACCTTTGATTCTACTTCGATGATATTCAACAGAACCGGTTCAGTATACCTCCGAAATAACATGATAAAGTTTTGTCGCAATCGAAGCATTTTTACGTAAGTCATGATGTATAAGGGCTATGGAATAGATCCCGCTCCGGTGTCCTAACCTTTGACCCCATTTCACCCATTTTCAATAGGGTTTCTCCCCAGGTGGACTCCTACCACATACTAAAATTTCATCGAAATCGAACCTTTTTTTACGTTAGTTATGACTCACAACAGCAGTGGAATGGATACCGCTCCTATATCCTGACCTTTGACCGCAATTCGTTCACATCAATACGGTTCCTTCCCAGTGTTCCCCTACCACATACTAAAATGTTATCGAAATCGAGCGATTTTTACGCGAGTTATCGTGCGGACGAACATACGCACACAACGCGTGACGTAATGAGGCAGATGGGACTCGCGACCATTGTTATATGGAAACATTCAAACTATATTTAAATCGCAACTTTTGTCATTTTGTGGGCCAACGACAGCAGTGAGAAATTTCCTCCCCAGTCAGAAAGGCGCCAAGCGCAGATCCATTTCGGAGAAAGGCCATTCCCTCGCCGGACCCCACCCACGGACAAAAGGATAGCCCCATTCTTTCCTCAGCTGTCGGCAAAATCTCTAGCCCACGGGTACAAAGGACCAAGCAATTAAGAATTTCTTCTTACGTCAAAGACAGAGCGTGTAAGGGAATGGGACAGAGAGGAGAGGTCTTCATGGCAATGTCGACGAAACAGTAGGAACGGCTTTTGCTCGAAGGCAGAGCAGGAAGACGACGAAGTAGAAAGAGATTTTCACGCGAGTTGGTAGCCACATAAGATAGGAACAGATTTGGCGGGAAAAGCGTAGAGAAGGCCATCCTTAACATCAAACTCCCGCTGGAAGTATTTACTGTCCGATCTGACCATCTATTATTCCAATATTTCCACTTCCCCCCATCTGATGAATAAAGATATGTGCGACAGGAACCTCTGCAATACGATCAGGAACCTGCAACGACAGGAACGACAGGAACCTGCAACGACAGGAACCTGCAAACGATCCTTCTGATAAGTTGGCGTCTACTACAATACCAGAAATAAATCAAGCTAACACCATCTGCTCGCAAGAATGTGACATCATAAAACTTTAATGAGATCCACACACAACGCGTTACGTAATGAGGCAGATGGCGTGACCGCACGCCAACATCTCAATCGCGTGAGTGTGACGTCATAATATTTCTAAGCATGGGTAACATTAAAGGGACGACGCCATGACACTAAAAACGTGGTAATTCGGGGTGGTTATTTAACCCAAAAAACGAATTTTCTTAAAGTCGAGATCAAGCTAAATTGATTTCTAGTACCAGAAAACAGTAGGTTAACGACTTTCATCAAAATCCTTAGAGACGTTTTCAAAATAAAATTTACATACATACAAGAATTGCTCCTTTAATAGTATGGGATAAGGACGATGGAATGGATCCCGATCCTATGTCCTGACCTTTGACCCCATTTCGTCCATTTTCAAAAGGGTTCGTCCCCAGGTGGTCCCCTACCACATACTAAAATTTCATGGAAATCGAACCAATTTTACGCGAGTTATCGTGCGGACAGACGGACAGACAGACGGACAAAGTTGGAGCCTATACCCTTCTTCAACCTGCGGTTGGAAAGCATAAAAAATAGCTTTCAAAATACAGCTCCAACAACGAAAGCAAGAATTTTATGCATAGGGAATACACAGGTCATAATAGCTAAACCAGTGCCTGAATGTTCTTAGTATGAATAAACGTTTGAAAAGTTTGTGCATCGTATTCAAATTAATAAATGTTATGGTACGAAATGCAAGCCTTAAAATCATACCTTTTGATCAAAATAAGAGCATCTGTATGCAAAATGGTCTACAGCGCTGTTTCCCTCACTTCGGTCGTTACGACGTCCGCACGATAGCAGATAATAATAATAAGCTCAACTCCGACGCACTCCAACTTTTATGCAAAATTTGTTTGTTCAACGCTACTTTGACCCTACAGAGGGTTAGTCAAAAGTTTTGCAATATTTTGATCAATTTATGTCTTCATACGTACCTTTACGACGAAAGCTGACTAGCATTCAAAGTATAGACCATCGTGTTGCATGCACCGTCTTTAGCCTTTTGTCTGCCAGTTCTTCGATTCCGCGGTGCTACCAGTTTTTGTCATTCGAGGCGAAGAACTCCTTCACCCCATCTGCCAACTCCTCCTGGTTGTTGAAGTGCCACCCTCGAAGGAAGTGTGGACCGGAACAGGTAATAATCCGACGGGTTCCTGGAGTTTTGCCCGGGTCGTTCGCGCGGTATGAGGCCGAGCGTTGTCTTGCAGTAGGAGAGCGCGCTTTCTGTTCACCCGTGCCGAGAACTTCCCCTCCAAAACGGCATACATCCGCTCCAGCTGTTCAGAGTAGAGGTTGGCATTGATGGTCCGACCGTCTGGAACAAACTCGTAATGGATTATACCCTCGAAATTTCACTAGATGTAGAGCAACAGCTTGTTCTCGTAGCGCCCACGTTTGGCAGCAGGTTCATGAAGCTGGCACGGGCTCAACCACTGCCGTTGTGTGTTAGGATTACAGAAATAGACCCACTTTTCATCGCACGTAACAATTCTTTTGATGAAACGTACATCGCGCGGGTTTTCTGGGAGTTTCGTGCACACTTCCACTCGGCGGTTTGCTTCAGCTTGCGTCAGTTCGTGAGGAACAATGTGGCAGCTCCTGTAAAACTTGCCGAGGACCTGAAGTTGATGAACCCTGATGGTCTGAGATATGCCCAGTTCGCCTAAAAATCTCCGAGTGCTGGTTGCCGGATTTGCCTCTACGGCCTGGCGCACGGCCTCCGAATCCACGGTTCGCGGCCTACCTGACCTTAACTAATCGTCGACGTTTCTGTCACCTGAGCGAAATTTCTCGAAACATCTGGTTGCGGTGCTGTGGTCCACGGAACTTTCCCCTTTCGCATGACAAATGTTTCGTGTTGCTTGAGCGGCATTATGGCCAAGTTCAAACTCGTGAAGCTAATGTTTCCTAATTAGCCAGTTGTGACTTATCATCTTTCAGGCGTCCCAACCACAGACAGTGCAACATGCAATGCTGTTCACAGCAACGACTACCACTTTGTACAAGACTGGCAGCAGTCTAGTATAAAGACAGCAGTGCGCAACTTGAACTAGTTTCAACACGTGACATACCCGCCGCAACACACGCGTATATGCAAATATTGCAAAACTTGCGACTCTCCCTTTGTATGAAAATGAACTTCTGTGTGTTTCCTTCATTAACTGAATATATTTCTGTGGCATCAGTTCCTCCTCGGGGAATTATGCGTTTTCTACGTAAATTACAGAATCGTAACTCTGTATTTTATGTGGTGCGCCACTGCGCGTGATATCACAAATTCTGACTTAACGGTTCAAACGTCAAACGCTTAGTTTCAAAATATGTGTTTTTATTAGCTACTTTTTTAGCACGTATTTTGTAAAAAAAGATCGTGCTTCTGTTATCGGTTTGTCCGTCCGTCCGTCTGTACCCACGATATCTCTGCAACTATTAGTCCGATTTGAAAAATTCTTTTTGCATTGGGAAGCTTGAAATATGCAAATGATGATTCTTTATTTCGTTTTTTTTTTTTTTACGATGTACAATTTCGCCGCTAGACTGCGTAAATGCACATGATGTCGAATTCAAAAATACGTTTTATTCCACATATTTGCATCTAAACATCCGATTGAAAAAAAAATTATCTTTCGATTCCATTTATGTCGAAGAGTATTGTAGGTATAGTTACTTTTTCAAATTACCCAAAGATTTTTCGCTAGGGGGCGTAAAAGTAAACTGCATTTTTCCCGATAACTCTGCTTCTAAAACTCCGGTTTGAAAAAAAACTTCTTCAGCGGATACATCTCCTGATGGAAAATCTTTTGCATATAATTTCAAATTTTTGGTAAAGAATACTTTGGCCACCAGGGGGCGTAAGTGTTAATTTTTGCTTCTGATGTATTTGCCATAAAATCGGAGCTTGTAAAATATCGATTGAAAAATTATTTCGTGGACTGATGCCACTCACACCGATAAACCTTTTCGGAATATTTTCTTTTTAAAATTTCCACAGTTTCTCCGCCAGGGAGCGTAGATGTACATCTTATTTTTGTCAATATCTCTACTTCTAGGAGTCCGATTTGAAAAATTCATCCTTTGTTGGATAGTGTTTTCCGTGTGACATGTTTTTCATATAATTTCAAAATTTTCAAGTAGTTCATAGACTTTCCGCTGGGGGGCGTAGCGGTAAATTGCGTTTCCCCCTATATCTCAGCTTCTAAATCTCCGATTTCAAAAAATCTTTCTTCACCGCATACAGCTCCTGATGGGAAATCGTTTGCGCATAATTTCTAATGTTTGTAAGAAATGGTTTGGCCACCAGGTGGCGTAAGTCTTAATTTCCGCTTCTGTTGTATTTGCACAAAATATGAGCTTCTAAAATCTCGATTGAAAAAAGTCGTTTGTTGACCGATACTACTCATGTCGACAAACCTTTTAGGAAAATTTTCTTCTTGAAAAAATGCATGGTTTCTACGCCAGGGGAGATGTATATCTTATTTTTGTCAATATCTCTACTTCTAAGAGTACGATTTGAAAAATGCCTTCTTTGTTGAATAGTGTTTCCGATGCGAAATGTTTTTCCTATAAATTCAAAATTTTCAAGTAAATCACAGACTTTCCGCTAGGGGGCACAAAAGTAAATTGCGTTTTCTGCGTTATTTCTGCTCCTAAAGCTCCGATTTGAAAAATTCTACCTGTATCGCATACAAGACCTGATGGAAAATATTTTTCACATAATTTCCAATGTTTGGTAAAGAATGGTTTAGTCACCAGGGGTCATAAGTGTTAATTTCTGCTTCTGAAGTATTTGTTGCAAAATCTGGGCTCTTGAAAACTTGAATAATTTTTTTTTTCTTGGACCGATACCGCTCATATGGATAACCCTTTTGAGAATACTTTCTTCCTAAAATAATGCATGGTTTTCTCACCAGGGGATGTAAAGTCACATCTTATTTTTGTCGATATCTCTGTTTCTAAGAGTTCGTAAGCTCACGATTCCCTTTACAGCAATATCTGAGGGATTAAAAACCCGATTGAAAATCTTCTTTCTTTCGTCAGATCTATTATTTTCCATACCGGTTCCATTGACTTTAAATAGCTTTGATAAATTTAATTTGCGTCAGAACGGATTCAATAGACGTGCTTATTACCCCCGAAAATTCGCTGTCATTATTTTTTTTTCTTTTTGACACGTTACAGTACTGAAAAGTCGCCGAAGAATTGAGGACACAAACTTTCAACCTTCAAGAGCTAGAGGCCTGGGAGTGACTCAATAAGGTGATGGAAGGTGTTCACAGGTATGTGGAGCCATGCTGACTGCAATTCATCGGACAGCTGCTGGAGGGTGCGTGGTGGAGGATCCATAGAGCGAACAACACGATCGACGTAGTCCCACAGATGCTCAATTGGGTTTAAGTCTGGGGAATTAGGGGGCTAGGGACGTACTTTGAAATCTTCATCGTGCTCTTCCAACCACTCTCGGACATTTCTAGCTGTGTAACACGTCGCATTGTCGTGCTGGAAGATTCCATCCGCCCCAGGAAAGACAATCAGCATGTATGGGTGTACGTGGTCTGCAAGGATGGATTTATATCGAATTCGGTCCATAGTGCCTTCCACAGGTTGGTTGGTTGGTTGGTTGGTGGATTTTATTGGCGCAAGGGCCAGGTTTGGCCAAAGAGCGCCAGACAAAGAACTATCAGCCACAGATTTTTAAAAACGTGGAAAATGATTAAGAGCAGACAGGCTTGGTAAAAGTTGAAAAAGAGTATGATGAAAGCTGTGAAGACAAGGTAGTTAATTAGGTTTATATAAAAATTTATTAATTTACTATTATAATTATATATATATATATATATACATACATATATACACACATATATATATACATATATATACATATATATACACACACACATATATATATATATTTTTTTTCTTTAAACACAACTACACAAAGGATGAGTCACTCTCCTCCCCCCCACACTCCTCTGCAATGCTGGCAGAGGGCGGGGACGAACTGTCACTCTCTTCCCCCCCATGTTCCTCTGCAATGTTGTTTGAGGCTGGGGACGAACTGTCACTCTCCTCCCCCCTATGTTCCTCTATAATGTTGGTTGAGGGTGGGGACCTCGCTGAGGCCGAGACAGTTGGATGGACACTGAACACCTTTGCGGATTGAGGGCCGGGTCTTCCGCACGTGCAGGCTGTCGGATGGAAACTGGAAGAGACGGTCGGCAGCAAAAGAGAAGGCCCAGAATCAGGTATTCGAAAAATCTCGAGCTCGGGGAAAAACACCTGTGTCGATTTGTCAGCTGTAGATCGCTTGGCAAGGGCGGCGAGAGCTACAGGGCGCGGAACAAAGGGCTGCACGGGTTGTGGCAGAGACTGAACTACTGCGGCAAAAGTACGCTGTCGGGTGGTGGGTATACCCAACTTGGCCTTGGCAGCAGGGTACGAGAGGCCTTCCAGGGTCTTGAGGCGCTGGATCGCCATCTCGTCCTTCCATTTCATACAGTTGCGGGAGTAAGCTGCATGGGCCTCACCGCAGTTAACACAACAGGCCGCAGAAGTGCAACCTTCCCCGTCATGTTCACTGGAGCCACAATTTGCGCAACGAGCGGAACTCTTACAGAAACGTTGTGAATGCCCGTACCTCTGGCACCTGAAACAGCGCAGAGGACTGGGAATGTACGGGCGAACTCCACAGACCAAGTAGCCAGCCTTGATTTCGGTCGGAACTTTCGGGGAGTTAAAAGTCAAGATGACATTTTTTGACTTAATCATGGAACCATCACGCCGGAACATCATACGACGTGCAGCAATAACACCTTGATCAGCAAGTTCAGTCACGAATTCGTCTTCACTGCATGGCAAGAGATCAAACTCCGAAATAACACCCCGAGAGGTGTTAAGAAACGGGTGAGGTGTCACTTTTACAGAAATGCCTTGAAGACTAGTGAGGTTTAGAAAAGTGTTACTCTGAGAAACACTGCAAGTTTGGACAAGCAGGTCCCCAGAGCGAAGCTTCCTCACAGACTTCAAGGGGCCAACCGCAGCGTCCAAAGCTTTAGAAATGAAAAAGGGAGATCTGGTGGACAGTCTCTCATGCGGATCGATGGATTCTACAAGCAAGTGAGTAGCATGCGTAGTCACAGCAATTGAGGGGAGACGACGCTTCGGAGCGACTGGTACAGCCGCCGAAGAAGAGGTTCCACATTCTTGGTCCAGGTCAAGGTCTAAAGACCGTTTAAGGGTATGAGACTTGGTAGGTTGAGAAGACGAAGGAGAGTCATTGTCAATAATCATTTTCTCAGGCGACTTAAATTTGGAGTTTTTCTTTTTGTTTTTACCCATGGAAAAAAGGAAGAGGATTCGTCTGCAAACTACTCCACCCACCACCGAGCCCTACGAGGGAGAACTGGAGGTCTGCAAGTCAAGAAAATGACGCTGGACACAGTTCTGGAGCTTATACGTTGCAGATATAGTCCGTTGGCTGTGATCACACGCACTCGGCGGACACTTCGGCCTCCGGGTACCGTCATGCCAACGCCTTTGGCATGATCCCACAGCCCCCGGGCTTACCCTGCCGTGCTATACGACAAAAAGCCGCTAAAGCCCTGTACACAACTTGGTACAAGACTTCTGACTAGAGGTGGGTTAGTCTCTAGCCTCCCGTTTACAGCGAAGCCGGGGTCGAAGAGGAGTGTTGGTACACAGGAGGCACTTATCCGGTCTCCTGCGACCTCAGCCGCCAGACATCCCATTTCCGCCTCACGGGTCTCCGCACGCGGCAAACATGCAGGTAGGTCTAGCACCCAAACCAGTTAAAAGGAAAAAAAGAAATCCAAAGAAGACAAATCCTGGAAGGGAACCTAAACAGAATCTCAGCAACCTACGAACTGAGCGGTTAATATAAATCAGTTAGTGGTGGAGGGTAACAAAACCACAAGACCGGGGTGTTAGTACATAACGTGGTAGCGATGAGGTAGAGAATACAACACGGGCAACTAGCCAGTGGAGAAAATAAATAAAAACAAAAAAGCGAGACACAAGACCAGCTCGGGATCGTGGGGCCGCGACTCCCCAACAGCTGGATGAACAGCCGTCCCTGCAAACACCAACAGCACCAAAATAAGAAAAAAACAAGCTGTGGCATGACATCAGATGTTGACCAGTCACAAGGTCAGCTCGGGCCGTGGGGGCGCCGCTCCCCAAATAACTGGAAAACCAGTTATCCCCGTGCGGGGCCTTCCACAGGTATGAGTGGAACCAGGGAATGCCACGAAAACATTCCCCAGACCATAACGCTGCCTCCACCAGCTTGTGTTCTTCCAGCAATGGTTGAAGAGTGTTTGTCCTCCGACGTTTCTCCATCCGTTCGATGAAGTAGAAAACGTGACTCATCGGAGAAGACAGTCATTTGCCAAACAGCGGAGGTCCAATTACGATACTGCCGTGCAAATGTAAGCCTTCTCTGCCGATGCACCTTCGTTAGCATAGGTGCAGTGACTATCCGTCTGCATCGGAGCCTCATACGCAGCAGGGTTCGCTGAACTGTCGTTTTAGAAACACTTCTGGTAGCCCCCTGGTTCATTCGGCCAGTGAGTTGCTCCACTGTATGGCGTCGATCGGCCTTCACGCACCTTCGCAGCCGACGTTCACCTCTCAAATCAATGGCACGTGGTGCTCCGCAGCTTCCACATTGCTTATTCGCAATGGCGCCATTTCTCCAACCACGATACACTTTAACTCCAGCATTACGCGAAAAGTTTACAAACTGCGCTGTTTCAGAAATACTTCCACCCTTGGCGCGAAAGCCGATAATCATCCCTATTTGCAAATCTGATAAATCGCTCCTTTTATCCATGACAGCAAGGAGTGATATGTTTTCAGATTGATTGAAGAGGATTTTAGGAAGGTAGTGTCTGACCGCAGGTCTTAAACAACCCTTAGAAATACAAGGAAGCTAGGAGATTTGGGCTAGATTGCCCGATAGGAAAGTGACGCGTAAGCGAAGTAGAAAGGGGGAGGAAGACGCCCTTATTTATTACCGGGGGTCGACGGCTTAACGTGCCCATCCGACGCACTGCGGGTATTTAGTGGATCGAGCGTTCGAACCTGTGGTCTTTTCCGTGGCAGTCACGAACGTTGCCCACTAGGCCGTCCGCGGCCCATGTTTTCAGATCATGATCATATGTAGATTATTTTAGGAAGGGAGTGTCTGACCCCAGGTCTTAAACAACCCTTAGAAATATGAAACTAGGAGATTTGGGCTAGAGCGCCCGATAGGAAAGTGACACGGAAGCGAAGTAGAAAGGAGGAGGAAGACGCCCTTATTTGTTACCGGGTGCCCAGTACCCGGGGTCCGACGGCTTAACGTGCCCATCTGAGGCACGGCGGGTATTTAGTGGATCGAGCGTTCGTACCTGCCTGGGATCGAACCTGAGGCCCCTCCCGTGGCAGTCACGAACGTTGCCCACTTGGCCACCCGCGGCCTCAATGTTTTCAGAATGCCTACAGCACACCTTATATACCCTCCAAGCTAGCTCACGACACGAGCCCTTTTTCATTGGCTACGCGCTGTTGACGTCAAAAGTAGGAGGTGGTCACAATAATGTGACTCACTGTGTACAAGTTTTTGGCTGTTTGGTGCAGAAATATTTCGCCGCTCCACCGCAAAGCCAAAACAGCTGCATAGTGAAAATAGGGCAAACTTATTTTTGTCAATCTGACAACCCAGTTGAAACCAGTGGCGTTCGGTGGAATCCAGATCGGTTCTTTTCACTAGAAAGTTCAACTGTATTCTTTTTAAACTAAAGACAGATGCAAGCCATGCTTTACAGTTAGAAGCGTAATCACGTAAGAATCTGCAGATCCAATTTTCGTAATAATGATTCGGCAGCACAAAGTTGTATAGAATCGGTCAAAATTGAAGAGGCAGTGAAAGTTTCTAGTATGACCAATGGATGCTGCTTTAACCAACAAGAAGATTACAAAGAAATATGACAAGTTGAGATCCCCCAATATTCTTCCAACCCACACTGACCGTCACACTGTAGTGTGAGGAAGCGCCACTCATCGCCTCATAGAGATCCTCATTTCACTGTTCTAAATCGATGGCCTTTGGTTAAATCGATGGCCTTTGTTCTAAATCGATGGCCTTTGTTCTAAATCGATGGCCTTTGTTCTAAATCGATGGCCTTTGGTTAAACGACGGTATCTCTACACAAACATCTCGAGAGCATGATTATTCTACCGCTGATTGCTCTTGGTCCTACATAACAATTGGCTTGAGTGACATGAGGAACACTTCCACTTATCACCAGATCACAGACCGACTAAAGACAGCTCTGACTTCAGTATAAGAAGTTCGCAGATGTTCATTTTCTCGGCGAGCGAGCGGGACTTTCGCAATTTCTGTGTTTTTAAATTACTTCAGTTCCATGAAAAACGGATTTTTTTAAACATATCATCAAGCATAAAAGATTTCCGCATGGAAATTTGGCGTTTAATTTTTATTTTATTTTTAAGTAAAAAAGCTTTTAAGAAATTCTAATCAAAATTTCGAAGGCAGAAATTTTCCAAACAGAAAAGTTTAGAATTCAGAGGGCCTGTTCGCAAGTCGCGCAATTGGGATTCCGCTAGTTGACGTTTTATTAATCCTCCCAAACCAATCGGTGAAGTTATGAAAAGAACATTTCCGTTGACCTTAGAATATGAATTTCTCTCCCATGCCTTGGGGATGTTTATTATACATTTTATTGCTCAGAGACACCTAGCAGAGGAAAGTCCCTATTGCGCAGAAACCACAAGTAGAGAGAAGCAGAAAGAAAAGACAATACACATAAAAAGTGTAAAATGTTTAACGTGTAACGTAATGTACCATATATTCAAATTCAGTAGTAAAAACTACAGTTAACCTAATTAAACTTATTAACTCCAGGAGAAGACGAATGCACAGATTGTGCGTTATTATGATGAACAATAAAAAGTACATATTCTGTATTAAGTGAAAACAATTATAAAAAATATTAGAGGTGAAGAGGGGAAAAGGTAATATATATAAATTCAACAGGTACTAAAGAAAATAGTTATCTAGAGCTTACATCGCCTGACAGTGTTCATGAAATCCTTATTTATGATCCGGCAATATTAATATATATATACGATTCATTAGTCTGATGGCCATGTATGGGTATGGCGGCAGTCGGGGGAACGCTTTTTACCGCAGTGTACGGTCAAGTTTGGAGTTGACTGTGTACTCGTGTGGGAGTGTTTTTCGTGGTATGGTCCTGGCTCATTGGTTATCGTGGACAAACCTGTTAACCAGCACGTCTACCTCGATATTCTGGACAATTATGCCCTACCGATTCTCTGTGGCAATACTATGGAACCGAGCCTTGTTGGCACCAGCAGGATAATGCACCGAGCCATAAAACAAGGACTGTTACGGCATGGTTTGACGATAATGCCGTATGGTGTGTGGATTGGACAGCGCAGAGCCCCGATTTTAATCCCATAGAGCACCTATGGGATGAATTAGAACGCCGCATAAGAAGTTTGGAACCAAGTCCTACTACTAAGCAACAGTTAGCGGCAGCATTATGTACTGAATAGAAACGCATACCTATCGCTGTGTTCCAAAACCTTGTCGAAAGCATGTCTCGAAGGGTCAGTGCATGCATTAAGGCCAAAGGTGGACCAACACTGTACTAATGTAGGCCAATAAAAGCTATGTTGTGTTTCTCTTCTAAGTGTCCGGTGACTTTTGTCAATATAGTGAATATCATCAACTATTATCAAACAATTGCTGGATGAAGGTCTCCCCAAGTTTCTTCCACAACGGTCTATCTTGTGCCAATCCTTTATGTCACTCCCGCATGCTTCCGAATTTCATCCACCCATCTCCGATGTGGTCTTCTTCTGGGTCTTTTCCTGTCCCTTGGAATCCAGTCTAGAATTTCGGTTGTCCATCGGTGGTCCCTTCTTCTGGCAACATATCCAGCCAAGGGATTTTACTCTGATCATGATGTCTTTCACTCTTGTCATTTTCCTTATCCATGAGTTCCTCTTCTTATCTTTCTTGGTTACACCAAGCATGCATCTCTCCATACTGCTTTCAGTGGTCTGCAGTCTTTGCATGTCTTTTTTAGTTAAGGTCCACGTCTCTGCTCCGTACGTAAGCACTGGAAAGATGCATTGATTAAACACTTTTCTTTTAAGACATAATGGCATATTGCTCTTTAAAATTGTACTGTTTCTTCCAAATGCTCTCCAACCAAGTTTTATACGTCGATTAATTTATTCATCAATGTGACATGCAAGTATCAGTTATCTCCAGCTTTTCGCCAGCAATCGACGAATCTTCGTTTCTTCATCAGTTTTGTCTTCTGAAAGTTCGTTTTTTAATCCCACTTCTTTACTCTTGTCAGCAAGTTCCTGAATCATATTCTGCAGCTCTGAAGGGACAGTTGCAAAAATGACTACGTCAACAGAAAAACGAAGGTGAGTTCAATAATCTCCATTAATCTTTATCCCTTTGTTTTCCCAGTTTAATGATTGAAAGACATTTTGCAATGTGGCATTAAAGAGATCAGGAGATATGGTGTCACCCTGTCTCACTCCCTTTCCAATTTTTATTGGTGCTGTATCCTCGAATAATCTTTGCACTTGCATTTTCATAGATGGTACTAATAATACTATAAGGTATGCATCTTCATTGCCGCAGGATTTCAAAGCCATTGTAACTGTTGGTGGTTTCACGGAATCAAAGGCCTTTTCATAATCGATAAAAGCCTTACATAATGAGCGTTTATATTCCCTCATTCTTTCAATTAGAATTTTGGAGCTCCTTCTCCGATTCAAGGGGCCTTAAAACAGAAGACAGAGATCATCCGTTAAACATAGCCAAGGTCCGGTCTTCCGGTGATTCTTAGCACCTTCTGCCTTCATGTCTCACAGGCCGCTGCCTTGGCCAGGTACATTCCAGCTCCCGGAGACTGAGGGCCAAGATTTAAGTTGTGAACTCATCTCTTGGGGGTATTTGGCCATAACTCACCACACAGACCAAGCCGGTTGGTGAGTGTGGGATGGCATTTTCTCTACTCCCGATAGCATAGTTATGCCTCTATATGTTGGTCGCCAGAGCCCCTTTAGTGGGAACAGGATGCACCACGAGAAGGTGGGGTTGGCATTTGTCAAGGAGAGGCTATATGTTTGCGCATCACCTGACCTTGCATCCTATATATACAGTATATATATACACTGCCGGACAATTGCTAAGGACGGATGACAATAGCAACGATAGCAACCATAAAATGGAAGGCAGGAAAATGTGGAAATTAGCATAAGTGCGGGATACAGTAAGACGTGTTGTGCGTATGCAAATTTTGGATTGCCGAACTTGTTCGTGACGTCGTAGCGCTGATAAGAGATATAAAGGATTTGACGCGTATTGACCGTTGTTGTTCAAACGCAAAGTTGAAAGGGAAAGAATCAATTGACGAACTTGCAATTTTCAGTATGTCTTCCCGACATCACCTAGATGATTTTACGCGTGGCCGTATTATTGGCAAGATTGAAGAAGGGCGAAAAATAACAGATGTTGCCAGGGAGTTCGACGTCAGCCACAGTGTTGTTTCAAGGCTTTGGAAATCATTTCAAACAAATGGAGAGTGTAGCAAACGTCACGGGGGAGGTCGTGTTCGCAGTACGACAATTGCAGAAGATCGGTACATATTGCTATCAACAAAAAGACACCGGCGCAGCACAGCAAGTGAGGTAGCAAATCAGTTTATGGCTGCTACTGACAAGCGGATCTCCCAAAAAACTGTCGCCAGACGTTTGCATGAAGGAGGACTATACGCCCGCCGTCCTGTTGTGTGCATCCCATTGGCCAGACGTCACCGTACCACCGCCCGTTTGCAATGGTGCCATCAACATCGCAATTGGACTGATAACGACTGGTCTGCTGTCCTCTTCTCAGATGAGAGTAGATACAGTCTATCGTCTGATTGTCGACGATAACTGATCTGGCGTGATAGTGGTACTGCATATTGTCCAGCAAACATACAGGAAAGGGACCGATATCCGACATGTAATGTCATGGTATGGGCTGGCATCATGATCAATGGCCGTACGTCCCTCTATGTGCTTCCAACTGGGACTATGACTGGCCAACGATACATTAATGATGTTCTGCTACCTCATGTTCGCATGTTCCGTGGTGCTGTCGGTGATAGATTCATTTTCATGGACGACAACACAACATGTCATCGAACAGTCGCTGTCCAGGAGTGTCTTGAGAGCGAGGATATTCAACGCCTCGTATGGCCAGCACGTTCTCCAGATCTGAATCCCATTGAAAATGTGTGGGATGCTTTGGGGAGGAGTCTTGCTGGTCGCCAATGCCCTCCAATAAACAAGGACACCCTCATCCGTGCACTGACCGAGGAATGGGATAAATTACCCCAACAGCTGCTTGATAATGTTGTGCAAAGTATGACACGACGTGTGGAATCTTGCATCGCCCTCCATTGTGGCCATATCCCGTATTGACATCTTACGCCGGAACGCCTGCGGACGGTAATTGCATTTTTTTTGACGTTTACGTATTCTGCTCAAAATGGCCTGTTTGTCCCTTGAACACGTTCCAAAGCCTTCTGGATTTCAGAGCACAATAAATTGTCTTTCTTGTAATGTCCTGGCATTCTGACATTATTTTATTTCACTTGGCATCCAACCACACTTACTTTTTTATGCGCTATATAGCCGTTTATGATCCGTCCTTAGCAATTGTCCAGCAGTGTATATATATATACTGTGTGTGTGTATTGATATACTACACTTTCGTTAAATTTTAAGTGACATTTGTTACTTGCCAACATAGCAATTTTAAGTGACATTTGTTACTTGCTGTGTGTTTCTGGAACGTGGAGAGAGCGATGTATTTATTTATTTACTGACGCCACGTATTTGGAGAATTTTCACATAGCAAAAAGAATATTTTTCTACGCATCATATAAGTTTCTGAGTCATTTTCAGTCAGGATGGCCTTTAAATGATACATATTTCTCCTTAATTTAAAAAAAAAAAGGCATAAGGATAATTTCACGGAAGCTGAATATCTATCTCTGTACAGCAGAGTTCCAAAGAGAAAGCTTTGACTTAGAAGGAGAAGCCGCTGAGAGAACTGAAGACTGCATTATTTTGGATCAGTATATCATTACCAGAGGATGGTGGAAATGTGGTTGATATAGAAATGGAGATGATAGTATGCACAAAAAGCATGTAGCTCTACCCATTTAGTCACGTGGAACAAAGGAGTAAATATTTCGTTCTATAGCTAAAACGTGTTGTAACCTATAAATAAAAATGGGACATATACATGTTCGGAAATTAAAAAGAAAAATTAACCATTTAACTGGCTAGAACGAATTAACTCTGGGTTGGCAAAATGTACTGAAATCAGCTCGAAGGAATATATTCGCTGTCTGAGAAGTGGACTGAACGCGACTGGAACACGTGAACATGCGTATCAGAAAGCATTGCTTTCCTTTTATGTTTGTTATTAAAGCGATCATTTAGGGAAGTGATTGGCACTAATCCTTTCTGTATACCTTCTAAAAAGGACTTATAACAATGACGACGAACCTAAAAATGAAGAAGAATATGTTTGAGTCACTTGTTTCTACGAAGTGGCATGATGTGCGTCAGGAGAACTAGCCCTTCCCCATCATACTTTGGGTTATGAACCAGAGAGAAAAGAGAGATTACAGAGATTTATGTAGAGGATTTTAGGAAGAGAGTGTCTGACTCCAGGTAACTCTTAAAAGTAGGAAGGTAGGAGAATATGGGCTAGAGTACCCAACCGGAAAGTCACTCGGTAGCGATGCATAAAGGGTGAGGAACAGACGCCCTTAATTTTATTACCGGGGGGGGGGTCAGTACCCGGGGTCCGTCGGTTTAACGTGCTCAAGATAGTATATAAAGGACTAGAATAGAGCGCTTATCACAAGTGACAGGGTTGTGGTCAGTACAGCTTAGATGCGATAGGAGAAAGGATTGTTTTACCGTAGCTTTTGTAAAATCCGGTCTCTATGTGAACATTTATTTCTGTTTGGGGAGCGCATAAAATTTTGGGGCACCATTTGGTTAAAGTATGTTGCCGGCTTACAGGAATTATTCATTTTTCATTACAAAAAGAACAATATGATATGCGTAGAACGAGTGAATTAAGAGAGCAAAGGAAATTCTGAAAAGCAAGTGAAGGAAAAGAGAAAGACCAAGGTGAAGATGGATGGAGGGGAAGAAACTACAAAGAAAGAAGTTGGAAGAAAATGGAGATATAAATACAAGAGGGAAAATATCTACTCGTAGATGCGGGAAACGTTAATTTGAAAAACGATAATGATATTTCTCGTAATTATTTAGACTATCCACATTTCATTTCCAGTTGCAGAAATAATTTTCTAAAACTTTGCGTTTTGCCTTTCCAGCGCCTACAGAAGAAAAACACTTGCAAATAAACAATATTCCTGCATACATCATGCATATAGTCATAGCTTGTTTTAGGATCCCAACTAAAATAATTAAGGGTCCACAAGGAAACAAAATCCCAATTTTATTTTTATTTTTTTCGTAGAAAATATAGGCGTTTTCTGTAGAAAAAATATTTAGTTATTGCATAAGACATTTGTTTAAGTTTTTTATATTTAAAAATATTGCGAATTTTATAGCTATTAAATCACACGTGTAATAATCCGAAAGCAGATTACTTTGAACTTCCCGACGAAATTCCTGACAAGCTGTAACTTTTAAATTTAGTTGACTGACTACTATCATAAAAATAAGTTCAAATCAAATAGAGGCATGCGCAGTTCACGACTTTCCTCAAAATTTTCTCTCTCTGTTACAGAAATGCTTGTGAAAACTTCACCGATTGTTCCTTGAGTTGTTATTGAGGGTGCAATCGTGTCTGTCCAACGATTTATTTCCGTTTTAACTTAATGCTCTAAATCTGCGTATTTGATCATTAAGAGAAATATCTTTATCGATTTTTCTTCGTAGATGAAGGATCATTATTGGCAATAACGCTGCCCAAATTTCTACTTGTCGGGAGTGTTCCAGCCCAGCTGGAATCATGGCTGTATACGGGGAGGGCTAGGAGGGGAGCTGAGCCCCCAAATTATTTTCTATAAAACTTTCAAAAAATAGACTGAGGGTAAAAAAAAATAGTGTATCATCTGTTTATTTAGTTAGTTTTGCTTCAAAGATCGCCAGTAGTGGAGAAAAGATCGAAATTGAATAGAAAAATCACCGATCTGTAAATTTTTGTGTTCTTTTTTAATTGTTTTTCTATCTCCATCTTTCAAGAAGGCGTTTACTATATCATAAAATGGGGCTGTCAACATCAACAAAGTTCTCTCTTTGTCGATAGAATAATATTATTGTTAGAATAATATGTTAGCTACGGCTGAATTAGATTTTAAAAAAAAATCTCTAAGGGCGGATGAGTGCAGGCCGGCTGGACCCACTTCTGGTTGTGCCACTGATTATTATTAACTATCTTTCACTCACGCTCTATAAACAGTAGAAAAAGACCTCCTAACACACTTTCTTGTGTGGGAATATGCATGTACAAAAGCCCAGCAGCTGGAAGAAGGCACAAATAAATCTTAATTACATTTGGAGTTAAACTATTGTCTCCTCGCCGTGTACGACACCGTATGAATAATTTTAACTTCAACATTTACCTAGTACCGTAGGATCTTCCCTGTACACATCATCGCCTACCTCAGCATCAAACATGGCTTTTCGCATGAGAGGTGTCGGCTTAGTGACCGTGTCGCTTCGGAGGTCAATCACTCGTGGACCCATTTTCGTCGACTTCAGAGCAAATGGACCCAGCACACTGTTTCAGATGCAACACAATCCACGATTCTATCTCACTTCCGTGGCGTCCGTCCACTGATATGAAAGATAAAACGAAGCACAGCTGGTAACCAAAGCCAATAATATACCTAGCCCGCCCACTTCCCATATACGTAACGGTAATCAAAAGCGACTATCGGCGACACTGGTGGTAGCCCAAGAAACTACGCGCGACGTCAGAACGCGTGACGTAGTAGCTTTCGAACCGCAACCGTGACCCTTGCTTGGCGTCTACTCAATTTACCCCCCCCCCCCGCGCTCGCCTTGGCTCTCGATCTCAGATTCGAAGCATTGCGTTTTGAATGAGAATTTTTTCTCGCTTCGTTTTTAAAACGATTTTGCATTCAACATAGCAATTAATATAGATTTTTTTTATCCTCTTCCTTTAATATAAAAAGTTCAGCAATTTTCTTCGTTTATATAATGGAAAAATGTATGGGAAATTTGCCTTCGTGATGATGCAATTTATGTAACTGTAAGTAAACTGGGAAAAAAAGAACATAGTTTGCAGAACTTATTGCTAACACAAGAAAAGGTACATTTCTTCTTTTATTGCTATTTATATCTTAAGCAGATACTGACAATATATTAAATCAGAAGTAAAATTAATATAATCCCTTCTTTTAATGGCACATCCATATCATCCAAAGAAACTCATTTGGATGTTATTCCATTAATGCAATCTTGCGAAATTTCGTGACCAACCGTTGTGAAGGAGCGTGAAACTTGTGCTCATTAATTGCATTTCTTGTGAATTACTACATTGAATAGTAGAAAAAAACAAATTTTAGGCATGAAAACAACCAAATGAAAACTAAAAATATAGGGGATTGAAAAATATCTGAAAAGTTACATGCCCAGCTGGGCATATTCAAAAATATTTTACCTGTCCAGGTAGTAAAAGCTAAATGCCCAGGTTAATTTATCTTTTAAGATAACAATCTGAACTCTTTTAAGTTAAAGAATATTGTGAACTTTTTTTTTTCATGTTTTGCATTTCCATTTTAAGCCTGTACTTAAAATGTCCAATGCAAATTGGTACGTATTTGAGAAATTCAGTGGTTCTGCCATGTTCTTTTCGTTGAATTTTTCGCCCTTTGTCACGAAGCACCGGAGGCAGGGGCGGATTTCCGGCTAGGCGCATTAGGCGCGCGCCTAGGGCCTCGCTGTTTGAGGGGCCCCGAAATTGATATTTTACTTTCTCATATTAATAATAACATATTTTTCCTGCTGTTGCTGATATTCCGAATTTTCGAGTTCTTATCGATGTACGTATTTCGGAAGTAACGGTTTAAATAATTTTGAGTTCCTTGTAGTGGTTGGTAAAGAAGGTATTCACGCTTCCCACACTTTTCATTGTTTAAGGCGAATTCTTAACTGGCCTGCTGTTCTATAAATTGCTTTCATGCTACTTCCAGCCAAAGGAACACATCTGTGTTGGAACCTTCCCACCTTCTTCCCGAGTTACGATGAGGAGTACTTGTAAAAAATTTCCTGATGATCGGGCGTGTTTGCTGTTAATAGTTTCTTTCCTTCGTGGTAGGACAATCAATGAAGAAAGAAATATTCTTCACATGATAACTCTTCTTAGGACAATCAAGTTCTTTCTCGACCGTAATCCCTTTAAACCATCTTAAACAAAAGGAGTTATTAATATTTAGGCTGAAAAAATAAAGAAATTTGAGAACATCACACTATCTTATTTAATGGTGTTAAAAGTAATTTATATTGTATTACAACAACATTTTCTCATTACTTTCTGCTCCCTTGGTTTAATACTGATAATTATCAAGTATTCTCACCTTTTCTATTCCTTAAATCGACTTAAAACTAGCTTTTGAAAAAGCAATAAAAAGTTTCAATGATACTCTTACTCAAAAACCTGCAGTTCCTACTTTTCCATTTTCAAACCGGATCTTTTGCATTTAATTTGTATGCTTCTGTTTCTGATAACTGCAGTGCAGGTATAAATGGGATACGGGTATTTAAAGTGCCAAACCTAACATCCATTGATTCCCTATTAGCCTCAAAATTCTGTTTATGATAACTGCAGTGCATGAAGTATATGGAATATTAAAAGTGCCAAACTTAATATCCATTGATTTCCTGTTAGCCGCAAAAATAATTTTTGAAATATCTCTGAAATCAAAAAGTTCTATGTGCACGGGCAGACAAAATTATTACACTAGCACTGTTTCTTACAGAACGTTCTAATAATAGGAAGCAATGGCATTTTAAAAAAGTGTAAAAACCTTTTTCTTGACTCCTCCCCTCTTTTTTTGTTAATCTGACGGATGAAAATTTCTGAAGGGATAAGAAGGGGAGAGGGCCCCGGAACCTTTTAGCGCTTAGGGCCCCGAAAGATATAGTCTCCTCTGACCGGAGGCTAATTCCATCAATGGCATGCATCCTGTCGTTGACTATAAACAACATTTAGAGCAAAATTACATATGGTTCCAATATCTGGACCTAGAGCATAATATACTTAAGTGATATTCTTCTGTCCTTGGCACTCCATAACAATAACTTGTAGTGATTAGCAGTGAACTGTTTTCACAACATGTGATGACTCCTTTTTTCTTGTAGTAGGAAATTATATTCCAAACTTTTTAATTTCTAAATTTAGTTGCCCAGTCCGGGCAAATAGATTGCTTTTTACTTGCCCAGGCCAATAATTTACATGCCCCAAGTATGGTATGTTTCAAACCTTGAACACGGATGTACATAAATCTTAGTGAAATGAAATAAGGTTAGTTTGGGATCAGTGGTGCAAGAGTTAAACAGATAGTGTAAATCACAAACATAAAAGTGTTTCTCTGGTAAAATATCTTCTTTATTCATTTACAAAAAATGTGCAGTAAATGCATATTACATATTTTCTAAAAATGCAGAGACAAAAAAAGTGTAAAAAATACAGAATTTACTAGATCTCTATTATGAGTAATGCAACAAATTCCAAACATATGGCTTGCTGTGTTTGATATTCATAAATAACATTTTTTTTTTCAAAATCTTGAATTACTTGAAAAAGCAGCTCCATGCAGAAAAATGTTTCCCTGATAGGTGGAACTTGTTCTGTACTGTTGTCAAATTACACAAAACAGAAAAAATCAAACCTTTATTTATAATTCATTTCATAGTGAACACTGATAAAGAATTTGCATTTACAAATATGTGAGATACAGGTTTCCTTTAGGGAAAGACTAAATTTGAAAAAAGAAAACATGCAAAAAAATTCATTTGTTGTTCTCATAGCCGAGTAACACATCCACACATTTACACAAAGAGAGAACTGCACATTATCAATAATAGTTATTACATAAATCTGCCCAGATTTTAGCTTTCATGTTGCAAATAAGGCAAAAGCCATAGTTCAAACTACCCTAATTAAAAAGAAAAATTTTTTTTAGGAAATGTAGCTGTATCAATTTTTTTACTACATTGAGTAGTAAAAAAAATATGAGTAGTAAAAAAATGAGTAGTTATTCATACTCCTTTCCACAGCACCCATGAGGTAGAGTATGGTGGTCTGCGCTTTTTTTAGCGTGGTTTTGCCCACTTCACACGCAGCCATATTCCACACGGCACAAATTGTGCAACTTTTGTTTTTAAATATAACGATTTTTTTTTAAATACAGTATATACTTTCTGCAAATGGTGTACAAATATCACACCAAATCTTGAGCAACAAACTTCGATGTAGACAATCTACGATCTCAAACTGAAAGCAACGTAGATTTTTTTCCGCATTGTGAAATAAAAGGCTAAACTTCCACGTTTGGCACCGAGCTAGTTTTTCAAAAGCAATGATAGATGGCGCTACGGTACCACTTCAGCTCTTCTAGCACTTTCACGTGCAATACGTTATAGCTAGTTACGTAAGTTATTTCTCGAACTGTGCGCCTGTGTTACGTAAGTTATTTCTAGATCTGTGCTCCTGTGATCTCGTAAATTATTTCTGCCTGTTGTTTCAGCTTTTTGTGTTAATATGTGGAATTGGAAGAGGTTTTTTAATGAAGTTGGAAAGGATGAGAAAACGTCTATTTCCTGGAGTGAGCGACAGGGTTTGTTCCCATCTCTAAAAGATGTTCTGAGGGCCATCTCATGACTCTACGTGTCGATGTGTCTCATCATTTAGGACAATTCAGGTGTTGGAAGAAGCACGCTTCAGGGAATGATGAGTACTCTTCCCGTACACTTGGTACGTGGTTTTTTATATGCTCAGATTCCTATTGATAGTGATGATTCTGACGTATTGTTTTACCAAAGGATTGTCTTACGATGAGGCGATTGGAGAAACCTCACATGGCAATCTTACCACATCCACTGAGACAGGTTGCGACTGGTATTCGTATTGCAGACAAGTCTCAGAGTTTATGGTAGCCTCGCAATGTGAGGGGGAAAGGCTTAGCGGTGATGGAATCATCATGGAAGTAGACGACGCGAAAGTGGTCAAGCGGAAGTACAACAGCGGTCGTCTCGTCAAGGGCACCTGGATTCTTGGTATATTTGAACGAGATACCAAGCGAATCAGGGTGGAGATCTGCCCGGATAACAACAGATCTGCAGATACATAGAAAGACGTGGAGCTAGGAACAATGATCATGACAGATCAGTGGGCTGCACATCGGAACTTGCCGAGCTGTGGCTACGACCGTGAACCACTCCGTCAGCTTCGCTGATCCCATGACAGGGGCGCATACACAAGGAGTGGAGAGCAATTGGCGTCCCCTGAAACATAAATTAACACAGGGCAACCACAAAATGTACTTGGCAGACCATATTCTGGAAAATTCCGAAGGAATTGCCGTCTTTCCTCTGAATACTGCTTTGAAGGCTTGATTCGTGCGATCAGACAGTTCTTCCCTGGCAGATAAAACTTTTATTGCTTTTATTTTGCTAACTAGACAGCTTCATATTCATGAGGAAAGACAATTGTTCCGTCAAAATAAATATTTCACACATATGCCACAATCAACATTCAAAATGGTTCTTTTAAGGGCCACCCTTAATTCATATTATTGACTTCCTTTGGCACTTTCACAACATAACGAAAGGCTTAACAATGCAGCAATAACGTGTCGCCATCTATCGTCCCTTTAAAAACTACTTTCGTGCCAAACGCCTAAGGTTTACCAAATAAAATGTATTGCAGAGCATAAATGCAAGGGAAAGAAATCAGATAAATTTCACACAGATGCTTACAGCATATCAATTTGAATGCACCATAAACCCACAGGCTGTTTTCTTAAAACTACTTGATAACTATTGTTGTTAGTCGTCAGGCATTAAATAACACAGTATGTGAAGAAACAATACCTAATTTGAAAGGGCCGCCATGGTGGCGCAGTGGTCTAAGCGATGGCTTCTGATCATTCGTCCGGAAGGGGCCCGAGTTTGAATCCCGGTGAGGCATGGATGTTGTGTTTGTCCTATGACACTGGCTCTCTCCCTTCCCTGGAACCAGTTACCCTAAATTAGGGACGGGTGACTGCTTATATAGCCCATTGAGTTGCTTACGATTGTCGTTAAACCCCAAATAATAATAATAATAAAAAGACTGAACTGCAAGAAAGCAAGGCAGCTCCCATCTGTCAATCGATTACTGGCCCTCCCCGGCATTTTAGTGCCAGAGCAGATGAGCTCTGCTGAAGGCGTCATACGACAATCAGACTGGGAGAAAAAAAAATGGATTGATCAATATAAAAAAAAAAAAATTGCCGCCCCGGTGACGCAGTGGTCTAAGGCGTTGGCCTCTGATCATTTGCCCGAAAGGGGTCCGGGTTCGAATCCCGGTGAGGCATGTATGTTGTGTTTGTCTTACGGCACTGGCTCTCTCCCTTCCCTGAAACCAGTGACCCTAAATTAGGGAAGAGCGACTGCTTATATCCCATTGAGTTGCTCACGGTGGTCGTTAAACCTCCAAAAAAAAAAACATTTAAGCAAATTTTTTCTGACCCATCTTGAACGATGAGTCAGAAGCCAGCGCTTAGACCACTGGGGCGGCTTTCTTTTGCTGAAAGGTGGAGAGGAACTGTATGAAACTGATGATGCCTTGCATTGAGATAGAAAGAAAAAGATTTCACAGGCAGTTTGAAATCATGGTGGTTGATGGAATTTCAATTATCTGAACTGCTAATTCTCGGTGAAAATCAGGAGAATTGACATTCATCCGGATGGCGGGAGGAACGGCTGAAAATCCGAAGTCTCTCGCCTATGTCCAAAGAGTTGGCACATCTGATACTGAAAAAAGATAACAGCGAAGAAAAGTTTTGAGGCTTAGCAAAACATTTTGTGCTTGAATGTTTGTTAGACTAAAAAATATTCATAGAAAAAATTTCATTTGTTACAGATGATCGTCAGACTTGTGAGTGTGTATGAGGGGTGCGAACTCAGCCCTAAATATCGAAGAGATATGGTCAAAAATGGATACACAAAGTAAAAGAGGTCAGCATGCTTTTGTGTGTGTGAATACAGGTGCTTTCAAAATCTTCAATTCCATACTTTTAGTATTAAGCACTTTTCTTGTTTGCTCCTTCAGAAGTTTGGTTGTTAAGGGATTTTGCAGTTCACATTGATATGTGCATTTTAAATATGATGATTTACCAAGTCTGGAAGAACTTCCGAAATGCTACTCACGAAGGCATTCACTAATACATTTATTTATGTTTGATGTCATGGCTTTGTACAATCGCTATTACACAATATAAACGCTACAATTCTCCTGTAGCAGTTGCCAGTGAGTTTATGATTTAGATTAGGAGCTGTTCATTTTGAGGTGAGTTGTATACTCGGCTGTGTTTACCCTCACCCTGGCGACACTGCTGAAGACATAACACATGTTGGTCTAAAATGTAAGTAAAAGACTTATTTTAAAAAATAAAGAAATATATTTTAGTCAAACGTACCTCAAAATACAACTGAATAAACTTACAAATATCTGAAATAACAATTACCTTTTTATTTTCTTTGTTCAGTTGTTTTAATTTTATTGATCAATTCATTAAACTATAAAGACCATCCAAACCAACGAAGCGTGCCATTCACTTTATGAAAGTCGGTTGTTATTCTACTCACATTCTTTTGGATTTCATCATGGAACTATTTATATTGTAGTGGCATATGGAGAGTAACGAACAGAAATATGAACAAACCCACTAACCCATATCACTTTGGAAGACCAGGTCTTTGCATTGTCAAGGCAGCCAATAGAGAAGGACATCCATTTTTTTTTTTTTTGATTGGAGGTTTAACGACCACCGTGAGCAACTCAATGGGATATAAGCAGTCGCCCGTCCCTAATTTAGGGTCACTGGTTCCAGGGAAGGGAGAGAGCCAGCGCCGTAAGACAAACACAACATCCATGCCTCACCGGGATTCGAACCCGGACCCCTTTCGGACGAATGATCAGAGGCCATCGCTTAGACCACTGCGCCACGGGGGCGGCACATCCATTTGTGAAAGCTATCATGTAGTTCCCATGTTTGCATGTATACATTAACATGTTTACATATAGCCCACTCACCCACCTCAATGGATAAGTGTGCTATATGTAAATGTGTGTGAATGGGTAAAGAAACTAGCTCAGCATAACTTTCATGGAAAACATTTTTATAGAAAATCAATACCAAAGCTCTAATAACATAGATGTTTTTTTTTCATATACAAATTCATAGGAATAAAGAAAAACCCAACTGTTTTTTTTTTTTTTTTTTTTTTTTTTTTTTTTTGTTGGTTTAACGACCACCGTGAGCAACTCAAATGGGCTATAAGCAGTCGTCCATCCCTAATTTAGTCACTGGTTCCAGGGAAGGGAGAGAGACAGTGCCGTAAGACAAACACAACATCGATGTCTCACCGAGATCTGAACCCAGACCCTTTCGGATGTTTTTTTCTATTTGCTTTCTCACTGCGATCACCTGCGCTCGTAGCTACAAACTTGTGCATAATGCTAAATTTGCAAAATGCTGAATAATGAAACAAGCACATTTAAAAAAAAATCATAACTGAACTATGTAGTTTCCTAATAATTTTATTTAGAGTACTGATCACTTGAGCAGTTATCTATGTTCTGTGCTCCTTCTCCCTATCCAGCTAAGGATATAACTGACAGGTCATAAAAAATTATGTTTGGCACAGCAAGTAAACGTCTTTGGTTTTTAGAATTCTTGATCGGTTTTATCATACAGAAAAGAAGCAGATGCAATATTTTTATTTTTTTTTTTTTGCCCATCTTGAGTGGTGGAGCTAGTTTCTTTACCCTTTTAAGGTGAGTGTGAGTCCGTAGAATGCAAAAATAGCAAAGTGATACACATGAACTTGGGAACTATTTGAAGCATTCATAAATGAGTAACAATAGCCACCATACTCTTGCATAACCTTACAGCACAATGAAGTATTTCTTTACGACTTACAGAGGAAGTTGCCTGCATATTCTCCTTCAGTATACTTCTAAAAATTCCATTTTTGAAAATCTGGGCAACAGTTTTCTATGGTATCCATGTGCCACAACTTAAAAAAATTGGGAGAAAAACTTCATATGGGCAGAACATTGTATACACAATTCAAAGTTAAGCCTATAGATTTTACAAATTAGCCCAATATAATATGTATGCAATCAAACATGTTCTAACCACAGCTCACAAAAATTTAGGGCCAAGTTGCTTCCTTCAACTAACAAGTTCGAAAAATTAGAAAAAATGCACTTACTTAGACAGTCAATTCTTCACACCCGTGCAAGTGCATAATCCAGCGCGTTGAATTTTAACTCATTTCTAACGAAAACACTAAATCCTAACGACCTAACGCCAGAAATGAAGCCTAATTAAAAATGCATACCCATAAACAATCCTCTGAAATAATGAACAGTAAAAAAATCACCTGAAATTAAAAGAAAATAAGCAAAAATAAATAAAAGAAGACGGAAGAAACACGTTACGATAACGTAGTTCGTCAAATATACGGAAAAACACTTTGTTAAAATAGCCAAACTCATGACCAAATGGGCGTTGGAAACGAACCCTTGGAAAGAACTTCAAATTTCGGTAAAAAAAAATCAACTGAAGTTAAAAGAAAATAAGCAAAAATGAATAAAAAACTGGAAGAAACACGTTACAAAAACGTAATTCGTCAAATATACAGAAAACACTTTGTTAAAGTAGCCAAACTCACGACCAAACGGGCGTTGGAAACCAACAACAACAACCGTTGGAAAGAACTTCAAATTTCGAGCTAAGTGCTGGAGCATGCGCGTAGGGCAGTTCAGTAGTTCGCTTGGGCTAGCACAAGAGGAGCCAGCATCGGTTTTATGACGTCATGATTACAAAAATTTCCTCAAGTGGACAGGCTAGATATATTATTGGCTTTGCTGGTAACTCCCTCCTGACACTAGCACAATCACGGCTCCTTACGGATGAATTTGGAACTATGAAAGCAGCGTGCGACTAGTTGGAAATCCGCCACTGCATTGAGTTGCTCACGGTGGTCGTTAAACCCTCGGAAAAAAAAGAGCTTCCGTTTCCTTTGAGAGATTACTGAATTAAATTTTAACATATGTACCTTACTTTGTGCTGTCTATATTATATTTGTTGCGAGATTTTGAGTTTTCAGTTTTGTTGAATTATGAAAACTGGAGCAAATGGCCTAAAATTAGGGGCAGGCGACTGCTTATAGACCATTGTGTGAGTTGCTCACGGTGATCATTAAACTCCGGTGAAAAAAGCTTCGACTGTTAGTTCGGACCTTCCGTATAACACTAAACAGACCAAATGCGGCTTGTCGTGGCTCACAGCCGCAGTAATGATAGAATAGCCTCCAGAGAATCTTCAACTATCTGAACGATATCCTTATTTTGCAATGTATGTACAAGCGCATCTTCATTTTTGTATGTGAGCAATTAACATCTCTGTACCTTTCACGAAGAGCGAATTTTCAGGTGCCAAGGCTACCAAAACTGGCAACGGCTACCCAAACTAGGGAACCATGTTATTGAACAAATTCTGTAAATGGACAAATGACAAAGTACGGCGCAAAAAAAACTGTACCACAAACCGGTGCAAAGGTTTCAAATCCTGTTTTAATAAGATTGTAAGCAGTGAGTTTTGCGCCCTCTCTTGAGCTGCGCCCGGGGCAGCTGCCCCGTCCTAGTTACGCCTCTGATAATAATACTCAAGACACTTGTGTCAGAAGATCATTTTAATCCTGAGAAGTTAGAAGACATTTTCGTTATTTCACATCTTAATCTAATCTCGGTAAATTTAAGCCAGATTTTTATGGCCTTCCAAACTGCTTGCAGCCCTTAGGTTGATGGTGGTGGACGCTAATCCCCCCCCCCAAAAAAACTTCCCATACCCAATTGTGGCTATAATACCGAACCAGTCAAATACTGAAAGGGCGTACTTATAGGCTGTTCATTACGTAATTTCAAAAATATGAGAAGTGCTTTAAAACAAATATCGTATAAAACCGAAAAGGGTGAAAAAATATCCCAGGTAAAATATTCCCCGGATATAAAGGACCATTCAAATCACAGTTCATTTACACAGCAAACGCAATTTGTTTATGAATTTGCCACTTTAGGTGCTCTCCACATTTTCGTATAACTTTACAAAATCATTTTTTTTTTGTGGGATTAACGACCACTGTGAGCAACTCAGTGGGCTATAAGCAGTAGCCATTAGCCATCGCTTAGACCACTGCGTCCGCGGGGCGGCCTTATCATTCATAATTACCTGTGATGAATACTGGAGAAAATAGTATGCCGCCCCATTGGAGCAGTGGTCTAAGCGCTGGCTTATGAATATTCGTCCGAGAAAGGTCGGAGTTCGAATCCCGATGAGGCATGGATGTTGTGTTTGTCTTACGGCACTGGTTCCCTGCAACCAGTGACCCTACATTAGGGATGAGTGACTGCTTATAGCCCACTGAGTTTCTCACGGTGGTCATTAAACCTTCAATCAAAAAAAAAAAAATAGATAGTATGACCGGAAGGGGAGCAGCAGAGAGTGCCACGGGCCATGTTAGGCACCAAAGGGTGCGGAAATGTTTGCAATAATATTGCTGATAAAGTGATATCGTTTACAAGGGATCAGGCCCGTAGCCAGACAAGCAAGTTGGGAGGGGCGGCTGACGGTTGAGATCGGGCGAAGGATATAAAGTGGTCGGGCAAAAGATGTGAAAGAGGTTGGGCCCTATACTGTTGTGTGAGTCGCTAGGTCGGGCAAAAGGAAACACAGGTCAGGGCCAGGCCGATAGGCATGGTTCATAGTGATTGGCGTGGTTCATAGTGATTGAAAAAGCGTATGAACCATGATAGGCATGGTTCATACGCTTTTTCAATCACAAAATTCCAGGAGTTTTTCCAGGAGTTTTTGATTTATTTTTTTCCAGGACATACGATCCAAACGCTCTTACTTAAAATATAGTGAAACCATTTGTCTGTTCAATCTGTACCCTACAACAAACAACTTCCTACATGCTTGAGCAAACTTAATACAGAATGCTAAAAATGATGTCCGCTGCAGCTAATCAGAAGCTTAGAATCACAGATAAATACTGAAATACCAAAACTGTCACTGAAAATGTGACCAGGTTTAATATCTACTAAACTTTTATATACAGTATGAGCATGTTACACTGATTTTGAGAAAAATTTATTTTTCAGCTTTGGCTTTAGTTCAATTATTATTGAAGCAAATTACAGAATAAAAAAAAAACATAATACTCAAAAATACATAGGTATGTGGCATTACTCTTGAAATGCTTTCATATACTACACAATGAATACATAAAATACTATTTATACACTGCTGGCCACCCAAAATGCAACACCAAGAAGGAAGCATCCGATTGGCCTGAAATTCGCAGCATGCGTCGCCCGCGAGAGGACATGCAAACGATTAGCATTGCAGGGCATATGCAAATCATGTGCTCCGGGCACGCCACCGAGAAGCACTATAAGAAGGGTGCACAGAAGACGGGGTGTAAGTAGTGGAAGTGTGTTGTGCTGCCAGACCTGTGCGTGGGAAGCCTCCTGATGCCTCGTCGCATAATACGGTAGTCATTCCAGCACGTTTCGGAGTTCGACAGAGGACGAATAGTGGCTTATCGCGACAGCGGTTTATCGTACCGAGACATCTGCGCCCGTGTGGGACGACATCCAGCCACAGTGAGGCGAGTATGGATTCGGTGGGTGCAAGAGGGATGGACGGACCGACATGAGCGATTGCCGCAGCCGCGGCACACCACCGAACAAGAGGACCGGCATGTTGTACGGCGGGCATTGACGGCTCGCACCGCCACATCACGAACGTTATCGCAGGAATTAGGGTGTGTTGCGCAACAACCTGTGTCGGCACGTACCGTTCGACGTCGTCTGCAGGAGCGGGAACTTGTCGCACGGCGCCCATTGTTCCGATTATCATTGACGTTACACCACCGGCGAATGCGGCGGCAGTGGGGCGTTGAATGGCGCACCTGGACTACGGAATGGCACGACATTGTCTTCTCCGACGAATCCCGCTTCTGCCTGCAACACCACGATGGTTGGATCCACGTGTGGCGGCACCGTGGCGAGAGACTGTATGACGCCTGCATTATGCATCGCCATACCGGTCCGTCGCCTGGCGTTATGGTTTGGGGAGCAATTGCACATGACATCCGTACCCCTCCGGTACGCATCGCCGGTACAGTCAACAGCCACCGCTACATCTCCGACGTTTTAGAGCCTGTAGTCCTCCCTTACCTGCAGGACCTGCCAGCGGCCACGTTTCAACAGGATAATGCGCGCCCGCATCGTGCAACAATTCTTTACGATCCACCAGGTGTCACTGCTGCCGTGGCCCGCCTGTTCTCCCGATATGTCGCCCATCGAACATGTCTGGTCGCTGATCGGCAACCGAGTGGCTCGGCACGCACCACCCGCGGCTACGCCTGATGAACTGTGGCAACGTGTGGAAGCAGCCTGGACCGACATACCCAAAGCCCACATCCAAAGCCTCTTTCGTTCGATGCCGCGGCGTGTAGCGACCGTTATTGCCAGCCATGGGGGACACACGAACTATTGATGCCTGCGTGTTCCGCAAGTCTCACGGGCCTGTAAGCTCAATCGTTTCATCTTTGTATCTGTTGTTATGTGTCCAGTAAATCCGGCTTTGCTATCTCGTGTCCTTCTTGGTGTTGCATTTTGGGTGGCCAGCAGTGTATTTAATTATTTTGAAATAATGCTTACATTGGAGATTTAAGAGTAAGGAAAGGTGAAATATTTGGAACTTTTTCAATGAACCAAAGGGATTGTTTTTTCTTAAACATATAATCATGGGAACAAGTATTAGTGTTACATTTTATTTCGGGAAGGAATTTTCAACATAATATTGATGCTGTAGATATGTTTTAATTTTGTACTCGCCAGCAAACAAAGTATACACAAAAATTTCCAAAGTGAAGCGAAAGAGAATAACGAAAAAACCTTTAAGCCCAAGGGCTGTGTACAACTTTTTTCTTTTTTTGTTTGGAGGTTTAACGACTACCGTGAGCAACTCAATGGGCTATAAGCAGTCGCCCGTTCCTAACTTAGGGCCACTGGTTCCAGGGAAGGGAGAGAACCAGTGCCGTGAGATAAATACAACATCTATGCATGCCTCACCGGTATTCGAACCCGGACCCCTTTCGTACGAATGATCAAAGGCCATCGCTTAGGCCACTGCATTCATTAGTGATCAAGGCAATTTAATTGGGCATGATTAGAAAACTAATTACAGAAGATGCAAAGTGATTACTTAGCTCAGAAAATACTAAGAAACAACTAGAGTTAAGTTTTTGATATTCGAAAGCAATCTGATTTTACTGCAAAATTTTATATAAAGTATTCATTTGAAATTTTCAGTAAAGGTCAAAATAACCCACACACACACAAAAAAAAAAAAAAACACACACAAACAAAGTAAAATAAAAAAATCAGCTATTTACTTCCACCAGTGGCTAAAAAGTATGTTATGAAAATTAACAAACGGCGCGAAAAACGTTTCCCATAGCAGAAGGAAGGTATTAGAGACAAAAAAGATTTTCAAATCGAACAGTTGAAAGCAGAGATATAGAGGGAAACATAATATATAATTATGCCTTTTAGCAGAAGAATATAATATAACTCTATGTCTTTTAGCAGAAGAATTTTGCATAATGGAAAAGTTGAAAACAGGCAAAAGCATTCTTCATAGCAAAAGCTATGCTAAAGAAAAATAACTTTTCAAATACATCTGACGGAAGCAGAGATAGCAAGAAAAACGTTTTGACCTTTACAACCCCTAGAGGGAAAGTTGTACATTGTTTGAAGATGATCTTCTTATTGTAGCAAAAATCTTATTCATTCTCTATCTTTATTACAGCGAATGGCACACAGTAAAAAAAGAAATTTCTCAATAGGGTTTTTAGAGGCAGATAGATATAGGCGGCAAACGGAAGTACACAAACACCACCTAGCGGCAGAATTGTGAACCACAAACCTACTCAAACACAAGCCTAAAGTGTTCCATAAGGTAAATGGTATCTGCTGTTAAAATAATATTTTTTAAATCGGACATTCAAAACTACAGAAATTGAGAAAAATAGAATATTTGCGACCCCTAGCGGCAAAATTGTGCATTACTTTGGGAAGAAAATGCACATGAGGAGTTTTCATAGTTAGTAGTATCTGATCAAAAGAGAATATTTTTTAGCCGGGTTTTTAGCCCCACAGATATGGCTGTAAACGGAAACGTAAACTTACATCCTCTAGTGGCTCACTTGTGCATTAAGAAATATTTTAAAATATGTGAGAACCATTTCGCACCGAAAATGTTCTCCAACAGAGAAATAATTTTTTAAATTGGACTCCTAGAAACAGAGATATGGACAACAATAAGATATACGTGTACGCCTCCTGGTAGGAAAATTATGCACAATACTAAACAGGAAGTATTCTCAAAAGTTTTCCGGTATCGGTTCACGGAAGAATTTTTTCAATCAAGTTTCCCAATCAGATTTTGTTGCAAATACATCAGAAGCAAAAGTAAACATTTACGCCCCCTAGTGGCCAAACAATTCTTTACCAGAAATGAGAATTTATATGCAGAACATTCCCTTCAAGAGCTGTATCCGACGCAGGAAGAATTTTTCAAATCAGACTTTCGCGATTTACCTTTACGCCTCCTAGCGAAAAATTTATGCATTATCTGAAAAAGGGACTGCAACTAAAATAGTCTTCGATATAAATGTGATCGAAAGGAAAAATATTTTTTTCAATTGAGTATTTAGAAGCAAATATACGTATGAAGTTACTCTGACAGAGCTGCACGACTCTCGAGAAGATACCAGTCTCAGATTATTTAAGCTTATGCACCCACAAGTCATCCTGATGAAGAGATTGAATAATTTTATGAGGAAATTCGTCATCTAAATAATAAAGGCAAGCAGCACTTGAAGATCATTATGGGAGATTTCAATGCGAAAATAGGGCAACGGCAACAAAACGAAACTTCAGTAGATAAATTCGGTCACGGTAACAGGAACCAGCGTGGAAATACTCTCGTAGAATTCGCAGAGGCAGAAGGGTTTTTCATCATGAACTCCTTTTTCAAGAAAAAGCCGCAGAGGAAATGGACATGGAGGCATCCCAATGGATTGACAAGTGAAATTGGTTTTATAATGTGTAACAAGAAATTTTTCATGGAAGACTGCAGTGTGCTGAACAAGTTCAACACAGGTTGTGACCATAGAATGGTAAGATGTAAGATGCACCTCAATGCTAAACTCGAGCGTGGTAAGCTCATAAAAACAAAGTGTATTGACCTCACCAACCTTACAAAAACATCATAATACCTTCAAATATGAACTGAGGAAAAGATTCTCTCCTCTAGAAGGTCTAACGTCGGAAGAAGTGGACATCTCTGAAGTTAACAGAAAACTAACCAAGGTTCTTATGGAAACGGCAACAAAAATAGCTTGTACTAAGAACAAGTTGCATATGAACAAATTAACAGAAAACCCCGAAATTCTGATACAAAAAAGAAGAGAGATGAGAACAACTAAAGGATATGTGACTTCCAAACTGGAATATTTAGAGCTATGCAAGACAGTACAAAAAAGTATCACTGCAAGCGTAAGGAAATTCAACTGTGAACTAGTGAGGAAAGCAATTGAAAACAACCAAAGTCTGAAGAGAGCAAACAGACATCTGAGTAAGGGAAGAAAACAGATTATGGCTCTGAGAAAAGTAGATGGATCTGTAACAAGAAATAGAGGCGAAATTTTAACAAGAATGATCGATTTCTACTCAAAACTACATGAAAGGCATGATACATGTACTTCAGACATTACGAAAGGTACCAGTACCAGAATTCTTCCAGTCCTCTCAGCAGGACTGGAAGAATTCTGGAACATGAAACAGGGAAAAGCTCCAGGAGAAGATGGAATTACCGTAGACATCATACAAGAAGCAAGTGAAGAAATTGAAACAGTACTCGCCCAAGTTTTAACTCGATGCCTTAATGAAGGGAAGATTTCTGAGGATTGGAACAATGCTACAATGATCCTGCTACATAAAAAAGGTGACATTGAGGATCTCAGGAACTACAGACCTATCAGCCACCTATCAGTGGTTTATAAAATCTTCACCAAAGTTTTTGGGTGGTCTTAAAGGTCAGGACGTACTTTAGCCATGTTTTGCAAAGTCATTTATTGATAGAAAGAACAAAGATTAATCAATGATATAATGCCCGTTTTGTTCGATATCGTTTTCAATTTATTTTGGATAAATTAGCATAACAGCGGAACGAGCAGGCAGAACGGACCGAAAGACCACTCAGGAGATGGACTAGGACGTGGGGGGGTCGAAAGGGTATAAAGCACACGGGCGGTGTACGCCCAGCATTTCGGTGAAAGCTATTGCACGGTGTACATCGGTTTGAACGATGTCGAGTTGCTGCCCCCGTGTGATATGGCCAACAGCCAATCCAGTAGACGACATCTGGATGACTTTACCCGAGGTCGCGTCATTGGGAAGTTGGAAGAAGGTCGAAGTGTGACTAGTGTGACCGAGTAGTTTGGGATCGCTCACAGCATCGTTTCACGAGCTTGGAGAGCATTCCAAACGACAGGAACAGCTGTCCGAGAGTTTAGCAGTGGTCGTCCACGAACAACCACGGCGGCGGACGGCCGGTATATTGTCCTACACGCGAGAAGAGACAGACGGCAGACAGCGGGAGAAATCGCAAGGCACATGCAACAGACAATTGGACGTCCGTTATCGCGTTTTACCGTGGCTAGGAGGCTGCACAAAGGTGGTCTATTTGCACGACGACCAGTACGGTGTGTGCCATTAACGCCTGCTCATCGGAGACGGCGGTTTCTGTGGTGCCCGGAACACAAGAGCTGGACACATCAGCAATGGTGTCGAGTTCTATTTACGGATGAGAGCCGATTTAGTCTGAGGAGCGATTCTGTACGTATACACATCTGGAGAGAGCAGGGAACACACAAACATACCTCCAACATCATCGAAAGGGACCGATTTAGAGGTGGCGGAGTTCTCGTTTGGGGCGGTGTCATGCTTGGTAGCCGTACTGACCTCCACATCTTCCAAGGAGGTATAGTCACTGGTGTCCGCTATTGACTGACATCTTCCAAGGATGGTTAGTCACTGGTGTCCGCCGTACTGACCTCCACATTTTCCAAGGAGGTTTAGTCACTGGTGTCCGTGCTGTGGGTCCTGAGTTCCTCTTCATGGACGACAACGCTACACCTCATCATACAGTGGCTGTCGCAGAGCTGTTGTAGAGTGAAGATATTCAACGCATGGATGGGCCCGCAAGGTCCCCGGACCTAAACCATTCGAACACGTGTGGGACCTTCTCGGGAGACGCTTGGCAGCACGTCACCAGCCTCCCGCAACGATTCCACAGCTGCGATTGGCACTACAAGAGGAATGGGCCGCGATGCCTCAACAGCTCCTTGACAACCTCATCCTCAGCATGGACAGACGTTGTAAATCCCGCAACGCAGTCAGGGGTGATCATATCCCCTACTAAAGACCGGATTTTTTTTTTTTTGGCAGCCGCCTGTTACATGGACGTTTCTGTCTTATGTCCAGTTGTGCTCGAAGCTACCTTTTCAATAAAGTGCCTCTGTATCCTTTGGATTCTTTGTTTGGACGGTTTTGCTCACTTGTCCCATATTCTTACATCTTGGGGATCTTATGGTATGATTTGAGTCGATGTGGAGCACTTCTTCACGACGTTACATTCGAAAAACCGTCTCGTCCTTAGTTTTTGCACGCCAGTGTATATACTGGTGTCTTTCGTGGCGAAAAACTGTACAAAATTTACAGCCTCATCTGAATTGAACGTTACACTACGCAAGGACTGTAGAGGAGAGTGAAACAAGTGGAAGTCTGACTGCACAAGGTCAGGCGAGTATGCTGGATGTGGCAACACATCCCACCCAAGCTCCAATAATTTTTGGAGGATGATCAAACTTGTGTGTGGTCTCGCGTTGTCGTGATGGAACACAATACCTTTACGATGAACGAGCTCTGGACGTTTCTGGATGATGGATTCGTTCAAACTGTCCAATTGCCGACAGTACACATTTGAATTGATTGTTTGGTTCCGTGGTAGGAGCTCGAAAAACACGATACCTTTAAAATCCCACCACACAGACCAGAACATTCCGCTGATGAATGTCTGCTTTGGATGTCGTTTGAGGCAAAGCAGCACGTCGGGACCAAGACCGTTTGCGCAGCATGTTGTTGTACAGAATCCACTTTTCGTCACCAGTTATGAGTCGCTTCAAAAATGGATCGTTTCCCTCACGTTTAATGAGCATATCGCAGATGTCTATAAGCACCGTCAATTGAGCTTCTTTGAGTTCACGAGGAACCCACACATCGAGCTTGCTTACGTATCCCAGCTTCTTCAGGTGGTCGTGAATGCTTGAATGATGGATGTGCAATGTGTCTGCAATCTCTTGTGTCGTGTAACGTGGGTTTGACTCTATCAATGCCTTGATTTGGTCGTCATCAACCTCGCTGGGCCTCCCGGACCGAGGGGCATTATTGAGGTCAAAATCACCAGCACGGAATTTTGTGAACCACCGCTGGCACTGGTGTTCTTGTAGAGTATTATCACCGTACACTTTACGCAAATTTTCACAAGCTTGACGCGCATTCTTCCCTTTACGGAAGTAAAACAGTAAAAAATGGCGAAAATGCACAGTTTGGTTCTCCATTTTCAACTTGATGCCAAATCTCCGCAAATCAACCACATCGCTCATTATTCCATTTAGACTGCAGCTAGAACTGGAACCTGTCGAATTCCAGAGCGATAACAGAGCTGCGCATGCCTCTAGTACTTCCAAAACCGCCCAACCGCCATCGGATGCCAAAATACGTCATGACTTTCCTACAACCCAATACTTCACACCGCTTGAAGGTGACACTGGACATGGCTCAACCGAGAGAACTAGCTGGATTCAGGAGTGGTTACAGCACTATAGATCATACCCACGTACTGAGAGAACTAATTGAAAAGGCGAGGGAATATGAACTTCCGTTATTAATGGCTTTTATCAATTATGAAAAGGACTTTGATTTGGTAAAACCATCAGCAGTTACAATGGCTTTGAAATCCTGCAGTATTGAAGATGCATACATTAATATTATTAATAGCATCTATGAAAATGCCAGTGCAAAGACTCGGCTATTTGAGAATACAGCACCCATAAAAATTGGAAAGGGAATAAGACAAGACTACACAATATCTCCCAAACTCTTTAATGCCACTTTGGAAAACGCCTTTCAATCACTGAACTGGGAAAGCAAACGGATAAAGAGTAATAGAGATTATCTAACTCACCTTCGTTTTGTTGATGACATAGTCATTTTTGCAACTACTCCATCAGAGCTGCAGAGTATGATTCAGGAACTTGCTGACAAGAATATAGAAGTGGGATTAAAAATGAACTTTCAGAAGACAAAAGCGATGTACAAGGGAATGAAGATTTATCGATTGATGGGGAAAAGTTGGAGATAACCAATTCCTACATTTATCTTGGACAGCAGATATCAAGTGAGGGTCACATTGATGAAGAAATTAATCGGCGTGTAAAACTTGCCTGGAGAGCTTTTGGAAGAAACAGTAAAATTTTCAAGAGCAATATGCCATTATATCTTAAAAGAAAAGTAAGAAGATTGAAAATGCTTTCAAACACGGTAACATTTTTTGGAGCGCAAAGCACACACACCATATCCCCAAATTATCTTTTAAAAAACGTTGGATTTAAAAAAAGGTCTTTATTTACAATTTAAATACATGGTAGATAAAAGCTCTGGCAAGCACCTTCGCGACTGCTATGGCCGCATCATCAGGCCGATGAGTGAAACGAAATTAGAACGGCACAAGGTTAAATAATGACAGATAGGAGCACAAGTAATACACATTATGTAAATGAAACACATTAGCAATTGCCATTCACTACAAATTATTAAAAGTTTTTGTAATTATTCAGCTTCTTCCTCCCAAGAATACTGTGAAACCAGGTTTCTCCAGGCAGTGGGAATGTCTATAGGTACGTCCTCATTACAGCATTTTGGTCCAAGTTTTATGATATATAGACTCTCAGTAAAGAGCATAGAGCGTTTATTAGAAGCTGTCAATAGTAAGCTCGCATTGTCCCTGTTAGGTCTTAAGTCTTTTTCAATAACAGTTTTTGACAATGTAGAAGTAGCAGATTTCTTACGGATGACATATCTATGTTCAGCCCAGCGAATACCTAGGCTTCGAAAGGTCGAGCCCACATAACAAAGATCTGCCGATTGTCCATTACTGTCCATTAAAGGGATATTATACAATCCATAGCGGGAAATAGTTGGAACTTTGTCTCTATCACGTCTAATTACTGAAAAAAGGTTTTGGGTTTTAATACCGAATCCAATTTTTTTTTTTTGTTGTTGTTGTTGTTTTTTTTAGAGTGTTTTTTAATAAAGTGACCACAGATTTCTGGTGGTCCATGCTCCCCGCATACTTAATCGTGGGTACATTTCTAGAAAGGGTTGTAAAAATTTTCCGTTCATACTGTTGAACAAGTCTTTGAACACAACCCGCGGGGTATCCATGCACATCAGCAATCTGTTATTTTTCTCAGTTCCAAATTTCGGCTATCAGAAATTGAAGTGTGTGAAAAAGCTCTGCGTACAGGGAATCTGAGTGCTGAAAATTTGTAGGGGGTTAGAGTACATGAATTGAAGGGAATAATAACCGGAGTTCGGTAAACCGAAAATTTCAAATGTGAGTGTTCAGAGGTGTGTATAACCAAAAAGTCAAGATAAGGAAGTGACCCAGATTCCCCAATCTCAACAGTAAACTTTATAGCTGGTATGATGGAGGATAGATTCGAAGCCATATTAAATAATTCGGTGACAGAATGAGGCCAAACAAGAAAGACATCATCAACATATCTAAGATATAACGATGGTTGAAAGGAATTTTAGGTAGTTGTTCTCCATCAATAGACTATCTTCAAACAGAATGGGGGGGGGCACCTATAGGTTCCCCTTTATCATCTGTCCTTGCGGAAATACTGCTTCAAGACTTGAAGAACAATTACCTAAAATCTTATTCCGTTCAACCATAGTTATATCTTAGATATGTTGATGATGTCTTTCTTGTTTGGCCTCATTCTGTCACCGAATTATTTAATATGGCTTCGAATCTATCCTCCATCATACCCGGTATAAAGTTCACTGTTGAGATTCAGGAATCTGGGTCACTTCGTTATCTTGACTTTTTGGTTTCCCACACCTCTGACCACTCACATTTGAACTTTTCGGTTTACCGAACACCAACCTCAACTCCGGTTATTATTCCCTTCAATTCATGTACTCCAACCCCCTACAAATTTTCAGCACTCAGATTCCTTGTACACAGAGCTTTTCACACTCTTCAACTTCTGATAGCCGAAATTTGGAACTGAGAAGAATAACTGAGATTGCTGATGTGCATGGATACCCCGCGGATTGTGTTCAAAGACTTGTTCAACAGTATGAACGGAAAACGTTTAGAACCCTGACTAGAAATGTACCCACGATTGAGTATGTGGGGAGCATGGACTACCAGAAAGCTGTGGTCACTTTATTAAAAAAACACCTGTAAAAAATACTCTATTGGATTCGGTGTTAAAACCCAAAACCTTCATTCAGTAGTTAGATGTGATAGAAACATAGTTCCAACTATTTCCCGCTATGGATTGTATAATATCCCTTTAATGGGCAGAAATGGACAATCGGCAGATCTTTGTTATGTGGGCTCGACCTTTCGAAGCCTGGGTATTCGCTCGGCTGAACATAAACTGGCGTGCAAAAATTAAGGACGAGACGGTTTTTCGAATGTAACGTCGTGCAGAAGTGCTCCACATCGACTCAAATCATACCATAAGATCCCCAAGATGTAAGAATATGGGACAAGTGAGCAAAACTTCTGAACAAGGAATCCAAAGGATACAAAGGCACTTTATTGAAAAGGTAGCTTCAAGCACAAATGGACAGAAGACAGAAACGTCCATGTGACAGGCGGCTGCCAAGAAAAATCCAGTCTTTAGTAGGGGATATGGTCACCCCTGACTGCGTTGCGGGATTTACAACGTCTGTCCATGCTGAGGACGAGGTTGTCAAGGAGCTGTTGAGGCTTCGCGGCCCATTCCTCTTGTAGCACCAATCGCAGCTGCGGAATCGTTGCTGGCGGCTGGTGACGTGCTGCCAAGCGTCTCCCGAGAAGGTCCCACACGTGTTCGAATGGATTTAGGTCCGGGGACCTTGCGGGCCCATCCATGCGTTGAATATTTTCACTCTCCAACAGCTCTGCGACAGCCACTGTACGATGAGGTGTTGCGTTGTCGTCCATGAAGAGGACCTCAGGACCCACAGCACTTTTAAACAGACGCACGTGAGGCAGGAGAACCTCGGTACAATAGCGGACACCAATGACTGGACCACCTTGGAAGATGTGGAGGTCAGTACGGCTACCAAGCATGATACCGCCCCAAACCGGTCCCTTTCGATGATGTTGAAAGTGTGATTGCGTTTTCCCTGCTCTCTCCAGATGTGTATACGTCCAGAATCGCTCGTCAGACTAAATCGGCTCTCATCCGTAAATAGAACTCGACACCATTGCTGATGTGTCCAGTTCTTGTGTTCCTGGCACCACAGAAACCGCCGTCTCCGATGAGCAGGCGTTAAGGGCACACACCGTAGTGGTCGTCGTGCAAATAGACCACCTTTGTGCAGCCTCCTAGCCACGGTAAAACGCGATAACGGACGTCCAATTGTCTGTTGTATGTGCCTTGCGATTTCTCCTGCTGTCTGCCGTCTGTCTCTTCTCACCTATAAGACAATATACCGGTCGTCCGCCGCCGTGGTTGTTCGTGGACGACCACTGCTAGACTCTGGGACAGCTGTTCCTGTCGTTTGAAATGCTCTCCAAGCTCGTGAGACGATGCTGTAAGCGATCCCGAACTCCTCGGCCACACTAGTCACACTTCGACCTTCTTCCAACTTCCCAATGACGCGACCTAGGGTAAAGTCATCCAGATGTCGTCTACTGGATTGCCTGTTGGCCATATCACACGGTGGCAGCAACTCGACGTCGTTCAAACCGATGTACACCGTGCAATAGCTTTCACAGAATTGCTGAGCGTACACCGCCAGTGTGCTTTATACCCTTCCGACCCCCCCTCCCCCTACGTCATGCTGCATATATGCGCATTCCCTACCGTACCGGACCCTAGTCCATCTCTTGAGTGGTCTTTCGGTCCGTTCTGCCTGTTCGTTCCGCTGTTATAGTAATTTCTCCTCTTCGTCCACACCAGTGTAGATATGCCATCCGTAAGAAATCTGCTGTTTCTACATTGTCAAAAATTGTTATTAAAAAAGACTTAAAGACCTGACTGGGACAATGCGAGCTTACTATCGACAGCTTCTAATAAACGCTCTATGCTCTTTACTGAGAGTCTATATATCATAAAACTGGTACCAAAATGCTGTAGGGAGGACGTACCTGTATACATTCCCACTGCCTGGAGGAATCTGGTTTTACAGTATTCAAGGGAGGAAGAAGCTGAATAATTACAAAAACTTTTAATAATTTGTAGTGAGTGGCAATGACTTATGTGTTTCATTTACATAGTGTGTATTACTTGTGCACTATTTAACCTTGTGTCGTTCTAATTTGGTTCCACTCATCGGTCTGATGATGCCGCCATAGTGGTCGCGAAAGTGCTTGCCAGAGCTTTTATCTACCATGTTTTGAAATTGTAAATAAATTCGTTTTTTTTAAAAGATAATTTAGGGATATGGTGTGTGTGCTTTGGGCTCCAAAAAATACTACCGTGCTTTGACAGCATTTTCAATCTTCTTACCTATAATAAGCATGAAATACCTTTTAGTTCTTACGTTAAAAGAAAAGTGTTTGATCAATGCATCCTTCCAGCGCTTACGTATGGTGCAGAGACGTGGACCTTAACTAAAAGAGACATACAAAGACTGCACACAACTCGAAGCAGCATGGAGAGGTGCATGCTTGGTGTAACCAGGACATATAGGAAGAGGAACTCGTGGATCAGAAAAATGACAAAAGTGGAAGACATCATGATCAGAGTAAAATCCCTGAAATGGCAATGGGCTGGACATGTTGCCAGATGGACAGACGAAATTTTAGACTGGATTCCAAGGGACAGGAAAAGACTTAGAAGAAGACAACATGGGAGATGGGTGGATGAAATTCGAAAGTATGTGGGAGTAACATGGAGGAGACTGGCACAAGACAGACCGTTGTGGAAGAAACTTGGCGAGACCTTCGTCCAGCAGTAGAATAATAATAATGGCTGACAATGATGATGATATTTAACAAAATGCACTTTAAATTCGATACGATCTGCATTTGTGCCCTCTAGTGGCGACGTTGTGCATCGGGAAAAAATCGGAATGAATGGATCATCATTCTGATATTTTAAGCTTCTCAATATAAAAAGAATTTTGCAAATCGAACTAATAATTGCAGAGATATGGGCTCCCCGGCCAGACGGACAAAATGACAACATAAGCACAACGCAAAAGATGCTAATAATGCAGCTTCAGTCCGTCTAATAGAGAAGAACCCCCACCGTATTTTGCGGGGAGTGGGAAGGAAAATTTGTCAGACATAAGTTATGTCAGTAGAATAATCCTCAACTACAAAACATCGCGCAGGGACAAAAAGGAAGGAATGGATAAAATTCCAGGACATGTACCAAACTTTTAGGACATTTCCAGGACAAAATGGAATTCCAAGACTTTTCCAGGATTTCCAGGACGCGTACGAACCATGGATAGGTCTTGCCCCTAGTGCAAGTCTCCATCGCTATGGCTTTTACAAAGCAGAGTGAAAACATATCATCATCATCATCATCATCATTGTCAACCATTATCAATCCACTGCTGGACGAAGGTCTCCCCAAGTTTCCTCCACAACGGTCTGTCTTGTGCCAGTCTCCTCCATGTCACTCCCGCATATTTACGAATTTCATCCACCCATCTCCCATGTGGTCTTTTTCTGGGTCTTTTCCTGTCCCTTGGAATCCAATCTAAAATTTCGGCTGTCCATCTATGGTCTGTCCTTCTGGCAGTATGTCCAGCCCATTGCCATTTCAGGGATTTAACTCTGATCATGATGTCTTCCACTCTCGTCATTTTTCGGATCCACGAGTTCCTCTTCTTATCTCTCCTGGTTATACCAAGCATGCACCTCTCCATGCTTCTTTGAGTTGTCTGCAGCCTTTGTATGTCTCTTTTAGTTAAGGTCCACGTCTCTGCACCATACGTAAGCACTGGAAGGATGCATTGATCAAACACTTTTCTTTTAAGACATAATGGCATATTGCTCTTGAAAATTATGCTGTTTCTTCCAAAAGCTCTCCAGGCAAGTTTTGTACGCCGATTAATTTCTTCATCAATGTGACCCTCACTTGATATCTGCTGTCCAAGATAAACATACGTATCTGTTATCTCCAGTTTTTCTCCATCAATCGATAAATCTTCATTTCTTGTAAAAGCATTGAACATCACTTTTGTCTTCTGAAAGTTCATTTTTAATCCCACTTCTTTACTCTTGTCAGCAAGTTCCTGGATCATACTCTGTAGCTCTGATGGGGTAGTTGCAAAAATGACTATGTCATCAGCAAAACGAAGGGGGGTTAGATAATCTCCATTAATCTTTATCCCCTTGTTTTCCCAGTTCAGTGATTGAAAGACATTTTCCAATGTGGCATTAAAGAGCTTCGGAGATATGGTGTCACCTTGTCTCACTCCCTTTCCAATTTTTATGTGTGTTGTATTTTCAAACAGCCGAATCTTTGCCCTTGCATTTTCATAGATGTTATTAATAATATTAATGTATGCATCTTCAATACCGCAGGATTTCAGAGCCGTGGTAACTGCTGATGGTTTCACCGAATCAAAGGCTTTTTCATAATCGATAAAAGCCATGCACAATGGAAGTTCATATTCCCTCGCTCTTTCAATTAGTTCTCTCAGTACGTGGATATGATCTATTGTGCTGTAGCCACTCCTGAATCCAGCTTGTTCTCTCGGTTGAGCCATGTCCAGTTTTACCTTCAAGCGGTGTGAAAGAACTTTAGTGAAGATTTTATAAACCACTGATAGGAGGCTGATAGGTCTGTAGTTCCTGAGATCCTCAATGTCACCTTTTTTATGTAGCAGGATCATTGTAGCATTGTTCCAATCCTCAGGAATCTTCCCTTCATTAAGGCATCGAGTGAAAATTTGGGCGAGTACTGTTTCAATTTCTCCACTTGCTTCTTGTATGATGTCTATAGTAATTCCATCTTCTCCTGGAGCTTTCCCCCGCTTCATGTTCTTGATTGCATGAGCAACTTCTGCTGGGAGGACTGGAAGAACTCTGGTACCTTTCATGATGTCTGGAGTACATGTATCATCCCTTTCATATAATTTGGAGTAGAAATCTTTCACTCTTGTCAAAATTTCGCCTCTATTTCTTGTTATAGAACCATCTTCTTTTCTCAGAGCCATAATCTGTTTTCTTCCCTTACTGAGATGTCCCTTTGCTATCTTAAGGCTTTGGTTGTTTTCAATTGCTTTCCTCACTAGCTCACAGTTGAATTTCCTTACATCTTCAGTGATACTTTTTCGTGTTGTCTTGCATAGCTCTATATATTCCACTTTGGAAGTCACATCTTCTTTAGTTGTCCTCATCTCTCTTCTTTTTTGCATCAACATTTTGGTTTTTCCTGATAATTTGTTCACATGCAACTTGTTCTTAGACCCAGCTAATTTTGTTGCTGTTTCCATTAGAGCTTTGGTTACTTTTCTGTTAACTTCCGAAATATCCACTTCTTCCGATGTTAGGCCTTCTAAAGCAGAGAATCTGTTCTTCAGTTCCAACTTGAAAGTATTATGGTGTTTTATAAGGTTGGTTATGTCAATACATTTTGTTTGTCTTATGAGCTTGCCACGTTCCAGTTTAGTGTTGAGGTGCATCTTACATTTCACCAATCTATGGTCACTACCTGTGTTGAACTTGTTCAGCACACTGCAGTCTTCGATGACGAATTTTTTGTTACACATAATAAAATCAATTTCACTTGTCGTCCCAATTTGGATGTCTCCATGTCCATTTCCTGTGTGGCTTTTTCTTGAAAAAGGAGTTCAAGATGAAAAATCCTTCTGCCTCTGCAAACTCAACGAGAGTATTTCCACGCTGGTTTCTGTTGCCGTGACCGAATTTACCTACTGAAGTTTCATTCTGTTGCCGTTGCCCTATTTTTGCATTGAAATCTCCCATAATTATCTTCAAGTGCTGCTTACCTTTATTATTTAGATGACGAATTTCCTCATAAAATTCTTCAATTTCTTCTTCAGGATGACTTGTGGTGGGTGCATAAGTTTGAATAATCTGAGCCTGGTATCTTCTCGATAGTTGGATAACGAGTCGTGCAGCTCTGTCAGAGGAACTTTCAACTTCTACCACTTTATCCTTCAGTTTCTTGTTTATTATAAATCCAACACCACTAGTTCTGCCAGTATCTGTCCCACGATAATAGAAGAGATGTCCACTTTTCAGTTCAATGAGATCTTCTCCTTTTCTCCTTACCTCACTTAGCCCGACGATGTCCCACTTGATCCTTTGTAGTTCCTCTTCCAATTCAAGAAGCCTTGAATCAGAAGATAGGGAGCGTCCGTTATAGGTAGCCAAGGTCAGCATCAAATGGCAGCCTAGTCCGGTCCTCCGGGGATTCTTAGCACCCTCTGCCTTCATGTCGCACTGGCCGCTGCCTTGGCCAGGTACATTCCAGCTGCCGGAGACTGAGGGCCAAGATTTAAGTTGTGGAGTCATTTTGGAGGTGTTTGGCCATAACTCACCACGCTGGCCAAGCGGGTTGGTGAGTGTGGGATAGCATTTCCTCTGATCCCGATGGTATAGTTATACCGCTATTGGCGGTCGTCAGAGCCCCTTTAGTGGGAACAGGATGCACCACGAGAAGGCGGGGTTGACATTTGTCAAGGAGAGGCTGTGATGTTACGCATCACCTGACCTTACATATATCCTCCATTATTACCGTAGACATCATACAAGAAGCAAGTGGAGAAATTGAAACAGTACTCGCCCAAATTTTCACTCGATGCCTTAATGAAGGGAAGATTCCTGAGGATTGGAACAATGCTACAATGATCCTGCTACATTAAAAAGGTGACATTGAAGATCTCAGGAACTACACCTATTAACCTCCTATCAGTGGTTTATAAAATCTTCACTAAAGTTCTTTCACACCGCTTGAAGGCAACACTGGGCATGGCTCAACCGAGAGAACAAGCTGGATTCAGGAGTGGCTACAGCACTATAGATCATATCCACGTACTGAGAGAACTAATTGAAAGAGCGAGGGAATATGAACTTCCATTATGCAAGGCTTTTATCGATTATGAAAAGGCCTTTGATTCGGTGAAACCATCAGCAGTTACAATGGCTTTGAAATCCTGCGGTATTGAAGATGCATACATTATTAATATTAATAACATCTATGAAAATGCAAGTGCAAAGATTCGGCTATTTGAGAATACAGCATCCATAAAAATTGGAAAGGGATTGAGACAAGGCGACACTATATCTCCCAAACTCCTTAATGCCACTTTGGAAAACGCCTTTCAATCACTGAACTGGGAAAACAAAGGGATACAGATTAATGGAGATTATCTAACTCACCTTCGTTTTGCTGATGACGTAGTCATTTTTGCAATTACCCCATCAGAGTTGCAGAGTATGATCCAGGAACTTACTGGCAAGACTAAAGAAGTGCGATTAAAAATGAACTTTCAGAAGACAAACCGATGTGAAATGCTTTCACAAGAAATGAAGATTTATCGATTGATGGGGAAAAGCTGGAGATAACTAATACCTATATTTATCTTGGACAGCAGATATCATGTGAAGGTCACATTAATGAAGGAATTAATCGGCGAATAAAACTTGCCTCTAGAGCTTTTGGAAGAAATAGTATAATTTTCAAGAGCAATATACCATTATGTCTTAAAAGAAAAGTGTTTGATCAATGCATCCTTCCAGCGCTTACGTATGGTGTAGAGACGTGGACCTTAACTAAAAGAGACATACAAAGGCTGCAAACAACTCGAAGAAGCATGGAGAGGTGCATGCTTGATGTAACCAGGAGAGATAAGAAAAGAAACTCGTGGATCAGAAAAATGACAAGAGCGGAAGACATCATGATCAGAGTAAAATCCCTGAAATGGCAATGGGCTGGACATATTGCCAGAAGGACATACCATCGATGGACAACCGAAATTTTAGACTGGATTCCAAGGGACAGGAAAAGACCCAGAAGAAGACCACATGGGAGATGGGTGGATGAAATTCGAAAGTATGTGGGAGTAACATGGAGGAGACTGGCACAAGACAGACCGTTGTGGAAGAAACTTGGGGAGACCTTCGTCCAGCAGTGGATTGATAACAGTTGACAATGAAGATGATGGTACAAATGAATGAGTGTGACACAACTTTTTTCCTGATGGATGCCCAGGTATTGTGACACCATTGCACCATCTTAACAATGCACCTGCCATTTAATTTCAAGCCCCATAAGATTGTTTTAAACCCTAAGGAAATCGAAAATCATGTTTTGAAGAATTGAAAGTTTATTATATATGTATATGTTCATATGTATCTAACAGTTTGCCATACTGTGTTTCTGCACCAGAGGGCTGGGGGAAAAAGAGCAGTTGCTTCGAAGTGCCAGTGAATGGGAGCAACAAGATTAGAATAATGGTGCAGATGTAGAATTACTGTTTAGAAGTGCAAATCATATGACTTACCCCAGAATTTTTTTTTTTATATCGGAGGTTTAACGACCATTGTGAGCAACTCAATGGGCTATAAGCAGTCGCCTGTCCCTAATTTAGGGCCACTAGTTTCGTCCAAGGGAGATAGTCATTACCGTACGACAAACACAACATCCATGCCTCCCCGGGATTCGAACCCGGACCCATCTCAGACGAATGATCAGAAACCATCGCTTAGACCACTGCGCCACTGGGGCGGCCCAAGATTGGTAAACCTTGCTACACCCTCTGTTCTGTACCCTAGCAAATGTTTTGACACAATGAAGAGATCTTTTCACACAACATATATTCCTTTAAGTGTTTGCCAGATCTTACTCAAGACCCAAAATTCAGTTTTAGTGATAATTAATATAATGATGTCCGAGCTTACCAAATCCTCAGAAACAAAGCTCATGAATCCCATTTTTCACTAACATTTAACATGTAGGCAGTTACAGCTTTTTACTCATTCACAGCCCAGACGATCTTCAAATTACCTGTCTCGGCAAAAAAAAAAAAAAAAAAAAGGTTTGATGCAAATGGACTTTCTTTTTATTTTATTTTTTTATTGCATATTTAACGACTACCGTGAACAACTCAGTGAGCTATAAGCAGTCGCCCATCCGTAGTTTAGGGCCACTGGTTCCAAGAAATGGTGAGAGCCGGCACCATAAGACAAACACAGCATCTATGCCTCACCGGGATTCAAACCCGAACCCATCTCGGACGAATGATCAGAAGCCGTCGCTTAGAGCACTGCGCCATCGGGGCAGCGGACTTCTCTTCTCATGACTGAAATATTCTTCTGACATAAACGGGCTTGGTTGTTATTAAATTTGAAATCATCATAATTAACACAACAGCATTTTAGCCATTAAAAATATAGTGCTAGAAGATGAAACAGTGATTAAATCCATTTCACATACTTAGTGCAAATTTTAGTAATAAATTATCCAAAAATTGGTAAATGAGTCAAGGTGGGAGGTAGTCGTCAAGTCGTCTAATTTTCGTGCAAATGTAAATACTAAAGGAGATTCAAAAAAGCCCATCGATGCACGATATTAAAGGTAAATGAGTCTCTTATCAGTGACTTCACACTAAGTATGTCTACTGATCAAGGAGGCTTTGCAGTCTGTGCAACACAGAAATTTACAAAGACTTTTTGCTGTACTAAAAGGAATATCTGAAGTTCATGAATTAACTAAAACATTAATGGCAAAGCATTCATAGTTTACATGTTATACAAATTGCAAATTAAGAATAATAGTACAAGCTTTTGATAAGGCCCCAATCTTAGTACTAAATATGAAAAAGAAAAGGATTCAAGTCTGTTAAATGGAGATATTTCAAAATAATTGCAATATTAAAAAATACAGTGTATATCATTTACAGATGGTGTTCAATTTCAGATTTTCAACTATATGCAACCTGTGAAAACATTTCACACTATTTCAATTTGAGGATGCATGATGATGAGTATTTTCAAACTTAACATGATGATACAGCAGAAGGTTAAAGTAATTATTTTTCTAGCATAATATTTTTATTTGCTTTATTATTAACTGAGCAATCTAGAAACACTGCATTCCCCGGTATACGCTGCATGCATGCAACAAAATCGTTATTTAATTTGATGAATTTTTAATGCAACTTTCATCTTTTATGTACATGTTGATATAACTGAAATATTCATTCATGACCAACACTGTAATACATGACTGCAAGATTACACAGATTTCAATTTCAAATATTAATAAGTTTCCCGATATATATATATTATTTTTTGCATACCTTCATTTGATCTTTACCCACTTTATCTCTATCTTCCTCTTTCCCACCTTCAAGATAAGTCACAAGACTTTGCTACAAATTTGGTTCAGAATGTAGACTCTTGTTTTAGCCATGTAAATGCATATTCAAATAACTGATTTTATCTATGAATCTTATATGAGGGGACTTTATTTATGTGCTTCATAGGCCACATGTACTGGACCTTCCCATGTTCACATTAAATCTGTGGAATAAAACAGTGGCTCTCAGTCTGTGTGCCTCCACTGCTTATACTCACTGGTAGCAATAAAAGTGCCACAAGTTCAAGCATAGTAAAAACCACAAAGTTACGTATTACAGAACGTGGGACTTAACATTGTACCTTATGCATTATTATGGCTCTTCTCTAGTAAATTCAAAGAGTTCAAAAGAAGTAGTTATTTTTTACAAATGGAAACATTAACCTTTCACCTGCCAATGTTCCCATTTGGGAACATGAACTTTTCAATTAAAATAAAAAAATCGGAAGGAAGCATTCAGTAATGAAATTTTCCTTTAAATTGCTGAATATCCTTTATATTTTTTGGCTATTTTTATTTCGCCCTCCACTCAAAAATTTAAAATCTGAAAATTTCCAAAAACTGCTGTTTTTCTTATTTTTATACCTGTTATGAACACTTTATAATTTCAATCCATAAAAAACATTGAATTTCTTTTATATTCACTGAAGACATGCAGAAGGGTTGGGTTTATGTTGTAATCACATAAATTTTTACAGTTCTTAATTCATTAGTGAGAACCAGTGTCTTTTTTTTCGATGTTCCCAAAAGGGAACATTGGCAGGTGGTGTGAAGCACTTTTCATCAAAAAGTTCAAAATACTTTCTAAACCATTCAGCAGCTACACACAGTAGCATGTTTATGTTTGATAGTGTCTGTGATTGATGCACAGTTCCTTTTAGCTCATGCCCCAAAGCCCTTGTAACTCAACTTTGACACTTAGTATCAGTGGCGGCGGAACTGCCTGGGCCCGTGCCCGGTCAATAATTTCAGCCAAGATTTTTATTTTTAATATTTTTTTATTTGACATATGTGCGATTGTTGTGATGTGCCTTAGAAAGTCCCTCTAGGTAAGTGGTTGGGTGGTCCTATTTCCCAACAAAGCTCCTTAGGCACAGTAGCGCACCCAGAAATTTCCCAAGGGAGGAGCCCGTGCGCCCTGGCACACAGAATTTTCCCAAGGTGGGGGTGACACCCCCCCTAAATTTACCGGGAAGAGTAGTCAGGTGCTGTAACAATTAAGGAGGTTGACTTTTGTGCATTTATTCTTATCCAATTACTACTAATGTTACAGTACAAGAAAGTTAAATGATTAGAAGAAGCAGTGAAATTGTTTTCCTTGTTAGATTTCTAAATTTATTTAACAGAACTACTCCCTTATAATTATTATATGTTATAATTATACGGTACATGATTAAGAAGTATATTATGTAGATCGCGTATTGTGACTTTTTGTTTCAAACTTCGACATAATAATTTTCCACTCTATCAGTCGGGGGTGGGGGGGTGCTCGACCACTTGTGGGTGCGCCACTGCTCCGACATTGTTTTTCTTCTGTTTGTTCCGGGAAGGTAGAGGGCGCACCACGATTCGAAATTTCGGGCCCGGTCAACGAATTTCACTTTCCGCCGCCCCTGCTTAATATTGGATAACTCCACAAAATCTGTAATGATGGGCAGGATGGTTATGTAAGCACCAGTACTGGCAATGCAACTGTTACAGTTACATCAAATTACTCTTCACGTGAATCCGTCAGAATAGTAAAACTATTTTCAATGGCCAAGAAAAACAAGATTGACGACCTATAACATTACCTTATTCAGAGATATAGTGAAGAAACGGAAAGTGTTGATCTCTATTGTCTTCTCGGTAGCTATCGTCGAAAACTATGCAGCAGAAAGTGATGGTGGAACTGGTTCACTAATGCACCGAGCATGTCCTTGGTGGCAAACAGGATTTTGAATTGTAAACTACATAAAAAATGTGCTTTCACATTTGGACTTCGGAGGAAGGAGAAAAGTCACTATGAATCTTCACCAAAAAGAACGCCTGTCAACTCACCCAGTAAGTACCCACTGGTCCAACTTCACATACTTCTCGAACATTTCACACCCACTATCCGGTACCCTCTTTACAAGGGTGCTTTGTAATTTGATAGAAAAATATCAGAAACAAATGTTTCGAGTGCAAAAAAAGACTAAATCAACATTGTGTCCCAGCCTACCATGGGCATTTAACTATGGTACAGTAAGAAACAAAATAAATAAAATTCATTATTTCAAATACACTACGCAAACAAAAGTATTCGGACACCTCCATATATGCAAATAAAAGTGCATTTTCAGTACCAGAAGTGCACGCACGCACGCACACACACACACACACACACACACACAGAGTGTGTTGGGAGCTGTACAGAAACAGGAGTGTTAGCACATCTGTCAGACTGCACTGAAAGCAACTATGCTGTGCGGCGCTGAACTGATGGACTTTGAAAGGGGGCAGGGAGATAGGTTGTCTTCTGAGTAAGAAATCATTGCGTAGCATTTTCTCTTTCCTGGGATTCCCCAAATCCGCTGTCGTTGATGTTCTTCATTAATGGAAAGCAGATGGTGCCACTACACAGAAGTCATACTCTTACAGGCCTCACAAACTGAGTGATCATGTCATGAGGAACTTACTGCAGAATGTGAAGGCATGCACATCCTTGGCCACAGGCCAACCCACATGGAACATCTATTTGCACCAGAACAAACCACCGGGATCGGATGACGAAGGTGTTACCATGCTAGGTTAGCTACACACATGACCTACATCACTACAGGTAATGCCAGACTGTGACTGCAGTGATGTCTCGCTCATCATTCGTGGACAACAGATAAGTGAAAGGTCATATGGATAAATGACACACTATTCACTTTTTTGTTTCAATAGTACTTGGGTGTTGCATTTGGCCAGAGAATGCTGTCAGGTGGACTACATTGGCGCTACACTTAAGTTTGGAGGAGGCTCTGTGATGGTGTGGGGACATTCCTGCCAGCAAAGACTGAAACCTTTGATAATGGTGATGTTCAACCTAATGGTCACCAGTTATCAACATATCCTGATCAATGCTGCACTACCTTTGCTGTGGCAGTACTTCGGTACAGGTCCCTGTCCGTTTTGGCTAATTCTGGTAACTTTCCACTCTGCAACACCTGTCCAGGCTGGGTTTGTGAAGCATGGACAGGTGTTAGAACAGCTTGTGGAGCAGGGACAGGACGTCCAGGTGTTGGATAGGCTGACCTAAAGTCCCTATCTAAATCCCATAGAACATATGTAGGACAATCAAGAATGCTGAATACGATCTCAGCAAGAAAGACCTTACTCTACAACAAGTGACCTTACTCTGCGGCAAGTTACAACTAATCAGTTATTATTATCATAAATTAGAAGTGCAAAAACTAACCATTAAAACAAAAATTATAGTTTTTATAATCCCTAATATATAGTTTATAATCCCTGAGATATATATATATATATAAAATCTTCACTAAAGTTCTTTCACACCGCTTGAAGGTAACACTGGACATGGCTCAACCGAGAGAACAAGCTGGATTCAGGAGTGGCTACAGCACAATAGATCATATCCACGTGCTGAGAGAACTAATTGAAAGAGCGAGGGAATATGAACTTCCATTGTGCATGGCTTTTATCGATTATGAAAAAGCCTTTGATTCGGTGAAACCATCAGCAGTTACAATGGCTCTGAAAACCTGCGGTATTGAAGATGCATACATTAATATTATTAATAACATCTATGAAAATGCAAGTGCAAAGATTAGGCTGTTTGAAAATACAACACACGTAAAAATTGGAAAGGGAGTGAGACAAGGTGACACCATATCTCCGAAGCTCTTTAATGCCACATTGGAGGGTGTTTTTCAGTCACTGAGCTGGGAAAACAAGGGGATAAAGATTAATGGAGATTATCTAACCCACCTTCGTTTTGCTGATGACGTAGTCATTTTTGCAACTACCCCATCAGAGCTGCAGAGTATGATCCAGGAACTTGCTGACAAGAGTAAAGAAGTGGGATTAAAAATGAACTTTCAGAAGACAAAAGTGATGTTCAATGCTTTTACAAGAAATGAAGATTTATCAATTGATGGAGAAAAGCTGGAGATAACAGACACGTACGTTTATCTTGGACAGCAGATATCAAGTGAGGGTCACATTGATGAAGAAATTAATCGGCGTACAAAACTTGCCTGGAGAGCTTTTGGAAGAAACAGCATAATTTTCAAGAGCAATATGCCATTATGTCTTAAAAGAAAAGTGTTTGATCAATGCATCCTTCCAGTGCTTACGTATGGTGCGGAGACGTGGACCTTAACTAAAAGAGACATACAAAGGCTGCAGACAACTCAAAGCAGCATGGAGAGGTGCATGCTTGGTGTAACCAGGAGAGATAAGAAGAGGAACTCGTGGATCCGAAAAATGACAAGAGTGGAAGACATCATGATCAGAGTTAAATCCCTGAAATGGCAATGGGCTGGACATACTGCCAGAAGGACAGATCATCGATGGACAGCCGAAATTTTAGATTGGATTCCAAGGGACAGGAAAAGACCCAGAAGAAGACCACATGGGAGATGGGTGGATGAAATTCGAAAGTATGCAGGGGTGACATGGAGGAGACTGGCACAAGACAGACCGTTGTGGAGGAAACTTGGGGAGACCTTCGTCCAGCAGTGGATTGATAATGGTTGACAATGATGATGATGATGATGATATATATATAATCCCTAATATATATATCAGCAACTCTTTAGTGTACTAAATAACAAAAAAAAAAAAATCAGTTTCTATAAAATTGCAACAAAATTATTAACTCCAAATGCCAATGTTCCCAAATGGGAACAATTAAAAAAACAAAGAAGAATTTTTTTTTTCCAGAAAATTTCAAAATGTGTATGTTATACATGTATATATATAGGTATAATAAGCTTTTTAAACTGCACAAAAAGTTTGAAACTTGCACTTATTAACATGGTGCAGCATTTAAAAGGTTAAAAAACTTCTGTAATCATAGGCACGACTATGGGGGGGGGGGGGTGCCCACCCAATATTTTTCATCCTATTTAATTAATTAATTGCTTTAGCCTCATAAGCTGGACCAAGCTCCACTTTATGAGGCCAAAGAAATTTTAAAAAAATAAAAAATAATAATAAATAAATAAAAACTTTTTTCCCATATTGAGCATTGCTCATTGGATAAGAAACTGGATTGCCAGTCATGTATTGTGTTTGGCTATGTTCTCATGATATGTGGTAAATGATTAAAACAATTATCAAAAATAAAATAAATAAAGATGCAGAAACATAGCACGTTCATTTATCTGCATGTATTTATTTTTTGCGCTTCTTGTTCTTTGTTTGAGTAACCAAGCTAATTTCTCATATTTCTTTTTTATATAAACTTTTGAAAATAAAATCTCTGCAGATATTTTTACAAAATCACAGGCTAAATTTTATTTTTGAAAATATAAATATTCAGCAAAAGAATATTTTGGTTTCCTTATTCATTTGCTGATAAGCAATTGCATTTTAAAATATACGTCGAATTTCGTAGCTTGTCTTCTTGCCCTTTTTTTTTTTTTTTTTTAATTTTTCTCCAGACAATGGAAGAAATGTGCCCCCTCCCACATTTGATCTCTTCACTCCTGCCCCCCCCCCAATAATTGGTGAAGTCGGTGCCCCTGTCTGTAATAAATCTTATCGAATCTTGTCACGACAATTATGGTTATGGTTAATACATTCTATAGGAAGGGAACAATCCTGCAAATTGGTAACAATACCTCATATTTTCCCCTTGGCCTCCTAGATTCCCCTTTGGCCTCCTAGATTCCCCCCTTTTTTTTTTTTTTTGGTAACAATGCCTCATATTCTTTCCTTGGCCTCTTAGATTCCCTTTTGTGACATTTGATTGCCTACTTCTTCAGCTTTTAACTAAACAAAGAGAAAAAAAAAAAGAAGGGCAGGAAGATTTTAAAATGAACTTGAATTTACTCAAAATCTTATGTAGTCAGTAAAATTTTATAAGTAGCAAACTAGAGGTAAAATTAAGAAAAGAATAGGAAGCGCCAAAAATGATCACATGAGTTAGGCCTTTGTTGAAAATGAATGAGGAGAGTTACCTAAAACCATACTGACCTGAAGATAAGACATGATTTATCCTGAAATTTTGTTGCAAATTTATTATGTTCTCTTCGTAAAACATACCCATAATTGTTTTAAATTTCTCCATATCATTGCTGAGACATATTTGACATGTTTTTGCATTGCTACTGCTTTTCAAATAACTCCAAATTAAAGTAGAAGTATGTCATGAATATTAAATTCAGGAAACTTAAAAAGCTTGGTTGGAAATTTGGAGCTTACTTTCTACCAGAAGGCAATCCACAGAATGGTTTGGACACTGCTCATTTGGACACTGCTCCTTTACTTACCACATAAATCCACAGAACAAGGAAGATCTCTGGACTGTAGAAGAACAAACTTACTAAGCTGATCAAATAATCATGTTTTCAATGTTTTCATGTTTTCTACACTAACAGAACCAACTTCTGGTTGAAGATGACAAAAAGATGCCCAAAACTGAGTGTGAAGGCCATTAACCCTTTAACGACCATAACGCCTGAATGTACAAACAGCCATAGACTCCCAAAACGCCTGTCTAGAGCGAGTCAAATTTCTTATCCTTACTGATTCTTCAAATTTTCTCAACCTATGAGGAATCAGCAGGAGTCATCCTCAGTCACTTTTGTTGTTATTGAAAAAAGAAGTGAAACAACAGACAGTTTCGGGTGTTATGTTATTTAGATTGATGCAAGATTTTGGGGTCATGGTCGTTAAAGGGTTAAGAGGCTTTTGTCTTTCCTAATCCCCCTCGTGAATCCGTCTTTTATTTTCCCTCATAAGTAAGGGAGGAAGCTGAAACCAAAAATATACTTAATGCAACACGAATCCTCCTTGAAGACATATGAAGCATCCAGCCAAGATTCAACACTTTAATGAGCAGTGTCCAAATGAAACATAATCACAAAAAATAAAACTTATCAAATAAGTTTTATATTTATCAAATAAGTTTTATTGCAATGGTAAAAGTGGGCTGTATCATCACAGAAACTGAGGACCACTGATTTTGGATACACTCATATTACATCAACTTATCTGAAGCATTAGGTTGTTAAAGACGAAATGTCAGAAAAATTGATGGAAACTTTAGAAATCCAAAATAAGATGCAAAATGAACTTTATTAATCAAAATACTCACTGCCAACAGCAAACATTTTTGCCAATGAGATACAAGCTTCCATATGCAGTTGTGAAAAAATCTCGAGCTTTAGGATGTGACAAACTCATGGAATGCGGTTTCTACTTATGTTTGACTAGGAAACAATTTACCCATATAGAAAGGTGTCTGAGTGCTTGAAGAAGAATAGTCCATTGGGGACAGATCAGGTGATCAATGTGGATAAGGTAAGACTTCGTAACTCAACTGGTGCATCTTCTGGATCATCTGGCGTGCAATGTGGAGTCACATCATCATGGAGAAATCTGGACGCATGGTGATTGACTAACGCAAGCTGTTTGGTGGACAGCTTTCCATGCATAATGTCAAGTTCTTGATAATACCTGTTGACTGCAACAGTTTGACCAGGATGTAAGGAGGAATAGATCACACCAGCTACAGACCATCAGACACTAACCATCATCTTCCTGGGATAGAGTTCCATTTTGGGGATGTGTTTTTGACATTGACTAGTGTAAATCCATTGTGCCAAATGCTAGTGATTATCATATAGTATCCATTTCTCATCACTTGCGACAAGGTGCCTTAAAATGTTGTCCATTTGGTTGCAGATAAGCAGAAATCAAATCATTGTGCTTTGTGCCATCCCATCAACTCATGTAGACCCGTTTATTCATCTTCTTCATTTTGGGTATAGCAATTAAATGTCGAGAAATTGTTGCACAGTTACTCTGAGTTTCTCGTCAAGTTTTCGTACTGTTTGACACGGAATAGATCCAATCAAGGCTTCTAACTCAGTCTCATAGACAGCTCTGTCATGTCTACTGTGGGGTTCATTTTTGAGGTTCATATCACCAGACTGGAATTTAGCAAACTACTATTGTGTCTTGTGTACACTAATGGTGCCTTCCCCAAATGCTGCATTGATGTTGCAAGCCACCTTTAATGCATGGTTTCCAAGTCTAAACTCATAAGAAAATTACAGGAATATGGATCCGACCCATTGTCCTATTCACTGTAGCACAATCTCCTTGCAACTGATGACACTGATGAAACAACCAGCACTTTATAAAAGTATGTCATGAATATTATTTCAGAAAACTTAATTTACTTGAGAAGTATTTTATACTACCACTCCTTGATGCTTTAAATTTACATATCATAAGTCACATTGCACAATGCATCAGTACCTAAATTACCTGCCAATTGATGAATCAGCAAAATCTGACATTTCCATCTCCAACAACCTAATATAAGTCACAAATTTCAGATGTTCAAGTGAAGTTGCAATGTAAAAGAAAAGCACAACTTGAAAGGGATTAATTGTTTTACAATTCCTTTATTTACAAAATTTGATACCAAATTATATGGCGACAATACAAATAAATTACTTTAATATTTTACAACTGAAAGATACAAAAGTTGATATATCAAACCCTTAATAAATAAACTATTATTATTAAGCATCACTTCTTTTTTACATTGATAAAAACTGGGTGAGATTGCTCATTTGGTTGCATTTGTTTTTTAATATTTTCTAATTCCATTTCCTGAAGATGTGATTCTGCTGTGGTTTCTGCAAGCTGAAAAAAATGTGCACATTAAAAATGCCTAATTCCACACTTTTAAAATACATTTAGATTTTTAGTGATCATGTAAGACACAGCTAGACCTAACAACAAAATTTGGATTAATTCTAATAAATTTTAAAGAACAACTTTTAACATGCATAACCGATACAATTTCCTGCCAAAAGTTGTGGAACACTTGTGGTCAGGAGCAAAATATGCATCTCCTGAAAGAAATTAGAACAGTGCCTTCTGTAATGCTGCAATGAAGTTTTGGTGTTTTCCAAAATATACAGCAAATTATATGGCAACACTATAACTAATCTTTTCAAGATGTTATGAACTCTACCAAAAATGATAAATTCAACTGCACCCAGATCCCAAATTGCATTTCATCCTACAGATACTCTATATAAGCTTGATGTTGATTCTGGTTACTGCAATATCTCATTGCTTTCTGCATAGAAATACATGCTGTCAGGTTAAAAGGTGTAAGGTCGAATTCAATAATATTGCCACAATTGTAAGATATGAATAAATTTTCAGAATTATCTATCTGTTCTTCATATCCAAATACATCTGTCAGACTGGAAAAGGGTGTAGTATGGCAAATTGCTTCAGCTTTTAATATCTAAAATAATGCAAAGGGGCTGACTGCACCATACCAATTGGCCCTGTGTATTAGTTTTTGTTATTACACGTCTGAGGAATGCAGTAATTTCACAATAATTCATGGCATATAGCTCTCTATGTGCTATGGAAATGTTTACAGCTTTGCCTGCAACCTTCTGCAGTTCCATACCCAGGTTTTGTAGTCTGCTGGTGAGGTTAAATCAATGTATCTTGTCTAGCACAATCTGAATACTTGTTCAGAGTTATTATACTTGAATTGCTTGGGGTGGTGTAACAATAATCTATTCCACTAGCTAGAACAGTAACACGTTAGGATGGAAATCTCAAGAAGGTTTGACACTTGCATCGGGATTAGTCAAGTTTCAAGTTCCCTAATATGTTTCCCTCATGGAAGAAACTTAAGTATGCATTTCTCTGCCAAAAGCAATGAGATCATGTTACCAGTATGTGCTTTGGGGATTAAATCTATGTTAATTTCCTCAGTTTAGATTTCACTTCAACAATATTTCACCTTTACGCTGGAAGAAAACCCTTTAAACACTGGATAGTTCTGACTAGAATCAATATTATCCACATACCTTAATTTTTCAGATGCACTGTTTTAACAATAAGGATTGCCTTTGCTGCTTGCTGTCTCCACCTCTAAAAAGCCCATTTCGAAAATTCTTTGGGCATCTGATTGCTGAACCACAAATAGCATTTTTCATATATCATCCAGCTTTTCTGCTGCTGCATTTTTTTTTCTTTTTTTTTTTTTTTTTGCTAGATAGTGTATATTTATACTTGTCTCTCTTCAGGATGTTACAATGAAAAAAGTTTGACATTTGATATTTGTAACCATGAATAGCATACTTACCATCTTATTTTTCAGAAATGCTATTTTTCTCTTACCAGGCATTGTAGTATGTTCGTATTTGGTACTATATCTGTGCTTTTAAATTCTATTTGCTGCAGATACTTGATACCACAGTCCAGGTTATCTTACAAATTTTACACCTTTTGTTCTTGTAAAAATTTTCAAATTTTGAAATGCCTCAATATGGGGGAAGAAAAAATGCAGACATGTCACAGCATTTACAGTGTCCCACTCGCCACTTTACCCAAGGTTTTATTAATAACATCGTCAATAATTACAGTAATTGAATGATATTTGGTAAGAACATGCCTTCATCCATTGAAAAGAGAACCATATCATAAGAGAAGTTGAAAGAATCCATTCACCCTGTGCATCAAGACAGGCTTGAAAACACATATTTCGGAAAGTTCACACCAATTGCTCCGGCATAAATGCTGCCACTGCCTTGCAGATGTTGTTCTTCAATGCCTGTCGGCATGCTCGTTGTGGCCTTGAATGTCGCGCATGTCAGGTTCACGATTCCCTGGGGTTAGTTCAGTTGTTGTTTTTTTTGTTGTGGGCTGATCGCATGCATTAACAATGTCCTCCCACTTAACTAAACCCGAGTATTTTTTATCCATATTCATTGGGAGAGTAAGTCGATAAAGAAGTGTCAGTGTGAATTTCATAGGAAATTCGAATGTTGGACAGGGCCAAGTAAACCGTGTATTCTGCACCTGGTTAAGAAGCTGGAGACCCAAGGAACATTACATGATTTGGATGGAGGGAGGCCATCCTGAAATGTCAAAAACAGTAGTGCAGGATGTCCAGCAAAGACTTCTTGCTTTGCCATGGAAATCTTTGCATAGATTTGCCCAGGAAACCGGTAGGTCAAAGAGCACGTGTCATAGAGCAGCGAAGAAGGCTGCAATTTATCTGTACAATTTGTCTGCTGTTCACGAACTGAAAGCGCCAGACCAAGAGTAAAGAATGAGGTTACTGTCAGTGGTTTGAAGCATTTGTTGTGGAATGACCTGACATCTTGGACTACACCTTTTTTTGCGACGAAGCGCGGATTCACTTGTCAGTATACAGAAATGCACAAAACACGCGCACATGGCAGCGGCAAATCCTCGCACATTTATCGAGAAACAACTTCACGCACAAAAAACTGGAGTGTGCTGCGCACTGTCACCTTGGCGGATCATTGGGCCCACCTTCTTTCAGGATACGGTCACAACAGCCGTCTATATGGAAATTTTTTAGGCATTCGTTAACCAACTGCACCCTGAAGAGCTGACCACTGGATATTTTCAACAAGATGGGGCAACTTGCCATACATCACATGTGAGTATGGCTGAAATTGAGTCATTCTTTGGAGATCACATGATTTCTAAAGGAATGGGGCCACCTCAATCTCCTGACCTAACACCCCCTGATTTCTTTCTCTGGGGGTATCTCAAATCAGTGGTGTTTTAAAACAAGCCAACAATGCTTGATGAGGCATTGAAGAACAACATCTGAGATACAGTGGCAGCGATTACACTGAAACAACTGGCACGAACATTCCGAATATGGAGTCTCGTGCTCAAGCCTGTCTCGATGCACAGGGTAGACACTTTCAACACCTCTTATGATATGACTCAGTTTCCCATTGATGAAGGTATGTTCTTACCAAATACACTGCTGGCCACCCAAAATGCAACACCAAGAAGGAAGCATCCGATTGGCCTGAAATTCGCAGCATGCGTCGCCCACGAGAGGACATGCAAACGATTAGCATTGCAGGGCATATGCAAATCATGTGCGCCCGGCACGCCACCGATAAGCACTATAAGAAAGGTGCACAAAAGGCGGGGTGTAAGTAGCGGAAGTGTGTTGTGCTGCCGGACCTGTGCGTGGGAAGCTTCCTGATGCCTCGTCGCAGAATACAGCAGTCATTCCAGCACGTTTCAGAGTTAGACAGAGGACGAATAGTGGCTTATCGCGACAGTGGTTTATCATACCGAGACATCTGCGCTTGTGTGGGACGACATCCAGCCACATGTGAGGCGAGTATGGATTCGGTGGGTGCAGGAAGGACGGACGGATCGACGTGAGCGATTGCCGCAGCCACAGCACACCACCGAACGAGAGGACTGGCATGTTGTGCGGCGGGCATTGACGGCTTGCATCGCCACATCACGAACGTTAGCACAGGAATTAGGGTGTGTTGCGCAACAACCTGTGTCAGCACGTACCGTTCGACGTCGTCTGCAGGAGCGGGGACTTGTCACACGGCGCCCATTGCTTCGATTACCATTCACACTACACCACCAGCGAGTGCGGCAGCAGTGGGCCGTTGAACGCCGCACCTGGACTATGGAATGGCACGACATTGTCTTGTCCAACAAATCCCGCTTCTGCCTGCAACACCACGATGGCCGGATCCCCGTGTGGCGGCACCACGGCGAGAGACTGTACGGCGCCTGCATTATGCATCGCCATACCGGGTCCGTCGCCTGGCGTTATGGTTTGGGCCGCAATTGGATATGACACCCGCACCCCTCTGGTATGCATCGCCGGTACACCAACAGCCACAGCTACATCTCCGACGTTTTGGAGCCTGTAGTCCTCTCTTACCTGAAGTACCTGCCAGCTGCCACATTTCAACAGGACAATGCACGCCCGCACATGGCACGCATCGTGCAACAATTCTTCACGACCCACCAGGTGTCACTGCTGCCGTGGCCCGCCTGCTTTCCCGATATGTCGCCCATCGAACACGTCTGGTCGCTGATCGGCAACCGAGTGGCCCGGCAAAGCACCACCCGCGGCTACGCCTGATGAACTGTGGCAATGTGTAGAAGCAGCCTGGACCGACATACCCCAAGCCCACATCCAAAGCCTCTTTCGTTTGATGCCGCGGTGGGTAGTGGCTGTTATTGCCAGCCATGGGGGCCAAACGAGCTATTGATGTCTGCGTGTTCCGCAAGTCACACGGGCCTGTAAGCTCAATCGTTTCATCTTTGTATCTGTTGTTATGTGTCCAGTAAATCTGGCTTTGCTATCTTGTGTCCTTCTTGGTGTTGCATTTTGGGTGGTCAGCAGTGTATCATTCAATTACTGTAATTGTTTACAATGTTATTAATAAAAACTTGGGTAAAGTAGCACGTGGGACACCCTGTATGTTCTTGCTATTTATATATGAAGAAGCACACTATTACTTTTGATCCAATATGAACATTCACACTCTCTAGCAACAACTAAAATATTAGGTAAAAAATATACCACAAATACTATCTTGAAGTATAAAGGTTTACAGTGCTCTTCAAAAACTTAAAATCAAACTAAGGTCCAAGCTAATACTCATATCATAAGACATTTCTCACAGATTACTGTTTGTTACATTTAACAAAATCTACAAATTCAATTTAGCAATAATACCTACCTGCATCACTTTTCAAACCAAGGGGTCAAATACGATATGCATGGCTGCTACAAGTTAACCATTTTTTTTTACAGAAAATTGTACTACTTCATCCACAAATGAAATTTAAATTAAACAAGGATTTATAGAGATTACCACATTGCAAGTAGGGAAGTGGGTTACATGGCCATAATTACTTAGCATTTGCTGATTAATAAATACTCTACTGATTTCAAATGGGAATGCAGGACTATAGTTCCTAGTATTAACAAATGACCCCCCATAGTAATGCACTTCATTGCAGTTATACAACTTAAGTGATTTTATCATTGCTTTGGCACAATACATGCAGAATTCAGGCAAATGGTGGAAACAGTAATAAACTTCTTTCCTGCTATAAAGGCAATAACTGGTGAAGCAAAATCTATAAGTGGATAAATGCTGGTAATAAATAGCATTAAAGTTTTATCAAGATCAGGAGAAGGGGTCACCAAACTATAGATTCACAACAGTAAGACAAATCTCTAACACTTGAAAAACTGATAAGAAAAAACAATTTTGACATCATTATACTGTTTCATATAAATCCAAAGGGCGAGAGCGATAGTGAAAATCTTCCAAATACATAGCGACAATGTGAATAGACAAAGTCATCGCTCTTTCCACTGTTTTCTTTAATTAACACACAGTAACTGAAGAATTGTTATCCGGACACTGCTGGGATCGTATCCTAGATCTCTTGATAACTAGCCGAGTGCGTTCAGAAATCGGATTAATACATAGTGCGCATGAGCAGGATCAATTCTTCCACAGATTTGCACGCCACTAACTGCTATGAAAGAAACCATGTGAATTCCCCTTAAAAGGTATGTACTTCTCTTTTCTAGCAGGTAAAGTTTCCCCTGTTTTATGGCCGCAATATAGAGTCATATGGGAATAAAGGTCAATTGAGAATTGCTGCTGACTTAAATTCCCTCTCCCCACTTTACAGCCACTAATAACCCAATATAAACAAGAGGGGAAAATACAGCAGAATGTGTATGAACCGCAAGAGGGACACCCCTCGAGCTCTCTCTCCCGCCCCTCCAAACCAGTACATAATAAGTTTCAATGTCAGACTGCCCCACACAACAATTAATTATTATAGCATTTTGGCTAGCGCATACAGCTGGCAATTAATGCTCTTGCTTAGTTAATGCTCTCCGTCCACACATATGGAGTGATGACTACAAATAATACGAGTTTTAAAAATTAATAAATTTTGTAAAATTATTTAAGTAAAATTTTTCTTGAGTTGTGGTACTAAAATATTCATAAAAAAGACTTTTGGCTTGGTGCCCCTCTAAATCTGGCGCGCTGGGCCCGTTGCTTAAATTGGCTATGGCCAGGCCACATACCAAAGAGGTAGACCTACAATCAGGTGGACTGATGGTATGAAACCAGTCATTAGGGATTAAGAAAGAAATACAGAAGAGGCAGATAATCTTATAGTTGGCAGGAAGAGATGGAGAAAGCTCAATGGAAAGAATTGATATTATTATTATTGCTTTTATTACATAGTCTGTGCCTAAAGCATGCCTGAACATTGTACATGTACACTGGCATGAGATGATAATGAATATTGAGTTTTTATTTTAAAAATGTGTTACTTTAGAACATTTTAAAAATAATATATGTATACACATTTTAACAACTACAGAAGATTATTATATTTGCACTTTTAAGGTATTAACCTCTTGCAAAGTGCGCATAGTTTATGTGCAATTCATAAATGAAAAAAACATTAGAAAGTACCACGTACTCACCAAAAAATTATGGTAACCTCCAATGACAACACACTTCCAACACGTCATTCATCGTGATGTAACTGGGCTTCCAAGGTTAACAGACTTCTTGTTTACGCTTCTTACTTCCGGGTGTGAAACATCGTTTTTTTTTTTTTTTTTTCCCTTAGCCTTATGAGATGTTACTCAAAAAGCTTGTCAATTCTATAAAAATCACACATACAACTCGTTCATACCATTCAAGTAAAAACTATGTACATAACCTTACATTCAAAGGTGATTAAACCTTGGTCAACTGTAATTATCAAACTCCTCCTTCTGTTTCACAACCTCTGCTACTCCCACTGCAAGTGTGCTTTTTGAGTAACATCTCATAAGGCTAAGGGAAAAAAACAAAAAAAACAACGATGTTTCACACCCGGAAGTAAGAAGCGTAAACAAGAAGTCTGTTAACCTTGGAAGCCCAGTTACATCACGATGAATGACGTGTTGGAAGTGTGTTGTCATTGGAGGTTACCATAATTTTTTGGTGAGTACATGGTACTTTCTAATGGTTTTTTCAACTACAGAAGAAACATCAAGATGGTTATTATATTTTAGAATACCTGTTTTGTTTTTTGTGTTTGTCCCGACAGAAAGATGACGAAATTCGAAGTAAAAAAATTCATAAAAATAGCTGTAGTAAATGGGGAAATACGGAATAAACAGAATAAAAAAATGGGCAAAAAAAAAAAAAAATAACTTTCCCATATGTTCTCTAACGAAAAGGTAATAAAATACATTTTAGTAGAGATAAATAAAATCTTTATCACACAACAAATTGCAGAATAATTTCAGTTTTCTTTTGAGGTACAATCTAATTTGCTAAAAATTCTGTAAATGAAGACTTTCTTTTATTGAACTGAAGAGATTATAACTGTAAAATAATCCTAAGTCACTAGGAGTAGCACAACAGTTTCATGTACTAATCAGTGTGATAAAGCTTATTCAGAAGAGACAGGAACAACCGGAAGATTAATGCTAGCCATGCTGAATAAATCAACAAAAGAAAAAAAAAAAGGAAGGAATGGTAAAAAATATTTTTTTTTCATTCTCAAAGAATGTAAATACTTTTCCTCAATCCTTGTATGGGAAAAAGAGAACAGAGAAAAACATTTTTGCTGAACCCAAACTGTATTAAAACATTTAATTGTTTCAAACTTCACTACTAGAACCATGAAGAAGCATCATCCAGATAGCTGTGTTGCCTTGAAATCACTATGGATGAAAAACAGAAAAAGGAAGATGTGTGGCAGCATAAGGAGTGGAGTAAGGCTAGATATTGCTGATTGAAACTTGTAGAGTTCATTAATATTTCTATAAAAAAAAAAAAAAAGTGAACACCATATACACTTTTGGATTTCTTCATCCCCATAACCAGCAGGTGGCTGATAAAGGATCAATTTGAGAGGAGGAATGGGGCAGGTGGTGGTCATACTTCCTCACTCCACAGCAACACTATTTTTAATCTCAGACTCACCACGATATGTACTATATGTATGAACTGTTGTTGTTGTTGTTGTTTGTGTGTGTTTTTGGGGGAGGGGGTGACAGCTACCATGAGCAACTCTAAGAGCTACAAGAAATCACCAATCCCTAATTTAGAGCCAGTGGTTCTAGGGAAGGGACAGAACCAACACCATCCAACAAGCACACTGCCCATGCATCACCTGGGACTTGAACCTGGACCCATCTCCAGTTGTGATGTGTGTTTATATATTACCACCATTTCTTTCTGTAATGGGCACATATGCTGAATGCAGGGTTCATCCTGCTACTTCCCTCCCCCATTCTGTCATCAAATAAAAATTAAAATAACAGATGGACTGAAAAAAGCCTGAATATCTTTAAGTGTGCACAATTTTTGTACAAGGGAGTTGTAAGGGCGAAAATTAATAATGAGATGCATATCATTTAAGCTATGATCTAGTACTAATCTGTGTGCATAAAAACAAGGAAATAACTTTATTTCATTAACTGTGTGCATATACAATGCCCAAGGTTAGAAGGGCGCCAGCCTGTCTGGGAAGACTGATACGTCCTTTGTGTAAAAGAATGTCAGTATTGTTGTATGTTTTGTTCTGTTTGTATAGAGTCTGGTTTCCACGTACAGAAGCTCGTCAGGTGGAATTTGTGGTATGTCGTCGAGCACGGAGACAATAAGCGAGGGAGAGCGATTTCCCCAGAAGCAGGAGCCGCTGGGGTGCAGATTCGAAGAAAGGGTGCCTGCGGACAAAGGTCAGGTTCGCTCCAGGACCTGACAAGGTCAGTGCCTTGTAAGAGGTCAGCGCCTCGTGGTAGAGGGGGGCCAAAAAAAGAAAGGAGGGTCTTCTAGAGCGAGGGGAATAAGAGATAGCTTCGGAAGAGAGAAGAGAGATTGACGAAGCCGCTTGGAAGGCGAGTAGACGTCGAGAGCTTGACTCCGAGGAATGCGGTTCCTGGTTTTTGCGTGAAGCCGTGTGCTTCGGGAGAGAGAAGGAGGATTGCGAGGTGCGCTTGAACGGTGGGTAGACGAGCGGCGTCTATGCTCCGAGGAACGTAGTTCCTGTTATTTGCGTGAAGCTAGAGGCTTCGGGAGGAAGCGTAAAGGAGTGCAACGAGTGTCTGGAAGACGGATAGACTGTGGAGATTTTATGCTCCGAGGAACGCAGTTCCTGGTTTTTAGCGTGAAACCGAGTGTTTCGAATTACAGAGTGGCGATAGGGCAACGGATTTAATATTGAACACTTCGTGACGGACGACGCATGCCACAAATTCGTCGACGTGGACATTGGCACCGGAACCAGACTCTCACTAGTGCTTTGATTCATTAAATTTATTATCTTTCTTATTCACGAAGTATTTATTGAAGTTGATGAAGTGCCTTACAGTAGCCATTCTCTCCCTTCCTTGATTCGCGGATAATTACACAAAAAGGCGGAGGAAGAGGGGCCTGGATGATAAATTTATTATTAATAAATTACGAGAGTGAGAACCTCAGATTATTTGCTGTGGGGGGGAGTTGTTAACTTAACTCACGGACGCCTATCGGAAAGAAGGCGGGACTTAGCACGAAAGTATATGTCTCACCCCTACAGCAAAGTAATAAATGGCGCAGCCGGCAGGATGAATGTTTGATACCAGGTAAACCCGAGGAGGAGAAGGCGAGGCGAAGAAATAAGTGAATAAGTAATTCTTGTTGTGAGGAACAACGGAAGGCAACCTCGACTACTAGGACTCTGTGCACAAAGAAAAGTGGTGATTTCATCGACGTCAGCGACAGGGAGATCCGTAACCAGGATCCACGGACGAGACCGACAGACGTCAGTGACAGGGAGATCCGTAACCAGGATCCACGGACGCGACCGACAGACGGCAGTGACAGGGAGATCCGTAACCAGGATCAACGGACGAGACCGACAACTGCGAAGATTGCAACCGGATTCAGGACGAGAGGAGCCAGCAAGGCGCGTTACCAATACACGACGGAGAGAGCCGACGAGGCTCGGACCCAGTGTGCAAGACAGAATTCCGGGAGACCACATCTCACATCACCAGTGGGACCGGACTTTCCCTGTTTAGGGAGTCCCATCGCGGACCGCAGTTTAGCTGCAACAGAGAAGCTGAGGGGGCCCGAGGAGCCCGGTAAGTACTACTTTTGAAGCCGCAATTTGATTACCTGTGTCGATACCTGTGTATAAGTTAGAAATAGCTGAATAAGTTTCATCAGGACACTAGGAGTACTAGAGGTAACCTTTCTAAGATAAATTTAACTTAAGAGTAGTGAGGATATAGTAAGAAGAATTTGAGATAATAAATGGTGAAAGTATATTTTTTTATGTGAAGAAAGAAAATAGCGGACAGAGAAGGATAGGTACTAGCCTAGATAAAAAGAAAAAGTAAAAGGTAGAGATCAAAATGATATTTAACTAGGTATCTCAGCGAAGTAGATAGAAATTAGTAGTGTGAGAGCAAAGGCTAACCATCGGGGAATTGTATTATTTTATTTCAGTGTATATATATTTTTGTATTAAGTGTATATTATTGTTGCATGATAATGGCGGAACAGTTTTTGGAAGGGAAAATTAGTGAAGAACTCGATGAAAGGAATTCCGAGGAAGCAAAAGAGAAAATGAGGGAGGAACAGATAATGAATTGAATTCTAGCAATGAAGTAATAATTAATGACAAAGGAATAGAAGGGAATTCGATAAGTCTAGAATGGGAATATAAATTTAGGGTATTGGAGATGGAACAGAAAAAGCTAGAATTACATTTAGAGCAACAGCGAATTGAGATGGAGCTAGCCGATAGAAAAGAGGCTAGGGCTTATGAGCTAAAAAAAAATTAGAGATAGAACAAGAACGGGGCGTTGCATCAGCGTCAGGGAGACAGTCAACGAAGTTGGCCGACTACATCAGAATTCTAGAGAGGAATTTACCCAAAAGCCCTACAAAACCCGAAGAGATATTGGATTTTTTGACACCTTGGAGAGAGCGTTTATTCTGCATGACATACCAGAGAGCATGCAAGGGCGGTTAGTGATTGCGTTATTCAATGCGGATTGCGTAAACCATTTGTTCCGACGTCTGACCGTAGAGCAATATGATAATTATGATACCGTCAAGGAAGCTATTCTCAGTGAATGTCATTTGACTCCAGATGTATATCTGAAGCAGTTCGAAACGATACGCCGGAACAAAGGGGAGAGCTTCCAGCAGCTAGCGGGACGTATTGGCAGGTCTCTCAGGTATTATGTAGCCAACTGCGGAGTAACCGAGTTCGACCAATTAGTAAATCTGCTAGTGTGTGATAAGTTTAAAGGATTACTATCCCCATCCTTAAAAACCTATTTACTGCAGAGAGGTGCGGTGGGTAAGCTAGTCTTGGCTAAAGAATTGGGGGAGTTATGTGATTCATATGAGAGTCATGTGGAAGCACTAGAGATAGGAAAGGTGAAGGATAATTTTTCGTCGAATTACAATGCCAAAGGGAGTCAGTATATTTCTACGGGGAGCGGATTCGTGAAGAGAGAGAGCGGGAACAGTAGTGGGCAGTTTCAGAAGGAAAAATTCCAAGCGCCTGATAGGAAGTTCGGGAGTAAGGTAGAAGGAGAACGACCTATGGGAAGTCAGGGTAACCCTAGTTTAGATCGAGGCATAATCTGTTTTTATTGTAGGAAGCCTGGTCATCGGCAATCATTATGTCCCCAGAAGGGTAGCGTAAGACCGGAGGGCCGGAGTAATTCCAATTATTGGCGGAACGACGGGGTGAAAAAAGTAGGAAGGGTAGCTGTGGAGAATAATCAGGAAGTAGAGAAACCTAGAGAGGACACCGGAGTAAAAGTAGAACAGGAGGTGAGAAAGATGAGCGCAACGGTGGGAAGAGTTTTCGGATCTAACCAAGCAGATATTAAAAAGATAGAAATACCTGTAGGAGAACAAATGATGGTAACCACAGAGGCAGGGCTCCAAGCCAATATACTGGTAGATAGTGGGGCAGAATTCAATTGTTTAAAGAGAGGATTATTGGGAGAAGAAAAATTGGAGGAAATTGGGAAGGTAAAACTGACAGGGTTTGATGGGAGAGCAGCCGTTTTTCCCATAAAAACGGTTGGAATTAGGATTATGGAAGCAGGTCTAGAAAAGGCGGGGAGTAAAACGATAGGAATCAGTGAAATTGTTTGTGCCATAGTACCTAATTTGAGTAATGAGTTTATAATTACTCCAGAAGATTACGTAAAAATGTCAACGGTTAGAGACTGTAGTCCTGAGTGGGCGATTAATTTACAGAAAGCGCTAGAACCTAAACAGGAGAGGGAAGAGCGAAAGTACGAAGAAAGGGAGGATTCAATAGCGGAGAATGAGAGTACGGAAGGCCGTACCCACCGAGCTAATATCGCGGTGAATCAGGTAGGGGTCGAGAAGGAACCGGAAGCGCCTAAGGCAAAGAGCGAGCCGCCGCCGATGGAGGAGGGCGTGGTCGAAGAGGAGGCGAAATCGGACAGCCAATCAGGAGACGAAGAGGCAGGCGCACGGGAAGAAAGTAAGCAGACGGAGATAGCTCGTTCGGGCTCCGGCGAGGAGATTGGAGATTCTCGGCAAGTAAGCAGATCCGATCACGCGGTATTCGCAGGCCAACAGGAGGAAGATAGGACCTTATCGGAAGCTCGTAGATATGCTAAAGAGGAAAAAGGAGGTTATGTTTACATAGAAGGGATGCTCTACCATAGAGAAAGGGTGTTGGGGCAATTGAAAAATCCACTTGTAGTCCCGGAGATTATGAGAAAACAAGAGCTAAGCCTGGCACATGATTTGGCAATTTTGGAATCAGAGGTAGAGCTCGGGGAGATTCGAGAGGTGCCCCTGGAGCCGAAGGATGAAGAGAGGAGTGATCCCAAGCAGCGGAACGTAGAAAATCCAGAGATCACGCAGCAACAACTTTGGGAGCTACAGGAGTTGGTAGACCGCTCGAAAGTATTTTTTTCGGGGGAAGTAGGAAGAACCACGTTAGGTAACCACCAGATAACGGTTAAACCGGGGAGTGTGCTACGTACTCTGCACAGATACAAAGTGCCACAATCTATGCAGCGGGCGGTGGATGATCAGATTCAGGAGTTATGTGACAGAGGGATGATAGAAGAGTCGGGGGAAGAGTATAGTCATCCAATTGTTTGTATTGCTAAACGTACAGGGGAAGTCAGATTGTGTTTTGACTTTAGAATGCTCAACGCGCACACCGTCGCAGACGCATTTCCCATGTCACACATCCCGGATCTTTTAGCCAAGGTGGGGGCAGCAAAATACATCACAACTTTGGATATGCTGAAGGGATATTATCAAATACCGATGGACCCCGGAAGCAAGAAATACACTACGTTTGCTACCCACCGAGGATTGTTCCAGTGGAACGTAATGCCTTTTGGATTGTCGGGGGCCGCTGCAACATTCCAGAGGATAATGAATAAAGTGTTAAACCCTCATTTGGATTATGCAGTAGCTTACCTCGATGACGTTGCAGTGTTCTCCAAGAATTGGGAGGAGCACTTGCAACATTTAGAGAAGGTAATCGGTAGCTTGGTGGAAGCGGGGTTTACGGGGAACCTAGAGAAGTGCTGCTTCGCTAAGGAAAAAGTGCATTACTTAGGGCACGTGGTCGGTTCTGGGAGTCACCAGCCGGACCCAGAGAAGTTACAGGCAGTCAGGGACCTGTTACCGCCGAAGACGAAAAAGGAAGTACGTAGTTTCCTGGGACTCTGCAGTTATTATCGGGAATACGTACCGGGGTTTGCCGAGATGGCGAAACCGCTAACCGATTTAACGGGAAAGAAAGCCGCGGAGAAAGTGAGTTGGACAACAGAAATGGACATCACTTTCAAAAAGCTAAAGGAATGTTTATGTTCCGCACCAGTACTGGCGACGCCAAGCTTTGACCGTCCGTTCTTATTGTACACGGATCCGAGTTCATTTGCCGTAGCCTGCTGTTTAGCGCAGAGAAGTAACGGGGAGAAATCCGACCGGTAGCGTACGCCAGCCGGAAGTTAAACGGCACGCAGGCCAGATGGGCCGCCAGTCACAAGGAGGCCTACGCCATAGTATGGGCACTCCAGAAGTTCGAAGGATGGATTTTCGGGCATCCAGTAGAAGTAATGTCCGATCACAATCCGCTAGTTTATTTGACTAGCGCAGCATCCCAGAGCTCTAAACTACAGAGATGGAGTTTGGCCATCTCACAATTCAACATCAAAATAACGCACATGGCAGGCAAGCTAATCCCCCACGCTGATGCTTTATCTCGGTTATCTTTTGAGGCAGGTGATCAGCGTCCTGATGAACACAAGAGTATCACTACACAGGTAGAGACTCAGTGAGGCTCGAAGGTGGTACTGTTGTACAAAAAAAAAAAAAAAAAAAAAAGGAGAAAGGAACGGGGGAAGTGATATTATTATTTTCGCCTGTTTGTGTCTGTATGTGAGGTGATAAACTGAAAAACAATATATATAAAGAAACTCAAGTGAACAGGACTCACCATGCGAAGTAAGGACCCCGCATGTTTCGTCTCAGGGGCCGAGGCCTGTAAGGGCGAAAATTAATAATGAGATGCATATCATTTAAGCTATGATCTAGTACTAATTTGTGTGCATAAAAACAAGGAAATAACTTTATTTCATTAACTGTGTGCATATACAATGCCCAAGGTTAGAAGGGCGCCAGCCTGTCTGGGAAGACTGATACGTCCTTTGTGTAAAAGAATGTCAGTATTGTTGTATGTTTTGTTCTGTTTGTATAGAGTCTGGTTTCCACGTACAGAAGCTCGTCAGGTGGAATTTGTAGTATGTCGTCGAGCACGGAGACAATAAGCGAGGGAGAGCGATTTCCCCAGAAGCAGGAGCCGCTGGGGTGCAGATTCTAAGAAAGGGTGCCTGCGGACAAAGGTCAGGTTCGCTCCAGGACCTGACAAGGTCAGCGCCTTGTAAGAGGTCAGCGCCTCGTGGTAGAGGGGGCCGAAAAAGAAAGGAGGGTCTTCTAGAGCGAGGGGAATAAGAGATAGCTTCGGAAGAGAGAAGAGAGATTGACGAAGCCGCTTGGAAGGCGAGTAGATGTCGGGAGCTTGACTCCGAGGAATGCGGTTCCTGGTTTTTGCGTGAAGCCGTGTGCTTCGGGAGAGAGAAGGAGGATTGCGAGGTGCGCTTGAACGGTGGGTAGACGAGCGGCGTCTATGCTCCGAGGAACGTAGTTCCTGTTATTTGCGTGAAGCTAGAGGCTTCGGGAGGAAGCGTAAAGGAGTGCAACGAGTGTCTGGAAGACGGATAGACTGTGGAGATTTTATGCTCCGAGGAACGCAGTTCCTGGTTTTTAGCGTGAAACCGAGTGTTTCGAATTACAGAGTGGCGATAGGGCAACGGATTTAATATTGAACACTTCGTGACGGACGACGCATGCCACAAATTCGTCGACGTGGACATTGGCACCGGAACCAGACTCTCACTAGTGCTTTGATTCATTAAATTTATTATCTTTATTATTCACGAAGTATTTATTGAAGTTGATGAAGTGCCTTACAGTAGCCATTCTCTCCCTTCCTTGATTCGCGGATAATTACACAAAAAGGCGGAGGAAGAGGGGCCTGGATGATAAATTTATTATTAATAAATTACGAGAGTGAGAACCTCAGATTATTTGCTGTGGGGGGGAAGTTGTTAACTTAACTCACGGACGCCTATCGGAAAGAAGGCGGGACTTAGCACGAAAGTCTATGTCTCACCCCTACAGGAGTGTTATGTAATGTTTTGTTTTATTTTTTTCTTCCACAGGGGTGCTGCAGATATTTTGTAGGGCACTCTAAAAGTCATGCTACATCACTGGTTACAGCATGGTTGATGTTAAAGATTGCTGCACCATTATCAAATCATGCCAAAAATGAGAAGTGAGCTGATCAATAGTGAAGAAAAATAAAATTTACTGAATGTTAAAAGTACAGTAACAATCACTTCTCAATCAAGATAAAGAGCAATAACAAAGGTCATGAATGATTGGAATTATTTAAATGCACTATTTTTAGCACATCTTTCATAAAAAAAGATCGTGCTTCTGTTATCGGTTTTTCCATCCGTCCGTACCCACAGTATCTCTGCAACTATTAGTCCGATTGGAAAAATTCTTTTTGCATTCGGAAGCTAGAAATATGCGAATGATGATCCTTCATTTCGTTTTTTTTTTTTACGATGCACAATTTTGCCGCTAGGGGGCGAAATGCAGATGATGTCGAATTCAAAATTACGTTTTAATCTACATATTTGCTTCTAAACATCCGACTGAAAAAATTCTTTTATCTTTCGATTCCATTTATATCGAAGAGTGTTTTAGATATTGTTTCACTTTCAAATTACGCATAGATTTTCCGCTAGGGGGCATAAAAGTAAATTACATTTTTTCCGACAACTCTTCTCCTAAAACTCCGATTTGAAAAATCTTTTTTTCAGCGGATACATCTCCTAATGGAAAATCTTTTGCATATAATTTCGAATTTTTGCTAAAGAATACTTTGGCCACCAGGGGGCGTAAGTGTTAATTTTTGCATCTGATGTATTTGCCATAAAATCTGAGCTTCTAAAATATCGATTGAAAAAATTCTTTCATGGACTGATGTCACTCACATCGATAAACCTTTTTGGAATATTTTCTTCCTAAAATATCCCACAGTTTCTCCGCCAGGGGCATAGATATATATCTTATTTTTGTCAATATCTCTACTTCTAGGAGTCCGATTTGAAAAATTCCTTCTTTGTTGGATAGTATTTTCCGTGTGACATGTTTTTCATATAATTTCAAAATTTTCAAGTAATTCATAGACTTTCCGCTAGGGGGCGTAAAGGTAAATTGTGTTTCCCACTATTTCTCTGCTTCTAAACCTCCGATTTGAAAACTTCCTTCTGCACCGGATACAGCTCCTGATGGGAAATCCTTTACACATAATTTCTAATTTTTGTAAAAAAATGGTACGGCCACCAGGTGGCGTAAGTCTTAATTTCCACTTCTGATGTATTTGCAGCAAAATTTGGGCTTCTAAAATCTCGATTAAAAAAAAGGCTTTTGTTGACCAATGCTACTCATGTTGACAAACCTTTTAGGAACACTTTCTTCTTGAAATAATGCATGGTTTCTACGCCAGGGGGCGTAGATGTATATCTTATTTTTGTCAATATCTCTACTTCTGAGACTCCGATTTGAAAAATTCCTTCTTTGTTGGATAGTATTTCCGATGCAAAATGTTTTTCCTATAAATTAAAAATTTTTACGTAAAACATTTAACACTTTCCGCTAGGGCGCATAAAGGTAAATTGTGTTTTCTGCTCCTAAAACTCCGATTTGAAAAATTCTTTCTGTATCGCATACAAGACCTGATGGAAAATATTTTTCACATAATTTCTAATGTTTTGTAAAGAATGGTTTGGCCACCAGGGGTCATAAGTGTTAATTTCTGCTTCTGATGTATTTGTAGCAAAATCTGGGCTCCTGGAAACTCGACTAAATTTTTTTTTCTTGGACCGATACCGCTCATGTGTATAAACCTTTTGAGAATACTTTCTTCCTAAAATAATGCATGGTTTTCCCACCAGGGGACGTAAAGTCACATCTTATTTTTTGTCAATAACTCTGTTTCTAAGAGTTCGTAAGCTCAAGATTCCGTTTACACCAATATCTCAGGGATTAAAGACCCCATTGAAAAACTTCTTTCTTCTGTCAGGTACTATTGTTTTCCATACCGGTTCCATTGCCTTTGAATAGCTTTGATAAATTTAATTTGCGTCAGAATGGATTCAAAAGACGTGCTTATTACACCTGAAAATTCAGTGTCATCTTTCTTGTTTTATGTGTAATTGATAAACATATATCATAACTTTCAGCAGCAAAATATAGATGTAATGTTAACATTGCTAATGGGCTACCATGTAAGAACAGAAGAATGGTAAATAATAAAATTTCTGCTTAACATATTCAAACATTTCTTTTCACATAGTCCTTTGGGAACTTACTTTAGTTTTTACAAAGTTTTATGGAGTGAGTGATGTGTGACTGGTTTTTACAACAACCAAAAACTAATGGATAATTGGTACAAAAGTAGATAATCAGTGTTAAAGTGATTTAATTGTTCCCTCTTGATAATCTGTTCAGCAACTGGGTATGGCTGAACTGACTTAACTCATTGAATGACCTTTCCTGTAGGCTTCCATTGTGAAGACTGTCACAAAACAACACACCATTAATGTATGACACAGTTGGAGTTAATGATACAGCAGAATCTTGGAAGGGGAGGAAGTTTTAAAAACTTGCCTGCTGAATAGAGCAATGAAAACCATTTTCAGGTAGTTAAGACCCTCAGAAAAGAAAACATGCTTTAAAAATTAAAAAAACAACCACAAGAAAACTTTTGTGTCAAGTCTAGATATGTGTACTCTTTATTACAGTTAAAGTTTTCTTAAGCATCAACACATTTTGAATTTAGAAAATAGCATAACTTTCCATTCAAAAGTTGAAGTAAAGATAAATTTACACTTCCTACATTGCTAAATAATTCAGACATTTCTCCACATATCCCTTTCATTTCAATAATATATCACAGATACATAATAACTAAAATTAATCAAACATATTTACCAGATTTAAAAGGATTTCTATCTTGCATTTTAAAAAATTATTTTCTTCCAACAGCTTTTGGTTTTCCTCCCTTAGCTGATTAATTTTTTCATTAGATGTTGAAGCAGAATTATTACCTGTAATATATTAAAATAAGATATTTCTGGAATATACACAAAAACAGGCACATATCTGCATACAAGTTAAAACTACAAAAAAATCAAGATTAACATTTAAAAATTTTTTGCATATTCTGATCTTCGGAATCAACATATTAGTCCTGTTGACAGATCCTCCTTTAAGAGGAGGATAATTGATTTTAAAAATAGATTTTTTAAAGAAACAAAACAAAAAATGAATAAAAGACTTGAGTGATTACTTGCATGTGAGAACTGGAGGGCATAGCAGTCCCTTGAAGTACTGGTGGGCAGCACTAAAATTATCCGTCGGAACCATGACAACAAAGGATTTTTTTGAGAATCTGATGTTCTTATTAAAAAACACCATTATACAGGATGTCCGAGAATTATTGGACACATTACAAAATTATATAACAAAACATTAAACAGATAGAAAGAAACTGACTGTACTAACTTACAATGTAACTACACAAGTTAATAAATTTCGATGCGAGATCCCTTGGTCGCTCGTAGTACGTCCAAGCAATACTCGATTTCATGCCATGTATTGGCATCTGAAGAGTTATGGAATTAACAGCAGCCGCTGCTTCAGTTCCTGCAAATCAGTACAAGGTATCTGATAGACACAATCTTTCACATAACCCCACATGAAATAATCCAATGGATTTAGATCTGGAGAGCGAGGAGGCCACGGAACGGGACCACCACGCCCAATTTATCTGTTGAGGAAATGCTCATTTAGGCACTTACGTACACACTCTGACCAATGCGGAGGCTTGTTGGAAAACGACGTCATATCTTTTGATCTGGGGTATAGCGAAATTTGTTAGCATATTCAAGTAAATGTCACCACTTATGGTTTTTTCGCAGAAGAAGAAAGGACCAATCACTTCTCTTTTTGATAGGGCGCACCACACATTAACTTTTGGAGAATCACGTTCCAGTTCAATAGCAGTATGAGGTGGTTCACTGCCCCATATCCTACAATTGTGACGGTTCACAATACCTGATACATGAAATATGGATTCATCACTAAAAATTACAGTACTGAGAAAGTTTTCGTCGTTTTCCACTCGATTCAGCATATCCACACCGAAATCATTTCGCAAAGTGTGATCATTTACATGCATCTTTTGCACTATTTGAATTTTATAAGCATGAAACTTTAATTTCTTGTGCAAGATATCATGAACTGTCGATTTCGGAATGCACAGTTCTCTGCTTGCTTTACGAACGGATTTCCTGGGGCTTCGTCGGAAACTCTCATTAACTTGGTCAACCATCTCACCGCTGACGCTAGGCCTACCGGCTCCTCCACGACATTCCACATTGCCAGTTTCTTTAAACTATTTCATCCACCGCTTAATTGAATTTGTTGACGGAGGATTACAACCATACTCTAAACGGTACCATCTTTTAACTTTAATGACGGACTTTAATTCCGCAAGCCATAACACACACATCACCTTCTGCTGTACGGATGACATGACTACTGATTGCGCATTTCTCATACATTCCTCATCGGGCCACACCTAGCGCCATCTATCGGATTCTGGGAATAACAATTATGCAAAACAAAAATATAGAAACCGTGTTAGTAATACGTGACATAGAAAAACAGACAATGCTCGTAGTTTTTCTTTAACATAATTTTGTAATGTGTCCAATAATTCTCGGACACCCTGTATATGCCACAGGAAGGCAAATGGAGAATTACCGTGGAATAATAGTTGTTGAAGTGAAAAATGTAGATTAAAATAGAGTTGAATGAAACTAGTCTTTTTTTTTTTTTTTTAGAATAAAACTTATTTTATGCCATTTCATTTTATTCCACCTTTTTCAACACAACAACTACTGTTCCACAATATTTAAAATCATTTGCCTTCATCTGGCATATATGTCGATGCTTTTGAAATAGCATATATTGGTATCTCAAAAAATTTCTTTGTTGTTGTGATTCCGATGAACAATTTCAGTGCGACACTTTGCTCACCAGTACTTTGAGGCACTACTATGGCCTCCAGTTCTCACATGAAAGTAATCAATCAAGTCTTATTTTCATTTTTAAAGTTTGGTTTCTTCAAAAAACCTTTTTTTAAATCCATTATCCTCCTTTGAAAAGACCTGCTCACTGGGGACAAATATATTGATTCCGAAGATCAGAACACACACAAAATTTTAAATGCTCGATAATCTCCTTAAAGTACAAAAATTTAAGCATAAAAATAATCTTTATGTTTACATGACATCAGCTCAAAATTGAGCAAATTAAATCTAAAAAAAAAAATCAAATCAAATAAAAATGATAAAAATGTACTAAAAAAGAAGAAAAAAAAACATATTTGTTGCATCTTAAAAACATAGCAAGCCTGCATTTTATGCAGAAATAAATTTAAGTGTACCTTTGACTTTATGATGAAACAGAATATTCACCTAAACAAAATTAAAATATAAAAAACCAGGCATCTAGTCAAAAACAAACACATACCTAAATCAGAACTAGAATCTAATCAGAAACAAACACAAGCCTAAATCAGAACTAGAAAATCAAATGGAACATAAATGATAAAAGGGAATTTGATCAGATCATTAGTCACTCATTTTTATCATATCACACCTGCATATTTTGAGGTGGATGTTCAGGTTGGCGAGGCCCAACTCATAAACACAGACCATTCATATGACATAAGATTTCCCAAGCAAGTTGCATTAAATTCATGTGACAAAGTTTGCACCACAATTAGCAAACTCTAACAAAAGAAGTCTGTGACACAAAATGTTATCAAACCCAGCACACAAAAGCTCATTGTGATAATGTATTTCATCACACTCAATCAACCATAAACCAAAAATTGAAAATAAAAGTTGATTAATGTATTATTCAGTCACAGCTCTTGCACAAAATCCTGTTTATAATGTTTATAATAAAGTATTTCATCATATGTAGTCAACTACACACAGAGAAAATTTTGCAAGTTCTGCAATACCCAACATAAAATTTTACTGAGCGTTATAGTAACTATTTGTTTCATTGAGAAAAAGGTTTATTTGATCATTTTGTTTTCATCGAAATGATTTCTAACATCGAAGTTGCAAATAATACACGATTAAAATCTTTTGAGAATGGAGGTCATCCCTACAGATAGATACCATTAACAATGCAGATAATTTACATGTATGTGGGCCTCACCATCAGTACTGAATAATTTTAAGTGTTTTAGGTTCATCCAAACTTCTTCTGTAACACAATGGAAACTTGAAGAACAACTGAAGGTGTAAAACATCTGCAGTACCACAAAAATGAAACATTTTGAGCACACAAGTCTCATGCAATTTTGAAATGAATAACTTAGTTGGAAAAATAGTATGACAGGAAGCATACAGAGTAGTGTTTCACAACTTTTTTTTTCCATTGAGGAACCCTTCACAAACAATTTTTCCTTTCATAAGGACCCTTTCTCTACATATGGAAATGTTTTTTTTTGGGGGGGGGGGCATAAAAAGATGATAGCATGAAATGCAATTTAACTACTACTAGCTTGTCATCAACAACAAAAAAAAACTTTTGTAAAGAGATGCTATATGTAAGTCAGTTTATATTGTAAAAAAGAATTAAACTAACATCTTGCCTTTCTTCTTGATAATATATAATCTACTTTTTAAATATCAAAATATCAAATCAAGATAAAGTTTAATTGAAATCAAAATAAAATTCACATCTAAAGAATCCATATATACACTATATTGACAAAAGTCACCGAACACTCCTTCAAAAGCAAATGAACGGATCCGCTGCACTGTTAAGATGTGCGGTACAGCTGCAAACAGTATAAAAGCAAGCCTACAGCTGACTGTGATCATATCGCATTGTGAGGTTGAGTGAAAATGTCACGCCGGGAGAGAACTGACTTTGAGAAAGGAAAGATTGTTGGGTGTTATATTAGTGGGTTGTCCATAAGAGAAACCAAGAGGCATTTAAACATATCCAAGTAACTGTTTTGAATGTACTGAATAAGTGGAAGACACATGGTGTGCCTGAAGCAGCAAAACATACTGACAGACCAAAGAAAATCAATCATCGAGGACGTTAAAGCCTCAGGAGAGTTGTTACAGCTAATTGACGGAGTACTGCACAAGACCTCGGTGTACATGTGAGTAAAAATGCTGAAACCTCGGTACGTACACGTACCATTCACGGAGAACTTCATTCCATGGGTTACCGTGGTCGTGCGGCTGCTCATAAGCCTTTCATCTCCACTCGGAATGCCACTCGTCGTTTAGCATGGTGTAAAAAACTTTTATCATGGAACCTAGATCAATGGAAACAACGGCTAATATGGACTGATGAATCCAGATACACGATCCATCAGTCAGATGGCCGTGTGTGGGTATGGTGGCAGCCGGGGGAATGCTATTTACCACAATGTACTGTTCCTACGGTCAAGTTTGGAGCTGGCAGTGTACTCGTGTCGGAGTGATTTTCGTGGTATGGTCCTGGCCCATTGGTTATCGTGGACAAACCTGTTAACCAGCACGTCTACCTCGAAATTCGGGACAATCATGCCCTACGAACTCTGTGGCAATACTACGGAACCGAGCCTTGTGTGGTACCAGCAGGATAATGGGCCGAGCCATAAAGCAAGGACTGTTATAGCGTGGTTTGACGATAATTCCGTATCATGTGTGGACTGGCCAGCGCAGAATCCCGATTTTAATCCCATAGAGTACCTATGGGATGAATTAGAGTGCCGCATAAGAGGTTTGGAACCACGGCCTACTACTAAGCAACAGTTAGCGGCAGCATTATGTACTGAATGGAAGTGCATACCTGTAGCTGTGTTCCAAAACCTTGTTGAAAGCATTTCTCAAAGGGTCAGTGCATGCATTAAGGCCAAATGTGGACCGACACCATAAATGTATGTCAATAAATGCTATGTTGTGTTTCTCTTCTAGGTGGGTGTCCGGTGACTTTTGTCAATACAGAGTATATTTGTTATCAGTATGAAACTTTGACTCATTTAACTCTGTACAAATGTTGAATTCTTTGCCAAATAATTGACAAATGCACTTGCAAGTTTCACTTGGGACACAACAGATTATTTCAATCCCTTTGCTTTTAATTTTTGCCAGACATTCAAAAGCTTTTTATAATGAGGAACAGTACACCAATTAAGTAGTAAATAGTAACACTGTACTAGTGATCTATTTACTATTCAAAAGCTTGTTCATGTACAAAACAGTAGAAGACCATAACAAACACTAAACATCAATGGTAAAATCACTTGCAAAGATCAATCACTTACAGTATTGTTATCATTGAGATACACAAAACCACATCATCTACTAAAGACTGACTCAATTGTTCAGAAAAAAAAAAAAAGAACTTTCTCAAACAATCTGTCAACATAAAGAAAGACTAGAAATGCAAAGAATACTGGGTAGCACTTAGCAAGTGAAAGGGATTCTTAGAACTTGTAACCTGCATGTAGCACAGAGCTCACCTAGCTGGCAGCACAGAGCTCACCTAGCTGTGTTTCCACCAATGGAGCAACTCTGTAACAATGCCAAATGAACATAGACGGAATACATTAAAAACAAAGTACATTTTGACCAGTCAAAATTGGGAGAAATGGTTTTACAGCTAAAAGTGGTATCAATGGTAATAGCAGCAGTAAAATGAAAAGCGTGACATTGAAAATCATGAGTCATATGTAAGAGAGATCAAAATGAAACAAAATGTTGCAAAGGAGGTACAACAGGTTCACCTGCTATCCAGGGGCAATCTTCCATCAGCACAGTATAAACAGACAACAGGGTGAAATCCTTGGTAGGGGATATGTCCACCTTGTACTGCAGAGCATGTTTGGCACCAGTGTGTCATGCTTAACACCAAATTGTTTAGGAGCTCCTGGAGTAAATTGTCCCACTCCTGCTGGAGAACTGTGATTAGGGCTGGGTGATGTATCGGCATATCGCAAAAAAACAGTTTCAAATTCACATCAATGTTCCGGTTTTTTGACTAGCAGTTCTACAATACATCACAATGCATCGTGAAGACTGATGTGGATATAGGAGCTTCACATGCATCATCACTACACAGGATTGCCAGATCAGACCTTTTTCTGACCAGCAAGAATTTTTTTTTAGAAAAAAGGTCTGGTCTTTTTTTTTTTTTTATGTTGATCTTTTTGTTTACACATGAAAGTGAACATATAAATAAACTGGGTTCCAAAATTAAAGTGACAAATACAAATTCGAGAATATGTCCAAAATGATACCCTCGATTGTAAAGATTTTTCAGAAACGAGCAAGGGGAAACACTAAGTTGATGTACCCAAGCAACATTGCACTAGCTCCTATAGAAATATGCAAAATATAACAGAGTACGCAGGCACGCGACATTGATAAATCTTGTTCTGAGTGAGGTGTGTCAATTGAAACTTGAGTTGGACTGTTAGCGGAAGAATGGTTCTACGCTATCACTTAGAAGACTCTTTGTGGTGGAGAATGATCACTAAACTGAAAGCAGAGCAATTGCAAGCTGGATGAATGTGTCAAGGCAAGTAGTCTCCAATCTTATACTTGTCTTGACTTTTCCAAGGACAAGACAAGGATGTTCACAAGTCAAGACAACCAGTATTTGTCTCGAACAGCTCGCCACCATAAGGAGTCGACAGCCAGGCAACTCTCACATGAGCTCTCCTCTGCTATAAGAACCCCGATATTGAGGCAAACAGTTTACAGAAGACCATGAGAGAGGCCTGTATGCAAAAAGACCAATGATCTGTATCTGACTTGCTGTTTCACACAGAAGTGTCCATCTCAATTGAGCTCATCACCCCTGGACCCCTGATCAATGGACTTGTGTTCTCTTCAGTGACAATTTGCCGTACAGCCTGAACACGGATTCTTGATGTGTGCACACTTGGAGACAGGCGGGAAGTCGAAATCTTCTTCTCAACAATAGGAAAATTTGTCGCTACGGTGATGGACTCCTGGTTTGAGTTGTCATCATGTTAGATAAACGCACGCAGCTGCATGGGTTTCCAGGAGGCGCCCTGACTGCTGCACACTACAGGAATGACATCCAAAAGCCCTATGTATATCTTTTCAGGGGAGTCCCAGTACCTTTTTATGAACAACACCCATCCTCCTAGGACTCAGTCGACAAATACCTGGAGAAAGAGGATATTCACAGGATGTAGTGGCCCGCAAGATATACCGATCAGAACCCAACAGAGCTTGTCTGGAATACCCTGGGAAGAGAAATTGTAAGCCCCTTCCAATACTTTGATGCACTTTAGTGGAGGAGTGGCACTTATTATCCCAAACTCTAATTCACAGCCTTGGTAACAGCATAGTAAAACAGGCTCATGCTATGATGGAGCTCATTGCATGAGCTGCATCACTGTTTGGAGTAATTATACTCCTTATTAGCCTCTTGAATTCCGTGCCATTTGGTGCATCACTTTTGGACTGCTATGCTCTCATGTACATGCTTCCTCCTCATGCAGTGATGGCATTCCTTTCTAGCTGTGTATTTTTGCGTTATCGATATATCTATATTCATACTAACTGTCATTAAACTCTGTCATGTGGATTTTGCATCATTCATAATTTTGTGTTTGTCATGTTAATTTTGAACACCAGTGTAGTGCCATATTGCTACTTAACTTCATTTCCATAACATATAAATCTAAAGAAATTATTACTTAGGGTTCACAAATGTAATTTTCACTGGAGCTATACATAGTAAATTGCATAACTTTTCCAGTTGGTTGTCTAATGTAAACAAGATTAATGAGTAATATGAAGTTTTATTGTAAATCCAATACAAGGAATGTTACTCGTGTAAACTGTGTCTAAGGCCTTTTTTTTCACCTTTAACATAACCTAGGCCTTTTTACAGAAAATTCTGGCAATCCTGTCGCTAAGCTGACATCAGAGTACCTCTGGTCAAAAAAACTGGGAAGTCGACATCAAGACAGCACACTATGCAAATTTTGGAGTTTCGTGATTCTCACGAAGCGGACATAATGCTAATACCAATTCTGATCGATCCATGCTGTGGTGTCAGCAATGTTACATGTTCACGGTTGTCAGAGAATTCACAGCTCCTGCCATTGCTTAACAGCTATTTTGTAACTAGTAGGTGGCAGGTAATTTTTGTTTTCTTTGTTTTTGCAGAACTGTGTAAAAGGTATAGGGTACTTAAAAGCTTTATCCATTTATAAATTTCCGAATGCCCATTACTGCCCTTCTTACTTTTGGAGATTTTCCAATGGAGTTTAGGCATGAAAATGATTACACATATAGCACCAGTTGGGTACAAATTTAGAAAAAAAAAAAAAAAAAAAAAGTGAGGCTTGAAAAAGGCCCTAGCATTTTACACGTTAGTTTCCACACTTCCTGATTGAATTCTGGTGTGAAAATCGGTATGCATAGACTATGTATAAAGTAGACAGCTGCAAAAATTTTAAATTTCCCAAAACATCATAGTTCTCATCACATAATCCACAGATTATCTGTTAAAAAAGTTATAAATTTAGGCTATGTAGATTATAAGCTCATGCAGATAATATGTTGCTTCAAAAAAATAATAATGTTTTTGAGGCCCTTCAGATCTTTAAAATATCTGCATCAGAATTTTCAGAAGAGGTTGTATATTTGGAAAATTACAAGAAATTTTAGGTGCAGACAGAAATTTTAGTTAAGTGGGCAGTGGCAGTTAAGTCAACAAAAGTTAGTGGCAAAAAAAAAAAACTGGTTGGTAAGTTAACAAATCTTAGTGGCCAAAGTCTCTAGCATAAAAAAAAAGTGAGGGTGGGGGGATTAATAGGAACTTTAATGTAACTGCTACTATTTACATGGATGGCCTTATCAGAACATAAAAGAAGCCATTCACTGCCCAAAATAAAAACCATTTTGCAAATCTTTTTTTTTTTTTTTTTCGCTGGGGAAACATATGAGGCAAACACATGCTATAGTCAACAGAAGCTGTTGTCAATAATTTTATTTTGTATCATGAAATGGGATATTATGTAAACATGGAACTAATTATCAGCATAAATAACATTTAGACTCAAAAACATGGTTGTTGGTTGGCATTGACACAGCAGCCATAGTTTTGAAGTATCAATGCCAGCTTTTTAATGTGTCAAAACAAAGAATTGTAAACTCTGAGATTATGTTTTAAACAGCAAAAAAAAGATTCATGAAGATATTTACAGAAATTATAAAACACAATTACAGCTATTGGGATGTATATACTGATTTATTTTATGACACTTTAGCTATATATTTTGAATAGAAGATAGCAAAAACTTAAAACATGTTTGGATTTGGAACTTGCAAAATGATCAGTGTCAAACAACAAAAATTTTAGAACACTCATGCTGAAATTTCTGGAATAAAAAATTGAGTATCCAATAATATTTGTTAAAACACTCGATGTATCAGTGGAAACCTTGATGTTTTTTCTATCGAGGAAAAGAACTTGATTTTGCAGAAGAAACGAAGACCTAAACAGCCAATTCACAGCATGGAAAGATTATATTCCCTTTCTCTTTACATGAATGTAACAAAAAGAAATTCATTTACTTTACGTAGAAAATATTTTTTACCAGTTTCAAACATCAGTCATGAAACCTCAATGTTTTATTTTATGTATCAGCTTCTGCAATTTTCATCAAGATTTAAACATCGATTATTGTTGGAAAACTTCAATGTTAAAAAACATCAAGGTTTTCTGCCCATCCCTAGTTAAGACAGGTTTCATGTCCTTTTACTTTTACTTCTGAATTATTATACCTTTGCAAATTGGCATTAAAAATGATAAATGGCCAAACTGGCAACCATTAAAATAAATTTAAATGGCCAAACTGGCAACCATTAAAATAAATTTAATCACCAAAGTTGTCATTTAATCGCCATCTGGTAAGTGCTAATCTGCACCTATACCAAAAATGCATTAATAACATGAAAATGTAATGCAATACAAAAATGGAGGTCCTCAAACAGTTGAGAAGTTTTCTTTTCTTTCCAGATTTCAAAAAAAAGAAAAAAAAAAAAAAAAAAAAAAGAAAGAAAGAAAAGTACGCTCCTACAACCTACCATCATTTTCCTGCTGCACTGATAAAATTCTGGCATGAAAATAGGGATGCATATATAGTACTGGTTGAATACAACCCTAGAAAAAAAAACGGATTTGCCAAAAAAAAAAAAAAAAAATCCTTGAAAAAGGCTCAACATATCATCAGTTTCCACACTCCCTGATTGAAATCTGGTATGAAAATGGAAGGGGGGGGCACACTTAGACTACACATAAAGTAGACAGCCACAAAAATATTAAATTCCCAAAAATATACATATATATCAGTCCTAAGACAGATGCTAGGCATAGATCTAACCACAGGCTTGGGTGCTTTCGGATGGAATTTTTTCAGGAAAATCAGTACAAATGCACATGAAGTAAACACAAAATGTTACATACTCAAAATTTTTAATCAGTCCTAAGCTAGGCACTAAAAACATGCATAACAGCAGCAGGCTTGGATACTTCCCAATGGAATTTCGCTATGAAAATGGTACAAATGCTCTGTATGTGAAGTAGACAGACATAAAAATGTAACACTCTGAAATTTTTAAAGCAGACCTAGGCTAAGCACAAAACCAGGGCTTAATCATGAGATTTCCTGATGGAATGTCGCCATAGAAATTAGTACAAACATGCTGCACAAGCAGTAGATATGGATGCAAAGGTTTCTAAAACAGTTAAATAAGGCTTAAGCACAACTAAAAACAGGCCTTCTGGGCTTGGTTTTTACCCATAGCAGTCCTACTGGACCAGTACTTGAAAAATTTTAATTACTGATACCAAAAATTACACCCAGCTTCACAAACACTCTGAGAAATGATAATTTCACAATGTTTATGGCAGGCTTCATATTTAATTCAAACCCTTTTCTTTTTAATATTTGGCAAAAAAAAAAAAAAAAAATGACACATTTCACTGACAAACTTCTTTACTTCTTGATCAACATCATGTCTGCATAACTACTGTATATTACCAAGAAAATTTTTTGAGATGACCATGGTACAGAAAATGCTTCAGTCAAAGTGGGTTTAGTTTTTCATTACTACAGACTCCCACCTTCTTTTCTATTGAGGTGATGTTCACTATTACTGGGATCACTCACCGATTTCTTCAGTAAGGTGTTCAGTGCTGTATTCTATAGCTTTTAAACAGATTTGGGCACACAGACCATCCACCATTTTACTATGTACCATACATTGTGAAGAGGTAAGATTTTAGCTACATTTTCATAATTTTGAAATTACTATTACATAATCTTTTTTCATTTGTTAATTACTTTTTTTCAGTATAAATATTTTTAAATTGCCATTTATACCAGAAGGTGATGATGTAAATGCATAGACAATATAATCAAGAAAACTGTTTGTTCTTGATTCTCAAATGTGTATTTTAAAATGTACAATTTTGCATTTGTAGCATATCTTAATACATTTTGATGCAAAAAATGTTTTAAGGCATGACCACCTTACAGTATTTAGCTGAATAAATTATTATGCAGTTCTTAAGAGATTCTTGTAGAAAAACAAAATGGTGTCATTGTGTATTTTTTTAAATAAAAGTAGAGGTATTAATACCCTCGAATATCATTGCATTTAACCTGAGATGAATTGGAAATCTTCAAGATCTTGGCTCCAAATCTGCTAAAGTTTTGTATGTATATTATACCTCCACCTTTTGGCATTTTAACAAAGTTGATAAAATAGTCTGTATATACACCAATGAGTCATTACATTATGACCATCTACCTAATAAGCTGTAGAACCCCCTTTGGCCTGCAAAATAGTGGCCAGTTGGCGAGGTATCGATTCGATGAGTTGGTTACAGGTATCCTGGGGTATCTGGTACCATAATGACAACAGCAGGTCCTCCAATTCCAGTACATTTCGGGGTGGTGCTGATTTATTACAAACTCACTTTTTCAAGTTGAACCACAAATGTTTGATTGGGTTCATGTCAGGTGAATTTGGAGGCCTCTTCAAACAAAGTCACCAGCATGTTTGTCGAACCACTCCTTGATGATTCTGGCAGTGTGGCATAGCGCATTATCCTGTTGGTAATGGCCATCACCAGCAGGGAACACAGTTGCCATGAATAGGTGAACTTGGTCCGCAACGATGTTCAGATACCTGACAGCTGTCAGGGATTGTGCTATTGGTATAATGGGGCCTAAAGTGCCCTAAGAAAACATTGCTCACAGCATAACACCGCCACCAGCCTGTTTCCATCCAACAGTGCATCCAGGTGCCATAGCCTCTGTTAAGAATCGGCGTATCCACACTCAGCCATCTATGTGATGCACCAGGAATCTTTATTCGTCAGACCAGGCCACTTTCTTCCAATATCCACGGTCCAATCTCGATTATCTTGAGCCCATATCATGCATTGTTGGCGATGACTTGCAGTGAGCATGGGGACCCAGCTGGGTCTTTGGCTACACAGGCCCATGCGCAGAAGACTGAGATGAACTGTGTGCTGTGACACATTGCCCTGATCACCACTGTTGTAGCTGCGAGTGATTTGTCACACTGTGGCCCTGCGGTCACTGTGAACAATGCTCGACAGTCTCCGCTCCCCTCTGGCATCAATGTGCTATGGACGACACATGGCTAGGCAATGGTTTGTCGTTTGGCCATCTGTGCACCACTTTTGGTACATACTCACTACAGCGGCATATGAATGACCCAAAAGCCGCACCGTTTCCGAGATCGTAGTTCCGAGGCACTGTGCCATCCCAATTTGTTCTTTATCAAACTTCGATAAATCTGCAGCTTTTCCCATTCTGACTCCGAACACTCTACTAACAGAAAGACAACAATCAGTTTCATGAACATTAGCGTAAATGGTGTGAGTTTTCCAGAATTTGATCCGACTCTTGCTGTGAATTACTGATTTTTAACTGCTGTAAGAAGGCCACGATTTTGAGTCATTCACATCAGTAACACAATTTTTGAAAATCAACTAAGACGGTAAGAAACAAAAGCCTATTTTAATGGACCACCAGTTTTTCTAATGGGCCACTAAAAATTTCACACTTATTTGCATCTGATTTGAACTATATAAAACTCATATTCTTAAAAAGCCTACCACTTTCTTTATTGAACCAATTCTGCATTTATATTTGTGCTGTTCAATGATGTTCCTGGCACAGATATAACTGGTAATGAAATTTAAGACAACTAACAATAGAAAAAAAAAATCAGCATATTACTGGCATGGGAAATCTGTCTTCAATTCTTATCATGTAGCCAACTAATCTGAAAACTTAACAGTGATGAATTTACAAGATAAAAACAAGAAAGATGACAGAGAATTTTCGGGTGTAATAAGCACATCTTTTGAATCCGTTCTGACACAAATTAAATTTATCAAAGCTATTCAAAGTCAATGGAACCGGTATGGAAAACAATAGATCTGACGAAAGAAAGAAGATTTTTAATCTGGTTTTTAATCCCTCAGATATTGCTGTAAACGGAATCGTGAGCTTACAAACTCTTACAAACAGAGATATCGACAAAAATAAGATGTGACTTTACGTCCCCTGGGGGAAACAAAGCATTATTTTAGGAAGAAAGTATTCTCAAAAGGTGTATCCATATAAGCGCTATCGGTCGAAGAAATAAAAAATTAGTCGAGTTTTCAGGAGCCCAGATTTTGCGACAAATACTTCAGAAGCAGAAATTAACACTTATGACCCCTGGTGGCTAAACCATTCTTTACCAAACATTAGAAATTATGTGAAAAATATTTTCCATCAGGTCTTGTATGTGATACAGGAAGAAATTTTAAAATCAGATCTTTAGGAGCAGAAATAACGCAGAAAACACAATTTACCTTTGTGCCACCTAGCGGAAAGTCTATGATTTACTTGAAAATTTTGAATTTATAGGAAAAACATTTTGCATCGGAAACACTATCCAACAAAGAAGGAATTTTTCAAATCGTACTCTTAGAAGTAGAGATATTGACAAAAATAAGATATACATCTATGCCCCCTGGCGTAGAAATCATGCATTTTTTCAAGAAGAAAATTTTCCTAAGAGGTTTGTCGACATGAACAGTAGTATCGGTCAACAAACGACTTTTTTCAATCGAGATTTTAGAAGCTCATATTTTTGCTGCAAATACAACAGAAGCAGAAATTAAGACTTGCGCCACCTGGTGGCCAAACCATTTCTTACAAAAATTAGAAAATATGTGCAAACGATTCCCATCAGGAGCTGTATGCAGTGCAGAAAGAATTTTTCAAATCGGAGATTTAGAAACAGAGATATAGGGGGAAACGCAATTTACATTTACGCCCCTAGCGGAAAGTCTATGAATTACTTGAAAATTTTGAAATCATATGAACCACATGTCACACTAGAAACACTATCCAACAAAGAAGGAATTTTTCAAATCGGACTCCTAGAAGTAGAGATATTGACAAAAATAAGATATACATCTACGCCCCTGGCGTAGAAACCATGCACTATTTTAAGAAGAAAATGTTTCTAAAAGGTTTGTCGACACGAGTAGTATCGGTCAACAAATGACGTTTTGTTCAATCGAGAATTTAGAACATCATATTTTGCTGCAAATACAACAGAAGTGGAAATTAAGATTTACACCCCCTGGTGGCCAAACCATTTTTTTACAAAAATTAGAAATTATGTGCAAACGATTTCCCATCAGGAGCTGTATCCAGTGCAGAAAGAATGTTTCAAATCAGAGATTTATAGGCAGAGATATAGGGGGAAACGCAATTTACCGCTACGCCCCTAGCGGGAAGTTTATGAATTACTTGAAAAATATGTCACACGGAAAACACTATCCAACAAAGAAGGAATTTTTCAAATCGGACTCCTAGAAGTAGAGATATTGACAAAAATAAGATGTACATCTACGCCACCTGGCGGAGAAACTGTGGAATATTTTAAGAAGAAAATATTCCGAAAAGGTTTATCGATGTGAGTGGCATCATTCCACAAAAGAATTTTTTCAATCAATATTTTAGAAGCTCCGATTTTATGGCAAATGCATCAGAAGCAAAAATTAACACTTACGCCCCCTGGTGGCCAAGGTATTCTTTACCAAAAATTTGAAATTATATGCAAAAGATTTTCCATCAGGAGATGTATCCGCTGAAGAAAAAACAATTCAAATCGGAGTTTTACAAGAAGAGTTATCGAGGAAAAGGTAATTTACTTTTACGCCCCCTAGCAAAAAATCTATGCGTAATTTGAAAAAGTAACAATATCTAAAATACTCTTCGATATAAATGGAATCGAAAGATTAAAAAAATTTTTCAATCGGATGTTTAGAAGCAAATATGTGGAATAAAACATATTTTTGAATTCGACATCATCTGCATTTACGCCCTCTACCGGCGAAATTGTACATCGTAAAAAAAAAAACGAAATGAAGGATCATCATTTGCATATTTCAGGCTTCCCAATGCAAAAAGAATTTTTCAAATCGGACTAATAGTTGCAGAGATATCATGGGTACAGACGGACGGACAAACCGATAACAGAAGCACGATCTTTTTTTACAAAAGACGTGCTAAAAACCAGGATATATTAAGGTGGCATGGAAATTACCTGCTATGAAAATACCTGAAAATTAATAACAGTAAATTTAAATTTCTATGCAGCTTACAACCACCAGTGTGTTATAGTTGGCTAATTGCCAGCCTAGTATCTCTTGTAGGTGCAGGTTGCGAGTTTAAATTCTGTGCTTCTGTACATTCAGTTTGTGATTTTCCAGGGTTTCTATGAATGCATGTTTGGATTCCTAAAATAGGCTCTGGATATAACGAGCCATTTCTGGCAGTTGCCTCTAAAAGGCAATGAGAAACCACCTCATTACAAGCCCCTTTCTGCAGGATATTTGTTGCCAACTCATGGTGATGAAGTGCCAAAAGTCCTCTGGACATGGCACTAGAAGAAAACACTGCTTATTGAGTCATGTTGGTTACTGGATTTAATACTTGAGATAAATTAACAATAGTGTGTGCATAATTTCTAAATTAAACAACAGAAAAGACTACCAAAGTATTTACTTGTGCAGAATATTCTATTTTAATGATGATTAAGAAAGATTTCTATGACACACACCAGAGATGGGTTTGCCTCCTCGGGGTGCTCAGTGGGCAACAATAGCACACAGAACAACAACCAGGGCTCAAATCTTGGAGAGGTGCCAGCTAGTTCTGTGTGACATTGGCAAAAAGACCCCAACTCACAGGGTTTTGTTTCAGAATCCTTAGGTTGAATGACCAACTGGAACCATCAGCTATGGGCTAATCCCCCACACTGGTGTACTTAACTGATTAAAAAGACACAAAAAAATCCCTTTCCCAAAAAGAATAATGATATGTATAACTTCCTTTTAGGAGAGAGTGCAAATTACCAGATCTTATTAAAATGTAGCATTTAAAAAAATTTAACCTTCATTTTTTGGTGATTCAGCAATGAATTCTCATCCCAGTTTTAACTAACAATTTAAGAAAGGTTTAAAAATGTATTATTTGAATGTAATAATAATGTATTATTTAGGAAAGTGAAAAATACTGGAGTAATTGTTCCCTTAGCTCCTGTCCCCTCAGTTCAACTTATAGGAATAATAAAACATCAACTTACCAGAAATCCACTTTCCTTCTCTGAATGCAGTTTCTGTATCACCAAGTTTCATTTTGACTTCTCCATAATGTACCCCATACTCAGTTTGGTTGGTTGCTGGATCTGTAATCATATTTAGTGAAGATAATGATGAAGCTTTTCTTGCTGGAGTTTTCCTCTTTTTAATTTTACTTATGAAAGAAAATTCCTTAAACCTAAAAAAAAAAAAAAAAAAAAATCAATCTGGATCTTAAAATATATTTATTTATTTTTCCTCACAAGATGTTTAACTATGTAAACTGAAAATAAAAAATAATGCAATGTTTTTAATTCAACAAATTGTGGGTGTGTGAGAGAGAGAGTGGCCTAAGATTGCAAAACTGGTAGACATCTGCTGAGAGAGAATGCAAAACTATAATGCAAATGCATGTGATTTAAATCACACAGGTCATTTTTTTTTAAATATATATATGCACTCAAATATGTGATGATTTTTTTACATATATGAATGTACAAAATGTGTTGTGATGTAGGCCGAGGGCAGTACAATTTTCAAGTTTTTTAACTGATGTTCATATGAATAACACATACTTAAGCGGTGTTTCTTTCAGGCATACACCCTTAAGGAAATGACCCCCCCGTCCCCTCCAGCCCTAGAGACATTTTGTGTTACCGAGCCAAATGTTAATAAATTCAAATTCAGGCTATAATGAAAAAGAAAGTTTTGTTTCTTTTGATGCTACAAATATTTCTTCAATTATATGCATATATTTTTAATATTTGTTCAAGTATTACAGTTTATTTTGCTGAAAAGTGTATTAAGATGCATGCTATTCTTCAAAATATAATGAGTAGACTAATCATACCTCATAGTCAGGGAATTGCACTTCAAGATCAAAAGTATGTTGAATGCATTTTAATAGATAAAAATTTCAAGCCTGCGGAAACCCAAAGTAAGTAGATTATAGAAGGTAAGTCCGAGAGCAGGTTTTCAAAGTCAGCAATTCTAAAGCCTCAGGCAGGGTGAGTTTTGTGACGTCAAAGGTGCAAACGGAGTTAGCAGTGGGTCAAAGTTCAGACACCCAACCTATCTATAGTGCACATGCTTTCTGTAATTTATGCAAAGTTTCAGCGACTTTTGTCCAGTATTTTGCAAGTGATACACGTTTTGCTGTGAATTAATGGTTAGTTGAGAAATATTTTTTATTAATATATTTGTTCAAAGCAGCTTTTTGTGTGTTGTGCATTAACAGATATGCCTGGAAGCGCTGTTGCATGTTGTGCCAACAGTGTAAGATCTACATATTCCAATTTAACTTTTCATCGAATCCCAAAGGGCAGTTTGAGAAAAGCGTGGCTATTAATTCATGTTGATGAAAAGGCACATTTAACCCTGACGCCGCCAAAATATGCTCTGCCCATTTTGACAATGAGGATTTTAAGAGAGATTTAAAAAGTGAATTAATAAGGATGCAATTCTCGACGTAGACTGAAAAAAGGTGTGATTCCTCACATTAACGTATTTGGCAGTTGTACTTCAAGCACAAATCAAGAAAGATCAAAACGTGCTGAAAAAAGAAAATCTCCGCTGTTTTTGTCGGAAGTAATGCAGAATTTTACATCGAAGAAGGCAAGATTGAGTCCAGATTTGCAAGTTCAACCTGCTGATGAGATAACTGAACGTGATTCTGCTATATTATTTAACTTGGAAGCCGAAATAGAAGCCCAGGGAAAGGAAATTTCATCCTTAAAAAATTATATAAAAAATCTCAAAAAAATAAATTCTGAGTTACGATCGAAGCTTCAGTATTGGCAAAGCAAAGCTAAAATAAATTATTTGAAATCTAGAAATTTATGATCTGAAAATGCATTGCTGGAGAAAAAAAAAAGATTGTCTGTTATTGTTGAAGGAAAAGGTGAAAAAGCAAAAGAAATTTTGAGCAGAATGTTTTCAAAAACTCAGATTTCTTCCCTTTCAAGGAAACAAAATGTCAGATGGTCAATTTCCGATATAGTGACAGCTTTATCATTACGAGGCTTGTCAAAACGAGCTTACAATTTTACGAAATATGCAATTCATGAGGCAACCTTAAGGATTGTCTTATGTTATAAATGCATTTTAGATTAAATATACATAATATCTAAGGTATTGTTTACCTGATATTGTCAAAGTATTTTGTACGTTGTTGCTCTGTGAGGCTCGGGCCGGGAGCACGTGCCTCACAGAGCAACAACGTGCGAAATACTTTGACAATATCAGGAAATCAATACCTTAGATATTATGCTTACAGTTTTGTTAGAAATCATCAGAGAAACATTCCCCCTACCTGGTGTGACCACTTTGAAGCATTGGGTATCTGGAATAAAAATTTCCCCAGGATCTTACGTGATGTTTTCGTACTACTGGACCAATATGCAAAAACTTGCTCCATGTTTGACAAAATTTGCATTATAGTGATGGATGAGATGAGTATTGATGCAAAAATTTCATACGATCATGCTGAAGATGCTATTTTGAAATCGTACAAATCAGTGCAAGTTGTAATGTTACGTAGCTTAACAAATTCATGGAAGCAGCCTGTATTTCATGGCTTTGTAAAATGAATAAAGATTTGTTGGAAAAAATAATTTTGGAAATCGAAAAGATCGGACTCCAAGTGGTTGGTTTAACTTCGGATTTAAGAGCCGGAAATCGGGCTTTGTGGAAGGAATTAGAAATAAGCATTAACAGAACTAGCTTCACTAATCCTTTGGATAACTCCAGGAATATTTTTGTGTTTGCTGATGTTCCACATTTGCTGAAGCTGCTAAGGAATCATTTTTTGGACAGAGCCATTAAACTTCCAACTGGTGAAGTAATCACTAGCAAAGTTCTTTTTCAGCTTGTTGAAAAAGATAAAGGCGAACTGAAAATTTGTCACAAGTTTTCAGAAAAACATCTTTTAGTTAAAAAGGCAGAAAGGATGAGGGTTGCGTTCGCTGCACAGACATTTTCTTTGCATGTTGCAAAAGCAATGCAATACGATATTTATTTCCTAATGAAAGTTCAACAGCAGATTTCATTGAATTGGTGAATAACGCATTTGCATGTTGAATTCATGTTGCCCTTCTGATGGTAACTTATTAAAAAGGGGATATGGACAACATATATATGAACAGGTTGCAGTATTGAACAGAATAAAAGAAACTGTGGCAGAAATGCACATCTTGGGGGAAAAAAATATTTTGCCATTCCAGCAGGGCTTTGTTATTTCTATTGTATCTTTAAAAAATTTATATGCTTATTTACAAAACGTAGGAATGAAATATATACTAACCTTCCGTCTTAACCAGGACTGTCTTGAAAATTTATTTTCACAAATTCGAGGCATGGGACGTGGATATGATCACCCTCTTCTGTGCTAATTCAAATACAGGTTAAGATTACTTTTATTGAGCAGGCAGCTTTCAGAACCATCGTGTGATTCCAACGTATAGGATGATGCAATAAAATGTTTGACTTCCACATACTTACATGGATACTCTGCCATCATCCGATGAATCAGAAGCTGGGAAAATTGAAAATGGTTTTTTGTCAACAAATCATCAATTTGTGAAACAGGAAATTTGCAGCATGTTAAAACACAGTCATCCTGCTTCATCCTTGAGTTCAGAAACAGAAGAAGATGATCTCCAATACATAGCTGCTTATTTGGCATTTCGTTCTGGGATTCCGCAACTAAAATGTGATAATCCGGAGACTCTGGAACTTAATAACTGGATCCAGCATATTAGTAGAGGTGGGCTTACCTATTCTGCAAGCTCTTGGATGGAAACTGTACAAAAATTTGAAAGTGTTTTGTTTTTTTTAAATCCACAGAGAACAACTTGTAAAATACCACGGTATAGTTAAGCATTTGTCTTTGGAACTCAAAAAAGTGTTTCCAGAAGTAGATGAAAAAATTGTACATCTTTATGCAAAATTGAGGATTTTTATTAGAATTAAATTCCTTAATACTTGTATGACGAAAGTGAGAAATATGAAAACAAATAAAAATCAACAGTGGGCAAAAAGTTCTCAATAAAAGTAAAACAAACTCGTACTGAGAAGTAGTTCAAGCTCAAAAAGGTATGTTCTTTGCATTTCTGTTACATTAATGTGTCATATTTTTTTTTACTGAGAATGAAGGAATATGTGCACAGTTGCTAAATGTTACAAAAAATATCATACAGCATCTTAACGTACACATTAGAATTTCTTTTTATTCAGAATGTAAAAATCTTGTTTTTCATTATTTGCAGCTATCTGTAGATAACACTAGTACTTGATATATATATATATATATATATATATATATATATATATATATATATATATATATATATATAGGTGATGCGTAACATCACAGCCTCTCCTTGACAAATGTCAACCCCGCCTTCTCGTGGTACATCCTGTTCCCACTAAAGGGGCTCTGACGACCGCCAATAGCGGTATAACTATACCATCGGGATTAGAGGAAATGCTATCCCACACTCACCAACCCGCTTGGCCAGCGTGGTGAGTTATGGCCAAACCCCTCCAAAATGACTCCACAACTTAAATCTTGGCCCTCAGTCTCCGGCAGCTGGAATGTACCTGGCCAAGGCAGCGGCCAGTGCGACATGAAGGCAGAGGGTGCTAAGAATCCCCAGAGGACCGGACTAGGCTGCCATCTGATGCTGACCTTGGCGACGTATAACGGACGCTCCCTATCTTCTGATTCAAGGCTTCTTGAATTGGAAGAGGAACTACAAAGGATCAAGTGGGACATCGTCGGGCTAAGTGAGGTAAGGAGAAAAGGAGAAGATCTCATTGAACTGAAAAGTGGACATCTCTTCTACTATCGTGGGACAGATACTGGCAGAACTAGTGGTGTTGGATTTATAATAAACAAGAAACTGAAGGATAAAGTTGTAGAAGTTGAAAGTTCCTCTGACAGAGCTGCACGACTCGTTATCCAACTCTCGAGAAGATACCAGGCTCAGATTATTCAAACTTATGCACCCACCACAAGTCATGCTGAAGAAGAAATTGAAGAATTTTATGAGGAAATTCGTGATCTAAATAATAAAGGTAAGCAGCACTTGAAGATAATTATGGGAGATTTCAATGCAAAAATAGGGCAACAGCAACAGAATGAAACTTCAGTAGGTAAATTCGGTCACGGCAACAGAAACCAGAGTGGAAATACTCTCGTTGAGTTTGCAGAGGCAGAAGGGTTTTTCATCTTGAACTCCTTTTTCAAGAAAAAGCCACACAGGAAATGGACATGGAGACATCCAAATGGGACGACAAGTGAAATTGATTTTATTATGTGTAACAAAAAATTCGTCATAGAAGACTGCAGTGTGCTAAACAAGTTCAACACAGGCAGTGACCATAGATTGGTGAGATGTAAGATGCACCTCAACACTAAACTCGAACGTAGCAAGCTCATAAGACAAACAAAATGTATTGACATAACCAACCTTAAAAAACACCATAATACCTTCAAATTGGAACTGAAGAACAGATTCTCTGCTTTAGAAGGCCTAACATCGGAAGAAGTGGATATTTCTGAAGTTAACAGAAAAGTAACCAAAGCTCTTATGGAAACAGCAACAAAATTAGCTGGGTCTAAGAACAAATTGCATGTGAACAAATTATCAGGAAAAACCAAAATGTTGATGCAAAAAGAAGAGTGATGAGGACAACTAAAGAAGATGTGACTTCCAAAGTGGAATATATAGAGCTATGCAAGACAGTACGAAAAAGTATCACTAAAGACGTAAGGAAATTCAACTGTGAACTAGTAAGGAAAGCAATTGAAAACAACCAAAGCCTAAAGATAGCAAAGGGACATCTCAGTAAGGGGAAAAAACAGATTATGGCACTGAGAAAAGAAGATGGTTCTGTAACAAGAAATAGAGGCGAAATTTTGACAAGAGTGAAAGATTTCTACTCCAAATTATATGAAAGGGATGATACATGTACTCCAGACATCATGAAAGGTACCAGTACCAGAGTTCTTCCAGTCCTTCCAGCAGAAGTTGCACATGCAATCAAGAACATGAAGCGGGGAAAAGCTCCAGGAGAAGATGGAATTACTGTAGACATCATACAAGAAGCAAGTGGAGAAATCGAAACAGTACTCGCCCAAATTTTCACTCGATGCCTTAATGAAGGGAAAATTCCTGAGGATTGGAACAACGCTACAATGATCTTGCTACATAAAAAAGGTGACATTGAGGATCTCAGGAACTACAGACCTATCAGCCTCCTATCAGTGGTTTATAAAATCTTCACTAAAGTTCTTTCACACCGTTTGAAGGTAACATTGGACATGGCTCAACCGAGAGAACAAGCTGGATTCAGGAGTGGCTACAGCACAATAGATCATATCCACGTACTGAGAGAACTAATTGAAAGAGCGAGGGAATATGAACTTCCATTGTGCATGGCTTTTATCGATTATGAAAAAGCCTTTGATTCGGTGAAACCATCAGCAGTTGCAATGGCTCTGAAATCCTGCGGTATTGAAGATGCATACATTAATATTATTAATAACATCTATGAAAATGCAAGTGCAAAGATTCGGCTGTTTGAAAATACAACACACATAAAAATTGGAAAAGGAGTAAGACAAGGTGACACCATATCTCCGAAGCTCTTTAATGCCACATTGGAAAATGTCTTTCAATCACTGAACTGGGAAAACAAAGGGATAAAGATTAATGGAGATTATCTAACCCACCTTCGTTTTGCTGATGACATAGTCATTTTTGCAACTACCCCATCAGAGCTACAGAGTATGATCCAGGAACTTGCTGACAAGAGTAAAGAAGTGGGATTAAAAATGAACTTTCAGAAGACAAAAGTGATGTACAATGCTTTTACAAGAAATGAAGATTTATCGATTGATGGAGAAAAGCTGGAGATAACAGACACGTACGTTTATCTTGGACAGCAGATATCAAGTGAGGGTCACATTGGTGAAGAAATTAATCGGCGTACAAAACTTGCCTGGAGAGCTTTTGGAAGAAACAGCATAATTTTCAAGAGCAATATGCCATTATGTCTTAAAAGAAAAGTGTTTGATCAATGCATCCTTCCAGTGATTACGTATGGTGCAGAGACGTGGACCTTAGCTAAAAGAGACATACAAAGGCTGCAGACAACTCAAAAATGCATGGAGAGGTGCATGCTTGGTGTAACCAGGAGAGATAAGAAGAGGAACACGTGGATCCGAAAAATGACAAGAGTGGAAGACATCATGATCAGAGTTAAATCTCTGAAATGGCAATGGGCTGGACATACTGCCAGAAGAACAGACCATCGATGGACAGCCGAAATTTTAGATTGGATTCCAAGGGACAGGAAAAGACCCAGAAGAAGACCACATGGAAGATGGGTGGATGAAATTCGAAAGTATGCGGGAGTGACATGGAGGAGACTGGCACAAGATAGACCGTTGTGGAGGAAACTTGGGGAGACCTTCGTCCAGCAGTGGATTGATAATGGTTGACAATGATGATGATGATGATATATATATATATATATATTTTTTTTTTTTTGAATAACGCATTCACAGAATGAAATGTTTTTTTTTTTTTAATGATCAACACCCAACGCCCAGCTAAAAGTTTTAAACAGCTATAAATATCATTTACATACCTGAAAAATCAAACACAAAACTTATCAACTTTCATAGCGTTTACAACTCTTAAACTTTAGTTTAAAAAAAAGTGGCAAAAGTATTTGCATGGTTTATAATAAATGGCAGAATTTCGTCTTTAGTATTGTCTACTTAAATACTTAATTTTCTTGCGATTTTATTTTTGACTTTAAAAAGTTTCTAAGTGCAAATTCTGATTGTTCAACATTTTGTTTTTCAATATATTTATATTTCTTTTGTAAATCGAAATACAGTTTTTTGCCTTGTATTTGAAGATACTGCCCATTAATGCCGTGGAACATATTCTGAATTATTTAAATTAAGAGTTTGCCATAAAAAGACTTGAATGTTTTAATCCCAAAGTGTTCTCAAAAGTTTGTAAAATGCTAAGCAGAAAACTTCGATCCTTAGCTGCTGTGCACCTTTGACGTCACAGGGGTGTGGAACCAAGTAGCCAATATCGCTCAACCGACTTATGGACCTACCTGTTCTATCTATTTACCTTGGCCGAAATCAACACCCACACACTGACAGCCTTCCCCTCCCTCCTCGTTTAGCTGAAGAAAGTTTGTTCTTGAAATGTTTGGAGAAGTAATTACTATATCAGGGGTGTATATAGAATTTTTTTCGGAGGGGCGAGTGTGCAACGAAAAATGGAAGTTTTTGAAATCCACCAGGAAAAAATTAAAGTTTATGAAAAATAGAAGAAAAATTAAAGCATTTTTTTTCTAATGTAAGTTGACACATTTGTATTAAATTAATGCATTTTTTTTTTTTCCCTAGAGTAAGTCGCGTTTTAACCAAAAACAAAATGAAACACTTTGGGTACAGTGACCAATTTCCTGACTCCGAATTCGGGGCAGATGAATGGGTCATGCATGTCAAGTGGTTCAACAAAATACCCCCCCCTCGTCCTGTTGGGGTAGGGGTTGAAATACAGCACGCTTGACTTTTGTTACTATGTGTATTTACCTTTAAAATGAGCAATAAAAAAATAATAATAATAGGTAGTTTGAATCAAAATGATTACTTACAAAAAGTTAATTTCATTAAAGTTTGTAGAAAGTACTCATTCCATTTTATTTTAAGTTTGACGTTGAAATGGTTGCTGACACTGATGGTGTGTACCAATTGTTATTCTCTGACAAAGACAACTTCTTTATGAGCACTTTGTCCTTTTTAATTGTTTCATTAATTTCTATACAAGATTCCGATTGATTCAGTTGGATGATCAACAAGGCTTTAACACATTTAATTATCATTGACGAATTCTCTGATCCCTAGAAATTATTAATTATCGAAAATGAAAACTATTATCGAACATACCTTTTCATTCGTCTTAATAAAGCCACTCAAACGGGTTTCATCTGATCACACCTTATATGTGAATATTTAAATTAGGATGAAATTCGGATTTTTTTATTATTTTTTCGGGACATTATAATCACCATAACTGGGGGGGGGGGCAAAGCCGCTCTAAATATGCCCCTGTACTATATATATATATATAAATTACTTCTATATATGTATATATGTAAATATAGTAGTTAAAAATTTTATATATACATATATATATACTGAAATCACCTTAATACTGAAAAATGTAATGACTGAATTGCAAAGACAAAAACATTAATGACCACAGGTAGAACAAGCCGAATTTTTGGGTGTAATAAGCACGTCTTTTGAATCCATTCTGAAGCAAATTAAATTTTTAAAAGCTGTTCAAAGTCAATGGAACCGGTATGGAAAAGAATAGATCTGACGGAGGAAACAAAAGATTTTCAATCGGGTTTTTAATCCCTCAGATATTGCTGTAAACGGAATTGTGATCTTACGAACTCTTAGAAACAGAGATATCGACAAAAATAAGATGTGACTTTACGTCCAATGGTGGAAAAACCATGCATTATTTTAGAAAGAAAGTATTCTCAAAAGGTTTATCCATATAAGCGGTATCGGTCCACGAAAAAAAAAATTAGTCGAGTTTTCAGGAGCCCAGATTTTGCGACAAATACTTCAGAAACAGAAATTAACACTTATGACCCCCTGGTGGCTAAACCATTCTTTACCAAACATTAGAAATTATGTGGAAAATATTTTCCATCAGGTCTTGTATGCGATACAGGAAGAATCTTTCTAATCAGAGCTTTAGGAGCAGAAATAACGCAGAAAACGCAATTTACCTTTGTGCCCCCTAGCGGAAAGTCTATGATTTACTTGAAAATTTTGAATGTATAGGAAAAAGATTTCGCATCGGAAACACTATCCAACAAAGAAGGAATTTTTCAAATCGGACTTCTAGAAGTAGAGATATTGACAAAAATAAGATATACATCTATGTCCCCTGGCGTATAAGCCATGCACTATTTTAAGAAGAAAATGTTTCTAAAAGGTTTGTCGACATGAGCAGTATCGGTCAACAAACGACTTTTTTTAATCGAGATTTTAGAAGCTCATATTTTGCTGCAAATACAACAGAAGCGGAAATTAAGACTTACGCCACCTGGTGGCCAAACCATTTCTTACAAAAATTAGAAAATATGTGCAAACGATTTCCCATCAGGAGCTGTAAGCGGTGCAGAAAGAATTTTTCAAATCGGAGATTTAGAAGCAGAGATATAGGGAGAAACGCAATTTACATTTACGCCCCTAGCGGAAAGTCTATGAATTACTTAAAAATTTTGAAATTATATGAACCACATGTCACACTAGAAACACTATCCAACAAAGAAGGAATTTTTCAAATCGGACTCCTAGAAGTAAAGATATTGACAAAAATAATATATACATCTATGCCCCCTGGCGCATAAACCATGCACTATTTTAAGAAGATAATGTTTCTAAAAGGTTTGTCGACATGAGTAGTATCTGTCCACAAAAGACTTTTTTTCAACCGAGAATTTAGAAGCTCATATTTTGCTGCAAATACAATAGAAGCGGAAATTAAGATTAAAGCCCCCTGGTGGCCAAACTATTTTTTTTACAAAAATTAGAAATCATGTGCAAACGATTTCCCATCAGGAGCTGTATCCGGTGCAGAAAGAATTTTTCAAATAGGAGATTTAGAAGCAGAGATATGGGGGGGCACGCAATTTACTGCTACGCCCCCTAGCGGAAAGTCTATGAATTACTTGAAAATTTTGAAATTATACGAAAAACATGTCACACGGAAAACACTATCCAACAAAGAAGGAATTTTTCAAATCGGACTCCTAGAAGTAGAGATATTGACAAAAATAAGATGTACATCTACGGCCCCTGGCGGAGAAACTGTGGAATATTTTAAGAAGCAGGCTCAGATTATTCAAACTTATGCACCCACCACAAGTCATCCTGAAGAAGAAATTGAAGAATTTTATGAGGAAATTCGTCATCTAAATAATAAAGGTAAGCAGCACTTGAAGATAATTATGGGAGATTTCAATGCAAAAATAGGGCAACGGCAACAGAATGAAACTTCAGTAGGTAAATTCGGTCACGGCAACAGAAACCTGCGTGGAAATACTCTCATTGAGTTTGCAGAGGCAGAAGGATTTTTCATCTTGAATTCCTTTTTCAAGAAAAAGCCACACAGGAAATGGACATGGAGACATCCAATTGGGACGACAAGTGAAATTGATTTTATTATGTGTAACAAAAAATTCGTCATCGAAGACTGCAGTGTGCTGAACAAGTTCAACACAGGTAGTGACCATAGATTGGTGAGATGTAAGATGCACCTCAACACTAAACTGGAACGTGGCAAGCTCATAAGACAAACAAAATGTGTTGACATAACCAACCTTAAAAAACACCATAATACCTTCAAATTGGAACTGAAGAACAGATTCTCTGCTTTAGAAGGCCTAACATCGGAAGAAGTGGATATTTCTGAAGTTAACAGAAAAGTAACCAAAGCTCTTATGGAAACAGCAACAAAATTAGCTGGGTCTAAGAACAAATTGCATGTGAACAAATTATCAGGAAAAACCAAAATGTTGATGCAAAAAAGAAGAGTGATGAGGACAACTAAAGAAGATGTGACTTCCAAAGTGGAATATATAGAGCTATGCAAGACAGTACGAAAAAGTATCACTAAAGACGTAAGGAAATTCAACTGTGAACTAGTAAGGAAAGCAATTGAAAACAACCAAAGCCTAAAGATAGCAAAGGGACATCTCAGTAAGGGGAAAAAACAGATTATGGCACTGAGAAAAGAAGATGGTTCTGTAACAAGAAATAGAGGCGAAATTTTGACAAGAGTGAAAGATTTCTACTCCAAATTATATGAAAGGGATGATACATGTACTCCAGACATCATGAAAGGTACCAGTACCAGAGTTCTTCCAGTCCTTCCAGCAGAAGTTGCACATGCAATCAAGAACATGAAGCGGGGAAAGCTCCAGGAGAAGATGGAATTACTGTAGACATCATACAAGAAGCAAGTGGAGAAATCGAAACAGTACTCGCCCAAATTTTCACTCGATGCCTTAATGAAGGGAAAATTCCTGAGGATTGGAACAACGCTACAATAATCTTGCTACATAAAAAAGGTGACATTGAGGATCTCAGGAACTACAGACCTATCAGCCTCCTATCAGTGGTTTATAAAATCTTCACTAAAGTTCTTTCACACCGTTTGAAGGTAACATTGGACATGGCTCAACCGAGAGAACAAGCTGGATTCAGGAGTGGCTACAGCACAATAGATCATATCCACGTACTGAGAGAACTAATTGAAAGAGCGAGGGAATATGAACTTCCATTGTGCATGGCTTTTATCGATTATGAAAAAGCCTTTGATTCGGTGAAACCATCAGCAGTTGCAATGGCTCTGAAATCCTGCGGTATTGAAGATGCATACATTAATATTATTAATAACATCTATGAAAATGCAAGTGCAAAGATTCGGCTGTTTGAAAATACAACACACATAAAAATTGGAAAAGGAGTAAGACAAGGTGACACCATATCTCCGAAGCTCTTTAATGCCACATTGGAAAATGTCTTTCAATCACTGAACTGGGAAAACAAAGGGATAAAGATTAATGGAGATTATCTAACCCACCTTCGTTTTGCTGATGACATAGTCATTTTTGCAACTACCCCATCAGAGCTACAGAGTATGATCCAGGAACTTGCTGACAAGAGTAAAGAAGTGGGATTAAAAATGAACTTTCAGAAGACAAAAGTGATGTACAATGCTTTTACAAGAAATGAAGATTTATCGATTGATGGAGAAAAGCTGGAGATAACAGACACGTACGTTTATCTTGGACAGCAGATATCAAGTGAGGGTCACATTGGTGAAGAAATTAATCGGCGTACAAAACTTGCCTGGAGAGCTTTTGGAAGAAACAGCATAATTTTCAAGAGCAATATGCCATTATGTCTTAAAAGAAAAGTGTTTGATCAATGCATCCTTCCAGTGCTTACGTATGGTGCAGAGACGTGGACCTTAGCTAAAAGAGACATACAAAGGCTGCAGACAACTCAAAAATGCATGGAGAGGTGCATGCTTGGTGTAACCAGGAGAGATAAGAAGAGGAACACGTGGATCCGAAAAATGACAAGAGTGGAAGACATCATGATCAGAGTTAAATCTCTGAAATGGCAATGGGCTGGACATACTGCCAGAAGAACAGACCATCGATGGACAGCCGAAATTTTAGATTGGATTCCAAGGGACAGGAAAAGACCCAGAAGAAGACCACATGGAAGATGGGTGGATGAAATTCGAAAGTATGCGGGAGTGACATGGAGGAGACTGGCACAAGATAGACCGTTGTGGAGGAAACTTGGGGAGACCTTCGTCCAGCAGTGGATTGATAATGGTTGACAATGATGATGATGATATATATATATATATATTTTTTTTTTTTTTGAATAATGCATTCACAGAATGAAATGTTTTTTTTTTTTTTTAATGATCAACACCCAACGCCCAGCTAAAAGTTTTAAACAGCTATAAATATCATTTACATACCTGAAAAATCAAACACAAAACTTATCAACTTTCATAGCGTTTACAACTCTTAAACTTTAGTTTAAAAAAAAGTGGCAAAAGTATTTGCATGGTTTATAATAAATGGCAGAATTTCGTCTTTAGTATTGTCTACTTAAATACTTAATTTTCTTGCGATTTTATTTTTGACTTTAAAAAGTTTCTAAGTGCAAATTCTGATTGTTCAACATTTTGTTTTTCAATATATTTATATTTCTTTTGTAAATCGAAATACAGTTTTTTGCCTTGTATTTGAAGATACTGCCCATTAATGCCGTGGAACATATTCTGAATTATTTAAATTAAGAGTTTGCCATAAAAAGACTTGAATGTTTTAATCCCAAAGTGTTCTCAAAAGTTTGTAAAATGCTAAGCAGAAAACTTCGATCCTTAGCTGCTGTGCACCTTTGACGTCACAGGGGTGTGGAACCAAGTAGCCAATATCGCTCAACCGACTTATGGACCTACCTGTTCTATCTATTTACCTTGGCCGAAATCAACACCCACACACTGACAGCCTTCCCCTCCCTCCTCGTTTAGCTGAAGAAAGTTTGTTCTTGAAATGTTTGGAGAAGTAATTACTATATCAGGGGTGTATATAGAATTTTTTTCGGAGGCGAGTGTGCAACGAAAAATGGAAGTTTTTGAAATCCACCAGGAAAAAATTAAAGTTTATGAAAAATAGAAGAAAAATTAAAGCATTTTTTTTCTAATGTAAGTTGACACATTTGTATTAAATTAATGCATTTTTTTTTTTTTCCCTAGAGTAAGTCGCGTTTTAACCAAAAACAAAATGAAACACTTTGGGTACAGTGACCAATTTCCTGACTCCGAATTCGGGGCAGATGAATGGGTCATGCATGTCAAGTGGTTCAACAAAATATCCCCCCCCCTCGTCCTGTTGGGGTAGGGGTTGAAATACAGCACGCTTGACTTTTGTTACTATGTGTATTTACCTTTAAAATGAGCAATAAAAAAATAATAATAATAGGTAGTTTGAATCAAAATGATTACTTACAAAAAGTTAATTTCATTAAAGTTTGTAGAAAGTACTCATTCCATTTTATTTTAAGTTTGACGTTGAAATGGTTGCTGACACTGATGGTGTGTACCAATTGTTATTCTCTGACAAAGACAACTTCTTTATGAGCACTTTGTCCTTTTTAATTGTTTCATTAATTTCTATACAAGATTCCGATTGATTCAGTTGGATGATCAACAAGGCTTTAACACATTTAATTATCATTGACGAATTCTCTGATCCCTAGAAATTATTAATTATCGAAAATGAAAACTATTATCGAACATACCTTTTCATTCGTCTTAATAAAGCCACTCAAACGGGTTTCATCTGATCACACCTTATATGTGAATATTTAAATTAGGATGAAATTCGAATTTTTTTATTATTTTTCGGGACATTATAATCACCATAACTGGGGGGGGGGGGGGGCAAAGCCGCTCTAAATATGCCCCTGTACTATATATATATATATAAATTACTTCTATATATGTATATATGTAAATATAGTAGTTAAAAATTTTATATATACATATATATATACTGAAATCACCTTAATACTGAAAAATGTAATGACTGAATTGCAAAGACAAAAACATTAATGACCACAGGTAGAACAAGCCGAATTTTTGGGTGTAATAAGCACGTCTTTTTGAATCCATTCTGAAGCAAATTAAATTTTTAAAAGCTGTTCAAAGTCAATGGAACCGGTATGGAAAAGAATAGATCTGACGGAGGAAACAAAAGATTTTCAATCGGGTTTTTAATCCCTCAGATATTGCTGTAAACGGAATCGTGATCTTACGAACTCTTAGAAACAGAGATATCGACAAAAATAAGATGTGACTTTACGTCCAATGGTGGAAAAACCATGCATTATTTTAGAAAGAAAGTATTCTCAAAAGGTTTATCCATATAAGCGGTATCGGTCCACGAAAAAAAAATTAGTCGAGTTTTCAGGAGCCCAGATTTTGCGACAAATACTTCAGAAACAGAAATTAACACTTATGACCCCCTGGTGGCTAAACCATTCTTTACCAAACATTAGAAATTATGTGGAAAATATTTTCCATCAGGTCTTGTATGCGATACAGGAAGAATCTTTCTAATCAGAGCTTTAGGAGCAGAAATAACGCAGAAAAACGCAATTTACCTTTGTGCCCCCTAGCGGAAAGTCTATGATTTACTTGAAAATTTTGAATGTATAGGAAAAAGATTTCGCATCGGAAACACTATCCAACAAAGAAGGAATTTTTCAAATCGGACTTCTAGAAGTAGAGATATTGACAAAAATAAGATATACATCTATGTCCCCTGGCGTATAAGCCATGCACTATTTTAAGAAGAAAATGTTTCTAAAAGGTTTGTCGACATGAGCAGTATCGGTCAACAAACGACTTTTTTTTTTTAATCGAGATTTTAGAAGCTCATATTTTGCTGCAAATACAACAGAAGCGGAAATTAAGACTTACGCCACCTGGTGGCCAAACCATTTCTTACAAAAATTAGAAAATATGTGCAAACGATTTCCCATCAGGAGCTGTAAGCGGTGCAGAAAGAATTTTTCAAATCGGAGATTTAGAAGCAGAGATATAGGGAGAAACGCAATTTACATTTACGCCCCTAGCGGAAAGTCTATGAATTACTTAAAAATTTTGAAATTATATGAACCACATGTCACACTAGAAACACTATCCAACAAAGAAGGAATTTTTCAAATCGGACTCCTAGAAGTAAAGATATTGACAAAAATAATATATACATCTATGCCCCCTGGCGCATAAACCATGCACTATTTTAAGAAGATAATGTTTCTAAAAGGTTTGTCGACATGAGTAGTATCTGTCCACAAAAGACTTTTTTTTTTTCAACCGAGAATTTAGAAGCTCATATTTTGCTGCAAATACAATAGAAGCGGAAATTAAGATTAAAGCCCCCTGGTGGCCAAACTATTTTTTTTACAAAAATTAGAAATCATGTGCAAACGATTTCCCATCAGGAGCTGTATCCGGTGCAGAAAGAATTTTTCAAATAGGAGATTTAGAAGCAGAGATATGGGGGGGGGACGCAATTTACTGCTACGCCCCCTAGCGGAAAGTCTATGAATTACTTGAAAATTTTGAAATTATACGAAAAACATGTCAAACGGAAAACACTATCCAACAAAGAAGGAATTTTTCAAATCGGACTCCTAGAAGTAGAGATATTGACAAAAATAAGATGTACATCTACGGCCCCTGGCGGAGAAACTGTGGAATATTTTAAGAAGCAGGCTCAGATTATTCAAACTTATGCACCCACCACAAGTCATCCTGAAGAAGAAATTGAAGAATTTTATGAGGAAATTCGTCATCTAAATAATAAAGGTAAGCAGCACTTGAAGATAATTATGGGAGATTTCAATGCAAAAATAGGGCAACGGCAACAGAATGAAACTTCAGTAGGTAAATTCGGTCACGGCAACAGAAACCTGCGTGGAAATACTCTCGTTGAGTTTGCAGAGGCAGAAGGATTTTTCATCTTGAATTCCTTTTTCAAGAAAAAGCCACACAGGAAATGGACATGGAGACATCCAATTGGGACGACAAGTGAAATTGATTTTATTATGTGTAACAAAAAATTCGTCATCGAAGACTGCAGTGTGCTGAACAAGTTCAACACAGGTAGTGACCATAGATTGGTGAGATGTAAGATGCACCTCAACACTAAACTGGAACGTGGCAAGCTCATAAGACAAACAAAATGTGTTGACATAACCAACCTTAAAAAACACCATAATACTTTCAAGTTGGAACTGAAGAACAGATTCTCTGCTTTAGAAGGCCTAACATCGGAAGAAGTGGATATTTCGGAAGTTAACAGAAAAGTAACCAAAGCTCTTATGGAAACAGCAACAAAATTAGCTGGGTCTAAGAACAAGTTGCATGTGAACAAATTATCAGAAAAAACCAAAATGTTGATGCAAAAAAGAAGAGAGATGAGGACAACTAAAGAAGATGTGACTTCCAAAGTGGAATATATAGAGCTATGCAAGACAGCACGAAAAAGTATCACTGAAGACGTAAGGAAATTCAACTGTGAGCTAGTGAGGAAAGCAATTGAAAACAACCAAAGCCTAAAGATAGCAAAGGGACATCTCAGTAAGGGAAGAAAACAGATTATGGCTCTGAGAAAAGAAGATGGTTCTATAACAAGAAATAGAGGCGAAATTTTGACAAGAGTGAAAGATTTCTACTCCAAATTATATGAAAGGGATGATACATGTACTCCAGACACCATGAAAGGTACCAGTACCAGAGTTCTTCCAGTCCTTCCAGCAGAAGTTGCACATGCAATCAAGAACATGAAGAGGGGAAAAGCTCCAGGAGAAGATGGAATTACTGTAGACATCATACAAGAAGCAAGTGGAGAAATCGAAACAGTACTCGCCCAAATTTTCACTCGATGCCTTAATGAAGGGAAAATTCCTGAGGATTGGAACAATGCTACAATGATCCTGCTACATAAAAAAGGTGACATTGAGGATCTCAGGAACTACAGACCTATCAGCCTCCTATCAGTGGTTTGTAAAATCTTCACTAAAGTTCTTTCACACCGCTTGAAGGTAACACTGGACATGGCTCAACCGAGAGAACAAGCTGGATTCAGGAGTGGCTACAGCACAATAGATCATATCCACGTACTGAGAGAACTAATTGAAAGAGCGAGGGAATATGAACTTCCATTGTGCATGGCTTTTATCGATTATGAAAAAGCCTTTGATTCGGTGAAACCATCAGCAGTTACCACGGCTCTGAAATCCTGCGGTATTGAAGATGCATACATTAATATTATTAATAACATCTATGAAAATGCAAGTGCAAAGATTCGGCTGTTTGAAAATACAACACACATAAAAATTGGAAAGGAGTGAGACAAGGTGACACCATATCTCCGAAGCTCTTTAATGCCACATTGGAAAATGTCTTTCAATCACTGAACTGGGAAAACAAAGGGATAAAGATTAATGGAGATTATCTAACCCACCTTCGTTTTGCTGATGACGTAGTCATTTTTGCAACTACCCCATCAGAGCTGCAGAGTATGATCCAGGAACTTGCTGACAAGAGTAAAGAAGTGGGATTAAAAATGAACTTTCAGAAGACAAAAGTGATGTTCAATGCTTTTACAAGAAATGAAGATTTATCGATTGATGGAGAAAAACTGGAGATAACAGATACGTATGTTTATCTTGGACAGCAGATATCAAGTGAGGGTCACATTGATGAAGAAATTAATCGGCGTACAAAACTTGCCTGGAGAGCTTTTGGAAGAAACAGCATAATTTTCAAGAGCAATATGCCATTATGTCTTAAAAGAAAAGTGTTTGATCAATGCATCCTTCCAGTGCTTACGTATGGTGCAGAGACGTGGACCTTAACTAAAAGAGACATACAAAGGCTGCAGACAACTCAAAGAAGCATGGAGAGGTGCATGCTTGGTATAACCAGGAGAGATAAGAAGAGGAACTCGTGGATCCGAAAAATGACGAGAGTGGAAGACATCATGATCAGAGTTAAATCCCTGAAATGGCAATGGGCTGGACATACTGCCAGAAGGACAGACCATAGATGGACAGCCGAAATTTTAGATTGGATTCCAAGGGACAGGAAAAGACCCAGAAAAAGACCACATGGGAGATGGGTGGATGAAATTCGTAAATATGCGGGAGTGACATGGAGGAGACTGGCACAAGACAGACCGTTGTGGAGGAAACTTGGGGAGACCTTCGTCCAGCAGTGGATTGATAATGGTTGACAATGATGAATGATGATGATGATTTTAAGAAGAAAATATTCTGAAAAGGTTTATCGATGTGAGTGGCATCAGTCCACAAAAGAATTTTTTCAATCGATATTTTAGAAGCTCTGATTTTATGGCAAATACATCAGAAGCAAAAATTAACACTTACGTTCCCTGGTGGCCAAAGTATTCTTTACCAAAAATTTTAAATTATATGCAAAAGATTTTTCATCAGGAGATGTATCCGCTGAAGAAAACTTTTTTCAAATTGGAGTTTTAGAAGAAGAGTTATTGGGGAAAATGTAATTTACTTTTACGCCCCCTAGCAAAAAATCTATGCGTAATTTGAAAAAGTAACTACCGTATATCTAAAATACTCTTCGACATAAACGGAATCGAAAGTAAAAAGAAAAATTTCAATCGGATGTTTAGAAGCAAATATGTGGAATAAAATGTATTTTTGAATTCGACATCATCTGCATTTATGCCCTCTACCGCCGAAATTGTACATCGTAAAAAAAACGAAATGAAGTATCATCATTTGCATATTTCAAGCTTCCCAATGCAAAAAGAATTTTTCAAATCGGACTAATAGTTGCAGAGGTATTGTGGGTACGGACGGACGGACAATCCGATAACAGAAGCACAATCTTTTCTTTTTTTACAAAAGACGTGCTAAAAAGTGGGGGATATAGAACTATGGTTAGCTGTTATCAGTGGCTTTGTCAAGGGCCAGGCACGGATAACACCCTTCCTACCTCTATAGAGACCTGAAAAGTGTGGGTTTCTGCACGATTTAGTCTGCTACTACGCAGCAACGTGCCTACCGGAAACAATAATAAAACAACTAAAAAAAATGATAAATTAAAATAAAAAATTAATATTAACCTTCCCTAAACAAGGACCCAGATACCCTCCGATCCCCTAAACATCTTAAAACAACCCCAAGGATAAGAAATAAAAAAACAAAAAAATATTTAAAAAAAGAGAAGAAAACTTCCAAAAAATATATAACTTTATTTTAAAACCCAAACACGGTTTCCCACAGCAGACAATTCGTCGAAGCCCGACCTCACATGAAAACCGATCAGATTACCAAACAATTAACGAACTGAGATGTAAAAAACCTATTACAAAGGAAATACACTGTTACAACCAAAATCTTGAACTGTAATTATTACAAGCATATTCACGAAACCTAAAGGTGGAAGAAGACTTGAAAATAGTTGCTTATTTGCAAGAAACTGCCAAATGAGAATTTTAGTTGTATAAATGGAAGAGAAAAAGGGCTAGTCTAAGCTAAGCAAATAAGCCTAAAGTTACATGAAACGAGGCTTGCACAATGGACACGTGAACTAAAACCGCTATCCTTAAAATGGAGGAGAAAACTAGCCAACAGTTTCCAATGAATATATTGCCTTTGATGTTATATACGGTTTTTCAATTTTTTATTTGCAGCTCTAACGCGATTTTAGTTAAAAACGTTGTTCCGTTCCTAAATTACAGTTATTTTTAAAGCTGGTAGTTAGTTTCTACACAAGAAAGAAATGGATTGGATACAGGGACTCTCGACTGATTATCTTTTTGGCTGATTGCTGTGCTTGTGCTGGATGGAGTCCGATTCAGATATTCATTTTGCTCCCACATGGTTAGCCTAGCTCCCTAACCCATTGTGTATACTTACACTGGCAAAATGGAATTAACGTTACAAAATGACATTAGGTGTCTCACTTATAAGGCAGCCAATCCTGAGTTATATTGCAATCAAATACAGAAGCAAGGTAATAAGTTCTGTAAAGTTTACAATTCAGTCTATAAGCTTTCCTGTACTGTATGTGGTCTTGTATACGTTGGACAATCTAAGAACCCACTGCACCCCAGGATCAATGGGCACAGGTCAGCAGTTCGCAAATTCCAGCCTGACGGAGACCATTCACAGCTTAGGTCCCTCCATTTTTCTACCCGTGAGCTGGAGCACTTCAACTTACATGGCTTTCACAAGGTACAGACTGAAGCGCTACACATTATTCCAAATCATAAGGACAGGCTGGCCACTGAGTCCATTGAAATACTTAAACAACAGTCCTCCCGTATGGGAGGACTGTTGTTTAAGTATCAACTTTAGCAGATAACAAACTCCCTAATAACAAACTCCACTTTAGCAGATAACAAACTCCCTAATTTTTATATTGCCATCAGAGAATTGCTCTCCTTACTCCTCCACCAGGGTTGCTCCAGAGGTAATAGGGGCAGGAGGCTAGCAAAATCTTCTAGTCCTACAGATTTTTCAGTTTTAAAGCAGTCTCTCGAAGACTTCATGAATCATCCCAATTTCATAAAAAATACAGTGGCACTTCTAAAATCTATTAAACACTCTGTATTAAAATGTTTTTTTTAAAACCTGGAATGTTTGAAGGTAAAGTAGATTCACATGTCTTTCATCTTGTTCTAGATATGCTCCTCAAATTTATTCTTAAAAATAAAATTCCTCCAAACTAGCTTCCAGAAACTACATTACCATCAGGTTCCTTAATAAAAACTATGATAATCTTAAAATCAGAAGAATTTTCTATAATAATGCTAGCAGCTTCCCCATTTCTAAGCATCAAACAGTAGTTAGCTTTAAATATGTTAAAAGCTTGGGTTCTGATGTCAAAAATTACAAATCACATGCCTTTCTTAAAAACCTGTCTGACTTGAGCTGTAATTGTTCTTCATACCAGGGTACAATATCTTTTGATAACTTTTATAACTATGTTGTCACAGATAATATGGATTTTATTGATAACCCCAATCTTAGAAAGCTTTTGGGATTTGGTGCTAAGTTTAGGCTCTCCTTCCACCTCTCCAAAGATAGAATTAAGTTTGACTTTTGTCAGGATTTAAATAAGTACATTGTCAAAACCAGCCTTACCCACAATATGGCAGTTGAGGCTTTTGCTGAATGGAAAAGTAAAGTATTAAAAGATTTTCTAGTAAATTTAACTAACCTTAATATTTCTCAGGATAATAGCTTGTTTTTGTCTAAAGAATTAAAACAGTCTATAATATACAAAAAGATTACATTTTTACCACAGCTGATAAAGCTAGTAATGATTTTGCAATTATATGTAAGAAGTTCTATTATGACTTAATTAATAGTGAGCTTCATAACAAAACCACCTATATCCCTTCTCCTGTTTCTGGTAAGGAACTTGCTAATAAGTTCAAGGCTTTTCACAAACAGCTTCAGCTTAAATTGGATAGGAGTTATGAACCTGAATTTCCTTATCTTTTTGCTACTGCAAAATTCCATAAGGAACTGGTGAAATTTAGGTTCACAGCTAGTGGGACAAAAAGTCACAAGAAAGCAATAGATAAATATTTTGAGTCAGTTTTGAAGCAGGTTTTAAGTAGAGTATCTACACAAATTTCAGTAGCAGAGATTTTTGGATTATTAATAGCAATGCAGAGGTTATCTCTGACATCTTTACTATCAAGCCTGTAAATATTGATAGCTACAACTTCGAAAATTTGTATACCAGCCTTCCCAATGATAATATTATTCATACACTTAAATTACTTTTTGTGGAATTTAAGGTCTCCAACATAATTTCTGAAAGTTCCTGGAATATTTTGTTAAATTGCTGTATTAAAAAAAGTATATCTTATTCTGCAATAAGTTCAACAAGCAAGTTAATGGTATCCCTATGGCAGAGTAGCAGAATATAGCCGTACGGACATGCGCCATACACGGATAGTTTCCAAATTAGTAGCTTTTGCAGATAGTTTTTGTTTGTAGATTAAAAAAATAAAAATGTTATTTACAGCAGTTAAAGCACTTACTCAAGGCTTTACTTTAGGTTGATATATTTAAATCTATTTTAACGTGAAAATGTTCAACTGTTTTTCCACATCTTCTGAGTAATTTTGTTTTAACAAACGTTTCTGTCCGTCTAGATTTTATCAAGGCCTGTTCTCAATGTGTAGGAATTGTATCAACAGCTTTGTTTACACAGAAAGAATTTAAATTTTATTGTCAGGCTCCTCTTGCAGTTGTCACTTATTAATTTAAAGTATTTTCCTTATGTATTTTGTAAGTCTACTATTTTTGAATTAAAATGTTGAAAATGTTATTTATAAATTTTGAAGGTTCATTAATGGAACTGTTTTTCTAGATATATAAGAAATTTCTTTAATTACTCTCTAGTTTTTATGAGGTTCATAGTCCAATATTTTAATATTTTGCCCTAAAGATCCATTTCACACACATTGCTGCACATTCAGTTACAATATACTTATTTTGTCCTCACTGGAATCTCTAATATTCTAATAATTATTTATTGTTTTATTAATTTTTCTTTAAATTATCTTATTCTATTGTTATTGTGTGATTCACGGGTTTGCAGCAAGTTTTCTGTTTCAATGGCTGTGTATGCAGATACATTTAATTTTTATACAACTCTGCCCTATGGGTTGCTCACATTCTACCAGTGTTTGCAATCTGTTCCTGTTTTTCAACGAATTTCTGTTCATAAAGAACAACCCTTCAAAATGCGACAGCTATCTATACTCTTACAGATATATTGATGATCTCTGCTTAAATAGTTCTGGAGTTCTTGAAGCTGATTTTCCTGCAATATATCCAAGCTGCCTTAAGTTAATTAAAACTATTTCTAATAACCAAGAACTTGAGTTTTTGGATTTGTCTATTAATCCTAATAGTGGGGACCCTGTTATTAGTTTGTTTGATAAGAGAAATAACTTTAGTTTTAAAATTTTAAAATTCATAAATTGGGCTAGTAATATCTCCAGCAGGGTTTTTGGGAATGTCTTTATCTCACAGATCCTTAGGTTGTCTAGAATTTGCAGCTTGGAGAAAGATTTTATTCAAAATGTTCATTTACTTATCAGTCAGTTTATTGACAACCATGTTCTGAGAACTTTCCTCAAAGCCACACTAAGGAAAATTGTTCTCAAATATAGTGTCAGGATTGCAGACCTACTCTAATTTAGCAAACTAGTGACTAAATGAATATCTAAATGAAAGCTATAACACAGGAAGTTTAGATTATGATGTGGTTACTATATCTTATTTAGGAACCCAACAGGCTCTCACTACCTTTCCTTTTAATTCCAAAAAAAGTTTAAAACTGACAAAAACATTCCCCCAAAAAAGCTTTTAAAATGGATAAAAGTACAAAAAAAGTATAAATACATAATGTAACGAAAAAATAGTATAAGTTAATTAATTAAAAGGTGGGAAGGGTTTTAGTTTTTTTTTTTTTTTTTTGGTAATTTAATACTTTTAAAAGCCATCTGGGAACAGTTTAAACTGTTCCCAGATGGAATTTTAGAGTACTCTGACTAGTTAATTGTAACCTTAAAACTGTTCAGAATTTTTCATCTCTCCAACAACCACAAAACTTTCTGGGAATATGATTCCCCTTTGAATGCCAGATGGCGGTGGTATCGCTGCCCCTCCAGTAGCGTCCTTTTTTAGTTTAATTCACATTCAAAGGATGTCTTCTACACTTGGTAAGTGTTGTTGTTTTTTGTCCAGTAATTTGCATTGTTTCGTATTTTAAAATAATTTTTAGGATTTAGGTGCACATTTTTACCTCCTATATTCATTGGAAACTGTTTGCTAGTTTTCTCCTCCATTTTAAGGATAGCGGTTTTAGTTCACGTGTCCATTATGCAAGCCTTGTTTCACGTAACTTTAGGCTTATCTGCGTAGCTTAGACTAGCCCTTTTTTCTTTTCCATTTATACGATTAAAATTCTCATTTGGCAGTTTCTTGCAAATAAGCAACTATTTTCAAGTCTTCTTCCACCTTTAGGTTTTGTGAATATGCTTGTAAATAAAGATTTGGGTTGTAACAGTATATTTCCTTTGTAATAGGTTTTTACTTCTCAGTTCGTTAATTGTTCGGTAATCTGATTGGTTTTAGTGTGAAGTCTGGCTTCGACGAATTCAGTCTGCTGTGGGAAGGTGTTTGGGTTTTAAAATAAAGTTTTATATTTTTTGGAGGTTTTCTTCCTTTTTCTTAAACATTTTTTTGTTTTTTCATTTTTTACTCTTGGGGTTGTTTTAAGGTGTTTAGGGGATCAGAGGGTATCTGGGTCCTTGTTTAGGGAGGGTTAATATTAATTTTTTTATTTTAATTTATCATTTTTTTTTAGTTGTTTTATTATTGTTTCCGGTATGGTAGGCTTGTTGCCCACATAGTAGCAGACTAAATCGTGCAGAAACCCACACTTTTCAGGTCTCTATAGAGGTAGGAAGGGTGTTATCCATGCCTGGCCCTTGACAAAGCCACAGATAACAGCTTACCATAGTTCTATATCCCTCTCTTTTTCTACCTGCGGTCATTAATGTTTTTGCCTTTACAATTCAGTCATTACATTTTTCAGTATTAAGGTGATTTCAGTATTTGTTTTAGATTTTTCTTTGATGCAGCCTTTGGCACTTTAGAATTTCAAAACTGTTTGTTTTACATGTTGCCTTTGATATTATATATATATATATATATATATATATATAACCATTGTGGAAGAAACTTGGGGAGACCTTCATCTAGCAGTGGATTGATAATAATAGTTGTTGATGGTTATGATTATATATAGCAAATGAGAAACTTGCCCCCTCTACGGTTCTATTTGAACTCCCCTACTCTATGTCAAAAAGTTCTGAAAGAAACACTATGCTTAAGTCACTGCTGAAGACATTTCTATGATAAAATAGTCAGACCCATTTATAACAAAGTTTAAGGGAGAGTTCAAAACATTAGATACATGTGAAATTCATTATAACCAAACAGATAAAAACAAATGGCTATATTTAGATATTACGTTATGTTAAGTTAAAGCAAGTCAATCACAAACTGTTTATAGAGTAATCTCTCTCTCTCTCTCTCTCTCTCTCTCTCTCTCTCTCTCTCTCTCTCTCTCTCTCTCAGGCAAATAATACTTGTCGTTCAAAAACTGTGGCTTGGAATAAAAACACAAGTTAGATCTGCCATACATAAAATAATCAGCTAATGTAAAAAGAAAGCAACTGATAAAAATTTGAAATTTCACCAGTTGTGTTTGATTTGCTGTTTGAATGCTACTTCATGGGTCAGTTGTTACTTTGTTTGTGTTTGTCATGATAGCTGTTTTTTTAAATGGTTTCCAACTTCATCTGACACTCTGGTTCAGAAGTTTCTACATGCAAAATGAACTCTTAAGATTTTCTAAGCACAGCTTAAGTGATTGAAAGGTGGTGAGAGGAGGGGATAAAAGACAGCATTTACCCATGATATGTATGTGTGGTAAATATGACATAGTGGGATGTAGTAGAAAAAACAACAACTGAAACATCCCTTTATTCTGCAAATTTATCTGCTGGTAAGGAGAACTGTGGTCAAGAGCAGATAATTTAGTATTTAGTCTTCAGTGAAAGAGAAAGAGGTAAAAACACTGGGTGAATGCCACTTATTTTGTTTGCTGATAACTGTGCCAATTAAACTTTGGTATATAGGGTTTTTCAAAAAAAAAATGTTGTTCATAATATGAAGTTAAGATAATAATGATAATAGGTGAATGCCACTTATTTTGTTTGCTGATAACTGTGCCAATTAAACTTTGGTATATAGGGTTTTTCAAAAAAAAAATGTTGTTCATAATATGAAGTTAAGATAATAAGGTAGAATATTACAAAGTTCACAGGATTTATAAAAGCTTTGGTTTATGCGGAACTTTGTATTAGGCAAGCTTGTTAACAATATGTGGGTTCAACTGTAGTAATATTTTGTGTCACAAATACGAAGGAAGTTTGGTCACTATACTTAATCATAATTACAACACAGTGCCTCATTTAAGGACTGAGCAATATTTTTCTGCAAATTTCATACCAACAAAGTAAGTTGTAAAACTTTTTTTTTTTTTTTCAACAGAACACTAAGGGACTTCTTGGTCTATGAAAGCCTAGTCTCCACATTACATTTGCTTGAATTGTTTTGTAAATTTCTTGATCTTTTCACAGTTATCACAAACTGATAATGATTAAAGGGTTGAACTTACAACTCTCAGTACATCTTGAAGTTCTGTGAATCAATCCGCACGTCCATTGTAAAGTAAAGAAACTAGCTCCAAATAAATGTTTTGATGAGTATTTTAATAGCAATATAATTTCAATGCTGCAATAACATGGGATTTTTATACAAAAATGCAGATTATTTTATACAAAGAAAATACAAAGCAGAAAAGAATGGATGCTTGTTTTTTCCAGTTAAACTTTAATCATCAACATGCATACTTCTCTCTTCTTCCATAAGAAAATGAATGCATTTTAAAAAAGTATAATTGAAGTGCTTTTGAAAACTTAATTTAAAAATATTCATTTGTTCAGATACTGCTTACCATGAAAAATATTTTGAGAATATCTTTTGCTAAAAAATAATGCATAGTTTACCTGCCTGGGAGTATAGAATATAAATGTGTATCTTTTTTTTTTATAATACTTAGTTATTTTCGTCAATACAAATCTCTGCTTCTACGTTCCAATTTGAAAAATTCTTTACATCTAAGTGTTTCTAGTGCAAAACGTCTTGCATATAATTTCAACATTTTTTAATGCAAAAGTGTGCCATTAAAGGATATACGTTTATGTTTGCAGAATAATTACAGCAATATCTGTGCATTTAAAAACTTGATTCCTTTCTCGGTCAGATACTATGAGATATATGTGTGTTTTTCCTGCCCCCAAAAAATGAACGATTTCCCAGCTAGGTGCACAAACTTTTAATGTTTTCCTCAATATCTCTGCTTCTAAAAGTCGGATTTAAAAACCATTTTAACACTGGATACCATTTACCTTGTGGAACTCTTTTGCCTAAACTCACAGGTTTTTATAGTTTCAGCATTAGATGGTGTTAGTATTTCTGTGTGCAATGTATCTCTGCTTCTAAAAAACCCATTGAAAATTTTATTTTTTATTTTTTTACTGCATGAGATTCACTACAGTAAAGATAAGAAAACATTATTTTCTTTAAATAGTGCACAGTTTTTCTGCTATGGGCTTAAACAAAAAATTTCTCTCTATCTCTGCTTGCAGGAAACATACTTGAAAAAATTATTTTTCCTTTGCTGTTGCTTTTAAGAATATTTTCACATATATCCTACTTTTCCATTATTCAAAATTTACCAACGACAGACCTCTGAATACTGATTGGTGAAATCCTTCAGTTCTGCATATACTGCTTATGCACTAAATATATTGGGTATGTAAATAAGTTTTGAGGGATTTCCGTTCGGTGTCATACTTATTACTGCTCACATATATTTTAAGGTGACAACACTGCGATATCGCAGTACAAGACGCCAACTGTCAGAGTCAGTATACGATGTTCGATTGATGTGCGAAGACGTACGATGGAAAATGGAAACTTTTTCCCAACAAAACAGCATTTGCGGGAAGTGTTAGTGCATTACTTTATTGTCAAGAAAAGTGCTGCCGACAGCTATCGCTTAATGTCAGAAATCTATGGTGAACATTCCCCATCCATAAAAACATGTGAGTATTGGTTTAGATGATTCAAAAGGAACGATTTCGATATCAGTGATAAAGAACGTTCTGCACCACCCAAAAAAATTGCTGATGCTGAATTGGAAGCCTTAATCGACAAGGATTCGTGCCAGACCCAAAAAGAACTAGCAGCAGCATTAAATGTTAGTCAACCATGCATTTCACAACGTTTAGCTGCCATGGGAATGGTGCAAAAAGAAGAGAATTAGGTTCCACATGCTTTGCGGGAAAAAGACCTTGAACGTCGAAAAACCATTTGCGAATTGCTGCTTTAAAGGCATAAAAGAAAGGTTTTTTTTGCATCATATTATTACTGCAGATGAGAAATGGATATGGTATGATAACCCTAAATGGCAGAAAGCATGGGTGAAGCCAGGTGAACCAGGTCTTTCAATGCCAAAATGCAATATCCATGGTTCAAAGGTATGGATTTTGTGTGTCTGGTGGGACCAGAAGGGTGTGATCCACTATGAACTGCTGAAACCATCAGAAACTATTACTGGTGATCGGCATCAAACCCAATTAATGTGTTTAAAACGAGCTCTCACGCAAAAACGGCCGGAATCGGAGAATAGACACAACAAAGTCATCTCACAGCATGACAACGCAAGACCACATGTTTCTCGACCTGTGAAAAAGTACTTAGAAGGATCCGACTGGGAAGTTCTACCCCACCCGCCGTATTCGCCAGATATTGCGCCATCAGATTACAATTTGTTCAGGTCGATACAGTCAGCACTTTCTGGAGAACGGTTTAGTTCTTATGAAGACATCAAAAATTGGCTGGACAATTGGATCTCTTCCAAGGAACCAGAATTCTTTCTTCAGGGCATACGTTCACTGCCCGAAAGATGGGGTAAAGTTGTAGCTTCAGAGGGAGCATACTTCGATTAATATTAAAATATTGTTTCTGTTCTCCAACAACGTGTTTTGTTCACCTCAAATCCCTCAAAACTTATTTATATACCAAATACTTTTTTTGCTTAGAGAGCTCCACATTTACAAAATTTCAGTTCTTTTACTGACTCACAATCACAAAACAACAATTATTTTGGCAATTGAACTAATAAAACGAAAGAACTTGACCAACTTTTGCATATAACATAGCTTTTAGCTGAGAATTTTACTTTTGCATGAAATATAGCTTTTTTGCTGAGAATTTGCAAGATTTGGAAAAGAAATTACAAAAGTTTAAAAGCCAAGCTTCTTCACAGGTTGGTAAGCAAACATTATGCCTAACAAGAAAGTTACACCAAATATCCTCACACTGCATTAAAACTTTGAAGTCTTATAATTAAGGAAACTTGTTAAAATTAACGAAGATAGTACAAGAGATAAAGTGGATACAACTGGGTTCATATTTTTAAAGGTGAAAGCCATTTTAAAAAGAAGTCTGGCTTTGCTAGAAAAAGAAATAATTTAATCAGTGTATGTATATTGTACTTTCTGTGACGACTTTTGAAAATGAGATATGTAGTATGATGGAAGAAATGAATAGGTTAAAGGAGTTATACAAAGAAAAAGAATAGAAAAAGTATGATTGATTACACTGAAGAAATAAAAAACAAATGAGTAGCTTAGATTGAGAAAACACATGGGGGTATGGGCCATATAAGTATCCACTTTATCAATAGGCCAAACTTTGGTGAAATCTTCGTCCAACAGCAGATTGGTCATGATTGAGGAATTAGGCTGAATGATATAACCAGACCTCAGCACAGACTTCACTGTAAAAAGTAGTGAGAAAAGTGACAATTTTTTTTTTTTTTTTTAGTGACTAAATAGTGACTGCTTAAATAATTGAAAACCAGGCTAAACTGTTTAAAACAAAAGAACACACACATACAGTATATGGATAGAACATATAATTTGCACTTTGAATGGATTTACTTTATTCTTTGCTCAACAGTGAACAATTCACTTTATATTTTGTGATAGAACACATGTTAACCAATGTGATTATCTGTTGTAAAAAAAAAAAAAAAAAAACAATATATTGAATGGGCAGGTGATTCCTTTCAATATTTTTTTATATACTACTGTTTGTGAAAATTGCAACACCAAGGAGGAACCATGCGATTCAAATGAAATTTATACCAAACATTACTGACATGACTGTACATAATTAATTTTCGGAACAATACAACAATTTTTACCTGCAAAAATCAGTATCTTGTGAAGCCTCTGCGAGCTGCAATTAGAGCTTTGAGATGAGTTGGCAGTGAATCGAAAAGGCGTTCGATGGTGTCCTGGGTAATTGCTTGCCAGGCAGCATGCATACGTGGCCACAGATAACTGGTACTGACCGCTGGAGGACTTTGATGAGCCAGTTACCAAGTGACCAAATCCCAGACATGCTCAATAGGCAACATGTCTGGTGAACGTGCAGGCCAGGGAAGAAGCAGTATCTGCTGTGCTGCGAAGAGGGCTTGAACATTCCTGGCAACATGAGGTCAGGCATTGTCCTGCTGGAATATAGCGCCTGGAGTGCTACGAAGGAAGGGTATGACTTCTGCCTGTACAACTTCACTGATGTAGTGGTCGCTGGTGATATTGCCCTTAAGTCATAGCAGCAGAGATCACGAATGTTACCCAATGGCACCCCACACCATCACACTTGGCGTTCGGCCTGTATGACACTCAACAATGCATGCTGAAAGAAGGCGCTCACCACAATACCATCTAATGCGTATGAGGCCATTATGGTAGTCCAAGCTGAATCGGGACTCATCCGAAAACACGACATGTTGTCAATTAGCACGCCATTGTCTGCATTGAAAACCCCATTGCAGTCTGAGGTGCCCATGGTTCAGGGTCAAAGGAATCTGCAGCAAAGGGATGCACGCAACCAGTCCTCTGTGCAACAGACGCGTCGAACTGTGGAGACAGACAATGCCACACATGTTTCAGTGCTCCACTGTTGTGCTAACACTTGCGAATATGTGGAACAGTTCGCCACTGCCATGCGGACGAGGTGTCAGCCATCCGCGATGTCGTCACATTTCTCGGTCCACTGCCGGATTGTCGATGCACCTGGATTTCCTCAGTCCACTGCCGCCACACGCACATCACTATCTTGGCGTTATGTCTTGTCCGAGCCGTAATGCCACGGTACGAAAATGCACCTTCAGGCAGACCAATCATTCGCCCCTGTTTAAACTGTCATATGGTGATATTGCGCCCTTCGTCGTCGCCAAAGCATTATTGAATCCTGGAGACACTTTCACAACTTGCTGTCCACGATACACTACTGGGTGTATCCTAAACAGCCATCTCTTTATATCCCTCACTCGACTGTTCAGGCGGCGCTTGCTGCGCCAAGATATGCGCAATGACTCTGCATTTCTAATCATTTGCATGTCCTACCCTGCTCTGCATATCCTGTAAGTTTCATGTGATTACCATCAATCCTTCATGGTGTTGCAATTTTCACAAACAGTAGTTTATTTTATCAGCATGGTGGCATTTGATGATTTATATACTGCACTAGCAAAATAAGTATGCTCTAGAAATGATTACATATACAAACTACCATAGGTTTATACGTATAATGAAAGACTAATAATAAAGAATTAATGTAATGTTTAAAAAAGGTCAGTAACCCTTTGCATTTTTAACTCTCCACTGCCTGCATTTTCTTACAATCATATTAACAAATTCAATTTCCAACGATGTTTCGACAAATTTGCCTGTTTTAGTTAGATTTAAATGAATTTTTACGGTAAACTACTTATACAGACACATTTCATCAAATCTTTAATTTGTTAGCAGATGTGTTTTACAGTCTGACACTGGTTAGATACCTATTTCAAACATCAATGCAATCGAAAATGGAAGCACAGAGCAACATACCAATAAAAAATGCAATTCTGCAGATTTTGGTTATAAATCAAAATGGTGCCAGATAAATTAAAACTATACTGTTTAACACAAATCTGCTGTAATTTTTTAAGCTAATATTAAATTAATGATGCATTTAAATGGCAATAAGTTTAATATTCTCATTTACTACATCTGCGAGTAATCTGGGACTGATGTGCTGGTGGTTTCTCTATATTTGGTTGTTGGATTAGCGAAATTGACATGCTTTTAAGTCAACATTATGAAGTTTCAATCATTTTCAACTTTGCTGTCTCATAAAAGTATAATGAGTAAAATTGGGAAGCAGATTTTTTTCCCTACATTATATAAAGGCTCTTTATGTACAGGGTGCTTTTAAGTAAAATCCATAATGAGTCAACAGGAAATTTGATTTTGTAATTGCAATTAGCAACAAATGTAGATTTCGGAAAGTATACTCCAGGGTGTCTCCCAAATTTGAAAAATGCAATTTCATGACCAATTAACAATTTTCATGACGGTTTTTAAAAGTCATGTATGTGTGCATGTGTGTGTCTAAGTATGCATGCATGTGTGGGTATGTACATATATTAAAGATGGGAGACACTCTGCTTCCCATTTTTTCTACGGAAAAAGTACACTCTTGCCCTTCTGCTAGTAACAAAAATCTGACTCATCAAACTTTGACTACGCCTGAAGTAAGCTGAAATATTCAACATAGTGCTAAACAATTTCATTACACACCTTTCTTCAACATTTATATTTGAAAATGTCAATGATTCTATACGCAGTATAATTTAAATTGCTAAATTTACCATAACATTTTGCAAACAACATTTACACATATATTTCTATGCTAAAACATTTTTTGCTGTAACAGTTCTTTGTGGAGGAGAGCACAAGTACCCCCTTTTTTTAAACTCTTGTACCATTATATGGAAACCACATTTATGTCTTATGTGGTTGGTGCATTGAGAATTACTCAGATTGTCACCAGAAAATGAGCAATTACTAAATATAAAAAGAAATTCATGATCCCAAAGCAAAATTTGTGACTTTTTCTTTACTTTTATTACCCTTTTCTGAATTTGTGCCTTTTTCACGATTTTCATGACTAGTAGACACCTTGAACTCCTGCAATTCCGAAAATACAAACACGAATCCGCAATTTCTTTACTCATTTATTTTTTGAAGTTTAAAATCCTAATAATTTTTTTTTATTTTGAACACTGCGATGATGATGCTAAAATTAAAAACATTACCGGAAAACATGAACGCAACAATCGCAAATTTAATAACCTTGAAAAGATTTAGATAAAAACAAAAATAGTGAGCTCTTCACGATTTAGCCCCCCCCCCAAGGGAATCTCGAATCAGAAAAGAAAATTAAAACAAAAACAAACAAAAAAAATGCTGAAAAAAAGACCATCAGATTTGCCCACTATTCCTGCATTTTTTTCAACAGAAATTTTGTTTTTCCAGCTTATATTTAAAATGATGGGGATTCACATGAAGAAAGCAATTTCACAACTTCGCTGACCACCCCAGGTCACGTGGTAAGCAAGTTTTGGTGGTTTATTTTTCAAGGACCAGTTTGGAATAGGAGATGATGGGTTTTTGATTCCCGTTGCTAACTACCCTGTCCACTGGTTTTCCTTCGACATCCTTACATGAATAGGGGGGGGGATAGTTCCCATTGAAGTCGACCCTGAACACACCAAGGCTCTACTCACCCAACACTACCACGTGCAATAACCGAGCCCGGTCGGGTTTTAACACATACATCAGAACTTTCACTAAATATTTTATATAAGATTGCGTCCGCCAAACTTTTATGGGGGGGGGGGTCAATTCAAATTTCTGCACTTCCGCCAAAAATAAAACTGATAGTGAAAAAAAAAATGGAATAAAATTCCACTAGTTCGCATAAAAGTTAAAATAATATGAGGGTTGTGCCGAAAGTAATGCAAAAGTGGACATAACTTTTTTATTAACGTTCAAATTGCACATGTTGGTAGAGTAACTCAACATAGTCTCCATCACAAGCGAAGCATTTGCATCATCGTTGAACCCAACTCTCGAATCCTCTTTGAAAAAATTCAGGTGTGGACTGTTGTACCCACTTCTTCACAGCCACTTTCATCTCATCTGCGCCATCAAATCGTTGCCCCCGAAGACTGTTCTTCATTGGACCGAACAGGTGGAAGTTGGACGATGCCACAGCACGGCTGTACAGTGGATGGGGAACCACTGACCAGCCTAATTTGTTGATCACCTGATTTGTTCCCAAAGATGTATGTGGTCTTACATTGTCATGGCGAATGTGGATCCTTTTCAGATTCTTATGGCTTCTCGAGCTTCTTGAGTGTCTCAATGTACCGCTTACAGGTCACGGTACGGCCACGTTCCAGAAAATCAAGAATGACACCCCTGTAATCCCAAAAAACAGTCACCATGACTTTCTGAGCTGATCGCTGGCTCTTGAACTTCTTAGGCCTTGCTGAAGAGGTGTGACGCCATTCCATGGATTGATTCTTTATTCCAATATTCCGGATCATAAAGATACACCCATGTTTCATTCCCTGTCACCAGATCGAAAAAAAACATGTCTTCATTGGCTTCAAACGCTTCCAGCAAATTAGAGCAGACTTCCACCCTTCTCTCCTTCAAATCGGGTGTCAACTGCCGAGATACCCACTTTGCACAATCTTTCCAATACCCTAAGTCTTTCACCATCTTCTGTATGGCATTGTGATCACAGTCCAGTTGTGCATCAAGCTCACGGATTGTGATTCATTTCTCTGTGCGAATCAATTCCACTCGCTGACTATTCCTGTCACTGGTCACAGATGATGGTTTCCCACTGTGTGGTTTGTCGTCAATGCTGGTTTCCTCTTTTCTTAAACTTCTTTATCCATCTGTGCACATTGCTCTTGTCAATAGTGTCATCTCTGTAAACATTCTGTAGCCTTCTGTGGATGTCAGACAGAGTGCACCCTTCCATTCTTCCTTCGTCAAGAACTCAATGACAGCATGTTGCTTCTTGGAATGCATTATGTACCTGCAATGAAGAAAAATGGTTACTATAGAGGAACAGTTACTCTCTACCAACATGTGCAACTGAACGACCTCTGTCAGTTAATAAAAAAGTTATGCCCACTTTTGCATTACTTTCAGTACAACCCTCGTAATTAAAAATGTTAACTGCAAGTAAAAATATGGATGGCACTGAGAAAAAAGAAAAAATTACGACCTTCAATATCTTCATTTTGGGGCAGCATTGTTACATGCTTTTGACTGTCCGTCTTTCCGCTGTTTTACGAAGAAAATATTCTCAAATGTTTATCAACATGAGCGGTATCAGTCCACGAAAGAATTTTTTCAATCGAGCTTTTAGAAAGCTCAGATTTTTCTGCAAATGCCTACGAAGCAGAAATTAACTCTTACGACACCTGGTGGACAAACCATATTTTATTTTTTAAAAAATTAGAAATTACAATCAAAACATTTCCCGCCAGGAGCTCTATTTGGTGCAGGAAGAATTTTTCAAATCAGAGTTTTAGAAGCAGAGATATCAGGGAAAGCACAATTTACCTTTACTCCCCCTAGCGGACAGTCAATGAATTACTTAAAAATTTTGAAATTATATGGAAATCATGTCACGCAGGAAACTATCAAACAAAGAAGAAATTTTTCAAATCGGACTATTAGAAGTTCAGATGTTGACAAAAATAAGATATGCATTTACGCCCCCTGGCGGAGAAACCATGTAATATTTTAAAAAGAAAATATTCTGAAAAGGGATTTATCAACGTGAGTAGTATCGGTGCACGAACAAATTTTTTCAATCAAGATTTTAGAAGCCCTGATTAGGCTGCAAACATATCAGAAGCAGAAATTAACACTTATGCCCCCTGGTGACCAAACCATTTTGTACCAAAAATTAGAAATTACATGAAAAATATTTTCCATCAGGAGCTGCATCCGCTGCAGAAAGAATTTTTCAAATCAGAGTTTTAGAAGCAGAGATATCGGGAGAAACACAATTTACTTTTACGCCCACTGGCGGAGAATCTATGCGTAACTTAAAGAAGTGACCATACCTAAAATAGTCTTTGACATAAATGTAATCAAAAGGTAAAAGAATGTTTTTTCAATCGGCCGTTTAGAAGCAAATATATGGAATAAAATGTATTTAGAATTTGGCATTATCCACATTTACGCTTTCTGGAGGCAAAATTGTGATTGGTGGGGGGAAAAAAAACGAAATAGAGGATCATCATTCCAACATTTCAAGCTTCCCAGTGCAAAAAGAATTTTTGAAATTGGGCAATTGGTTGCAGATATATGGTGTCCACAGACGGACGAACAAACCGATAACATATGCACGATCTTTTTTACAAACCACATGCTAATAAAGGCACACACAAAATGTCTAGCTACTAATCAAAACTAGAGCATGAAAAGACTGCCGGCTTTTTTCCTTCCTTGGCTCCCAGCAACAGCGCCTCCTCGCTTTAGTTTTCCCCATGGCAGGACTAGATAAAACAAGAAAGATGACATCGAATTTTTGGTTGTAATTAGCACATCTTTTTAATCCATTCTGACGCAAATTAAATTTACCAAAGCTATTCAAAGTCAATGGAACCGATATGGAAAATAATGGTATCTGACAGAAGAAAAAAGTTTTTCAATTGGGTTTTTAATCCTTCAGATGTTGCTGTAAACAGAATCGTGAGCTTATGCCTTCTGGTTGCAGACTTATGCGTTAAGAAAAATATGAATTTATATGAGAAACATTTTGCACCAGAAACGCTCTCCAACACACAAAGAATTTTTCAAATCGGACTCTTAGAAAAAGAGTTATCGATAAAATTAAGATGTGACTTCACGCCCCCTGGTGGGAAAACCATGCATTATTTTAGAAAGAAAGAATTCGCAAAAGGTTTTTCTATATGAGCGGCATCAGTCCAAGAAAAAAAATTTTAGTCGAGTTTCCAGGAGCCCAGATTTTGCTGCAAATACATCAGAAGCAGAAATTAACACTTATGCCGCCTGGTGGCCAAACCATTCTTTATCAAACATTAGAAATTACATGAAAAATATTTTCCATCCGGTGTTGTATGCGATACACAAATAATATTTAAAATCTGAGTTTTAGAAGCAGAAATAACGCAACGCAAAAAACGCAATTTACCTTTGCGCCTCTTAGCGGAAAGTCTATGATTTACTTGAAAATTTTGAATTTATAGGAAAAACATTTCGCATCGGAAACACTATCCAACAAAGAAGACATTTTTCAAATTGGACTCCTAGAATAGAGATATTGACAAAAATAAGACATACATCTATGCTCCCTGGTGTAGAAACCATGCATTATTTTAAGAAGAAAATGTTCCTAAAAGGTTTGTCAACATGAGAAGTATCGGTCCACAAATGACTCTTTTTTTCAATTGAGATTTTAGAAGCTCATATTTTGCTGGAAATACATCAGAAGCAGAAATTAAGACTTACACCTCCTGGTGGCCAAACCATTTTTTACAAAAATTATAAATTATGTGCAAAGGATTTCCCATCAGGAGCTGTATCCGTCGCAGAAAGAAATTTTCAAATCAGAGATTTAGAAGCAGAGATATAGGGGGAACGCAATTCACCTTTACGCCCCCTAGGAAAAAGTCTATGAACTATTTGAAAATTTTGAAATTATATGAAAAACATGTGACACCGGAAACTTTCTAATAAAGAAAGAATTTTTCAAATTGGACCATTAGAAGCTGAAATATTGACAAAAATAAGATATACTTCTACGTCCCCTGGCGGAGAAACCATAGAATATTTTAAGAAGAAAATACTCCGAAAAGGTTTATCGACGTAAGTGGCATTGGTCCACGAACGATTTTTTTCCATCGAGATTTTAGAAGCTCAGATTTTATGGCAAATACATCAGAAGCAAAAATTAACACTTACACCTCCTGGTGGCCAATGTATTCTTTACCAAAAATTAGAAATTATACGCAAAAGATTTTTCATCTCATCAGGAGCTGTATCCGCTAAAGAAAACGTTTTTCAAATTGGAGTTGTAGAAGAAGAGATATCGGGAAAAAGGTAATTTACTTTTACGCCCCCTAGCGGAAAATCTATGCGTAATTTAAAAAAGCAACTATTCCTAAAATACTCTTTGACATAAATGGAATCGAAAGATGCAAGAATTTTTTCAATCGGATGTTTTAGAAGCAAATATGTGGAATAAAATGTATTTTTGAATTCGACATCATCTGCATTTACGCCCTCTAGCGGTGAAATTGTACATCGTAAAAAAAAACGAAATGAACAATCATCATTCGTATATTTCAAGCTTCCCAATGCAAAAGAATTTTCCAAACCGGATTAATAGCTACAGAGATATCGTGTCTACAGACGGACGGACAAACCGATAACATAAGCACGATCTTTTTTTACAAAAGACATGCTAAAAAATTTAAGAAAACTATTTTTCCGAATTCTTCACGTAACTGGCTGAAATTTGTACATATACTATAATTGGCTAGGAGATGATGACCTTAAAAATTTCAAGTGAATTGGCAAAAACGATTTTAAATTAGCCTAAGATGCCGATTACGAGTTCTGGTCATGCCAGCCACATGATAAAGAGCAAATAAAAAAAATTATAGCCGGTTTAAAAAGTTTTTATTTGATTTACGTGAAATTTGGCGATTTATGGCGATCAAAATTTCAGAGATTTTCATGAAAAATCCACGGAGATAAACTCTTCATTTTTATCCCACTTGAAAAAATCCTTGAGAACCCGCTGGCTGCTGTGGGCGGGGTTACGAGGAGAAGTGCAGTGTGTGCTTCACTGCCTCTTGCTGGAGCTCCGCTCTTTCTTCCTTATGAAGCTAGCTAGCTCTTGCTGCTGCGGTGAGTGGTGAGTCACGTTTACAACTCGTGACCCCACCCACGTGTGTGTTCAACAGGGATGGGTGTTTAACAAAACAATTTATTTTTGTTTCAGGATTTCTTTTTTCATCTGACAAAAAATCCCCTAGATATAAAAAACAACAACGCAAAACTATAGCTAAATTGAAAAAAATATGGGCAGACTTAAGAAAAAGGTGAGAATAGTGACAGAATTTTAAAAAAGGTAACAAAAAGTGACAAATTTAAAAAAAGGTGACGAATAGTAAGAAAAGTGACTTGTGCCGAGGCCTGTATAATAAATCATTTAGCTGAATTCCAACAACACACAACTAGTGGCTCCTCATACTTTCAAGGGTTGATGTAACACTGACATGAACTGTCCTAAAGATGAGGTTCATAACTGTGTGGCATTTAAATGTTGCTTCATAAGGGTTTCCATTTTGCATGCGTGCAATGGTGTACCAGAAATACTTCGGGCTCCCTCGCAAAAAATATCTTTGAGGCCCTTTTGCGAAAATCTATTAGCTTTCAATTACTGAAATTTCTGTATTCCGTATTATTAGCTACATTTTATGGGTGTTTTAATATTTTAAATTCTTTGGAATGTCCAGGTATTTTTTTTAAACCAAACTTATTACACTTTATAGCATGCAACAGAAATGTCCATGTTGCAATTAAAATATTTGGCCTAGTTTTATACCAGTACTACAAAACATTTATGCAGAAGTTAATCATATCATGTAATTTGCATTCTTTTAGAGAACTAAGGACAGCCTCTTTGAAATGCCTCATGATCACACACACACACACAGACACACACAAAGCACATAAATGCTGTGCAATAGTATCTAATGACCTCTTCCGATTTATACAAAAATATAGAACATAAGCAAGCAAAAAAAATATGTAACAATTCAGAATTGCAGTACAAAAAAAAATGAAAAACTACTTAAACTGTTTATTCTTGAGTATGAAAAACAAATGCACTTAACATTATGTCACAATATTTTGCACACAGTAAAAAAAAATGTTTGTCTTGATTCTGTGATAAAAAAAATAGCTCAGGCCTTTGTTTCTTCCTCCCAGTAAAGAATGCTTTTCTCATCATTATATTCTGAGGTATGCTTAGTTATGTGCATACAACTGTAATACAGGGTTGTATTATGAGGAAGGGGTCTAGAGGGGATAGCCTTGGGGCCCACCAATACCAAGGGCCCAGGAGGCCTCAGCAAATAATAGAGTATATAAAATAGTTTTACTTTTGTCTCGTATGATTTCCACTTGGTCAGAAACAGAAGCTGGAAGACGAACAGATTTCAAGGCAGTGACTCACCAAGGGCAAAGGTTTCGTGTCGCTGTGTACAGCGGGGTCGGCAAGATAGTTTCAGCTTTTTCACTACCAACCACCCACACCTTCCAATTTGCACCGTGAATGGTCGAAGTACCCCGTGGCTTCGCATTGCATAAAAAAAAGCATGAGCTAAGAAAAGTATACAATGCTAAATCATTAGAAAATCTAAGACAAAAGCTAGGAAACTTAAGCTTTTAACTCGTTCTTGTGAGGACAATGGAAACTATAGTGTGACTTCTCATGAAAACTCTGCAGATAACTTACTAGTTTGAATAATGCAACACATATTATTATCACAAACATATTGCTACAATTTCATGTTTTAACAGACTTCATAATGATTCTCCAGCCTAAGTTCTTTGGGGGCCCACTCGGATGTCTTAGACTAGGGCCCACTAAGGCCTTGCTGTAATACATAACACCTTATCCTCCTCGGTACAAAAATTTCATTCACTGAACTGATATTTGTTCCACATGCTCTTGTTAATGTGCACATATAGGGACTGTTGCTGTGGCAGTCTTCTGAAATAGCTGCTTTCCTGTCATCCACTTTTTATAAATTAAGACCGAGAAAATGATTTCCAAATAATGTATTTATTTATTTCAAAAAAAAAAAAAAAAATACAGAACTTTTTTTCCTTTTTAATACTTTATTCTAAGCTGCCATAAAAAATGACTGGCTTTATATGAGTGTTATTTTAAAAATAACCAGGTTCATATGCAGTTTCCGCAAGATGTTTGGTAAAACCTTTTTTCTGAGGTTAGAGGCCCCCCCCTTCCCGCGATGTAGGGTTGCGTGGGGGCTATCAGTACGCCCATGCATGTGTGCCACATAAATATGTTCTACACAATTATGCAGCCACTACCTGCTAATTCTTTTAATTCCAGGCATAATGAATCCCTGGACTAGCTTGTTTTCCCTCACCCTGGCCGACCAGGAAATATTTTTTAATCTACTACTGTACATGGTGTGTGTTCCTTATCCCACTCCAATGCTGGTGTGAGCTCTTCATCAACTTGAGTGGAATGTAGCATTCATATCCCACCTATAATAAGCTACAAGTTCTGCATTTTGCCACCAGTGCTGTACTTTACTCCTGACAGTCTATAATCCCACACAAGTTAGTTAGCTAACATCAGCCTCTTCCATTAATATTAGATGTGCAACTTGATTCTTGGCAACAGGCACGACACATTGACAGCAAATCGAATACGTACCTAATCAGGGAAATAATCCCTGTCGTGTTGGATACATTTGAGTTATCGGTCAAGGAGCTGCCGAATGCCACTGCGGAAAAAAGAGGGCTGCTTCGAGTTGATAAAGTCCTCAATACTTGTGTGGACCTCCTCGACATGGTATTGGACCATTCTTGATACAGCCAAGGATTAAAGTTCCACATTACTTTTCCAGTTGCAACACCAGTCTTATATTATGAATTCACTGGTTAGAGATGTTCTACATATGCAAAAGAAAAGGCCAAGGCAGTCTAAAAAGATCTGAAAATGTAAAATGCTGGAGTTTACTGGAATCATAAATCAGAGGACCTAACTTCTAGTTCACACATGAAGATTCAAGAAGTACTGAACAATACACAATTAGAAGAAAATGGGCCATTCGCTAGAAACATAGTTCTGAAAAAATGTCAATAAGGGAAAAAGAATGAAACATAGCATGGCACATCCTGCACAAAAACAAACTGAACTACACTCTTAACAATGCAATGCCCGATGAACAACCAAAGCAATGACCTACATCTGAGGTAGCAGAGCATGCAATGACTTCAACAGCACTATCTCCTAAAGAACCAAAGAAATGCAGTCATGGAGTCATATGGATAAACTTCAGCACACGAGAAGGTGTGATGTACCTAATAAATAAGCAACTTAGTGTACATTTCTATGTAAACAATCTGCTTCATTTTTCTTGTACTCTGAGAGGATTTAACATATTTTTAAATGATTTTAATCTCTCCCAGTGCATTAAAATAATTGTTACACTTACAATTGAAAAGCTTTTTTTATCATGGACTGAAGTCACAGGGTTATCATGCTGCTATATTCCTCACCACCTATGATATTTCTGTTTCAGGGGGTAGGGGTTAAAAACTCTCATGAGCATCTATAAAGGCACTTGCACATCACTAATTTTTGATCAGCGACTCCAGGAATGAGACTAAACTGGCACTGTAAGGCAAATATGCAACCATATCTCTCATACAAGACTTCGTGTCTCGTCCAGGGCTTAAACCTGGGAACAACTCACACAATGAGTCAAAGAACCATGCATCTCCCCACTTGGTTACTAGCAGCTGTTTGTGTTGTGCATCAGCCAATGTGTAGGAGAACACAGAGGAACAACAGCTCCCCTCCCCAGGATAGAATGTCCTGTCATCAGATTCATTATTCTACTGAATAGCTAATTTTTTGTCATGACAGTCATGCTGAACCAGCAAAAATCTGCTGAGGTTTTCCTCCCCTTTCCCAATAAAGCCACAGAAAGTTACTGAATACTTATTCAGTAAACAACTCAACAAAAAAAAAAAAAAAAAAAAATATGTCAAAGTGAATTCAACAATGTTGTAACCTTATCTTTTCAGAAAGTTTCATTTTAAAAAATTCATACACCACTCACGCTCTAAGGTCTATCATAAAAATTGCCGCCCCGGTGGCGCAGTGGTCTAAGCGACGGCCTCAGATCATTCGTCCGAACGGGGTCCGAGTTTGAATCCCGGTGAGGCATGGATGTTGTGTTTGTCTTACGGCACTGGTTCTCTCTCCCTTTCCTGGAACCAGTGACCCTAAATTAGGGACGGGCGACTGCTTATAGCCCATTGAGTTGCTCACGGTGGTCGTTAAACCTCCAATTAAAAAAAATATATATTTTTGAAGTAAATAAACTGTTAATACAGGTGGAGAAAATCACTACATATTATTGCATGCCAAAAACAACAGCAGCATGTCCTTTTTTAAAGAATGGCCACATGTACAAAAATTAAATTCACGCTCATTTTCTATATCTTAACTGTAAATCCCATGAACATATCTACAAGGGATAGTACATTACTCATGTTCTTTTTAGAAGTTCAAGGACCACCATGAGATACTCATTAGGATAAGGTGACCAGTCAATCTGCATTTTCTGAGGACAGTCCTCAATCTCAATGCTTCATCCTCAATTCCGTAAAAACTGACCGACCGTGGCATGGCCAGAATTTATTTGAGGGATCCATGGGTTTCGTTCATTGGTGCAAGCCTCATAAATACATCTATGTCGCTTTAAACTTGTGCTAAATCTCCACTCTAGTGAGGGGGCTGGTCCAAGGGACCCCCCCCCCCTGCTACACCTATACTGACCGAGGACATTTCCTCAATTTCCTATTTTTTGCCCTCAATTTTTGAAATTTCTCAAAATAGTTAATGCATTTTAAAACAATTCAAACTTTCAGGATACTCAAAGAAGTCGCATCATCACCACAACACACAATAGTCATGCCAAAGCATAGAATAAATTCATCTTGATAATTGTGGTGTTATTTCACTTATGTTTTAACAGGATTTAACTCAAGCACTTATGGATAGGAAATTAATCTAATCTTTTTTAGCATCCACTTGCAATTAAATAAGTAATTGATACTAAATTGGATTGTATTTGAAAAGTTCTACAGCTTTTGTTCAGTACATTTTTCCATTGAACTGTTCTTTCAAGTTATTGACCTTGAAATATTTCTTTTCACAGAGATAACATACAGGTATCGCATAATTTCTGTCAGCTCAGTGTATAGTAATTTTCTGGGTTCAGCTGTTTTCTTGTCCAAAATCACAATGAAATTTCAGTACAAAATCAAAATGTAGCTGTCACTGCATGTGCTGCCCCCTATTAGTATTCAGATCTTTGTTGCTATTTTATACTTTTTTTTTCTATTGTAGGTTTAAGACCTGAGCAAACTCAATGGGCTACAAGCAGTCGCCCATCCATCCGTAATTTTGGGTCACTGGTTCCAGGGAAAGGAGACAGCCAGTGCCATAAGAGGATAAGACAAACGCAACATCCATGCCTCACCAGGATTCGAACAGGAACCCCTTTGGCACGAATGATCAGAAGCCATTGCTTATCCCACTGCCCCAGTGGTGGCATTTTATACTTATTTCACATGAAAATCATCCTTCAGCTTCATCCTGTTTTCCCATGAAATTAGAAAATTTTGGTACAGTTCAAAACATTCTTTGCTAATCTTCTGGCTTTACCATAATGTGTCACCTGTTGTCTTCAGTCATTTCCTAATTTTGAAACAAAAAGGTCAATTCTGCATTGAAATTGAGGACAAGGTGTCATTTTGTTCTCTAAAATCTGGTCACCTTACATTTGGCTAAAAGCAGGCGCACGTCCAGAATTTGAAGCAACTGGTTTCTTTCTGGAAGTGTGTGGGCGAAGCGCCAATACCTCACTTAGGATTCGAGCACTGGTGGAGTTGATCCCAAGCCAGTGCCTTAGTCCACTGGGCCATCCGTGGGGCGGCAAATTTGAAACAAAAACATCAAGAGATACATTTTCTGACTACTATTATACGAAAGAGCCCAAAGTTCGGTAATCAACATGGAGAAAGCGCATCTTCTGCAATCAAAAAGGCATTGCTACGAAAATAAGAGAAAAGGAAATAATGAAAACACTAGCGCCCACTTCAACTCATAAAGCATCCCACTTTCTATTAATAAAACATGTAATGGAATTTTCGAAAATTGAATAAATTAATTGGTAGTCCAACAGTAGTCATACAATTTTAAAAACAAATTACTTTGTATTTTTCTCAGAAGACATCAGAAAATTAGTCTACACAACAGCTAAACCCACTAAATTACAGAAAGCGGAACCGGAAAGACGAGACCTATCTTAATGGCAAACAGCAAACTGTAGTGTGTGTCCCATTATTTCAAATGTTTACGCACAATCGTCTCACCAGGTGTCTCTTATTACCGGCACAACCAAGGAGGTTCTAGCAAAGAATTTCTAACTGATAAGAAGGTAAGGCTCAGCGAGACGTAACTAGCGCCACTATATTATGCGGCAAAGAATTACTACACAGAAGCCAACATTACAGGCTGATGCCGCAGGATGCCGAGCAGACTGAGTTAGACTGAGCATGCGTGTTTGTGTTCAAAGAATATAAACGCTTGTTTGTGTTGGCGTTTTGTTCAAAGGTTTTGTTGTTCTCATCTAGATCTGCGTTTATATTACAGCCATGAAATACACCCACTCCATTCCGATGAATAACAATTCATGGAATGGAGTGGATGAATAACAAGAACAAATTTGAAACCGTTTGAAACAAATATCCTGGAAAACCATTAAAACAACGTTTGCTGAAAAAAAAAGCTATCGTTACGTTGAAAAAATTAATTTATCAATTATATGAAACTGACTTTTATGAAAAATACCTCGTAATATTGTAAAATGAAAGAGGGAAGCATTCGATTACACATTGCATACCAAAGAGACAGCTTTAAGGATGCCCTCGAACGTGAGGAATTAGTCCAGTCGGTAGAGAGCTCAGCTATCACGCCAGCGGCCCAGGTTCGAACTTACTCAGATACGAACGGATGTTTTTCCGATCTGTTGAGAAAATTTCTCCAGCGCAGTGCGTTTAATTTACAAACTTCGGAAGGGTAGAAAAAAAAATTGTAGCTTTGGGAAACTGCGGTTGTCTTTGCTTTTTTTTTTTTTTATTATTTTGGCTACTACTGGGAAATAGGCTTCCCGTCCCGTGTCTCCTACGCTTTTTGCGCCTGAATGTTAACTTTCCCGCAGAGCATTTGCGGCCGCATTACATGGTGGCGCTGCTGTCGCCTGTTTTACATTATCTCTACGAGAGTTGAGTTTCTTCACGCGAAGCGTTTATATTCTTTGGTTCTAGTTACCCCTTGCGCACAACCGAGGCTGAACTGGATTGTACCAGGCTGTAACATTAAACAAAAACAGCGAGGACAGAAAAGATAAGTTGGGACGCAGTGTCATCTATTAACGTGGTTCGCATAAGCAAACATTGATTCCGTATCAACTTTTACATTTGAGATTTTATTTATATTCACTTTATTATAATTAGGCTTTAATCAACAAAGAAATATGGCTGTCGTTTAACCAAACATGTTTCATTTCCTAGCTGAATCGAACAGAGATCATACCATTAACCATAAAGGTAGGAAATATAGGAGCGCCTTAACCGCAGATTTCTGAAGCCGATCTGTTAACTGTTATCATGTCCCTCCGCGTGCTTGGTTACCCTCTTGGTCGTGTCTGCCATTGGGAACCTCAACGAACTATAGGGGGCGCTGCGCAAACGTAAACAAACTTCTCTAGTACGGGTAACGTCGCACGTGTTTCCATAAAGTCGAATGTTAGAATGGCTGGTTTGTCGCTTTCAATCCTTGAAATAATGAAATTTGTGGACGCTTCCAAAAATTCAAGATGCATTAAAGAAGGGGAAGTGATTGTTAATGTAGGCCATATAATTTCTTGTGGAATTAAGAAGGAAGATGGAAGAGAAATTCTCATAGTTTCGCACTGCATTCAGTCCACGGCAATCACGTCGTCGCCTCACTCCATCAACGGTGTTTTAGATACAAGTAACAGTGAAATTTCTATAAAGTCATTTAAAGGCTCTTGTAAAGCGGGCAGAAGTGGAACGTGTAAGCACTGTGTAGCAGTAATGCTTTACTGTAACAGGTAATTTTTATTTTTACATTTTTTTGAGGTTTAACGACCACCGTGAGCAACTCAATGGGCTATAAGCAGTCGCCCGTCCCTAATTTAGGGTCACTGGTTCCAGGGAAGGGAGAGAGCCAGTGCCGTAAGACAAACACAACACCCATGCCTCACCGGGATTCGAACCCGGACCCCAGACGGACGAATGATCAGAGGCCAGCGCCTGAGACCACTGCGCCACCGGGGCGGCATTTTTGCATTTTCAGGCAAGGGATATAGTAATACAGACAGTGGTGTTCTAATCCGGATTGCTATTAAAAGCTGACATTTCGTTTCACTTGACGTTTCCCAGGACCCATTTTCAATACTGTCAACAATAACATTAGTAATTTTTGAACATTCTGTTCCTAAAAGTGTTTGTGAATTGGTAATTGTTGATCATCATTAGGTTCTGCGTTTTTGAACCGATGACTGTTGACAGAACATTGCAAATCTTGTTCCATAATGAAGTTTAAATTTATACGGATAACAGCAATTATTTGTTTTCAAGATTATGTAGAAATGCGGATTTTTTAATTACTACTATGCAATAAAAACATGCTGCCTTGTTTATTATTCATTCAAAGATGTTAGTAGCATTTCACTGGAAGGATTTCAAACGCAAGGCACAAACGTTTATACTAACTTGTGAAAAACATAGCTGAAACCTTGGGAACGACATTGCGGGACACAACAATATGATTTGTTCTTCTTCACGGAATTCTCCATTATACAACTCTCTAATTCCAGAATGAATGCAAAAATACACCAAACTACGACAACTGAACGTAATGAGCGATCTACAAACAGCCAAGCATTGAGCCGAAAACGTTACCCGTACTACAGTAATTCTTCCTTTTGCCGCTAGAGGGAGAGCGGACCGCTGAGATTGCCATTGAATTTTTTTATTTTTAGAAGCTCATATTTTTTGTTAAACTAGTTTGTCATCGTAGATTTTTTTCTGTGTTTGACAGCATACTTTAGCTTGTTCATATTTAGTTTCCATGGGATCCTGCCTTTCAGCTGTGCAAATAAATTTAAAAAGAAAATACCAGGAATGTCACTCTATTGGTTAGTACCACTTTATTTTCCGTTTACTAAGTTTAATTAAGTTCTTTGGGATTCAATCGTCGATTGCAATTTACTATGAATGGCAATTGTATATTTTACTGAGATTTCCTTGCTTTTAGCATATTATGTAATGTTCTAAATTTGTAACAAAATTAAAAAAAGTCGCTAGGTTTACGTAAGTTATACCATGGCTTTCTGCGATTAATCGCCGAAAGCCATGGTTATACGTTATACAGAGCTATTTACGAAAGTTGTAGCAAATTTTTCTGGAATAGTGTAGGTTATGTAATCGGGGGGGGAGGGGTATTCATAACTGAACCACGTTTAAAAGGATGTTCAATATAACTACATTATTAAGATAATCGTCTTTGAATTATTAATAACCCGCCTATAATTATGACAGTGTTCATCCAAAAACTTTGCACTATAAGCAATAACGATAGGAGTTAGGAATTAGCTAAATTTACCAAAAGTTCATCTATTTCTTTTTTCCTGTTTTAGGGCTTGACCAGTATACCAAATTGCAGCTTTGATCATAGGTAGTAAATAATACTCATTTTAAACTAATAGACAAGGTGCTTTTGATAGTGTGCTACAAGAACAGTTAATAGAACTGGAGCTCCTTTATTTCAAACTGAACTTCACAGTACAAATACAGATTCTCTGGATTAGCAGAGGACATTAAAACAGTAACTTTTGCATGTGAGACACTGCACTCACCGTTTCTTGGAATTATACGACAATGCAAAACATCACTCTTAATATTTCCTGATTCAGAACAAAACCACTTTTTTTTTATTTTGATTGAAGGTTTTACGACCACCGTGAGCAACTCAATGGGCTATAAGCAGCCGCCCGTCTCTAATTTAGGGTCACTGGTTCCAGGGAAGGGAGACAACTAGTGCCGTAAGACAAACACAACATCCATGCCTCACCGGAATTCAAACCCGGACCCCTTTCGGACGAATAATCAGAGGCCATCGCTTAGACCACTGTGCCACCGGGGCGGCAAAAAAACCACTTCGTATGTGAAACATAAAATGATGGTGATACTAAACACAGTAGATGAGAAAACTGAAAGTTGAAAGACAAAGGGTGCACAGATATTTAAAAGATTTAAAAAAAAAAAGAAGTAAGAGACAAATGAACAAGGAAACCTTTGAAAGTGACCAAACATGAGTACCTTACAGTGAAGATTTGCATATATATATATATATATATATATATATATATATATATATATACGACAAAGGGTGCACAGATATTTAAAAGATTTAAAAAAAAAAAAAGAAGTAAGAGACAAATGAACAAGGAAACCTTTGAAAGTGACCAAACATGAGTACCTTACAGTGAAGATTTGCATATATATATATATATACTATAAAGATACCTAAGCAAAAGGAGTCATAAAAAGAAAATAGATCTTGCTTTTGAAGATGTCTTAAAGAAGGTTTTGAAACACATTAGAAACTGTTCTAACTTGATGTACAGAGATTTTTGGATAATTAATAATAATGCAGAAGTAATTTCTACTATACTCAAAGTGTGTCCCCTAGATATTAATAGTTATGATTTTGAAAACCTATATACTAATCTGCCTCTATCAGATATAATCACTACCTTTAAAGAGCTGTATGCAGAATTTAAACTTAACCAATTTGTTGATGTAGGAACTTGGAACTCTTATCTCAATTGCTGCATAAAAAATAACCATATCTTATATAATAATACTCTCTATAAGCAAGTGAACGGTATTCCAATGGGAACATCAACGTCCACGAATATCGCTAATCTATTCCTGTTCTTTAAGGAATATAAATTCATTAAAAATCACCCCACCTGCTCAGATAACTACCTTTACACTTTTAGATATATTGATGATCTGCTGTGTATCAATAATTCCGAAGTTATAGAGAGTGATTTTGATAATATCTATCCTAGCTCTCTTAACTTATGTAAAACCAACCACAGTAATCAGGAACTTGAGTTCCTAGACTTAAGCATTAAGCTCAACAGAGGTAACCCATCTATTAGCCTCTTTGATAAAAGAGTTAATTTTCCTTTCAAAGTAATTAAATATCTACACTGGAATAATAACATTTCAACCAAAGTAATTGAGAATGTACTAATTTCTCAGGTCCTAAGAATTTCAAGAATTTGCAGCAACAATTTGGACTTCAATTACCACATTAATATACTATTAGAAAGTTTTCTAGAGAACGAAATTCCTTCTTCTTTCATCAAAAGAACTTTAAGAAAAATTATTCTGAATAATAGAGTAAGGTTGGCAGATCTGCTTTAATTTTCTACACAGTTAATAATATGATTCTGACCAATCAAAGCCGTAAGGAAGTTGGCTAGAGGATGCCTATTAACTACCTAAAGGAACCTTAGTGCTATGGATATGACGGTCCTATTAAAACAAAAAAATTAAATAATATAAACAAAATCACAAAAAAAGCTTAAAAATCTGTTTATAAAAGAAAATAAAAACAAATAAAAAAGAAAACTAGTTATTCATCACTAGGATAGCTATACTAAAAATAGTAAAACCAACATTAAAATTAATAAGATTCTGATTAATCTATAGAAGCTCACTAAGGTGATTTAATACATGCAAAGATTATTAAATAAACTGCTCGTGTATTTTATAATATTTCTCATGTATTCTGGAGAGTTAATTCTGCTCATTCTGATCATACAGATCCACAGTCTTAAGTTTATATATTTTTTTCTCTGGTTAAAATCTCCGCGCGTTGGTTTCTTGCTGTATGAGGAGGCCATCAGCCCCACCCTCACTGCCCCAGCGTCTAGGGAGTGGCGGAAGAGGTCAGCCATGTTCTCCTCTTGTGAGGAGAAAAGTTTTTGTAACACAAGAGGTAAGCTCTCTTCCTTGTTTTTGGGTTCTAGGTTTTATAAGTTCAATGTTTGTACTTCATGTACCTTTTCTCTGTCGTTTTTTAGCTTTTCAGCTTTTAAGCATTGGTTTGTCTGTTAACATTTATGCGGGTTTTAACTCTTACTTTTCTTTGTAACTTTGAGCGTCTTTTGTGGTACCTAGGAACAGAAGATGGCTAAGCTTGTTCCTTTTCTATGCGCTGTCTATGCGCTGTTTTTTCAAAGTAGTTAAGTTCTTAATAACTAATTAATTATGCACTTAAAGCACTGCTGAAATACTTTGTACATATTGCAACTAACTGTTTAAGGTATATAACTTTCACAAAGTTTTCTTTAGTTAATTATTATCTTTAACTTATTCTCGTTTTCGTGCTGTCATAAGTTGTAGAGTAGGGGGTTTTAGACTCAAGTTTTCTTTCAAAAATCTGTTCGTTATAAATTAACATTTCCTTTTTTAATTGCAATGTAAAATTTGTTTTTCAGGTTTAAATTCTCTCTCAAACGAACTTGGAATTTCGTTATAGCTGAAAATCATTTCTATTTATTATGTCACTCTCACAGCTTGAGTTCTCTTTAATCTTCTTCTCTCTGTTTAATAGTAACAGATGAAGAGCATGGGTCGGGCCATGAAGGTTAATGGATGCAAGCGAAATTGTTAACTAGTGCTAGGTCATGCTACTCTACGGAGGACATGACTTATATATATATTTTTTAAACTATTTTAGGTGGGAATGTTACTTGCATCTATGGCCTTGCAGAAACCCATTTCCAACTAGGTCTTTGTGGAAGTGAGAAAATGCAGAGTTTTTGCTGGTCCTTGATAAAGCCAAGGCTCAGTATTCTCGACACCTTCTACATTCAGTTGTTTTATTTTATTTTTTCTTTTCTCCTTTTACTCACACAGGTAGATACATAACCTTTTCTATGTTGTACTAGGTGTGAGTCAAAATTATATATGTATTTTTTTGCTTAGGTATCTTTATAGTATGTGAATTCTGAATTTTCAAAACTGCTGCGTTGCGCGTTTTGATTTTCAGGTTATTTTGCACCCTTCGTTTTAAATTCTAAAATTTTTTCCTTAGTCTTCAGTTTTGCTCTTAAGTAACTAATTTCAATTTATTATTTAGCAGCTCATGCGCAAATTCTAGTTGAAATGTTTTATTATTTTTTATTATTATTATTTTTTTATTACTATTTTTTTACTTGGGGTTTTTTTCATTTTCTAATTTTTCTTTTTAGTATGTTTTGGATGCAGCTTTTTGGAGTGTAGTTTATACTCGAGTTTGGTCTTTTCTTGGACTGCTTATTTCTAAAAAGTTTTTCCTAGCTGGTTTGCTCAGAATTTGTATGTTTTGGCCCAAGTGGAGTTCTAAGGACGATGAAAGGATTGGAGGTCAGCTCAGATATTTTAAGTCCTCCCGCTCGGTTAGGCTAGCACCCTTTCCCATAGTGTATGAACTCGCTGGCAAAGGTAATCTAAAGTTATGAAATGACAAACGTTGTTTGACATGTAAATCTGCAGATCCTAACCTGTATTCTTCTGTTGAGGATAATTGCTCCAACAAGTTTTGCAAAGCCTACAATACCATCTATAAGCTCACCTGTACTGTCTGCAACCTTAGCTATATTGGCCAAAGTAAAAATCCTCTTCATCTTAGGATTAATGGTCACAGGTCTCTAGTAAACAAGTTCTCTAATTCAGGAGTGAACCCCTCCACAAACGCCAACCAGTACTCTACCTTTGAATTAGAGCATTTCCATACTCATGGTTTTGACAAAGTGAAAATAGAGGTACTACATATTATCCCTGACCTCTATGCTCGGCTAGAAACTGAATCCCTTGAAATTTTGCAGCATCAGTCTCTTTATCCCTATGGCCTTAATTCCACTCTATCTGACAATAAGCATAATCAGCATAAATTTTCAATTCGTGAACTCTTCTTTCTTGTTAATAATAAGAGCTGCTCTAGAGGTAATAGAGGACAGAGGTTATTTCGCACATCAAGCAAAGTTGATTTTGCTAACTTGCTAAAAACTCTGGAAAGCTTTAAAACTGGCACTAATTTTGTTAAAAATACTTACAAAATTCTCAAGTCCTTCAAGCACTCTGTCCTTAAATGTTTTTTCAAATTCTGGAATGAAACTGCTGACCATGTTGATAAGCATGTTTTTGCTTTGGTTCTGGACATTCTTAAACATATTCTTAAAGATAAAATTTCTCTTAAAGAATTTTCCAGTAATTTTGTTACCATCAGGTTCCTAAATAAAGCCTACGATAATCTCAATGTAAGGAAGCTGTTCTACAATAATGCAATTTTTTTCCCATCCACAGGCACCAGTCTATTGTAAGTTTTAAATATGTTAAGACCTTAGGGTCAATAGTTAAAAACTACAAACTTAACTCTTCGAGCTACATTCCTGTAATTACTACTTGTTCTTGTGATGAACATAAAGAAACAGTTCACTATGATAAGAATTACAACCATATTATCACCGGAAACTTGAGTTTTGTTGAAAATGAAAAGCTTAGGAATTTATTAGAGTATGGCTCTAATTTCAGACCTTCCTTCACAATTTCCAAAGAAAGAATTCTTGAGAGCTTCACTCAAGATGTAAATAAGTACATCGTAAAAACCAGTTTAACGTACAATCAGCCTATTGAGGCCTTCGCAGAATGGAAATATAATATAATCAATAGCTTCACCGGTGAGTTGGCAGGTCTGGACTTTTGTTTCGACAGAAATCTCTTTTTCTCTGGAGAAGCTAAAAGGTCACTCTCCAAACTACAAGACCAATTTATTTTTACCACTACGGATAAAGCTAGCAATAATTTTGCAATTATCTGTAAGAAGTTCTATTTTGAATTGTTAACTATGGAACTCAATAATAGAGTAACATACGAGCCCGTAAGTTATTCTACCAAGCAGTTAGAAAATCGGTTTAAGGCATTCTTCAAGAAACTTAAAATTCCGCAAACTAGAAGATATGGGCCTGAATTTCCATTTCTTTTTGCAACGGTTAAGTTTCATAAGGATCCTGTGAAGTTCAGGTTCATAGCTAGTGGAGTAAGGAGTCATAAAAAGAAAATAGATCTTGCTTTTGAAGATGTCTTAAAGAAGGTTTTGAAACACATTAGAAACTGTTCTAACTTGATGTACAGAGATTTTTGGATAATTAATAATAATGCAGAAGTAATTTCTACTATACTCAAAGTGTGTCCCCTAGATATTAATAGTTATGATTTTGAAAACCTATATACTAATCTGCCTCTATCAGATATAATCACTACCTTTAAAGAGCTGTATGCAGAATTTAAACTTAACCAATTTGTTGATGTAGGAACTTGGAACTCTTATCTCAATTGCTGCATAAAAAATAACCATATCTTATATAATAATACTCTCTATAAGCAAGTGAACGGTATTCCAATGGGAACATCAACGTCCACGAATATCGCTAATCTATTCCTGTTCTTTAAGGAATATAAATTCATTAAAAATCACCCCACCTGCTCAGATAACTACCTTTACACTTTTAGATATATTGATGATCTGCTGTGTATCAATAATTCCGAAGTTATAGAGAGTGATTTTGATAATATCTATCCTAGCTCTCTTAACTTATGTAAAACCAACCACAGTAATCAGGAACTTGAGTTCCTAGACTTAAGCATTAAGCTCAACAGAGGTAACCCATCTATTAGCCTCTTTGATAAAAGAGTTAATTTTCCTTTCAAAGTAATTAAATATCTACACTGGAATAATAACATTTCAACCAAAGTAATTGAGAATGTACTAATTTCTCAGGTCCTAAGAATTTCAAGAATTTGCAGCAACAATTTGGACTTCAATTACCACATTAATATACTATTAGAAAGTTTTCTAGAGAACGAAATTCCTTCTTCTTTCATCAAAAGAACTTTAAGAAAAATTATTCTGAATAATAGAGTAAGGTTGGCAGATCTGCTTTAATTTTCTACACAGTTAATAATATGATTCTGACCAATCAAAGCCGTAAGGAAGTTGGCTAGAGGATGCCTATTAACTACCTAAAGGAACCTTAGTGCTATGGATATGACGGTCCTATTAAAACAAAAAAATTAAATAATATAAACAAAATCACAAAAAAAGCTTAAAAATCTGTTTATAAAAGAAAATAAAAACAAATAAAAAAGAAAACTAGTTATTCATCACTAGGATAGCTATACTAAAAATAGTAAAACCAACATTAAAATTAATAAGATTCTGATTAATCTATAGAAGCTCACTAAGGTGATTTAATACATGCAAAGATTATTAAATAAACTGCTCGTGTATTTTATAATATTTCTCATGTATTCTGGAGAGTTAATTCTGCTCATTCTGATCATACAGATCCACAGTCTTAAGTTTATATATTTTTTTCTCTGGTTAAAATCTCCGCGCGTTGGTTTCTTGCTGTATGAGGAGGCCATCAGCCCCACCCTCACTGCCCCCCAGCGTCTAGGGAGTGGCGGAAGAGGTCAGCCATGTTCTCCTCTTGTGAGGAGAAAAGTTTTTGTAACACAAGAGGTAAGCTCTCTTCCTTGTTTTTGGGTTCTAGGTTTTATAAGTTCAATGTTTGTACTTCATGTACCTTTTCTCTGTCGTTTTTTAGCTTTTCAGCTTTTAAGCATTGGTTTGTCTGTTAACATTTATGCGGGTTTTAACTCTTACTTTTCTTTGTAACTTTGAGCGTCTTTTGTGGTACCTAGGAACAGAAGATGGCTAAGCTTGTTCCTTTTCTATGCGCTGTCTATGCGCTGTTTTTTCAAAGTAGTTAAGTTCTTAATAACTAATTAATTATGCACTTAAAGCACTGCTGAAATACTTTGTACATATTGCAACTAACTGTTTAAGGTATATAACTTTCACAAAGTTTTCTTTAGTTAATTATTATCTTTAACTTATTCTCGTTTTCGTGCTGTCATAAGTTGTAGAGTAGGGGGTTTTAGACTCAAGTTTTCTTTCAAAAATCTGTTCGTTATAAATTAACATTTCCTTTTTTAATTGCAATGTAAAATTTGTTTTTCAGGTTTAAATTCTCTCTCAAACGAACTTGGAATTTCGTTATAGCTGAAAATCATTTCTATTTATTATGTCACTCTCACAGCTTGAGTTCTCTTTAATCTTCTTCTCTCTGTTTAATAGTAACAGATGAAGAGCATGGGTCGGGCCATGAAGGTTAATGGATGCAAGCGAAATTGTTAACTAGTGCTAGGTCATGCTACTCTACGGAGGACATGACTTATATATATATTTTTTTAAACTATTTTAGGTGGGAATGTTACTTGCATCTATGGCCTTGCAGAAACCCATTTCCAACTAGGTCTTTGTGGAAGTGAGAAAATGCAGAGTTTTTGCTGGTCCTTGATAAAGCCAAGGCTCAGTATTCTCGACACCTTCTACATTCAGTTGTTTTATTTTATTTTTTTTCTTTTCTCCTTTTACTCACACAGGTAGATACATAACCTTTTCTATGTTGTACTAGGTGTGAGTCAAAATTATATATGTATTTTTTTGCTTAGGTATCTTTATAGTATGTGAATTCTGAATTTTCAAAACTGCTGCGTTGCGCGTTTTGATTTTCAGGTTATTTTGCACCCTTCGTTTTAAATTCTAAAATTTTTTCCTTAGTCTTCAGTTTTGCTCTTAAGTAACTAATTTCAATTTATTATTTAGCAGCTCATGCGCAAATTCTAGTTGAAATGTTTTATTATTTTTTATTATTATTATTTTTTTATTACTATTTTTTTTACTTGGGGTTTTTTTCATTTTCTAATTTTTCTTTTTAGTATGTTTTGGATGCAGCTTTTTGGAGTGTAGTTTATACTCGAGTTTGGTCTTTTCTTGGACTGCTTATTTCTAAAAGTTTTTCCTAGTTGGTTTGCTCAGAATTTGTATGTTTTGGCCCAAGTGGAGTTCTAAGGACGATGAAAGGATTGGAGGTCAGCTCAGATATTTTAAGTCCTCCCGCTCGGTTAGGCTAGCACCCTTTCCCATAGTGTATGAACTCGCTGGCAAAGGTAATCTAAAGTTATGAAATGACAAACGTTGTTTGACATGTAAATCTGCAGATCCTAACCTGTATTCTTCTGTTGAGGATAATTGCTCCAACAAGTTTTGCAAAGCCTACAATACCATCTATAAGCTCACCTGTACTGTCTGCAACCTTAGCTATATTGGCCAAAGTAAAAATCCTCTTCATCTTAGGATTAATGGTCACAGGTCTCTAGTAAACAAGTTCTCTAATTCAGGAGTGAACCCCTCCACAAACGCCAACCAGTACTCTACCTTTGAATTAGAGCATTTCCATACTCATGGTTTTGACAAAGTGAAAATAGAGGTACTACATATTATCCCTGACCTCTATGCTCGGCTAGAAACTGAATCCCTTGAAATTTTGCAGCATCAGTCTCTTTATCCCTATGGCCTTAATTCCACTCTATCTGACAATAAGCATAATCAGCATAAATTTTCAATTCGTGAACTCTTCTTTCTTGTTAATAATAAGAGCTGCTCTAGAGGTAATAGAGGACAGAGGTTATTTCGCACATCAAGCAAAGTTGATTTTGCTAACTTGCTAAAAACTCTGGAAAGCTTTAAAACTGGCACTAATTTTGTTAAAAATACTTACAAAATTCTCAAGTCCTTCAAGCACTCTGTCCTTAAATGTTTTTTCAAATTCTGGAATGAAACTGCTGACCATGTTGATAAGCATGTTTTTGCTTTGGTTCTGGACATTCTTAAACATATTCTTAAAGATAAAATTTCTCTTAAAGAATTTTCCAGTAATTTTGTTACCATCAGGTTCCTAAATAAAGCCTACGATAATCTCAATGTAAGGAAGCTGTTCTACAATAATGCAATTTTTTTCCCATCCACAGGCACCAGTCTATTGTAAGTTTTAAATATGTTAAGACCTTAGGGTCAATAGTTAAAAACTACAAACTTAACTCTTCGAGCTACATTCCTGTAATTACTACTTGTTCTTGTGATGAACATAAAGAAACAGTTCACTATGATAAGAATTACAACCATATTATCACCGGAAACTTGAGTTTTGTTGAAAATGAAAAGCTTAGGAATTTATTAGAGTATGGCTCTAATTTCAGACCTTCCTTCACAATTTCCAAAGAAAGAATTCTTGAGAGCTTCACTCAAGATGTAAATAAGTACATCGTAAAAACCAGTTTAACGTACAATCAGCCTATTGAGGCCTTCGCAGAATGGAAATATAATATAATCAATAGCTTCACCGGTGAGTTGGCAGGTCTGGACTTTTGTTTCGACAGAAATCTCTTTTTCTCTGGAGAAGCTAAAAGGTCACTCTCCAAACTACAAGACCAATTTATTTTTACCACTACGGATAAAGCTAGCAATAATTTTGCAATTATCTGTAAGAAGTTCTATTTTGAATTGTTAACTATGGAACTCAATAATAGAGTAACATACGAGCCCGTAAGTTATTCTACCAAGCAGTTAGAAAATCGGTTTAAGGCATTCTTCAAGAAACTTAAAATTCCGCAAACTAGAAGATATGGGCCTGAATTTCCATTTCTTTTTGCAACGGTTAAGTTTCATAAGGATCCTGTGAAGTTCAGGTTCATAGCTAGTGGAGTAAGGAGTCATAAAAAGAAAATAGATCTTGCTTTTGAAGATGTCTTAAAGAAGGTTTTGAAACACATTAGAAACTGTTCTAACTTGATGTACAGAGATTTTTGGATAATTAATAATAATGCAGAAGTAATTTCTACTATACTCAAAGTGTGTCCCCTAGATATTAATAGTTATGATTTTGAAAACCTATATACTAATCTGCCTCTATCAGATATAATCACTACCTTTAAAGAGCTGTATGCAGAATTTAAACTTAACCAATTTGTTGATGTAGGAACTTGGAACTCTTATCTCAATTGCTGCATAAAAAATAACCATATCTTATATAATAATACTCTCTATAAGCAAGTGAACGGTATTCCAATGGGAACATCAACGTCCACGAATATCGCTAATCTATTCCTGTTCTTTAAGGAATATAAATTCATTAAAAATCACCCCACCTGCTCAGATAACTACCTTTACACTTTTAGATATATTGATGATCTGCTGTGTATCAATAATTCCGAAGTTATAGAGAGTGATTTTGATAATATCTATCCTAGCTCTCTTAACTTATGTAAAACCAACCACAGTAATCAGGAACTTGAGTTCCTAGACTTAAGCATTAAGCTCAACAGAGGTAACCCATCTATTAGCCTCTTTGATAAAAGAGTTAATTTTCCTTTCAAAGTAATTAAATATCTACACTGGAATAATAACATTTCAACCAAAGTAATTGAGAATGTACTAATTTCTCAGGTCCTAAGAATTTCAAGAATTTGCAGCAACAATTTGGACTTCAATTACCACATTAATATACTATTAGAAAGTTTTCTAGAGAACGAAATTCCTTCTTCTTTCATCAAAAGAACTTTAAGAAAAATTATTCTGAATAATAGAGTAAGGTTGGCAGATCTGCTTTAATTTTCTACACAGTTAATAATATGATTCTGACCAATCAAAGCCGTAAGGAAGTTGGCTAGAGGATGCCTATTAACTACCTAAAGGAACCTTAGTGCTATGGATATGACGGTCCTATTAAAACAAAAAAATTAAATAATATAAACAAAATCACAAAAAAAGCTTAAAAATCTGTTTATAAAAGAAAATAAAAACAAATAAAAAAGAAAACTAGTTATTCATCACTAGGATAGCTATACTAAAAATAGTAAAACCAACATTAAAATTAATAAGATTCTGATTAATCTATAGAAGCTCACTAAGGTGATTTAATACATGCAAAGATTATTAAATAAACTGCTCGTGTATTTTATAATATTTCTCATGTATTCTGGAGAGTTAATTCTGCTCATTCTGATCATACAGATCCACAGTCTTAAGTTTATATATTTTTTCTCTGGTTAAAATCTCCGCGCGTTGGTTTCTTGCTGTATGAGGAGGCCATCAGCCCCACCCTCACTGCCCCCCAGCGTCTAGGGAGTGGCGGAAGAGGTCAGCCATGTTCTCCTCTTGTGAGGAGAAAAGGTTTTTGTAACACAAGAGGTAAGCTCTCTTCCTTGTTTTTGGGTTCTAGGTTTTATAAGTTCAATGTTTGTACTTCATGTACCTTTTCTCTGTCGTTTTTTAGCTTTTCAGCTTTTAAGCATTGGTTTGTCTGTTAACATTTATGCGGGTTTTAACTCTTACTTTTCTTTGTAACTTTGAGCGTCTTTTGTGGTACCTAGGAACAGAAGATGGCTAAGCTTGTTCCTTTTCTATGCGCTGTCTATGCGCTGTTTTTTCAAAGTAGTTAAGTTCTTAATAACTAATTAATTATGCACTTAAAGCACTGCTGAAATACTTTGTACATATTGCAACTAACTGTTTAAGGTATATAACTTTCACAAAGTTTTCTTTAGTTAATTATTATCTTTAACTTATTCTCGTTTTCGTGCTGTCATAAGTTGTAGAGTAGGGGTTTTAGACTCAAGTTTTCTTTCAAAAATCTGTTCGTTATAAATTAACATTTCCTTTTTTAATTGCAATGTAAAATTTGTTTTTCAGGTTTAAATTCTCTCTCAAACGAACTTGGAATTTCGTTATAGCTGAAAATCATTTCTATTTATTATGTCACTCTCACAGCTTGAGTTCTCTTTAATCTTCTTCTCTCTGTTTAATAGTAACAGATGAAGAGCATGGGTCGGGCCATGAAGGTTAATGGATGCAAGCGAAATTGTTAACTAGTGCTAGGTCATGCTACTCTACGGAGGACATGACTTATATATATATTTTTTAAACTATTTTAGGTGGGAATGTTACTTGCATCTATGGCCTTGCAGAAACCCATTTCCAACTAGGTCTTTGTGGAAGTGAGAAAATGCAGAGTTTTTGCTGGTCCTTGATAAAGCCAAGGCTCAGTATTCTCGACACCTTCTACATTCAGTTGTTTTATTTTATTTTTTTCTTTTCTCCTTTTACTCACACAGGTAGATACATAACCTTTTCTATGTTGTACTAGGTGTGAGTCAAAATTATATATGTATTTTTTTGCTTAGGTATCTTTATAGTATGTGAATTCTGAATTTTCAAAACTGCTGCGTTGCGCGTTTTGATTTTCAGGTTATTTTGCACCCTTCGTTTTAAATTCTAAAATTTTTTCCTTAGTCTTCAGTTTTGCTCTTAAGTAACTAATTTCAATTTATTATTTAGCAGCTCATGCGCAAATTCTAGTTGAAATGTTTTATTATTTTTTATTATTATTATTTTTTTATTACTATTTTTTTTACTTGGGGTTTTTTTCATTTTCTAATTTTTCTTTTTAGTATGTTTTGGATGCAGCTTTTTGGAGTGTAGTTTATACTCGAGTTTGGTCTTTTCTTGGACTGCTTATTTCTAAAAAGTTTTTCCTAGTTGGTTTGCTCAGAATTTGTATGTTTTGGCCCAAGTGGAGTTCTAAGGACGATGAAAGGATTGGAGGTCAGCTCAGATATTTTAAGTCCTCCCGCTCGGTTAGGCTAGCACCCTTTCCCATAGTGTATGAACTCGCTGGCAAAGGTAATCTAAAGTTATGAAATGACAAACGTTGTTTGACATGTAAATCTGCAGATCCTAACCTGTATTCTTCTGTTGAGGATAATTGCTCCAACAAGTTTTGCAAAGCCTACAATACCATCTATAAGCTCACCTGTACTGTCTGCAACCTTAGCTATATTGGCCAAAGTAAAAATCCTCTTCATCTTAGGATTAATGGTCACAGGTCTCTAGTAAACAAGTTCTCTAATTCAGGAGTGAACCCCTCCACAAACGCCAACCAGTACTCTACCTTTGAATTAGAGCGTTTCCATACTCATGGTTTTGACAAAGTGAAAATAGAGGTACTACATATTATCCCTGACCTCTATGCTCGGCTAGAAACTGAATCCCTTGAAATTTTGCAGCATCAGTCTCTTTATCCCTATGGTCTTAATTCCACTCTATCTGACAATAAGCATAATCAGCATAAATTTTCAATTCGTGAACTCTTCTTTCTTGTTAATAATAAGAGCTGCTCTAGAGGTAATAGAGGACAGAGGTTATTTCGCACATCAAGCAAAGTTGATTTTGCTAACTTGCTAAAAACTCTGGAAAGCTTTAAAACTGGCACTAATTTTGTTAAAAATACTTACAAAATTCTCAAGTCCTTCAAGCACTCTGTCCTTAAATGTTTTTTCAAATTCTGGAATGAAACTGCTGACCATGTTGATAAGCATGTTTTTGCTTTGGTTCTGGACATTCTTAAACATATTCTTAAAGATAAAATTTCTCTTAAAGAATTTTCCAGTAATTTTGTTACCATCAGGTTCCTAAATAAAGCCTACGATAATCTCAATGTAAGGAAGCTGTTCTACAATAATGCAATTTTTTTTCCCATCCACAGGCACCAGTCTATTGTAAGTTTTAAATATGTTAAGACCTTAGGGTCAATTGTTAAAAACTACAAACTTAACTCTTCGAGCTACATTCCTGTAATTACTACTTGTTCTTGTGATGAACATAAAGAAACAGTTCACTATGATAAGAATTACAACCATATTATCACCGGAAACTTGAGTTTTGTTGAAAATGAAAAGCTTAGGAATTTATTAGAGTATGGCTCTAATTTCAGACCTTCCTTCACAATTTCCAAAGAAAGAATTCTTGAGAGCTTCACTCAAGATGTAAATAAGTACATCGTAAAAACCAGTTTAACGTACAATCAGCCTATTGAGGCCTTCGCAGAATGGAAATATAATATAATCAATAGCTTCACCGGTGAGTTGGCAGGTCTGGACTTTTGTTTCGACAGAAATCTCTTTTTCTCTGGAGAAGCTAAAAGGTCACTCTCCAAACTACAAGACCAATTTATTTTTACCACTACGGATAAAGCTAGCAATAATTTTTGCAATTATCTGTAAGAAGTTCTATTTTGAATTGTTAACTATGGAACTCAATAATAGAGTAACATACGAGCCCGTAAGTTATTCTACCAAGCAGTTAGAAAATCGGTTTAAGGCATTCTTCAAGAAACTTAAAATTCCGCAAACTAGAAGATATGGGCCTGAATTTCCATTTCTTTTTGCAACGGTTAAGTTTCATAAGGATCCTGTGAAGTTCAGGTTCATAGCTAGTGGAGTAAGGAGTCATAAAAAGAAAATAGATCTTGCTTTTGAAGATGTCTTAAAGAAGGTTTTGAAACACATTAGAAACTGTTCTAACTTGATGTACAGAGATTTTTGGATAATTAATAATAATGCAGAAGTAATTTCTACTATACTCAAAGTGTGTCCCCTAGATATTAATAGTTATGATTTTGAAAACCTATATACTAATCTGCCTCTATCAGATATAATCACTACCTTTAAAGAGCTGTATGCAGAATTTAAACTTAACCAATTTGTTGATGTAGGAACTTGGAACTCTTATCTCAATTGCTGCATAAAAAATAACCATATCTTATATAATAATACTCTCTATAAGCAAGTGAACGGTATTCCAATGGGAACATCAACGTCCACGAATATCGCTAATCTATTCCTGTTCTTTAAGGAATATAAATTCATTAAAAATCACCCCACCTGCTCAGATAACTACCTTTACACTTTTAGATATATTGATGATCTGCTGTGTATCAATAATTCCGAAGTTATAGAGAGTGATTTTGATAATATCTATCCTAGCTCTCTTAACTTATGTAAAACCAACCACAGTAATCAGGAACTTGAGTTCCTAGACTTAAGCATTAAGCTCAACAGAGGTAACCCATCTATTAGCCTCTTTGATAAAAGAGTTAATTTTCCTTTCAAAGTAATTAAATATCTACACTGGAATAATAACATTTCAACCAAAGTAATTGAGAATGTACTAATTTCTCAGGTCCTAAGAATTTCAAGAATTTGCAGCAACAATTTGGACTTCAATTACCACATTAATATACTATTAGAAAGTTTTCTAGAGAACGAAATTCCTTCTTCTTTCATCAAAAGAACTTTAAGAAAAATTATTCTGAATAATAGAGTAAGGTTGGCAGATCTGCTTTAATTTTCTACACAGTTAATAATATGATTCTGACCAATCAAAGCCGTAAGGAAGTTGGCTAGAGGATGCCTATTAACTACCTAAAGGAACCTTAGTGCTATGGATATGACGGTCCTATTAAAACAAAAAAATTAAATAATATAAACAAAATCACAAAAAAAGCTTAAAAATCTGTTTATAAAAGAAAATAAAAACAAATAAAAAAGAAAACTAGTTATTCATCACTAGGATAGCTATACTAAAAATAGTAAAACCAACATTAAAATTAATAAGATTCTGATTAATCTATAGAAGCTCACTAAGGTGATTTAATACATGCAAAGATTATTAAATAAACTGCTCGTGTATTTTATAATATTTCTCATGTATTCTGGAGAGTTAATTCTGCTCATTCTGATCATACAGATCCACAGTCTTAAGTTTATATATTTTTTCTCTGGTTAAAATCTCCGCGCGTTGGTTTCTTGCTGTATGAGGAGGCCATCAGCCCCACCCTCACTGCCCCCCAGCGTCTAGGGAGTGGCGGAAGAGGTCAGCCATGTTCTCCTCTTGTGAGGAGAAAAGTTTTTGTAACACAAGAGGTAAGCTCTCTTCCTTGTTTTTGGGTTCTAGGTTTTATAAGTTCAATGTTTGTACTTCATGTACCTTTTCTCTGTCGTTTTTTAGCTTTTCAGCTTTTAAGCATTGGTTTGTCTGTTAACATTTATGCGGGTTTTAACTCTTACTTTTCTTTGTAACTTTGAGCGTCTTTTGTGGTACCTAGGAACAGAAGATGGCTAAGCTTGTTCCTTTTCTATGCGCTGTCTATGCGCTGTTTTTTCAAAGTAGTTAAGTTCTTAATAACTAATTAATTATGCACTTAAAGCACTGCTGAAATACTTTGTACATATTGCAACTAACTGTTTAAGGTATATAACTTTCACAAAGTTTTCTTTAGTTAATTATTATCTTTAACTTATTCTCGTTTTCGTGCTGTCATAAGTTGTAGAGTAGGGGGTTTTAGACTCAAGTTTTCTTTCAAAAATCTGTTCGTTATAAATTAACATTTCCTTTTTTAATTGCAATGTAAAATTTGTTTTTCAGGTTTAAATTCTCTCTCAAACGAACTTGGAATTTCGTTATAGCTGAAAATCATTTCTATTTATTATGTCACTCTCACAGCTTGAGTTCTCTTTAATCTTCTTCTCTCTGTTTAATAGTAACAGATGAAGAGCATGGGTCGGGCCATGAAGGTTAATGGATGCAAGCGAAATTGTTAACTAGTGCTAGGTCATGCTACTCTACGGAGGACATGACTTATATATATATTTTTTAAACTATTTTAGGTGGGAATGTTACTTGCATCTATGGCCTTGCAGAAACCCATTTCCAACTAGGTCTTTGTGGAAGTGAGAAAATGCAGAGTTTTTGCTGGTCCTTGATAAAGCCAAGGCTCAGTATTCTCGACACCTTCTACATTCAGTTGTTTTATTTTATTTTTTTTCTTTTCTCCTTTTACTCACACAGGTAGATACATAACCTTTTCTATGTTGTACTAGGTGTGAGTCAAAATTATATATGTATTTTTTTGCTTAGGTATCTTTATAGTATGTGAATTCTGAATTTTCAAAACTGCTGCGTTGCGCGTTTTGATTTTCAGGTTATTTTGCACCCTTCGTTTTAAATTCTAAAATTTTTTCCTTAGTCTTCAGTTTTGCTCTTAAGTATATATATATATATATATATATATATGACAAGGTAGGCTTCCGTTATGTAAAAACAGATTTACAGATGTAATTTTATATACAGTTGCAGAAAGGTACCAGCGTCATAATTATGATCGCGTAACATTTTGAAACACTTATTTTAAACATTTTTATATAAATTTAGGACACGTAAATTAAATTCCTGCTAGTAAGTGTCAGCTTTACGCTACGAAGAGACTGGCAGTTACAGCAAAAGTTTTTTTTTTCTTTGAGATTGATTCGTTAGGCAAAACTGATTACTTTAGCACCTTTTCAGTTGCAAGTTACTTGGCAAATTTAACGCTATGGGTACTGAAAATGGAATTTCTCTAAATTTATCAGTACATTGCGCATAAATTGGAATGCGCTTTAATTACAAAACGTGCTGTTTCCATTGCTTCAGCTTTGGAAAATCATCTTGATTTTACGTTATGAGCAAATTAGTTGGCAACGAGCATGGTATCCAGCAAAAATGAATACCTGAAGACATTGGCAACCGGAAAAGTCCTCCACATTAAAAAATTCGGGTTAAATAAAATTTGTGCACAGTACTTCGCTTGAAAAGGGTGGGTGACTTTTCGTGAAGGAGTTTTTCTGTGGATAACAATTCAGTATATCGAGGCGCTTCAGCCGTCCATGGCATAGACGAATGCCAGAAGATATTAAGTTTGATATTAAACTTGGACAGTAATAATTTTGTCAGTCAGTGGAGGAAAGCGAGAATGTGTTTCTCGAAAGTATTTTTCTTATTGTTTCCATCGAAAAATTGAAGCCTGTATTTTTTTTTTATTCTGTCAAAAGATGAGCGAGATTTTTTTTATACCTGCACTGCAGTTATCAGAAACAGAAAAATAAGAAATAAAGGCAGAAGATCCGGTTTGAAAACGGAAAAGTAGGAACCACAGCTTTTCGAGTAACAGCATCATTGAAATTTTACTGCTTTTTCAAAAGTTAGTTTTATGTCGATTTAAAGAATAGAAAAGGTGAGAATACTTGATAATTGCCAGTATTAAACACCAGGGGAGACAATAGAAATTCCTTTTAACACTATTAAATAAGAAAAAGATGATATGGTATTCTCGAATTTCTTTATTTTTTCAGCCTAAATATTAACTCTTTTGCTTTAGGGAGAATAGGGCTGAGAAAGAGTTTCAATACTCTACCCTAAGGGGGAAAACAATTACTGTAACAGCAAACACCCCCGGTTATTAGGACAATATTTACAAGCACTCCTCATCGCAACTCAGGGGGAAAGGGCGAAAGTTTCCAACACAGATATTTTCCTTTGGCTGGAGGTAGCATGAAAGTAATTTATACGAGGTCCGATCAAAAGTTTCGAGACTAGGCCGATATTCAAGAAAGTACTTACGTTACTTAAGTCTGGCTATGATATCCCTCAAAGTAATCTCTTTTGGCAGCGATACACCGCTGCCAGAATTTTTGCCACTGTTGGAAAGCTCCCTGGAAGTCTTGTTCGAGAATCGTGTCAAGCACCGTATGCGATTCACGCTGGATCTTGTCCACGGTTTCAAAACGGCGACCTTGAGCTTCAGCTTCATCTTCGGGCGTAGCACGCCAAAACATCGCAGGTCAAAACATCGCGGACATAACATCGCAGGTCGAAACATCGCGGTGACAAAACATCGCAAGCCATAACATCGCGGACACAAAACATCGCAAGCCATAACATCGCGGACACAAAAAATCGCAGGTCAAAACATCGCGGTGACAAAACATCGCAAGTCATAACATCGCGGGCACAAAACATCGCAGGTCAAAACATCGTGGTGACAAAACATCGCAAGCCATAACATCGCGAGCCATAACATTTCAGGATCGGGCATTAATTAAACGACTTTTTTTCTTTTCATTTTTTTCTTTTGTATTTTTCTAAACATTTGATCTTTGGTAAGAAAAATTCGTTCAGACACTGATTTAATTTGCGGAAGACTAGTATGTGGCACTTATCAAAATATTTCAGGAGGGGGCACTAATTAAACTCTCATCTCATACAAAATTTTCGTAAAATCTACAATTTTCAGTTTAAAACCACCAAATTTGGTATACTAACTCATGGTGCTCTAACTTAGACCGTAGATGGTTTTGGAAAGTGTACGCGGTCCGGGTTCGAGGGGCCCCCATACAATATTTTCGTAAAATCTAGTTTTCAATTTAGAACCACCAAATTTGGTATACTATCTCATGGTGCTCTAACTTAACACGCAGAGGGTTTTTGGAAGTGGTAGGGGGTCCGGTGTCGAGGGGCCTCCATAGAAAATTTTCGTAAAATCTACAGTTTTCAATTTAGAACCACCAAATTTGGTGTTCTACCTCATGGTGCTCTTACTTAGAATGTCACGGTTATTGGCACGGGTGGAGGCCCGGTCAGAAGGGGCCCCCTGCAAAATTTTCGTAAAATCTACAGCTTTCAATTTAGAACCACCAAATTTGGTATACTACCTCATGGTACTCTAACTTAGACCGTAGAGGGTTTGGGGACGGGAGGGGGGTCGAGGGGGCCCATATGAAATTTTCGGCAGTTTACAGTGTTTCTTCAAATTAAAGTGCAGTTCTCGCTTGCCTCCTTACGTAGAACGTTTTCTCGAAATTGTTTGGAATTCCCAATTCTACTCTCTAAAATATATATATATATATATATATGCCAAGAAACGGCGATCTTTATTCATACACCCCCTCCCCTCGTTGAACTTTTGTGGCCAGTTGTCGTAAACTCTTTTGAACCGGCATGAAAATTCTGATAAACAAAAGAACTCCTTCCCGTCATTAGGCACTTTGTAAAACTGCCACACATAATTCGCAAACTGGAAAAACTGCCACACATTCAAAGTGTTCCTCGGAGGAACAGTAATTTGTGCTCGGTCCCTTAATGAAAAGCATGTGGCAGTTTTCCAAGTTGCTGAAAGATGTGTGGCAGTTTTCGTGTGTGACGGTTTATCGGAGACCAAGAATTTTAGAAAGTTCTTTGGATCGAATTAAAACTTTAAATTAAAAAAAAAACCCGTATCAGCGGCGGGGTAGATTCGTTTAGGACGAAACAAGATAGTAATTCCGCAACTTCATGTATGTTTGAAATGTGAAAAAGATGAAGGAGAGTAAAAGACTGCAGGAAAAAAATATCTGATCTTGAAAGTGTACTAGGTGCTTTGAAGAATGAGAAACGCGAGATTATTAAATATCTCTGCACAAATCAGAAATGCACACATCATTACAAGGTTCTGGTCAAAAGAAATTATCCAACTCAAGAAGCAATTAAAAGAAATTAAGAGAAACTATAGTACGTTGGAAAGATTAGGTAAAGGTATCCATGATATATTTACGACGCCCAAGTGATCTTACGAAAGGAAGCAGTCGATAAAATGGGCATCTGAAGATGTATCGAAATGCATCGTAATAAGATCTCTCTTTAGAAAAATCATATATGACTTCTGGAGGGGGAAAACATTATTCCATTACTTTGAAAAGATGGTGCGCAAAATTTACCCGTAATCCAGGCATTCCACACGATGTCTTTTTGTTGATGGGGGAAAAAAGCTATGAAAGTTTAAATCGCTCTGCAAACTTTATGTTTTAAGCTTTGACGAAATTCATATTGACTCTAGGCTATACTACGACACCAGAATGGACAAAATTCTTTGCCCTTTCAAGAAAGCCCAATTTTTCTTAATCCGAGGATTATTATCGCAATGGAAGCAGCCAATATTCTTTAACTTACAAATGAAAAAAATATTGCTTTTTTTTAAATAAATCAAGGTTTGGAATCTACTGGAGTTGAACTAAAAGTTATTTCTGACTTGGGATGATGCAATACGTTGTGGAGAGAACTAGAAATTTCTATGGACAGGTCATTTTTCGATAATCCTTTTTTTCTGGGGTCAAAAATGTTGGTATTTGCTGATAATTTTAGCTTTTAGATCTTCGAATATGAAACATTCTGCTTAATGACTTCAAAACAAATATTCCTTTTGTTTTAATGTGTTTCAGTGATGTTCGTTGGATTTTACTGTGGTATAAACATGGATTTTATTCCTTCCCACGCTTGCTTCGTGCGCTTAGATATCGGAGGGGATTAGATTACTCTTGGGAAGAGAGATGGGCACCGCAACTATGCCACAGCCTCCCTCTTCGGGAAGCAAAGTGTGCATCACTAAAAGAACCAGCCTTTGTACCAATAGCCCTGAGTTCTTATGCTCTTTTACCTCCTCTACATTGCGCCGTTCTGTGGAACAATAGCAAAACAACCACTCCATCTCTAGATGTTTACTTGTTGCGGTTTACTTTTAAAGACCAAACCCATTGTCCTCATTTAAGGAAGTAGTCTCCTGGGGAAAGAATCACAATGTGACGGGCACATACTAAGATTGCTTCCCTCATGAACAAAGGGGGGTAAAAACTTAACTATACCAATGCTTCTTCATCAGTTCCACCGCCCAAATCCAGATGGCTTTGGGAATTGTGAGCTATTCTTACAGATCACATGTTACCCAGTGACGAGGCACATTTTTTCGTTTTGTGGAAAAACAAATTTTAAGTCAAAAGTCGTAACAACAATTTACCACAAAATAAATGTTTTGTTGCAATTATCTTACCATTTATTAATCAATACATGAAGCAAACTATTGATCAGTCAATAAAATGAAATTAATAAATGAAAAATAAAGGTCCTTATCATTCGCTGAAAATAACTTAAAAACAGTATGTCATGACTTAAGGAACTGCAACCACATAAACTTGATACTTTAATTGAATCCTTACTGGAGGTTTTTCACTTATATACCAGTAGACAACACAGGCGCCGACTTGAAAAATTATTGGGGGTTCCGGAAATTTTTAATCGAATTACCAATTCATTTTTCAGAGTATTTAAGTCTAATTTAAATTTCATTCAGCCAGATTATCTGGCACAATAAGACGCCTGAAATGCTAAAATGAAGCAAATTATAGTTAATTACAGATTTTTTTCTCTAGATAATTATTTATTTTATTTATTTTGCTTTTGTAGGCGCGGCATTATCATATACAATACACAGATACTATGTGAATATTCAACTCAATTGTCTTATAAAAGTAACTAAAACATGTAAAATATATTTTATGTTTTTTTTTACCAATTTTAAAACTTCAAAATTTTTTTCTTCAAATGATGTCTGAGTTTAAATAGGAGGTTAGAAGGGAGAGGACATGACATCAGCCCCATGCCTTACGTTTTCCGTGGGCTCTACTTCGTATCAGCTGTGTATGCCCAGGATGCTCAACTTGGGCTGCTTCTGTACTTATACTATGGGGAAATCGTTGACTTTGAAGAGGTTTCAGAGGCACTTGTGCATCATGTACAGTCAGGAAAAATGAGACCGAAATATACATGCACATAACTAAAAATTTGCAAAAAGTTACAGAAATACTGTTCAATATTTTTTTTTTAATTAAACAAAATTATGCTTTGTCGAGCGGAAGTGCATATTGCGTATTAACCAATCACGGCTTTGCTAAAGCTGTGGGAGTTTTGTTGACCTTCAGGGAATGCTGCTGAGAGTAAGAGACGGCCGCTATCAGCCTGTGCTCTAGCACAGGTCTTCAGTAAGTGACGTCATGCCACTGAACCTCCCCAACCGGAGGGCCTAAGAAACCAGATGATCAGACTAGGCTTCACCAGCGGTTGCTGATGCCATCTTCTCTCTCTTCTAACCTTCTTGTTTCCTGACTGCCAGAAGATCAGGCGGGTCAACTGACTGTGCAACATATTTCCACCTTTATCACTATGACCTCGAGTAGGTTCTCGTCTCCGATTGTAGAGCTAGACTTTTGTGTTTTGTGGGAACCCAGACAAACCGAAGAATTGTCTAAAGGAGGCAGTTTTAAATGCTCTTAAACAACGGTACTTGATGTATTGTCTGTCGCGTCAAATTTTATGAGCACGAACAAACACTAATTCTTTTTTGGGGCACAATAAGCAGTCCTAGGGGTAAATTTCTATACACACTTTTTATATACTATAATAAACGGGGAATTAATAATAAAAACCTTGAAGAATTGATAACGAAAACCAAAATTTATGCACATATGCGTACGTGTATTTTTTCCACGAAATACGCGCAAAAATATTAGGGGTTCAAGGAACCCTCAACAAAATCATTGGGGGGTTCAAAAACTGCCTCGAACCCATGAAGTCGGCGCCTATGCTAGACAATATAAATATATTTACACACAATGTTGAATAATCCAATAATGGATCCCGGGAGATTGGTACCCGGCAAATTAGTGCCCAGGAAACTCGTAACCATGCAGTCCCGTTCCCTCCTGTTCAGTTTTAATGCCTGATTTTCAGGATTTGGCATCATCTTCACCTCTTCTAACTATTCCGATACATTTTCCCCTCTTCAAATTCGTAAATTATTTCACAAAATGAAGCAATCACGGCATTTTCCTGAAATTGAATTTTACAAAACTCGTACCCGGGAGATTGGTACCCTTCTGTTAGTGAGACGTTACGGGAACATATACAAATTGCATTAAAGGAAGGTCTTTCCTCTTTGGTGATTGTCGTTGTTGAACAGCTGTTCTCTTGGCGGAAAACTCCTATTCTTTCTTCCACCGTTAGCATAATACACCGCATAAAACTCCTACACCTTAGACACTGAGTCTCCACTTTATTATGACCACCTGACAGTTTTAAGCAAATGAGCTATGGCTGCATTCTGTTGCCGCCTGAGGGCGAAGCTAGTATAAAAAGGGAAAGCTTAGGGCTTGCGACAGTAGTAAAGGGATTTTTGGGTGACGAGATGGGTAAAAAATGCGATTTGACGGACTTTCAACGTGGGATGATTGTAGGAGATCGGAGCCATGGAGCGAGTATCACCGAAACCGCCGCATTCGTGAAATGTTCCAGAGCGGCTATTGTTAAAGTGTTTAAAGACTGGACTGTCAGCCAAAAAACTGGGTATCTACGTGCAACGTGTGGACGTCATCGACTAGTGGCTGCTTGGGCGGAACGAAGAGTGTCCAGACTGGTAACAGACAACAGAAGGGCAACAGTGCAGCAAATTACAGGCCATCTTAATCAAGGATCCCCTCAAATGATCTCTGCACGCACTGTTGGCCGTACAGTGCATCAAATGGGATATGGAAGCCGAAGCCCTGTTCAAACACCTTTGCTGTCTGCAGTTAACAAGAGAAAGCGTCTCCAGTTCGCACAGGAGCACAAGGATTGGACAGTCGATAATTGGAAACAAATTATGTGGTCCGATGAATCACGTTTTCAGTTGCATCATGCCAATGGCGAGTGAGAATTTGGCGGAAACAGCACGAAAGCATGGACTCCAAATGCATTACTACAACCCTTCAAGCTGGTGGAGGCAACGTTATGATTTGGGGAATGTTTTCCTGGCATGTTTTGGGCCCTTTAATTCGTGTTGATCAACGTCTGACTGGTACATCATATCTAAACATCGTTGCGTACCAAGTGCATCCTGTCATGTGGATGGTTTATCCCAATAGCGATGGCTACTTTCCACAAGATAATGCGTCCTTCCATAGTGCTCGTATTGTACAGGATTGGTTTCAGGAACATGCCGGTGAGTTTACTTTGCTTAGGTGGCCCCCACAATCTCCAGATCTCAACCCCAATGAGAATTTGTGGGATGAAGTTGAACGAGCCATCAGACAGCTGGATCCACAACCCTGTAATCTCACACTCCTGGAAAGGGCTATTCATCAAGCATGGTCTCAGATTCCACAAACCACCTATCAACATCTCGTGAAGTCCATGCCACGAAGAATCGACGCAGTGTTAAAGGCAAAAGGTGGCCCACCGAAGTACTGAGGGGGTGGTCATAACAAAGTGACCAGCACTCAGTGTATAAGGGAATGTATACGCAAATTGCATTTCGTTCTAGATTTGTTAAAGTGTATTATAGTGGCATAAAATTATAATAGGAGATTCCTACTTACAGAAAATGGCATGTAAGATCCGGTTCACTATAAACCGCCAAACAGGAAAACTCCCACATGTTTTTCATTAAGGGGCCGGAATCGAGTTGCTGTTCCTCCGAGGGGCACTTCGAATTTGTGGCAGTTTTCCAAGTTTCCGAATTATGTGTAGTAGTTTTCCAAAGATACATTGACATACACACTGAACTTGGTGGACAGATACATACAGTATAGACATTCTGTGTTTCAAAGACATTAATGTACATAGGTGAACTAGGAACTCAGCGAATAAACCTCCGAAAGACAAACGCAAACAACCATTGCCCGGGATTCTAACGCAGAATCCCGGGCAATGGTTGTTTTTTTCTTCCGTTGGGCGAATGACCAGAAGCCATCGCTGAAATCACTGGGCCACCGGGATGGCCGTAGGACAAACACGACATCCAAGCCTTACCGGGATTCGAACCCAGACCCCTCCGTTGGGCGAATGATCAGAAGCCATCGCTTAGACCACTGCGACACCGGGGTTACTCCCCAAAGAGATCAAGAGCGACGTATGTCACAAATTAAACATGCAAAAATATTATTTTACATGTTCAAATAATTACATAGTGTCTTCTTCCGAAAGATATTAAGAGCGACATACGTCAGAACAAAACATACGGTTGTGACGTGTATATATATATATATATATATATATATATATATGTGTCAGGGATGTCAGGTCAGGTGATGCGTAACATCACAGCCTCTCCTTGACAAATGTCAACCCCGCCTTCTCGTGGTACATCCTGTTCCCACTAAAGGGGCTCTGACGACCGCCAATAGCGGTATAACTATACCATCGGGATTAGAGGAAATGCTATCCCACACTCCCCAACCCGCTTGGCCAGCGTGGTGAGTTATGGCCAAACCCTCCAAAATGACTCCACAACTTAAATCTTGGCCCTCAGTCTCCGGCAGCTGGAAGGTACCTGGCCAAGGCAGCGGCCAGTGTGACATGAAGGCAGAGGGTGCTAAGAATCCCCGGAGTACCGGACTAGGCTGCCATCTGATGCTGACCTTGGCTACGTATAACGGACGCTCCCTATCTTCCGATTCAAGGCTTCTTGAATTGGAAGAGGAACTACAAAGGATCAAGTGGGACATCGTCGGGCTAAGTGAGGTAAGGAGAAAAGGAGAAGATCTCATTGAACTGAAAAGTGGACATCTCTTCTACTATCGTGGGACAGATACTGGCAGAACTAGTTATGTTGGATTTATAATAAACAAGAATTTGAAGGATAAAGTTGTAGAAGTTGAAAGAAGATACCAGGCTCAGATTATTCAAACTTATGCACCCACCACAAGTCATCCTGAAGAAGAAATTGAAGAATTTTATGAAGAAATTCGTCATCTAAATAATAAAGGTAAGCAGCACTTGAAGATAATTATGGGAGATTTCAATGCAACAATAGGACAACGGCAACAGAATGAAACTTCAGTAGGTAAATTCGGTCACGGCAACAGAAACCATCGTGGAAATACTCTCGTTGAGTTTGCAGAGGCCGGAGGGTTTTTCATCTTGAACTCCTTTTTCAAGAAAACGCCACACAGGAAATGGACATGGAGACATCCAAATGGGACGACAAGTGAAATTGATTTTTTTATGTGTAACAAAAAATTCGTCATAGAAGACTGCAGTGTGCTAAACAAGTTCAACACAGGTAGTGACCATAGACTGGTGAGATGTAAGATGCACCTCAACATTAAACTCGAACGTGGCAAGCTCATAAGACAAGCAAAATGTATTGACATAACCAACCTTAAAAAACACCATAATACCAAGTTGGAACTGAAGAACAGATTCTCTGCTTTAGAAGGCCTAACATCGGAAGAAGTGGATATTTCTGAAGTTAACAGAAAAGTAACTAAAGCTCTTATGGAAACAGCAGCAAAATTAGCTGGGTCTAAGAACAAGTTGCATGTGAACAAATTATCAGGAAAAACCAAAATGTTGATGCAAAAAAGAAGAGAGATGAGGACAACTAAAGAAGATGTGACTTCTAAAGTGGAATATATAGAGCAATGCAAGACAGTACGAAAAAGTATCACTGAAGACGTAAGGAAAGTCAACTGTGAACTAGGGAGGAAAGCAATTGAAAACAACCAAAGCCTAAAGATAGCAAAGGGACGTCTCAGTAAGGGAAGAAAACAGATTATGGCACTGAGAAAAAAAGATGGTTCTGTAACAAGAAATAGAGGCGAAATTTTGACAAGAGTGAAAGATTTCTACACTAAATATTATGAAAGGGATGATACATGTACTCCAGACATCAGGAAAGGTACCAGTACCAGAGTTCTTCCAGTCTTCCCAGCAAAAGTTGCACATGCAATCAAGAACATGAAGCGGGGAAAAGTTCCAGGAGAAGATGGAATTACTGTAGACATCATACAAGAAGCAAGTGGAGAAATTGAAACAGTACTTGCACAAATTTTCACTCGATGCCTTAATAAAGGGAAGATTTCTGAGGATTGGAACAACGCTACAATGATCCTGCTACATAAAGAAGGTGACATTGAGGACCTCAGAACTACAGACCTATCAGCCTCCTATCAGTGGTTTATAAAGTCTTCACTAAAGTTCTTTCACACTGTTTGAAGGTAACACTGGACATGGCTCAACGAAGAGAACAAGCTGGAGTCAGGAGTGGCTACAGCACAATAGATCATATCCACGTAGTGAGAGAACTAATTGAAAGAGTGAGGGAATATGAACTTCCATTGTGCATGGCTTTTATCGATAATGAAAAAGCCTTTGATTCGGTGAAACCATCAGCAGTTGCAATGGCTCTGAAATCCTGCGGTGTTGAAGATGCATACATTAATATTATTAATAACATCTATGAAAATGCAAGTGCAAAGATTCTGCTATTTGAAAATGCAACACACATAAAAATTGGAAAAGGAGTGAGACAAGGTGACACCATATCTCCGAAACTCTTTAATGCCACATTGGAAAATGTCTTTCAATCACTGAACTGGGAAAACAAAGGCATAAAGATTAATGGAGATTATCTAACCCACCTTCGTTTTGCTGATGACATAGTCATTTTTGCAACTACCCCATCAGAGCTACAGAGTATGATGCAGGAACTTGCTGACAAGAGTAAAGAAGTGGGATTAAAAATGAACTTTCAGAAGACAAAAGTGATATTCAATGCTTTTACGAGAAATGATGATTTATCGATTGATGGAGAAAAGCTGGAGATAACAGACACGTACGTTTATCTTGGACAGCAGATATCAAGTGAGGGTCACATTGGTGAAGAAATTAATCGGCGTACAAAACTTGCCTGGAGAGCTTTTGGAAGAAACAGCATAATTTTCAAGAGCAATATGCCATTATGTCTTAAAAGAAAAGTGTTTGATCAATGCATCCTTCCAGTGCTTACGTATGGTGCAGAGACGTGGACCTTAGCTAAAAGAGACATACAAAGGCTGCAGACAACTCAAAAAAGCATGGAGAGGTGCATGCTTGGGGTAACCAGGATAGATAAGAAGAGGAACACGTGGATCCGAAAAATGACAAGAGTGGAAGACATCATGATCAGAGTTAAATCCCTGAAATGGCAATGGGCTGGGCATACTGCCAGAAGGACAGACCATCGATGGACAGCCGAAATTTTAGATTGGATTCCAAGGGACAGGAAAAGACCCAGAAGACCACATGGAAGATGGGTGGATGAAATTCGAAAGTATGCGGGAGTGACATGGAGGAGACTGGCACAAGACAGACCGTTGTGGAGGAAACTTGGGGAGACCTTCGTCCAGCAGTGGATTGATAATGGTTTACAATGATGATGATGATATATATGTCAACCCCGCCTTCTCGGGGTGCATCCTGTTCCCACTAAAGGGGCTCTGACGACCGCCAATAGCGGTATAACTATACCATCGGAATTAGAGGAAATGCTATCCCACACTCACCAATCCGCTTGGCCAGCGTATTGAGTTATGGCCAAACCCCTCCAAAATGACTCCACAACTTAAATCTTGGCCCTCAGTCTCCGGCAGCTGGAATGTACCTGGCCAAGACAGCGGCCAGTGCGACATGAAGGCAGAGGGTGCTAAGAATCCCCGGAGGAACGGACTAGGCTGCCATCTGATGCTGACCTTGGCTACGTATAATGGACGCTCCCTATCTTCTGATTCAAGGCTTCTTGAACTGGAAGAGGAACTACAAAGGATCAAGTGGGACATCGTCGGGCTAAGTGAGGTAAGGAGAAAAGGAGATCTCATTGAACTGAAAAGTGGACATCTCTTCTACTATCGTGGGACAAATACTGGCAGAACTAGTTATGTTGGATTTATAATAAACAAGAATTTGAAGGATAAAGTTGTAGAAGTTGAAAGAAGATACCAGGCTCAGATTATTCAAACTTATGCACCCACCACAAGTCATCCTGAAGAAGAAATTGAAGAATTTTATGAAGAAATTCGTCATCTAAATAATAAAGGTAAGCAGCACTTGAAGATAATTATGGGAGATTTCAATGCAACAATAGGACAACGGCAACAGAATGAAACTTCAGTAGGTAAATTCGGTCACGGCAACAGAAACCATCGTGGAAATACTCTCGTTGAGTTTGCAGAGGCAGAAGGGTTTTTCATCTTGAACTCCTTTTTCAAGAAAACGCCACACAGGAAATGGACATGGAGACATCCAAATGGGACGACAAGTGAAATTGATTTTATTATGTGTAACAAAAAATTCGTCATAGAAGACTGCAGTGTGCTAAACAAGTTCAACACAGGTAGTGACCATAGATTGGTGAGATGTAAGATGCACCTCAACATTAAACTCGAACGTGGCAAGCTCATAAGACAAGCAAAATGTATTGACATAACCAACCTTAAAAAACACCATAATACCAAGTTGGAACTGAAGAACAAATTCTCTGCTTTAGAAGGCCTAACATCGGAAGAAGTGGATATTTCTGAAGTTAACAGAAAAGTAACTAAAGCTCTTATGGAAACAGCAGCAAAATTAGCTGGGTCTAAGAACATGTTGCATGTGAACAAATTATCAGGAAAAACCAAAATGTTGATGCAAAAAAGAAGAGAGATGAGGACAACTAAAGAAGATGTGACTTCTAAAGTGGAATATATAGAGCAATGCAAGACAGTACGAAAAAGTATCACTGAAGACGTAAGGAAAGTCAACTGTGAACTAGGGAGGAAAGCAATTGAAAACAACCAAAGCCTAAAGATAGCAAAGGGACATCTCAGTAAGGGAAGAAAACAGATTATGGCACTGAGAAAAAAGATGGTTCTGTAACAAGAAATAGAGGCGAAATTTTGACAAGAGTGAAAGATTTCTACACTAAATATTATGAAAGGGATGCAGTGGCGGCTCGTGGTGTAAAATGCTGGTGAGGCGAACGGTCTTGATGTAAATGTAAAACAGTAAAACATATGTTATTGAAAAATATATAAATTCGTATAACGTTATACGAACATATATATATATATCAGTGGCGTAGCCGGTGGGGGTCGTGGTTTGCACCCCCTAAGTAGGCGAGACAGTTAGCTTTTTCTAAGTACGTTTTATAGATAATTTCCCTATTTAAATTCATTGATTTTTACATAACTTACAATGTAATACAAATAAATTACATTGATACATAATATCAATGTAATTTCTTGATAATAGAAGAGAAAATAAAGCAAAGCGGCCAAAGAAGTTGCTTTATTAAATTTTTATTAAAACAACTATAATTTATTGCATTTTCTTCATTTTATTAAATTAGCTTCGTTTTGTATTAATTTTCAAGATGTGCGTACGTACCAATAGAAAAATATTTGTCGAAGCCCCCCCAAATTGTTACACGTACCAATAGAAAAATATTTGTCGAAGCGCCCCCCCCCCAAAATTGTTACATACACAGTTATACAGCAGAAGTGCAGAACCCCCCCCTCAAAAAAGTTTCATATCAAAGGCAGTATCACCCATCGGATATCTTTGAAGTCCTGGGTTCGAGTCGGCTGAATCATTAAAATCCGCTGAGATTCGGAAGTCTCGTTAAGCCATTGGTCTCGGGTAGGCGCCTTGTTATAAACAGCTGTAAACCCCCATCCCTTAGGGCTTCAGCCCATGCCATTTAGCCCTTATATACAAATATTATTCAACAGTAATGGAATAAAATTATAGAAATATATGAAACACGGCGTGGGGAGTCTTTCTTCACGAAAAATCCAAAAATATTAGAGGGAAAATGTGCATATACCACTATATATATATGTGTGTGTGTGTGTAATATACGCTACTTTTGCAACAATATTTTTATGAAAACAATTATTCGATAATTTTACAACAAAGAAAGAAATATTTCACCTGTATTCTTTTATGTAATACACTTGAGCGAAAATACGCAATTTGTGCGGTTTCTTTAGCTAGTCAATGCGTCACTCACATCCCAACGCCAGTCGGAGATCCACTTCTTAAAAAATTCAAAGTAAATCATTTGAATAGAAATTGTTTTCTCGCGAAATGTTTCTTGAGCTTGAATAAAAGTCACAGTTCGATTGGCATATTAGTGAAGGTGCATTTAGCACGGGTCACAAACTGAAGTCCAGGCTCGTGATAACTATGTACAGGAGAAGTCAAGTTAAGGAAGCACATTTCTATATAAAAAAGTATTAGGTAATTTAAACCTGGAATTAAAAACAGAGGAATACGATATTAATTTGCTTTGGTCTCGAACATAATGCTCTCAGTTTATGTTTTATAAATAAGTTCAATTCTGCGATCCTTTTTGGCTGCAAATTTGTCTATGATCAGATCATAAAATGGTTGAGTGGACATTAGATGGTTCAGCAATTCTTTCTCGATTGAAATTTTAGCGAGTGAAGACAAACGATCTTGTGCCGTTGTATTACGGAGGTAAGTCTTAATTCTCTTCAAACAAGAAAAACTCCTTTCAGCAGAAGAACTTGTTGATGCCAGGGTCAATACAAGAGAAAATAATTTGTATTCTTCTGGTAACACATCTTTCAGCTCGTTTTCTTTCATTATTTTCAAGGTTTTCTGAACACTGAGTTCCCTGAAGTTGTGATCATTATATAAAAAATTTAATTCGTTTTTTAGTCGTTGTGTGTCTGTAAAAATGTTTGGATAAATTTTTTTGAGAGTGTTAAGGGCACTGGATGGAAATGACTCTGAATAACTATGGTATTTTGAGCTGTCAACTAGCTGCAGAAACTCGAGCTTTTCCATATCTTCAAATCTGGTATTTATTTGGACTATTATGCTGTCAACGATTTCGTAAAACAAAATTTTGTAATAGTTTTCCACTTCTTCTTCAGTCAAATGTTTCTTTTGGCGACATTTAGGAATTCCACTCAAACTAATTGCTTCACTGAAATGTTTCAAGTAAGTGGTTACATTCCTTTTCTTATTTATTCGTTCGCAACATTGTTTAATTTGTCTTTGGCAATAACTGATATCTAAAGTCTTTTTTTGTAAAACATCAAACAGTACATCCGTAATTCCAAAAATGTCATCAAAAATCAGTGATAAAAAGCAAATTCAAAATTAGTGAAATTTTTCAAATATCCTATGGCTCCGTTGATTGATTCTGCCGTTGATTCCGGGTCATTAATTATGTTTTCAAACACATTCTTTAATTTGCCCCATTCGCTTACAATTAAACGCAAAATTTGCGAACGTGATGCCCAACGTGTTTCCGCTATTTGAGGAATCCGTTTCCCAACAACTGAATCTGCTACGTGGGTTCTCTTGGCAGATTTATGAAAAAATGAGGGCATGCTGGATACAGTTGCGAAATATATGCGACATTTTACAATACTTTTGCACCCCTGTTGTAGGACAAGGTTAAGGCGGTGGGCGAAACAGTGGGTAAACAAAGCTTGCGGGGCTTCTAGCTTGACTCTTTTCTGCAGACCGCTCAACTCTCCAGCCATAACGCTTGCACCATCATAACACTGGCCTACTAACTTTGATTTAAAATCAAACTCCTCCAAAACCGATGCTAGCAGATCATAGAGTGCCACAGCAGTCCTGTCAGTGCTGATATCATAAAAACCAAGGAAGCGCTCAACTACTTCACAATTTGAGTCCAATATGTATCTGACAATTATTGAACACTGTGTTTTTTGAGTAATATCAGGTGTATCATCAACTTGCACTGAAAACAAATTTGACTCATTAATTTTGCTTTTAACACATTCGTTTATATATTCATGAATACACTCCAGTAAATCATTCTGTATCGTTTTAGATTGTCCAGAAAATAAGTTTCGTATTTCTTCAAAATGTGCTTTTAATTCTGCGGTGCTCCTACGAAGTAACAAATGGAACATCTCCTTGAAATTACCTTTATTTAATGAGGAAATAGATTCATCATGTCCTCGAAAAGGCAGTTCTTGCTTGCTTAGAACGACAACTAAATCGATTATATGTTCCATAAAAAGCCTATTTAGTCTGACCTTTTCATTAAACTTAGCTTTATGAAGAGCAGCATTTTCTTTGAGCATATCAGAAATAGTGTTTATATTTTTTTCCCATTCGTTTCAGACCTACGTGATTAGTTATATGCTCTTTAGAGCTTTCGTGCAATTTTGCACTACGAGAAAAGTTTTTCAGATCAAAATAACCCGTTGTATTCCACACATTTTTCTTATTGCTCAAAAGTAAACATGGCCAGCAAAAGAGAGTTTGCTTGTAATAGCTACCAGAAAGCCAGGGGGAAATCTCGTACCATGATTTATTGAAAGACCTAAAAAACAATTTGCCGCACTTCTTATCTTTAGATATTGAACTTATTATAGGTGTCGGTCTTCCAGATATGAGAACATCCCTTTTATCATAATCTTTCCAGTGTTTAAAAGGAATTTCTTCCAGAACACAAATCACATCGTTTGTTGGGCCATTCATATTTTCCAACCAAAATCAAAATATGCTGTTTAGTAACAATAACAAAATAAAAAAGAAGAAAAACTCAACATTACTATGAACTAGCCAACACCCGCAGAAGAGAGGATTGAAAACACACTACAAAAAGTTAGACTCAAATACACTCTGACGAATAGTTAAAGCTACGTAGTAATCATCGTACTCCAAAGCGTCTAGAGGCGAACGGCGTCATCGCCTGTAAAACCACTTTTTACCAAGGTTATCTGCTCATTTTCCCGCGCCCATTGGATACACAATCCTTGGGTTATCCAATAACAGCAGAGATGCGATTCCAGTTTAAGCGAAATGGAGTGTCGCCTCAGAAATTTCCTTTCTCTTACTGGAAGTCTGGCACCTCCTTAGGTAGACCTCGGACCGTGGGGGTGGGGGTTCACTCTGTAGGGCTCTTCTCTGATCCCCAGTTCTCAAAACAGGCTTCTCATCGAGACGATTCAGCCGGTCGCCTCTAAGCGCTTAAAACATGCAGCTGCTTTGCAAAAATAATTATTCATTCCTCTTCTTGAAAGCCTTTCTTTAACCTAATTCATGGATCACAATGTGAATTTCAGTGTTTCATGTATCCTGCAAAGTTCTTATATCTTTGTTACTGACCGAAGTTTGTTTTTTTCACTTCTCATTCTGCGGAATTTCAGGTGAGGCGGCGCCTCACTTGCCTCATCTGACGGGCCGCCACTGAAGGGATGATACATGTACTCCAGACATCAGGAAAGGTACCAGTACCAGAGTTCTTCCAGTCTTCCCAGCAAAAGTTGCACATGCAATCAAGAACATGAAGCGGGGAAAAGTTCCAGGAGAAGATGGAATTACTGTAGACATCATACAAGAAGCAAGTGGAGAAATTGAAACAGTACTTGCACAAATTTTCACTCGATGCCTTAATAAAGGGAAGATTTCTGAGGATTGGAACAACGCTACAATGATCCTGCTACATAAAAAAGGTGACATTGAGGACCTCAGAACTACAGACCTATCAGCCTCCTATCAGTGGTTTATAAAGTCTTCACTAAAGTTCTTTCACACTGTTTGAAGGTAACACTGGACATGCCTCAACGGAGAGAACAAGCTGGAGTCAGGAGTGGCTACAGCACAATAGATCATATCCACGTACTGAGAGAACTAATTGAAAGAGTGAGGGAATATGAACTTCCATTGTGCATGGCTTTTATCGATTATGAAAAAGCCTTTGATTCGGTGAAACCATCAGCAGTTACGATGGCTCTGAAATCCTGCGGTATTGAAGATGCATTCATTAATATTATTAATAACATCTATGAAAATGCAAGTGCAAATATTCGGCTGTTTGAAAATACAACACACATAAAAATTGGAAAGGGAGTGAGACAAGGGGACACCATATCTCCCAAGCTATTTAATGCCACATTGGAAAATGTCTTTCAATCACTGAACTGGAAAAACAAAGGGATAAAGATTAATGGAGATTATCTAACCCTCCTTCGCTTTGCTGATGACGTAGTCATTTTTGCAACTATCCCATCAGAGCTGCAGAGTATGATCAAGGAACTTGCTGACAAGAGTAAAGAAGTGGGATTAAAAATGAACTTTCAGAAGACAAAAGTGATGTTCAATGCTTTTACGAGAAATGAAGATTTATCGATTGATGGAGAAAAGCTGGAGATCACAGATACGTACGTTTATCTTGGACAGCAGATATCAAGTGAGGGTCACATTGATGAAGAAATTAATTGCCGTACAAAACTTGCCTAGAGAGCTTTTGGAAGAAACAGCATAATTTTCAAGAGCAATATGCCATTATTATGTTTTAAAAGAAAAGTGTTTGATCAATGCATCCTTCCAGTGCTTACGTATGGTGCAGAGACGTGGACCTTAACTAAAAGAGACATACTGAGACTGCAGACAACTCAAAGAGGCATGGAGCGGTGCATGCTTGGTGTAACCAGGTGAGATAAGAAGAGGAACTTATTGATCTGAAAAATGACAAGAGTGGAAGACATCATGATCAGAGTTAAATCCCTGAAATGGCAATGGGCTGGACATACTGCCAGAAGGACAGACCATCGATGGACAGCCAAAATTTTAGATTGGATTCCAAGGGACAGGAAAAGACCCAGAAGAAGACCACATGAGAGATGGGTGGATGAAATTAGAGAGTATGCGGGAGTAACATGGAGGAGACTGGCACTAGACAAACCGTTGTGGAAGAAACTTGGGGAGACCTTCGTCCAGCAGTGGATTGATAATAGTTGACAATGATGATGATGATGATATCGAATATATTTTCATTTGTTCGTATTAGTTTGGGAGATATTTTTTTCAGGGTATTTTCATTTGCATCTTCAAAATTTTGGGATACCCCATAAAGAAATCCGAAATGCGCCACTGAGCTCTTGGTAACATGTGATTGACCCAGGTTAAGTACTTTTATATGTCGGAACAAAACATTTACAAGGCCCGTTGTGATTGGGGTGTAGGAGAACTGGCCACCCGGAGAAGTGCCCACCGGAGAACTGGCCACAAAAAATTTAAGGGGCAGTATAAAAATTGCGTTTTTTGACCGCTTCGTGGCCACGACCACCAGAGGTTGGTTATCTGAGTCATATGAAGTTTCCGTAATTTCGTCTTTTCTTAATTGCGATAATTAATGTAATTCTTTATAAAAATGTTTATGATTTACAACTCAACAAAAGATTTCAAGGTTTACAAAGTACGCACAAGTCTGCAAATTATCTGAGGGCATGTGCTGAGTGCTGACTCAGGAAGCCTGTTGGGGGTGGGGGGTGGGGGATACCAAAAGTGTAAAATATAAGGAATTTTTGATCCGATCGGGAAATTTTCAGTAATTAGAAACTACAACTCGTCACATTATCTGAGGGCATGTGCCTACTCAGAAAACCTGTCGGGGGGATTCCAAAAGTATAAAATATAAAGAATTTCTGGTCCGATTAGGAGATTTTCAGCATTTAGAGCCTACAAATCAACAAATTATCTGAGGGCATGTGCTGCCTCAGGAAGCCTGTCGGGGTGGGGGAGGGGGTGGGGGTAACACTAAAAGTATAAAATATAAAGAACTCCTGATCCGGTCGGGAGATTTTCAGCACGTACAACCTACATCTGAAGAAACTCTGTGAGGGCTTGAGCTGACTCAGGAAACCTGTCGGGGCTTAATTAATACCTAAAATATAAAACAAAGTATTTCTGGTTGTAAATGGTGAAAATCTCTCGATCGAACGAGAAATTCTTTATATTTTACACTTTACACTTTACACTTTTGGTATTACCCTCCCCCATCCTCCCCGAGAGGTTTCCTGCTTAGGCACATGCAGTCAGACAATCTTGTAAACACTGAAAATTCCCGATCGGACCGGAAATTCTTGATATTTCATATTTTAGGTTTTAAGCAACACCCCCCCCCCCCCCCCCGACAAGTTACCTGGGGTTGCACATACCAGCAGAGAATTTTTTTAGCTGTAGTCTATAGACCTAGAAAAATATCGTAGATAAGAACATACGAAATTATGGAAATTTTATGTGTGTCGGATATCTCGGGAGACGTAGCCACGGAGTAGTCTAGAACGCAATTTTTATACGGCCCCTTAAAATTTTTAGGGGTTGTGATTGATAGGGAAATTTTATATCAAGTTTGTTAAAACATATAAAATTCTACTAAATAACAGACTTACTTTGCCGGTAATAGGTATAATCAATATTTGATTCTAGCTGCAACACATCCAATATTTGATCCGATATTAAAAGAAAATATTCTGCACACGACCTCTTCCCTCTGAACTAGAGCCGGATGGAGGAAGCTTTTACAGGGCCCGGGGCGAAATTTTATTGCGGGGCCCGAACCAAAAATTCATTGCTGGCACTAGGAAATAAATCTCATATTTTAATAAAGTCGTTACGTGAAATATGTTCTCAAAGAACACACACGATATGAAACTCACAAATTTTGACGGTCCACCGAATCCTCATCCCTCTACTAAAGAGCCGAAAGCTTTACCAATTGAGCTACACCGAAAGAATTTATTGTTGCAACTTCTCCGTCCTGACATGTGCTTCACCTATGTAGTATTTCATAAAGAAAACTATCATAAAGACGAAATGATTATGTCAAAGAAATATTTGCTTTAAGCTTAAGAAAAGACCCTAATATGATTAAAAGTTCAGAGAGAGAGAGAGAAAGAGGGAGGGAGAGAGAGAAGAGGGAAGGAGAGAGAGAAAGAGAGAGAGAGAGAGAGAGAGTAAAAAGTGCTGAAATCTACGATTTCCTTTCCGGGGAGATGGGGTTGAGATTGTATTATGACTCTTATAAAAACTTCCTTACAAAATGATAAAAAAAAATACCTGCATAGCGAATTTTTTTGAATTGCGAGTATTTTAGTGTAGGAAATAATAAGTATTCCTCTAAAATAAATTCGTACAATTAGTTGTTTTTCCCCCGATACAAGGTTTTAGTGATTGATTTTTAATGCAATGTAGAGCAAGTGACAAATTAGCGACTTTTTAAAGTTTTATACGCGCTCATATATGATTTTTTTAATTTCCAGTAATGTTTTTAAAGTCACTGAATAAATGGCCTCTATATGTAACCCGAAATTAACTTTGATATTGTTCTTTTTATTTCTTTAAATTTAAATATCTGGTTTGCACGCAAATTATTAAATACATAAAAGTAAGGGCCACAAAATGATGAAATTTAATTTGCTATTTATCAATGCGGAAAATAGAAACGTAGTTTCAATAACCACTTAAAATCCCCAAATTTCAGTATTGGTACGGCGAAGGACGATAACCTATTCGAAAATGGAGTGATTGTAAGCAAAAAAAAAACTTTTAAAAAAGAACTTTTTAAGGGCTTCGCACCCCAAAACTTACACACACACACAATAATTGTTAAAAATTCTACCAAAAAGGATTTTTTCCCTAAACTGGGGGGGGGCTTGAAGGCGAAAGCTCCAGTTCCCCTTATGGTCTAAGTCTAGTCGGCTTTGCTCTGTACGGTGGATTCAATTTAAGGCTTTGCTGAAAGACTGATAGAGCAGACGGGAACAGTTCAAGGGTTCTTTGTTCATCAGCCCCATATTCCTTTTCCGTAGAGCTAAAACTTACGGGGGACGCAATTGTTTAGACACAGGGGACATCCTGCGTGACCTTGTAACATTGCTCCTGGAAATAGTTAACATTCGAGTTTTGACCTCCCCGATGTTTTGAATGTTCTTAGATTCTACCTTGGATTCTACTAACGGATATTTCACTTACAAAACACGGGACCTAGAAACAGCGGCGTCAGAACCGTGGGGACAGAGGGGGAAGTTGCCTCCGCACGCAGATGAGTGTGTGGGGCAAAACATCACATTTGCCCCCTCAGTTTTCTTCCTTTTTAAATTACATATGTTCGTGATTGGAGATCTCAAACATTCGTTTGGGGGGGGGTTGAAGTTCATTTTGATAAAAATTGAGTATTGCTCTTCATTTTTTACCATGAACTATCTAGAAATCTGAATATTTTTTTCTTAATGTCATTCACTCCTGAGACGCCAAGAAATACTAGTTTCATTAAACAGTCCAAAGGGCTGGTTCCCGTTTGAAGACCAGCAATGTTTTGTCTCATTAGGAGTGCAAAATTAGTCTTTCTCTAAAAAAATGAGTAAAAATAAATAGGGAAGTGGAAGTAGGATGAGGAATGAGATATAAGTTCTTTCAATATTTAATTATGGCGTCTACGGCCCCAATTCCTGCGGAATTCTTACCAATCCGGAAGTATCAAGACCTATAATTTAATGCCGTTCATGTGTACAGTTAGTTTACATTGAGACACTATATGGATATGAAAAATGCTTTTCTTTTATAGATTAATGTTTAATAAAAAAAATGTTTTTCAGCAAATTTTCGTAATGAAGTCAGCACATCTTCTTTTACAGTAGTACGATAAATTTTATGCCAGGGTGAAATATTTTGTTCTCCGACATCTTGCCCCCGCTGTCAAAAAAGAGTTTCGACGCCACTGCCTAGAAACGACAGCCACGGCCAGGAATAACAAGACGCTGAACGCGGTTCCTTTCGTAGCATGAAACTGGCACCCTCTATAAAAATAGCGTCACAGAACACGTGATAATGTGCCTATATTATCGTTATTATATTTTTATATTTTTACCAATTAACAAAACAACGGAAATAAAAAAATAAAATTTAAGTTTTCTTTTTGGTATTTTGAGGCACCTGCGATTCCGAGGCACCAAGCGCACGCTTCCTGCCCTTGTGCGGTGGTCCGCCACTAGTAGGGGCTATTTAAAGTTTTGTAATCGAGTAAAAGCGCAACACAATAAACTTGACTTTCTGTGAACATTTTATGCATATGAGCACGGTTGGGGTTGATTGAAAACTGATAAAAAGGCTTAAAGCCTGTTTATTAATTTTTGTGCCTGTGTAAAAACGCAGTACCATAACCTTGGCATGTTATCGAAACCTTATGAATACGTAGGACTAAAAATTCCTAAAAAAAGGCTAGGCCTAAGGTCTTGCAATTAAGGTTTTGTGACAGAGTAAAAGTGCAACATTAATAACTTGACATGTTATGTTAACGTTGTGAATATGAGCACGACGGATTAAAAATTTCAAGAAATCGCCTTTGGGATTTATGTGTTTTAGCAGAGTAAAAGTGCAACATTATCTTTAATTTCTATATAAATCATACTACGTGCTGAAATGGCCCAACTATATATACGTATACTTCAACCATAGACCGAAGCGCGGACACGGGGATACAAAAGTGCGATTTTGTACGGTCCCTTAAAATTTTGTGGCCAGCCCACATGGAAGAGGTCACGTTGATGTCAAAAACGTACTTTTCACACTGCTCCATAACAGATAGCAATGGACATGTCGCAATCTTTTTTTAGTTAGTTGGGAGGTTTAACGACCGCCGTGATCAATTCAATGGGCTGTAAGCAGTCAGAAGTTCCTAATTTTGGGTCACTAGTTCCAGGGAAGGGGGAGAGCCATCGCCAGAAGTCAAACACAACGTCCATGGCTCACCGGGATTCGAACCCGGACCCTTCTCGGACTAGTGATCAGAAGCCATCGCATGGGCCACTGCGCCACAGGAGCGGCTCACGTTGAAATCATCCATGTATTTTTCATACGGCCTTAAACGCTCTTATGGGCATACTAATGGAACGGGATGCAAAGAAATCATTAATGTAATTTGTACTAGCATTTTGGTATTTCCCGGGTAAATATCTGTGCAATCACCAAGTTCAGCGGGTGAACGTTAATGAATGAAAAATATATTCCTGTACTTTTTCAGCAAACTTATCTTTAATTTTTTATTTAGTTAATTTAATTTTATGAAACAAAAAAAGAAAGGAAAGAGGAATGGAAATACTTATCTCCGAGGAGACACCTATAGAACAGCTGACGTTGGCACTGATCATCTTTTTCTTACCATTTTAAATTTTGAATATTTGGAACTCTCTATTACATTACATTGTATTTCTGCCTGATAAGCCGCTCGTTGGTGGTGAAAGCTAACGTTTATTAATTTGTGATTTTAATACACCATTAACCGGATATTTTTGCACTTGATTGTTATCTACGGTCTGACACTTAGACCGTAGATCGGGTATTGGAATGCTGAACTGTGTTGCAGATCGTAAGAGTAAAAAATGGAACTTTTTACGAAAATTTTGTATGGGTGCCCCTTGACCGCGGGCCCCGATCCGTTCCAAAAACCGTCTACGGTCTAAGTTAGAGCACCATGAGGTAGCATACCAAATTTGGTGGTTCTAAATTGAAAACTGTAGATTTGGCGAAAATACTCTATGGGGACCCCTTCGACCCCGGCCACCGACCACTTCCAAAAACCGTCTACGGTCTAAGTCAGAGCACCATGAGGTAGTATACCAAATTTGGTGGTTCTAAATTGAAAACTGTATATTTGGCGAAAATACTCTATGTGGGGCCCCTTCGACCGCGGCCTCCGACCACTTCCAAAAACCGTCTACGGTCTAAGTCAGAGCACCATGAGATAGTATACCAAATCTGGTGGTTTTAAATTGAAAACTGTAGATTTGACGAATATTGTGTATGGGGCCCCCTTGACCCCGGGCCCCATACCTTTCCAAAAACAATCTACGGTCTAAGTTAGAGCACCATGAGGTAGTATACCGAATTTGGTGGTTCTAAATTGAAAACTGTAGATTTGGCGAAATTACTCTATGGGGCCCCCTTCGAACCCGGCCTCCGACCACTTCCAAAAACCGTCTACGGTCTAAGTCAGAGCGCCATGAGATAGTATACCAAATCTGGTGGTTTTAAATTGAAAACTGTAGATTTGACGAATATCGCGTATCGGGGCCCCTTGAACCCGGACCCCCTACCTTTCCAAAAACCGTCTACGGTCTAAGTTAGAGCACCATGAGGTAGTATACCAAATTTGGTGGTTCTAAATTGAAAACTGTAGATTTTACGAAAATTTTGTAAGGGGCCCCTTCGGACCGGGCCTCTACCCGTTCCATAAACCCTCTACGTGCTGAGTTAGAGCACCATTAGATAGTATACCAAATGTGGTGGTTTTAAATTGAAAACTGTAGATTTGACGAATATTGCGTATGGGTGGCCCTTGACCCCGGGCCCCATATCTTTCCCAAAACAGTCTACGGGCTAGGTTAGTGCACCATGAGGTAGTATACCAAATTTGGTGGTTCTAAATTGAAAACTGTAGATTTGGCGAAAATACTCTATGGGGGCCCCTTCGACCAAGGCCTCCGACCGCTTCCAAAACTCGTCTACGGTCTAAGTCAGAGCACCATGAGATAGTATACCAAATTTGGTGGTTTTAAATTGAAAACTGTAGATTTGACGAATATTGCGTATGGGGCCCCCTTGACCCCGGGCCCCATATCTTTCCCAAAACAGTCTACGGTCTAAGTTAGTGCACCATGAGGTAGTATACCAAATTTGGTGGTTCTAAATTGAAAACTGTAGATTTGGCGAAAATACTCTATGGGGGCCCCTTCGACCCCGGCCTCCGACCGCTTCCAAAACCCGTCTACGGTCTAAGTCAGAGCACCATGAGATAGTATACCAAATCTGGTGGTTTTAAATTGAGAACTGTAGATTTGACGAATATTGCGTATGGGGGCCCCTTGACCCCGGGCTCCCTACCTTTCCAAGAACCGTCTACGGTCTAAATAAGAGCACCATGAGGTAGTATACCAAATTTGGTGGTTCTAAATTGAAAACTGTAGATTTGTCGAAAATATTATATGGGGGCCCCTCGACCCCGGACTCCGACCACTTTCAAAAACCGTCTCCTTGAGATAGTATACCAAATCTGGTGGTTTTAAATTGAAAACTATATGTTACGGTATTTTTGATTGAGTGGCCCTGGACCCTGGGCCTAGGCACTGTTGGAAAAGCGGTACGGGTAACCCCAATTTCTACCAGAATTTAATCAGGACATCAATTTCTTGAAGTCCCCCTCCCCCTTAAATATACTTTTTTTGCAATTCATCAAAATCTATCTAAAGCAATTTATTTAGGGATTACTGCGATGTTATGACCTGCGATGTTATGACCTGCGATGTTATGACTTGCGATGTTATGGTACCACGATGTTTTGCCCTGCGATGTTATGGTACCGCGATGTTTTGCCCTGCGATGTTATGGTGCCGCGATGTTTTGACCTGCGATGTTTTAGTACTGCGATGTTATGAAACCGCGATGTTTTGACCTGCGATGTTATGTCGTAGACCCATCTTCGGGAATAGAAAAAAGTCGCAGGGAGTCAAATCCGCGAGTAATGCGGGTGAAGAAGGGTAGTCATGCTGTTGCGGCTGCAAAACTGGCATGTTGCTAACGCTCTGTGAGCTGCTGCATTGTCGTGATGGAGCAGGAAATCGCCTCTGCGCCACATTTCAGGTCGTTTGCGGCAAATGTTCTCCCTGACACCGCAGAACATTGCAGTAAAAAAGAGCAGTGACGGTCTGGTCCTGGAGGACGACTTCACGGTGCACAAACCCCACAAATGTCGAAGAACACGATGAGAATGTTTTTGGTTGCGCACCGGATCTGTCGAGCCTTTTACGGTCGTGGAGATGCCGGGCTCTTCCACCGCGACGACTGTGTTTGGTCTCCGGGTCGCAACCGTAAACCCAAGTCTCGTCCCCAGTGATTCATCATCTGCTGACAGAGATCTTGACAGAGTTCGACACGGAGCGCCTTCTATTCGGGATTAAGAATGTTTGGCACAAACCTTGCAGGAATGTGGTGCATGTTTAAAACCGACGTCAGAATTTCTTGCACTGTTTCGTATGACACATTGACAATGGTAGCAATGTCTTGAATGGTTCTCCGACAATCCTCATGCCCCAATTCTCTAATTTTGTCCACATTTTCAGGAGTTTTTTATCGTGGATGGTCGCCCTGACCTCTCGTCGTCTTTCAGTGCCGCTCTTGAAGCGCGAGTGCCACTCAAAACACCTCGCACGACTCATTGCTTCATTGCCATAAGCCTGCCGCAAAATTTCATGCGTCTTCGTTCCCGATTTGCCGAGTTTGACGCAGAATTTAATGCTCGCTCGTTGCTCTAGTTTGCAGTCCATGTCGAAATCGCAGCTGTGTTCTGCATGTGGTCACCAAGTATCGTGTAGCACAGCTCCCGATGTTCATAGATCGACGCCACTCGGCACAATCACTCATGAAGGTCACTTCCCTCGACCGCTGCTCCGGCATCCGGTTACTTCCATCTGTTGGCGCGCTACTTACCTAGTCTGGGAACTTTTTGATCGCACTACGTGTAACAGCAGGGAGCAGGGCAGTTAAGTATTCGCCTTAAACAATGAAAAGTGTGGGAAGCGTGAATCCTTCCTTCACCTACCACTAAAAGGAAAACTAAATTACATATTTTAACTGTTCCTTTCAAAACAAGTACATCGATAAGGACTCCAAAATTTGAAGTATCAACAAAGCAAGAGAAAATATACTAATATCAGAAAGTGAAATACTGTATCAATTGACAATACAAAGTGTTCGCTTTAAAGATTAATTTGTTTCGGCCCATGAAAATAAAAACAACACTGGCAATCCATTTATATGCTTTTGGGGCCCTCAAGCTCTGGTGCCCTAGGCGCGCGCATAGTCGGAAATCCGCCCCTGGTCACACTTATAAGTGAAGCCAGTAGGTAAAGTTGTCGCATGTATTTTCCAAGTGCTGAAGTCGCTAACACCTTCATTAGCTGTATAGGTGACTCGTCAAAAAATTCGTGTGAACTGTATGATACGATTAATTCGTTTTTCAAACGCACAAGTAGCGACCATAATTTTCAAGTAAGCTTTTCAAACCATCAGTTGGAAAAGTTTGAACGTAAGAGCTGTACTTCGTAGAATCCAGTAAGCACAAAAATGAAAGCTTTTCATAATCCTGAAATCTTGTATTAATGTATTGTTCGACATTATCGAAAATTTCAAAATATAATCTTCTGTATTTAGTGGTAATCGTAATGTCTCCAGTAAAATTTCGTTTTCGTTTTCGTTTTCGTTTTCTTGGGAGTCCAACATCAGCAATGGTTCCTTCGTACACTTCCTCAGAGATTTCACGGCATTTTGTGTTTCCGTCATCTTACTTCTGCAGTAAACAATGTCTAATGAAGCATTCTGAAGCACGATGAACAAAACATCAGTAAGAGAAAAAATACTATTAAAGGTCGCAAGAAGAAAGCAAAATTAAAAGTTTTCTAAATTGGACAAATGTCCCTGAACACCCGCAAGAATACCCCTTTCTACTTGTGATTGATGTTCCAACATAGCAGTAAAAGTCCGGCGAAGCTCTTCTTGTTTTTCGTGCACAGTATTGACGAGTCGTGATGAGTAATTCCATCTTGTTGGGCAAACTTTGGGTAGTCGGCGTACCACAAAGGCATCAAGAAATTTTGAGCGCTTTGCTGATCTCGAGAAAAACGTTGCAAGCCCACTAAGAGTAGCAAAAAGATACGACATTCAGGAATACTTGAAGCGCTTTGGGAAAGTGCTAAATTCAAACAGTGCGCATAGCAGTGAACAAAGAGGGCTTGTGGAAACGATGCCTTAATATCTACTGTACACCATGCAAGGAAGAAGCCATTTCTGCAGTTCCGTCGTAGCTCTGCGCGATGTGTTTTCCACCACAGTCTGAAAAATCCTTAATATAAGACTAGAAAGTGCTGTCGCTGTTTTGTCCTCACTAACTTCTTGGAAGCACACAAATCTTTCTACCACCCTCCCTTCATTTGCATACCGATAAACAAGAGCAAATTGAGACCTATTCAAGACGTCGGTAGTTTCATCTGCTAATATGGTAACAAAATATGACTGCTTTAACTGGCATTTAATTTCATTACGCAGTGCATTGGCGACAGAAACAAATAAATCATTTTGAATGCGATTTGATACTCCTTTGAATATTGTCGAAGACTCCAAATTGGTTTTTAGTACAGGATCATACTGAGCAGTGTATTTTTTTTTTTTTTTTTGATTGGAGGTTTAACGACCACCGTGAGCAACTCAATGGGCTGTAAGCAGTCGCCCGTCCCTAATTTAGGGTCACTGGTTCCAGGGAAGGGAGAGAGCCAGTGCCGTAAGACAAACACAACATCCATGCCTCACCGGGATTCGAACCCGGACCCCTTACTGACGAATGATCAGAGGCCAGCGCCTTAGACCACTGCGCCACCGGGGCGGCCTAAGCAGTGTAGTCCTAAAGTTCCAAATAATTTCCGCGGTTGTTGGAAGTTTTCGACTCATCTCCTCCTCCTCGAAATGAAATTTCTAGCTTTGCAAGGAAGCAAACGGCATTTATAAGCCGTTTCAAAATATCTCTATTGCGTTTACCTTTTCATTGTGTTGACTTATGTTTTGTCGTATCTGGTCACTGACCTCACTTTCAATACGAACTGTTCCAAAAGTTGCGAGTGCAATGGACGCACGAATATGCTTAACAGCAACATCATGATCCCGTATTGCTTTAGTTAAATTGTTTAGCTTTCTGTATCCTGTTGTCCAAGTGGAGGTTCTGTCACAGCTAAACAGCAAACAGTTCCAACAAAACAGTTTGTTGGTCTTAACACTTCCGGCAAGCCATTCGCATCTTTAATAATTGGCGTTTTGAAAATGTCGAGTAATATTCTTTTGTTGCTGCGTTAAAGTTGGCAATGCAGGCATCGGTCTTCCTTTCGAAATCACATTTTTCTTTTCTTCAAAAGTTCGGCTATAATGTCTTCGTTTATGGAATCAGACATGGCTGTTTAGAATCTTTTTTAATACACATGCATGGTGTATTCAGTAATGCACAGCACACGATGTAAAAAGAACTTCGAACAACGCATCAACAGTTCAGCTCCCATAACCCAAGCAGTCTACTGACTGCTTAGACTGCTTGGTTGGACCAAGCTGCACGCTAAGACGGTCGTTTCTAGAGATCATTTCTCATTGGTTAGCAGACTAGTGCTGTCAGATTGTCATGCAACACCCCTTCAGCGGCGGTGACGCTTGGGCGACGGAAGCAGGTGTTGCATGCGCTCGGCTGCTGCGACCAATCGGAGTGCATCATCATTTGTTTCTCATGTCTTGTCTTTGTTATTGTCGGTGTGTGTGGATTATACACTTATGAAAATTTCAGAGGTATAAGAACGGATAACTTTGTGGTGATTATTATCTGTGTCGAAAACAGAAATTTAAAGAATTAGAGATTTTTTTTTATGTATCCTTCATTTCCTTTGCCCATTGCCCAAGCACTGCTTGGGTGGAATGCACGTCACTGCTACCGGACGATTCCTCGTGGAGAAAGAAGCCGAAAACCGTTATCCGATCGGACGTCGCATTCCGAAGTTATCATCATCATCATCATTGTCAACCATTATCAATCCACTGCTGGACGAAGGTCTCCCCAAGTTTCCTCCACAACGGTCTGTCTTGTGCCAGTCTCCTCCATGTCACTCCCGCATACTTTCGAATTTCATCCACCCATCTTCCATGTGGTCTTCTTCTAGGTCTTTTCCTGTCCCTTGGAATCCAATCTAAAATTTCGGCTGTCCATCGATGGTCTGTCCTTCTGGCAGTATGTCCAGCCCATTGCCATTTCAGGGATTTAACTCTGATCATGATGTCTTCCACTCTTGTCATTTTTCGGATCCACGTGTTCCTCTTCTTATCTCTCCTGGTTACACCAAGCATGCACCTCTCCATGCTGCTTTGAGTTGTCTGCAGCCTTTGTATGTCTCTTTTAGCTAAGGTCCTCGTCTCTGCACCATACGTAAGCACTGGAAAGATGCATTGATCAAACACTTTTCTTTTAAGACATAATGGCATATTGCTCTTGAAAATTATGCAGTTTCTTCCAAAAGCTCTCCAGGCAAGTTTTGTACGCCGATTAATTTCTTCATCAATGTGACCCTCACTTGATATCTGCTGTCCAAGATAAACGTACGTGTCTGTTATCTCCAGCTTTTCTCCATCAATCGATAAATCTTCATTTCGTGTAAAAGCATTGTACATCACTTTTGTCTTCTGAAAGTTCATTTTTAATCCCACTTCTTTACTCTTGTCAGCAAGTTCCTGGATCATACTCTGTAGCTCTGATGGGGTAGTTGCAAAAATGACTATGTCATCAGCAAAACGAAGGTGGGTTAGATAATCTCCATTAATCTTTATCCCTTTGTTTTCCCAGTTCAGTGATTGAAAGACATTTTCCAATGTGGCATTAAAGAGTTTCGGAGATATGGTGTCACCTTGTCTCACTCCTTTTCCAATTTTATGTGTGTTGTATTTTCAAACAGCCGAATCTTTGCACTTGCATTTTCACAGATGTTATTAATAATATTAATGTATGCATCTTCAATACCGCAGGATTTCAGAGCCATTGCAACTGCTGATGGTTTCACCGAATCAAAGGCTTTTTCATAATCAATAAAAGCCATGCACAATGGAAGTTCATATTCCCTCGCTCTTTCAATTAGTTCTCTCAGTACGTGGATATGATCTATTGTGCTGTAGCCACTCCTGAATCCAGCTTGTTCTCTCGGTTGAGCCATGTCCAGTGTCACCTTCAAGCGGTGTGAAGGAACTTTAGTGAAGATTTTATAAACCACTGATAGGAGGCTGATAGGTCTGTAGTTCCTGAGATCCTCAATGTCACCTTTTTTATGTAGCAAGATCATTGTAGCGTTGTTCCAATTCTCAGGAATTTTCCCTTCATTAAGGCATGGAGTGAAAATTTGGGCGAGTACTGTTTCGATTTCTCCACTTGCTTCTTGTATGATGTCTACAGTAATTCCATCTTCTCCTGGAGCTTTTCCCCGCTTCATGTTCTTGATTGCATGTGCAACTTCTGCTGGAAGTACTGGAAGAACTCTGGTACTGGTACCTTTCATGATGTCTGGAGTACATGTAACATCACTTTCATATAATTTGGAGTAGAAATCTTTCACTCTTGTCAAAATTTCGCCTCTATTTCTTGTTACAGAACCATCTTCTTTTCTCAGTGCCATAATCTGTTTTTTTCCCTTACTGAGATGTCCCTTTGCTATCTTTAGCCTTTGGTTGTTTTCAATTGCTTTCCTTACTAGTTCACAGTTGAATTTCCTTACGTCTTCAGTGATACTTTTTCGTACTGTCTTGCATAGCTCTATATATTCCACTTTGGAAGTCACATCTTCTTTAGTTGTCCTCATCACTCTTCTTTTTTGCATCAACATTTTGGTTTTTCCTGATAATTTGTTCACATGCAATTTGTTCTTAGACCCAGCTAATTTTGTGGCTGTTTCCATAAGAGCTTTGGTTACTTTTCTGTTAACTTCAGAAATATCCACTTCTTCCGGTGTTAGGCCTTCTAAAGCAGAGAACCTGTTCTTCAGTTCCAATTTGAAGGTATTATGGTGTTTTTTAAGGTTGGTTATGTCAATACATTTTGTTTGTCTTATGAGCTTGCTACGTTCGAGTTTAGTGTTGAGGTGCATCTTACATCTCACCAATCTATGGTCACTGCCTGTGTTGAACTTGTTTAGCACACTGCAGTCTTCTATGACGAATTTTTTGTTACACATAATAAAATCAATTTCACTTGTCGTCCCATTTGGATGTCTCCATGTCCATTTCCTGTGTGGCTTTTTCTTGAAAAAGGAGTTCAAGATGAAAAACCCTTCTGCCTCTGCAAACTCAACGAGAGTATTTCCACGCTGGTTTCTGTTGCCGTGACCGAATTTACCTACTGAAGTTTCATTCTGTTGCCGTGACCGAATTTACCTACTGAAGTTTCATTCTGTTGCCGTTGCCCTATTTTTGCATTGAAATCTCCCATAATTATCTTCAAGTGCTGCTTACCTTTATTATTTAGATCACGAATTTCCTCATAAAATTCTTCAATTTCTTCTTCAGCATGACTTGTGGTGGGTAAGGTCAGGTGATGCGTAACATCACAGCCTCTCCTTGACAAATGTCAACCCCGCCTTCTCGTGGTACATCCTGTTCCCACTAAAGGGGCTCTGACGACCGCCAATAGTGGTATAACTATACCATCGGGATTAGAGGAAATGCTATCCCACACTCACCAACCCGCTTGGCCAGCGTGGTGAGTTATGGCCAAACACCCTCCAAAATGACTCCACAACTTAAATCTTGGCCCTCAATCTCCGGCAGCTGGAATGTACCTGGCCAAGGCAGCGGCCAGTGCGACATGAAGGCAGAGGGTGCTAAGAATCCTCGGAGGACCGGACTAGGCTGCTATCTGATGCTGACCTTGGCTACGTATAATGGACGCTCCCTATCTTCCGATTCAAGGCTTCTTGAATTGGAAGAGGAACTACAAAGGATCAAGTGGGACATCGTCGGGCTAAGTGAGGTAAGGAGAAAAGGAGAAGATCTCATTGAACTGAAAAGTGGGCATCTCTTCTACTATCGTGGGACAGATACTGGCAGAACTAGTGGTGTTGGATTTATAATAAACAAGAAACTGAAGGATAAAGTTGTAGAAGTTGAAAGTTCCTCTGACAGAGCTGCACGACTCGTTATCCAACTCTCGAGAAGATACCAGGCTCAGATTATCCGAAGTTATTATAAACCCATCAGCTTTCACTCGTATAAGAAGTACAGTTTGAAAGGTTATTCTGACATGTGTCTCCTATTGAGAGAATGCCATGGTTCAGCATTGCGTGCAGCAAGGTCCTACAGCGAGCGATACCCATCACGGCGGCACCCGGACGCCCAGGTCATACGGCGGCTTGACGCTCGAATGCAATGTCGCACCACGTCCAATGTCGCAATGTCGCACCACGTCCAATGTCGCACCACGTCCAAGTATAGACAGTGGCGCTGGACCCTCTGTGAGAACACCGTCCTTCGAGGACGCCATACTAGAGTTCATAGAGGAGGAGCCAACGACCAGCAGCCATGCGATCGCGCGACAGTTCGGTGTGCACCAAAGTACCGTACTTGCCGTTCTACACGATGAAGACCTGCATCCATATCACATCACACGGGTGCTAGGCCTATTACTACAGGATCATCCTCGAAGGCATGCATACTGTGAGTCGCTGCTACAGGAACATGCTGCCGATAATAGTTTCATCCGCCGGATCTTGTGCTATGATGAAGCAAGGTTTACACGGGAGGGTATTTGCAACAGATATAATAGTCATGTTTGGGCATTGGACAATCCGCACACAACACGTGAACATGCTCAACAGGTCTGGTGGGGTGTTAATATCTAGAATGGTATTGTGGGCGATATCCTAGTGGGACCATATCTTCTTCCCGAACGTTTCACAGCTGCCAACTACATGGTGTTCCTACGTGATGTTCTACCGAACTTACTGGAAAACGTACCATTGGCTGTTCTCAGCAATCTATGGTTCCAGCATGATGGAGCACCGGTGCATTCCGCTGCAAATGTTCGCCAGTGGCTGGATACGGAATATCCCGGTCGATGGCTTGGCAATGGTGGTCCTGTCGCATGGCTCGCTAGATCGCTGTATCTTAACCCATTAGACTTCTTCCTCTGGGGTCATCTAAAGGAACTGGTATATCGACGGCCTGCAAGACCTAGTGGCCACCTTACACGCGGCCCTCAGAACTGTAACCCCTGCTATGCTGCAACACGTGCAGATGTGTATTCCTCGGTGGGCTACCGCCTGTTCCGCACAACAAGGTGGTCATTTTGAACACATGTTGTAATCTGACACGAATCCACGTGTTTTATCGTTTGTGTTGTAGTGGTACACATCAATAAATTACATGTTTTCTGTCAAAGTGATTGGGTAAGTTATTTCTAATGTCTTTCTTACTGGATGTGACGTCACGAAATTTCGGCGCGTATATCTCCGGAATGCGCCGTCCGATCGGCCAACGGACAACGGTTTTCGGCTTCTGTCTCCACGGGGAATCGTCTGGTAGGTTTATTGTACTGTCGATTCTGATCACCCCGTATATTTCAACTGGAACATATATTTATATATGTATATATACATTCCAGTAGAAAAAGACCCAGAATGAAAACCACATGGGAGATGATCGGATGAAATTCGAAAGCATGCATGAGTAACATGAAGCAGAGTGGCTCAAGGCAGACAGTTGTGGAAGAAACTTGGGGAGACCTTCATCCAGCAGTGGATTGATAATGGTTGATGATGATGAGATATATATATAGTAGAAGCACAGACGGGGGCGCAATGATGGACGGAAAGGTCCCCCACATGAAAAGTCCCGCTCAGGAAAACTCCCGCATTCGGAAAAGTCCCCCACATTGGAAAAGTTCCCCATAGGAGAACTCCCCCACAGGAAAAATCCCTCATCTTTTACCTTTTTCACGTCAGAGACCGTGCACAAATTGTAGTTTGAACAAAATATTGAATGTGGGGGAGATTTCAGGAGTCACCATTTTCATTTTCACGCTGCCTAAAACAAGATGCAGCCGTTCAACGAGCACAAATATGTGGGTGAATTATCTGGGGTTGTCATTTCAACTTTTACTGCCGTTTATAGCAAAAACAGTCTTACAATTAGCTGGATAGGGTGGGGGAAATTTGGTTCACTGTAAACCGCCACATAGGAAAACTGCCACACCGGAAGATTGCCACACAGGAAAACTGTCACATGCTTTTTATCAAGGGGCCGGCCAGAAATTGCTGTTCTTCCGAGGAACACTCTGAATGTGTGGCAGTTTTCCAAGGTGTCTAACGACTGAAAGGTGCTCTTTTGTTTGTCTGGATTTTCATGTCGGTTCATACGAGTTTAGGGCAATGGCCACAAAAGCTCAAGGGTGGGGGCTTTAAAGATCGCCGTTTCTTTGCCTATATTGAGAAATGAATTGGGAACTCCAAACAAATTTCGAGAAAATATTCCATGTAAGCCAAGCGAGAATTGTACTTTAATTTGAAGAAATAAATTGCCGAGTATTCGAGGTGCACTTGGTTTGGGGGCTCTACCCCCAACTTCCGTAATATTATATTCTGAGCCACTGGAGTCTGACAGTGTATCTAGGATGTTCCCCTTGAAGCGTCCGCGAGGTCCGTGAACTTTGGGGGAGGGGGTGCTTTACCTCAAAATATTAAAATGAACGTATAGCTGTAAACATTAGAACCCTACATTATACACTGCTGGCCACCCAAAATGCAACACCAAGAAAGAAGCATCCGATTGGCCTGAAATTCGCAGCATGCGTCGCCCGCAAGAGGACATGCAAACGATTAGCATTGCAAGGCATATGCAAATCATGTGCGTCCGGCACTCCACCGGAAGCACTATAAGAAGGGTGCACAGAAGGCGGGTGTAAGTAGTGGAAGTGTGTTGTGCTTCCGAACCTGTGCGTGGGAAGCTTCCTTATGCCTCGTCGCAGAATACGGCAGTCATTCCAGCACGATTCGGAGTTCGACGGAGGACGAATAGTGGCTTATCGCGACAGTGGTTTATCGTACCGAGACATCGGCGCCCGTGTGGGACGACATTCAGCCACAGTGAGGCAAGTATGGATTCGGTGGGTGAAGGAGGGACGAACGGACCGACGTGAGCGATTGCCGCAGCCGCGGCACACCACCGAACAGGAGGACTGCCATGTTGTGCGGTGGGCATTGACGGCTCGCACCGCCACATCACGAACGTTAGCGCAGGAATTAGGGTGTGTTGCGCAACAACCTGTGTCAGCACGTACCGTTCGACGTCGTCTGCAGGTGCGGGGACTTGTCGCACGGCGCCCATTGCTCCGATTACCATTGACGTTACACCACCGGCAAGTGCAGCGGCAGTGGGACGTTGAACGCCGCACTTGGACTACGGAATGGCACGGCATTGTCTTCTCCGACGAATCCCGCTTCTGCCTGCAACACCACGATGGTCGGATTCGCGTGTGGCGGCACCGCGGCGAGAGACTGTATGACGCCTGCATTATGCATCGCCATACCGGTCCGTCGCCTGGCGTTATGGTTTGTGGCGCAATTGGATATGACACCCGCACCCCTCTGGTACGCATCGCCGGTACACTCAACAGCCACCGCTACATCTCCAACGTTTTGGAGTCTGTAGTCCTCCCTTACCTGCAGGACCTGCCAGCGGCCACGTTTCAACAGGACAATGCGCACCCGCACGTGGCACGCATCATGCAACAATTCTTCACGGCCCACCAGGTGTCACTGCTGCCGTGGCCCGCCTGTTCTCCCGATATGTCGCCCTTCGAACACGTCTCATCGCTGATCGGCAACCGAGTGACCCAGCAAGTACCACTCGCGGCTACGCCTGATGAACTGTGGAAACGTGTAGAAGCAGCCTGGACCGACATACACCAAGCCCACATCCAAATCCTCTTTCGTTCGATGCCGCGGCGTGTAGCGACCGTTATTGCCAGCCATGGGGGCCACACGAACTACTGAATCCTGCGTGTTCAGCAAGTCGTACGGGCCTGTGAGCTCAATCGTTTCATCTCTGTATCTGTTGTTATGTGTCCAGTAAATCTGACTTTGCTATCTTGTGTCCTTCTTGGTGTTCCTTTTTGGGTGGCCAGCAGTGTATAATGATTCTGTACACGACCACGAATTTTCAGGAGGGTGGGATGAATTCACCCTCACCCAAGTTCCTAAAAGCGCAAACAAGTGTTCATGGTAAGGGATTTGCTCGTAATTTCTATGCTTCATGTTGTGTTTAGTGGCAGACTATGTATGCCGTTCCCCCAGAAATTTCGTGAAGTCTGTAAAAGGGATACGAGGTGCTTGGTTTGGAGGGCTCTACCCCTAACTGCCGTAATTTTATATTCTGGACGGCTAGAGTCGGTCAGTGTATCCTTGATGTTACCCCTGAAGCGCTCTTATCCATCGAAAAGAGATTGGTGACAACCATCAAGGACTTCGATGCAAGGGTAATAGAGAAATTTGCAAATAAGAAAAACAGGAGAATGGAATTTATTTTTCGGTATTAGGTAAGCTTATTGCATATTACTCTAGTGTAATTTTTGCTTGTCAACCCATCCCCACACCTCCCGTCACGTAGGGATACGGGAAAAAAATGCTGTGTGGGGAGATGGAGCAGAGTCATGGCGATACGTGTTTTTTTTGGGAGGGGCTGAAACTGAAGCTTGATCCATGTGCAATTATTATCTACGTTTTTTTTTTTTTTTTTTTTTTTTTTCATTTCATAAACTCTTTACTTGTGCAATACTCTGAGTAATTTCGTTAATTCATATATAATTAATTCATCTTTAAGCTCTTCAGAGTGCATTAAAAATCGTAAATAATAAAGTGGCAAGAGTGATTGACTGAAAAAGTAAGCACACTGCAAAAAAGTTTCGTATTAAAAATATGAAACTGAATGAAAACCTATTTTCAAAATAAATAAATAAATAAATAAAAATAAATGAGTAAATAAATAAATAAGAATAAATGAGTAAATAAATAAATAAATAAAAATAAAAATAAATGAGTAAATACATAAACTTTCGTTCTTTTTACAGAACTTTGATTTTGTTCTCGGTTATTTTCCACGATGATCAAGATCTGATAATGTTTTCTAGGCAAATGAAGTCGGGACAGATCAATCAAGCCATATATTCCGCAAAATATTAGGCTTAATACTCTGCCGAATAAACGATTACAAATTTAACCATTAACGCCAAAGAGGTGAACAAAATGAATAATAATTGAATCAAGTTTCGTCTGTAAACCTCCACAATGTCACAGAATTACATTTACATTTACAATAAATATCACCTATTATACATTAAATGTCGCCATCATTAAAACATGAAATTACGGAAACTATTTATAAGTCAGGTAACCAAACTCTGGGTTGGAGGCCACAGAGCAATTTGAAGTTCAATTTTCATGTTACTATCTGATATTTCTGTAGAACTGTTTTTAATATAACAAATTTTCATAATCTAGCGGATATTCCATAAGCCGTATCAATTTAAAAACTTTCCGACAAGGCGAATAATTGCTTTTCTTTCTTTTTTTTCCGAGAATATATAGTTTTAAATTCCATCCATTACTTAAAGTCGGAAAGTCGAGAATTTAGGCACATAAGTTCAATCCTACGGCCTGTAACGTAATATAAAAAACCACATAGTTTTTATTTAAATGTCCCCAAAATTTTCCTACATAATTCGTTTGTTTATGAAAGAGAAACAGTAGAAGAGATATCCTGTCCGCATTATTTTCACGAAAAACCTCATTCAAACTGACAACAATTTGAAAATCTATAATTCAGAATTGTTCCTAAAATATAATTCTACTGATCGTTAGAAAAGGATTGCATTTACATGAGCATTCGTTTTATTAAATTCTTGTTATAACTTAGGTTTTCGTTTGTTTCCATGACTGTTCAGGGCTAATTCAAAAGAAACTGAACTTTAAGAGTAAAACTGACGATAAAGTTTCCTGCACCAGTTTTCTGAAGAACTTTGCTCTTTTTATCCTCGCAAAGCCTCTTCTAAGGGACTTTGGTTATTTACTGTTCTCATTTCCTGGAACGGACCTTCTGGCGTAAATATCTGTGGGCGTAAACCACAAGCGTTCGTGTCTTTGTGGAAAACTGTCGTTATTGTGATGACCGTAGGACCTGCCACGCCTCCTACTGGTGGAAAAAGCACAAGCCCAGAATTGCCGGCCGCTTTCAGTGAGTAAAACGCTACGAACATACGACGCCCAGGGAAGCTTTTTTGTGATAGACGCCGACAGAATTTGTCATTGAATCTTTCAAATCTTACACCGCCTAGAGGGTTAATGGCCAGATTATCTGTAAGCTAGATCACTCTTACCATAAATCTTCTTGAGATGACCCTTATTCACAAACCAGAAACCGTCGTAGTACCAATATGTCCGTGTAATTGTTTGAAGCTGACGGTCATCAAGCTAAGCACGTTGCTTTGCACACATATGAATAGCTGTCTGCTGAGAGCATTTTCACACGATGAAGTTTACTGACACAAAATTAAATTACACTTTCTGTACATACTCCATTGACATTCACTAAGTACTTGATGTTACACAGGAGGAACAAACATGATAGAGGATAAACAACTTGACTACTGAGTTCCCGTCTTCCCGAACATTCACTGCTCCAAGAGCGAGACAGCTGAAGAAGCAAGCTTGCGCACTGCCGCCCCGGTGGCGCAGTGGTCTAAGGCGTTGGCCTCTGATCATTCGTCCGTAAGGGGGTCCGGGTTCGAATCCCGGTGAGGCATGGATGTTGTGTTTGTCTTACGGCACTGGCTCTCTCCCTTCCCTGGAACCAGTGACCCTGAATTAGGGACGGGCGACTGCTTATAGCCCATTGAGTTGCTCACGGTGGTCGTTAAACCTCCAATTTAAAAAAAAAAAAAAAGAAGCAGGCTTGCGCACTGCACTCACGTGATCCACTAAAGCTTCTCTCGTCAAAGTTGTCGCCATCGGTATTTTTTTTTTATTTTTGTTGAACCCAGGCGAACTGAAAAAATATTATCTAATTGTTTGCGAAATTAAATTTGAATTATTATTACATATAAATTTTTAGTATTTTCTATTATTTTTTTTTCTCATCATTATTTTTCTTTCCCTTCTTTTCATTCTTTCTCCTTTCATTATTTTTGAGAAAAAAAATGCCGCCCCCTGAGGACTGCGGCCCTGGTGCGTCACACCTCCTGCACCCTAGTTGCGCCGGCCCTGACTAGATCACGCAGTTTGCAAGCAACTGAAGCAGAAATATATTTTTCACGTAAAACAAGCGACGTTTTCCTTCAGTTATTTCATATCCCCCAAAATTGCAATAATTATCTTTTCTTTAATTCTAAGTTAAAAGGTGCAACGTACAATTTCCCCCTCATTGAAAAAAAAGTAATAATCATCATCATCATCATTGTCAACCATTATCAATCCACTGCTGGACGAAGGTCTCCCCAAGTTTCCTCCACAACGGTCTGTCTTGTGCCAGTCTCCTCCATGTCACTCCCGCATACTTTCGAATTTCATCCACCCATCTTCCATGTGGCCTTCTTCTGGGTCTTTTTCTGTCCCTTGGAATCCAATCTAAAATTTCGGCTGTCCATCGATGGTCTGTTCTTCTGGCAGTATGTCCAGCCCATTGCCATTTCAGGGATTTAACTCTGATCATGATGTCTTCCACTCTTGTCATTTTTCGGATCCACGTGTTCCTCTTCTTATCTCTCCTGGTTACACCAAGCATGCACCTCTCCATGCTTTTTGAGTTGTCTGCAGCCTTTGTATGTCTCTTTTAGTTAAGGTCCACGTCTCTGCACCATACGTAAGCACTGGAAGGATGCATTGATCAAACACTTTTCTTTTAAGACATAATGGCATATTGCTCTTGAAAATTATGCTGTTTCTTCCAAAAGCTCTCCAGGCAAGTTTTGTACGCCGATTAATTTCTTCACCAATGTGACCCTCACTTGATATCTGCTGTCCAAGATAAACGTACGTGTCTGTTATCTCCAGCTTTTCTCCATCAATCGATAAATCTTCATTTCTTGTAAAAGCATTGAACATCACTTTTGTCTTCTGAAAGTTCATTTTTAATACCACTTCTTTACTCTTGTCAGCAAGTTCCTGCATCATACTCTGTAGCTCTGATGGGGTAGTTGCGAAAATGACTATGTCATCAGCAAAACGAAGGTGGGTTAAATAATCTCCATTAATCTTTATCCCTTTGTTTTCCCAGTTCAGTGATTGAAAGACATTTTCCAATGTGGCATTAAAGAGCTTCGGAGATATGGTGTCACCTTGTCTCACTCCTTTTCCAATTTTTATGTGTGTTGTATTTTCAAATAGCAGAATCTTTGCACTTGCATTTTCATAGATATTATTAATAATATTAATGTATGCATCTTCAATACCGCAGGATTTCAGAGCCATTGCAACTCCTGATGGTTTCACCGAATCAAAGGCTTTTTCATAATCGATAAAAGCCATGCACAATAGAAGTTCATATTCCCTCGCTCTTTCAATTAGTTCTTTCAGTACGTGGATATGATCTATTGTGCTGTAGCCACTCCTGAATCCAGCTTGTTCTCTCGGTTGAGCCATGTCCAGTGTTACCTTCAAGCGGTGTGAAAGAACTTTAGTGAAGATTTTATAAACCACTGATAGGAGGCTGATAGGTCTGTAGTTCCTGAGATCCTCAATGTCACCTTTTTTATGTAGCAAGATCCTTATAGCGTTGTTCCAATCCTCAGGAATTTTCCCTTCATTAAGGCATCGAGTGAAAAATTGGGCGAGTACTGTTTTGATTTCTCCACTTGCTTCTTGTGTGATGTCTACAGTAATTCCATCTTCTCCTGGAGCTTTTTCCCGCTTCATGTTCTTGATTGCATGTGCAACTTCTGCTGGAAGGACTGGAAGAACTCTGGTACCTTTCATGATGCCTGGAGTACATGTATCATCCCTTTCATATAATTTGGAGTAGAAATCTTTCATTCTTGTCAAAATTTCGACTCTATTTCTTGTTACAGAACCATCTTCTTTTCTCAGTGCCATAATCTGTTTTTTTCCCTTACTGAGATGTCCCTTTGCTATCTTTAGGCTTAGGTTGTTTTCAATTGCTTTCCTTACTAGTTCACAGTTGAATTTCCTTACGTCTTCAGTGATACTTTTTCGTACTGTCTTGCATAGCTCTATATATTCCACTTTGGAAGTCACATCTTCTTTAGTTGTCCTCATCTCTCTTCTTTTTTGCATCAACATTTTGGTTTTTCCTGATAATTTGTTCACATGCAATTTGTTCTTAGACCCAGCTAATTTTGTTGCTGTTTCCATAAGAGCTTTGGTTACTTTTCTGTTAACTTCAGAAATATCCACTTCTTCCGATGTTAGGCCTTCTAAAGCAGAGAACCTGTTCTTCAGTTCCAATTTGAAGGTATTATGGTGTTTTTTAAGGTTGGTTATGTCAATACATTTTGTTTGTCTTATGAGCTTGCTACGTTCGAGTTTAGTGTTGAGGTGCATCTTACATCTCACCAATCTATGGTCACTGCCTGTGTTGAACTTGTTTAGCACACTGCAGTCTTCTATGACGAATTTTTTGTTACACATAATAAAATCAATTTCACTTGTCGTCCCATTTGGATGTCTCCATGTCCATTTCCTGTGTGGCTTTTTCTTGAAAAAGGAGTTCAAGATGAAAAACCCTTCTGCCTCTGCAAACTCTACGAGAGTATTTGCACGCTGGTTTCTGTTGCCGTGACCGAATTTACCTACTGAAGTTTCATTCTGTTGCCGCTGCCCTATTTTTGCATTGAAATCTCCCATAATTATCTTCAACTGCATCATAGTGATATTATATAGGTTTATCGGTAGTAGAGGCAATACGAGGCTAACGTTCGAGGCATAAATCTGGGACGTCAGCATGATATACTCAAGGAGGTTAGGATAAGATATCTGGAGATGCCCTTGTTAATGGAGCAGCACCACTCAGTTGCGGGTAACCGCCCGGGCCCAGGCCCGGTCAATAATTTCAACAATTTCAACCAAGATTTTTATTTTTATTATTTTTTTATTTGGCATATGTGCGATTGTTGTAATGTACCTTAGAAAGTTCCTCTGGGCAAGTGGTTAGGTGGTCCTAATTCCCAACAAAGCTCCTTAGGCATTGTTTTTCGTCTGTTTGTTCCGGGAAGTGGGAAGGTAGAGGGTGCACCACGATTCGAAATTTCGGGCCCGTTCAACGAACTTCACTTTCCGCCGCCCCTGGCACCACTTTACTGCCACTTTATGTGATGCTTATAACCGCGAGCGACAGCCGTCAAAGTGTGGGAAAGCTGATGAGTTTCAATGCTATTGCAATGCATTTTGTGTTGGCCAAATCGCCTTCTTTCATCGCAAATGTTTCCAATTTCGCACAGTAAATTACTGCTGATGTATGAGAAAATGCTTAATTTATAAAATTCTTAATTGTTTTGAGAGTCCTTCCCATTTTTTTTAAATTGAAATACACGAATGTTAGTGCGAATTCTAAACAAAACATAACGTTAAAATCAAAAACTTCACTCGTATAAGAAGTACACTATCAACCAACAAGTAATTGGATACCTGTGATAGTAAAGGAAAACAAAGTTCATTCACCTTCAATAGTTGGTGGAGTCTCCACGAGCGGCGATCATAGCTACGACCCTCTGGGGCATACTCTCAACCAGGCGTTGTATGACGGCTAGCGGTATTTTCTTCCACTGGACTTGGAGAAGACAGGTCAGCTCCTTCACCGATTTTGGACGGTGGGGGCACCCCTTAAGTCGACGCTCCAACTCGTCTCAGAGGTGCTCGATAGGGTTAAGGTCCGGGCTCTGCGCAGGCCAGGCCATTCGATTAACCCCATTGTCACCATACCAAGCCATGGTGGACATCGCAACATGACAGGTGTCATAGTCATCCTGAAAGTAATATGGGTCCACCCCGTAAAACTGCCACAACGTAGGAAGCGCATGGTCATCCAAAATGGTGCAGTAGGTCTCAACGTTGAGTCTACCAGGAATTGCGACCAAGGGTCCCGTGCCATACCAGGAGAAACACTCCCATAGCATAATTCCACAGCCGCCAAACTTCACAGTTGGCACAATACATTCCGGCAGGAGGCGTTCTCCAGGCAGACGCCAAACCCAGACCCTGCCATTGGAACGGTAGAGGGTGAACCTTGAGTCGTCGCTCCAGATAACCTGTTTCCACTGTTCAATGGTCCACTGTCGACGTTCTTTGCACCACGCTAGCCGAGCAGCGCTATTGGACTTGGTGATCAAAAGCTTGTGGGCGGCAGCACGTCCATGATAACCGAGCAGATGGGCTTCCTTACGGATGGTATTCATCGAAAGAACACTCCCGGATGCCTGTTGAAACTCCTCGCGGATGTGGCCCATCGATTTGGTGCGGTTCTTCCGAATTTATCTGGCCAGCACGCGCCGGTCTCTAACTCCTAGTTTTGTGGGTCTGCCGGGTCGGGGCACATTCCGACAGTCACCTCTCATCTTCCACTTGCCAATCACGTAGGCCAATGTCGATTTTTGGTACTTCAACTCGCTGGATATGTCACGTGTGGATCGGCCATTTCTGTGATACCGGACGATTACACCTTTCTCGAAATCAGAGAGCTCCGAACTGCGTGGCATCTTGGGTGCGACTGGTTGCGTTGTTGTTTCCCACATGATATTTAACGGCGGCGACCGTGACGTGTATCAGGACTGCAGATATCGTCGATTGCAGGGGTGTCCAATTACTTGTTGGTAGATAGTGTATAATTAATTCTGGTTTTATATTAACAAGATTTCTGCAACCGAAAACCATGCTATTCCAAAATACACACAGTTGAAATACATAAACATCATGTAAACAATGTCAAATTCCCACAGTTTGCAGTTTCACGGTTAAGAGACTCAGGGCATCTGCAGAAGTATTATTCTAACCTCCTTGGGTTTACTGGCCTTATGAACTTAGCATCTTCTAGGACAAGCGACGTTTCCTTCAGTTATTTCATTTCCCACAAAATTACGATCATGATTTTTTCTTTCATCGTAAGTTAAAAGGTGCAATGTCTAATTTGTCCCTATCGAAAAAAAAAATATATATATGCAGTATTATAACAACGGAAATCTCCTTCTTTCACACAGGAAAAGTTTAATTAGCATTGTTTACATATATTACACATGCTTACGTATAGGTACCCAAACGCCCCAATAGTCTTATGGGCTTACAAAAGTCAAACTCTTTGACCACTCACCAGCAGATTTTTTCATTTAAAGAAAAGAAGAAACACCAATCCAGGAAGTTGGAAGTTCTTGCGCCTTTTTTTTTCAAAACCATGCTCGTAGCTTCGATTTCTCGAGGAGGCAGGAGGAAAGTTAGGATAGATCTTTTGTGACAAAATAAGAAACAAAGAAAGCGGACATTTGTGTTGTTCATACGAAGAAGTGCACGTATGTTTATCACAGGGGTTTTCTCACCTGGGCTACTGATATAATTTTTCAATCGCCGCTGTTTAAACAAATAACAATAAAGGGTCTGCATATCGGTATTTCTTCTGGTGCGTCATATTGTCTGGAAACGGTATTGGTTAGTTTATTTATTTCTTCTGTTTTAATTTAATTTTCGTTGAATAATTTGTAGAATGGGGAAGAAGCATTATATCTTTCAACACACATTTTTTTTGTAATTTGCTAAGCAACAAAATGTTAGTGCATTTGGTACACTTCATGGAGTTCTACAATGTTTTTCATGTACCATTTTTAATTCAAGTGGTATTTAAAAAGTTACTGGATATTGAATATTTCTTCTCATAGAGATAACATGATGATGGTGGTGTATACAGGGTGATCAGAATCGACCGCACAATAAACCTTCCGGACGATTCATCGTGGAGAAAGAATCCGAAAACCGTTGCCCGATCGGACGTCGCATTCCGGAGATATACCATCACCCCCTAATAGTTAAGCTAATAGGGGGTGATGGATGTACGCGCCGAAAGTTTCGTGACGTCACATCCGGTAACGCACATGCTCGTTGAAGAGCGACGTGGATAGTTACACAGACGCACGTATTGCAAGGCACTCAAGCAGCCCCGGTGGCACAGTGGTCAAAGGCGATGGCTTCTGATCATTTGTTCGAAAGGGGTCCGGGTTCGAATCCCGGTGAAGCATGGATGTTGTGTTTGTCTTACGGCACTGACTCTCTCCTTCCCTGGAACCAGTGGTCCTAAATTCAGGACGGGCAATTACGTATAGACCACTGAGTTGCTCACGGTGGTCGTTAAACCTCCAATAAAAAAAATAAAGGGACAGAAAAAAAAAAGGCAATTAAAATGTGGCACGAGGTAGGTATGCTAATTCGAAGGACGTGGTGGCGTGAAACCATCAGTTCTACTTGTACGCCTGCGCGATACGGCTGAAAAAAGCCCCCACATATTGTAATGCGATATGTATTCTGTATATATATATATATATATGATTAAGGGCCCCAAAAAGTGTTAAGCCGGCACTGATCAAAGGTCTTTGGTTGAAACATAAGGTGGGTGAAACCATTTAAGATTCTAGGGAACTTAGATAAATGTATGCGAATTTCTCGAATTCACCGAAATTTTGTTATATAAAATGAATTGTTTGTTAAATTTAGTGTTTGTAGTTATGAGAAATCTGAACGAATTTCTGAGAGAGCAGTAGAAAAACACCATTTTTGTGATTATAGTTTTAAACGATAAGAGAGAGAGAGAGGGGGGGGGGGGGGATGGTTACAAACTGAAATTCAAAAACGACCTTAAGAAAGCAAAAAAAAAAAAAAAAAAAAGAAAAATAATAAGCTAATATTGCGAAGAAATGGTAACTTGCCATAGAGTATGGGTGACCAGACGTTCTCGTTCTCTGGGGACTACTCAATTTTTCAAATTTCACCCAAAAATTAAAATAAGGATAGATGTGCTAAACTAAAGTCGTAGAACTCAATTGAATCTACCATATTTAACGTCAATTACCTATATAATTACGAGAAAATGGACTCATAAAGGTATGGGACTAATTTCTGAAGCGGATAAGTTTTTCTTGAATTCAGTTAGAAATCACACAACAGCGGCGTAGCCAGAAATTTCTTAAGCGGGGGGGGGGGGGGGGGCACGGGTTTTATTTATTGGTAAAAGCCTCATATACACGTATATATGGCTTTAGATTCGTGCTCAGTCCTGGCTACGCCACTGTTACACAATATTAATAGGAGACATGCCGAAGCATCGAACAAAGTCATTTCGATATTCGTGGTGTTATTTCGTTTCTGTTTTAACTGGATTTAACTAAAATATTTATAGTAGCCGGCCGGTGGCGCAGTGGTCTAAGCGACGGCCTCTGATCATTCATCCGAAAGGGGTCCGGGTTCGAATCCCGGTGAGGCATGGATGTTGTGTTTGTCTTACGGCACTGGCTCTCTCCTTCCCTGGAACCAGTGACCCTAAATTAGGGACGGGCGACTGCTTATAGCTCATTGAGTTGCTCACGGTGGTCGTTAAACCTCCAATCAAAAAAAAAATATATATTTATAGGATGGGGAATAAATTTCATCTTTTCAGTATCCACTTTCTTGCAATTAAGAAATTGATCCTAAATTTGGTTGCATTTGACAGATTCTACTGAGAGTTCTACAACTTTTGTTCAGTACACTTTTCGAGAAATTAAGGAAGAAATATTCCTCAGAAATGCATGGGAAATGCACTAGATCATTCAAAACAATCGGAATTGTGTAATGAATTGCTTGTAGTTTGGTGCTTTTCCGAGATGTTACATGGAGACCAGTAAACTACAGGCAGTTCAGTACACGAATCGGATTGCTTTGTATAATCTAGTACATTTATCAATAAACTCTTTCTTCAAGTGAAGTAATTTGACTTGGAAGATTCCTTCCCATAGAGATAACATACAGGTATTCCATGATTTCTGTCCGCTCAGTGTATAGTAATTTCCTGGTTTCAGATGCTTTTTCATGTAGAGAATCACAATGAAATTTCAGTACAAAACTAAAGTGTAGCTTTGTTTGTATGTGCTGCCCCTTATGAGTAACATTTAAAATTTATCAGATCTAGTAATTTTCTGCATGATTGTATTTTACTGCTATTTTATTTTTATTTCACAAGAAAATCATCCTTCAGATTCATTGTAAGTTTTTCCATAAAACTGGATAATTATGGTACAGTACAGCATTCTTTGCTAATCTTCAGCTTTATCATAATGTGTCAGACATTGTCCTCAATCATGTCCTCATTTTGAAACTAAATTGTACTAAATTTTGCATTGAAATTGAGGACATGTCATTTGTCCACAATTTCGTTCTCAAAAATCTGGTCACCTTACCATAGAGATCCATGGTACTACACTGGCGTGCAAAAATTAGGGACGAGACGGTTTTTCGAATGTAACGTCGTGCAGAAGTGCTCCACATCGACTCAAATCATATCATAAGGTCCCCAAGATGTAAGAATATGGGACAAGTGAGCAAAACGTCCAAACAAGGAATCCAAAGGATACAAAGGCACTTTATTGAAAAGGTAGCTTCGAGCACAACTGGACAGAAGACAGAAACGTCCATGTGACAGGCGTCTGCCAAGAAAAATCCAATCTTTAGTAGTAGATATGATCACCCCTGACTGCGTTGCAGGATTTACAACGTCTGTCCATGCTGAGGACGAGGTTGTCAAGGAGCTGTTTTTTTTTTTTATTGGAGGTTTAACGACCACCGTGAGCAACTCAATGGGCTATAAGCAGTCGCCCGTCCCTAATTTAGGGTCACTGGTTCCAGGAAGGGAGAGAGCCAGTGCCGTAAGACAAACACAACATCCATGCCTGACCGGGATTCGAACCCGGACCCCTTCCGGACGACAAGGAGCTGTTGAGGCATCGCGGCCCATTCCTCTTGTAGTGCCAATCGCAGCTGCGGAATCGTTGCTTGCAGCTGGTGACGTGCTGCCAAGCGTCTCCTGAGAAGGTCCCACACGTGTTCGATTGGATTTAGGGTTCGGGGACCTTGCGGCCCAATCCATGCGTTGAATATCTGCACTCTCCAACAGCCACTGTACGATGAGGTGTAGCGTTGTCGTCCATGAAGAGGAACTCAGGACCCATAGCACCTCTAAACAGACGCACGTGAGGCAGGAGAACCTCGGTATACAATAGCGGACACCAGTGACTGAACCTCCTTGGAAGATGTGGAGGTCAGTACGGCTACCAAGCATGATACCGCCCCAAACGAGAACTACGCCACCTTCAAACCGGTCCCTTTCGATGATGTTGGAGGTGTGATTGCGTGTTCCTGCTCTCTCCAGATGTGTCCAGGTTTTTTGTTCCTGGCACCACAGAAACCACCGTCTCCGATGAGCAGTCGTTAATGGCACACACCGTACTAGTCGTCGTGCAAATAGACTACCTTTGTGCAGCCTCCTGGCCACGGTAAAACGCGATAAAAGACGCCCAGTTGTCTGTTGCACGTGCCTTGCGATTTATCCCGCTGTCTTTTCTCGCCTGTAGGACAATATACCGGTCGTCCGCTGCCGTGGTTGCTCGTGGACGACCACTGCTAAACTCTCGGACAGCTGTTGAAATGCTATCCGAGCTCGTGAAACGATGCTGTGAGCGATCCCGAACTCCTCGGTCACACTTCGACCTTCTTCCAACTTCCCAAGGACGCGACCTCGGGTAAAATCATCCAGATGTCGTCTACTGGATTGCCTGTTGGCCATATCACACGGTGGCAGCAACTCGACGTCGTTCAAACCGATGTACACCGTGCAAGTGCTTTCACCGAATTGCTGAGCGTACACCGCCCGTGTGCTTAATACCCTTCCGACCGCCCCTCCATACGTCATGCTGTATATATGCGCATGCCCTACCGTACCAGATCCTAGTCTATCTCCTGAGTGGTCTTTCTGTCCGTTCTGCCTGTTCGTTCCGCTGTTATGCTAATTTCTCCTCTTCGTCCTTAATTTTTGCACACCAGTGTAAATACATACATTGAACAAATAGTACGTACAGTATTCACTTGAAAACTTATTTTTTTTTTACTAGGATGAGATTATGGACGTTGGATAAAATGAACATGAGCGGAATTTTCTGCCAAACATTTCAAAATGTGTGTCCCCTCCCGTCATGCTTAGCACCCTACTAGCCCGCCCAGTTCTGAGCTACTGGCGTCGCCACTGCATAAAATTCGTCAACTAACGCGCTGTACGAATAATGGGTAAAAAACGTTGTACGATATTACCCCCAATTCTGATGGGAGAAACAGGAAATGGGGTCTCAACGTCGCGCTCAGAGAAATTCAGCACGCTGGAAGACCCTTGTAGCCAGCTGGAGGAGACTCCAAGAGTGGTGGAGCGTAGGCAGCAGGAATGACACGCTGTTGGAGCCGTGCTGCTTGGTACTTAGCACGAAAGACCGATCACGTAACGGCAGCAGAATTACACTGTTATGGCCGTGCTAACTGACACACAAACAGCATGGCGAGTAGGAGCCTTGCTTACGGCTCGTCTAAAAATCAGGATTTTGTGCTGGCAGCAAATCATATGAATGCACTTTCAGCTACAATAAACAATATAAATCTCACATACAAATTTTGAAGATGACAATCCGATTTTTGGCGTAAATGTGACAAAAATGGTAAGTCAGATAATATCCGAAAACTTGAAAATTTTCTTCGTCCTGGAGCGGGACTCGAACCCGCGTCTCCCAGAAAGCGCCTAAGTATGCTAACCACTACACCACCCAGAACGACCAAGTTTCAAGTTTCCGATCAATTTGAATTTAACCATCACAGGATTCGCTAGTCGAAGCAACCGGCATTCATGTTTAGCGAATCTGGAGGTTAAGAATCCTATCCCGTGATTGCCCGGAGAAGCAGATTTATTTATTTTTTTTTTTTTTTTTTGATTGGAGGTTTAACGACCGCCGTGAGCAACTCAATGGGCTATAAGCAGTCGCCCGTCCCTAATTTAGGGTCACTGGTTCCAGGGAAGGGAGAGAGCCAGTGCCGTAAGACAAACACAACATCCATGCCTGACCGGGATTCGAACCCGGACCCCTTACGGACGACCGGAGAAGCAGATAAACCATGAAAGAAATACGGGATTACGCCATATAATACAAATTTTGAAGATGACAATCCGATTTTTGGCGTAAATGTGACAAAGATGGTAAGTCAGATAATATCCGAAAACGAAAATTTTCATCTTTCATCGTCCTGGAGCGGGACTCGAACCCGCGTCTCCCAGAAAATCCTGTGACGGTTAAATTCAAATTGATCGGAAACTTGAAACTTGGTCGTTCTGGGTGGTGTAGTGGTTAGCATACCTAGGCGTTTTCTGGGAGACGCGGGTTCGAGTCCCGCTCCAGGACGATGAAAATTTTCAAGTTTTCGGATATTATCTGACTTACCATCCTTGTCACATTTACGCCAAAAATCGGATTGTCATCTTCAAAATGTGTATTATATGGCGTAATCCCGTATTTCTTTCATAATATAAATCTCAACTCAATTTTTTTAGCATGCTACAGCACGGTAGCATGTGATCACCGGCCGCCACTGATCCTAAGTAAAAATAAAAGCAGGTGATAAAAACCACTAGCGTCTCATTGTACAATAATAGCGTGCCATCCAAACGTTACCTCATTGGAGGAAGTAAATCCCAATCCCTCTTATTGGCGTTATTCTCTAGAATACGATAGTAATTGCTAATGTTCTCGATCGAATCCAGAATTGGTAATGCAATGCAACGAAGTTGTGATTCCGTCTATTAGTGTAAATTATGACAAGAATGGTAAGTCAAATAATATCCGAAAACTTGAAAGTTTCATCGTCCTGGAGAGAATCGAACCCGCGTCTCTCGGTTTGCGCCCAAGTATGCTAACCACTACACCACCCAGAACGATCAAGTTTCAGAGTAATCTGAATTTAACACAACACATGAACCGCCAGTCGAAGCAACGGGATTCATATTTAGCGAATGCCGCCCCGGTGGCGCAGTGGTATACGCGATGGGTACTGATCATTCGTCCTTGATGGGGTCAGGGTTTGAATCCCGGTGAGGCATGGATGTTGTGTTTGCCTCACAACGCTGGCTCTCTCCCTTCCCTGGAACCAGCGGACCTAAATTAGGGACGGGGGACTGCTTATAGCCCATTGAGTTGAGTTGCTCACGGTGGTCGTTAAACCTCCAATAAAAAAAAATCAAAATATATATATATATATATATATCACATCACAGCCTCTCCTTGACAAATGTCAACCCCGCCTTCTCGTGATACATCCTGTTCCCACTAAAGGGGCTCTGACGACCGCCAATAGCGGTATAACTATACCATCGGGATTAGAGGAAATGCTATCCCACACTCACCAACCCGCTTGGCCAGCGTGGTGAGTTATGGCCAAACCCCTCCAAAATGACTACACAACTTAAATCTTGGCCCTCAGTCTCCGGCAGCTGGAATGTACCTGGCCAAGGCAGCGGCCAGTGCGACATGAAGGCAGAGGGTGCTAAGAATCCCCGGAGGACCGGACTAGGCTACCATCTGATGCTGACCTTGGCTACGTATAACGGACGCTCCCTATCTTCTGATTCAAGGCTTCTTGAATTGGAAGAGGAACTACAAAGGATCAAGTGGGACATCGTCGGGCTAAGTGAGGTAAGGAGAAAAGGAGAAGATCTCATTGAACTGAAAAGTGGACATCTCTTCTACTATCGTGGGACAGATACTGGCAGAACTAGTGGTGTTGGATTTATAATAAACAAGAAACTGAAGGATAAAGTTGTAGAAGTTGAAAGTTCCTCTGACAGAGCTGCACGACTCGTTATCCAACTCTCGAGAAGATACCAGGCTCAGATTATTCAAACTTCTGCACCCACCACAAGTCATGCTGAAGAAGAAATTGAAGAATTTTATGAGGAAATTCGTGATCTAAATAATAAAGGTAAGCAGCACTTGAAGATAATTATGGGAGATTTCAATGCAAAAATAGGGCAACGGCAACAGAATGAAACTTCAGTAGGTAAATTCGGTCACGGCAACAGAAACCAGCATGGAAATACTCTCGTAGAGTTTGCAGAGGCAGAAGGGTTTTTCATCTTGAACTCCTTTTTCAAGAAAAAGCCACACTGGAAATGGACATGGAGACATCCAAATGGGACGACAAGTGAAATTGATTTTATTATGTGTAACAAAAAATTCGTCATAGAAGACTGCAGTGTGCTAAACAAGTTCAACACAGGCAGTGACCATAGATTGGTGAGATGTAAGATGCACCTCAACATTAAACTCGAACGTAGCAAGCTCATAAGACAAACAAAATGTATTGACATAACCAACCTTAAAAAACACCATAATACCTTCAAATTGGAACTGAAGAACAGATTCTCTGCTTTAGAAGGCCTAACATCGGAAGAAGTGAATATTTCTGAAGTTAACAGAAAAGTAACCAAAGCTCTTATGGAAACAGCAACAAAATTAGCTGGGTCTAAGAACAAATTGCATGTGAACAAATTATCAGGAAAAACCAAAATGTTGATGCAAAAAAGAAGAGAGATGAGGACAACTAAAGAAGATGTGACTTCCAAAGTGGAATATATAGAGATATGCAAGACAGTACGAAAAAGTATCACTGAAGACGTAAGGAAATTCAACTGTGAACTAGTAAGGAAAGCAATTGAAAACAACCAAAGCCTAAAGATAGCAAAGGGACATCTCAGTAAGGGAAAAAAACAGATTATGGCACTGAGAAAAGAAGATGGTTCTGTAACAAGAAATAGAGGCGAAATTTTGACAAGAGTGAAAGATTTCTACTCCAAATTATATGAAAGGGATGATACATGTACTCCAGGCATCATGAAAGGTACCAGAGTTCTTCCAGTCCTTCCAGCAGAAGTTGCACATGCAATCAAGAACATGAAGCGGGGAAAAGCTCCAGGAGAAGATGGAATTACTGTAGACATCATACAAGAAGCAAGTGGAGAAATCGAAACAGTACTCGCCCAAATTTTCACTCGATGCCTTAATGAAGGGAAAATTCCTGAGGATTGGAACAACGCTACAATGATCTTGCTACATAAAAAAGGTGACATTGAGGATCTCAGGAACTACAGACCTATCAGCCTCCTATCAGTGGTTTATAAAATCTTCACTAAAGTTCTTTCACACCGCTTGAAGGTGACACTGGACATGGCTCAACCGAGAGAACAAGCTGGATTCAGGAGTGGCTACAGCACAATAGATCATATCCACGTACTGAGAGAGCTAATTGAAAGAGCGAGGGAATATGAACTTCCATTGTGCATGGCTTTTATCGATTATGAAAAAGCCTTTGATTCGGTGAAACCATCAGCAGTTGCAATGGCTCTGAAATCCTGCGGTATTGAAGATGCATACATTAATATTATTAATAACATCTATGAAAATGCAAGTGCAAAGATTCGGCTGTTTGAAAATACAACACACATAAAAATTGGAAAAGGAGTGAGACAAGGTGACACCATAGCTCCGAAGCTCTTTAATGCTACATTGGAAAATGTCTTTCAATCACTGAACTGGGAAAACAAAGGGATAAAGATTAATGGAGATTATCTAACCCACCTTCGTTTTGCTGATGACATAGTCATTTTTGCAACTACCCCATCAGAGTTACAGAGTATGATGCAGGAACTTGCTGACAAGAGTAAAGAAGTGGGATTAAAAATGAACTTTCAGAAGACAAAAGTGATATTCAATGCTTTTACGAGAAATGAAGATTTATCGATTAATGGAGAAAAGCTAGAGATAACAGACACATACGTTTATCTTGGACAGCAGATATCAAGTGAGGGTCACATTGGTGAAGAAATTAATCGGCGTACAAAACTTGCCTGGAGAGCTTTTGGAAGAAACAGCATAATTTTCAAGAGCAATATGCCATTATGTCTTAAAAGAAAAGTGTTTGATCAATGCATCCTTCCAGTGCTTACGTATGGTGCAGAGACGTGGACCTTAGCTAAAAGAGACATACAAAGGCTGCAGACAACTCAAAAAAGCATGGAGAGGTGCATGCTTGGTGTAACCAGGAGAGATAAGAAGAGGAACACGTGGATCCGAAAAATGACAAGAGTGGAAGACATCATGATCAGAGTTAAATCCCTGAAATGGCAATGGGCTGGACATACTGACAGAAGAACAGACCATCGATGGACAGCCGAAATTTTAGATTGGATTCCAAGGGACAGGAAAAGACCCAGAAGAAGACCACATGGAAGATGGGGATGAAATTCGAAAGTATGCGGGAGTGACATGGAGGAGACTGGCACAAGACAAACCGTTGTGGAGGAAACTTGGGGAGACCTTCGTCCAGCAGTGGATTGATAATGATTGACAATGATGATGATGATGATATATATATATTCTATTAAGAAGAGACCTAAGCAAAAAAATATATATTTTTGACTCATACCAAGTACAACATAGAAAAGGTTATGTATCTACCGGTGTGAGTAAAAAGATAAAAGATAAAAAATAAAATAAAACAACTGAATGTAGAAAGTGTCGAGAGTACTGAGCCTTGGCTTTATCAAGGACCAGCAAAAACTCTGCATTTTCTCACTTCCACAAAGACCTAGTTGGAAATGTGTTTCTGCAAAGCCATAGATGCAAGTAATAAGCCCACCAAAAATTGTTTTAAAAAATATATATATGTCATGACCTCCGCAGAGTTGTATGACCTAGCTTTAGTTAACAATTTAGCTTGCATCCATAACTTTCATGGCCCGACCCATGCTCTTCATCTGTTACTATTAAACAGAAAGAAGAAGATTAAAGAAAACTCAAGTTGTGAGAGTGACATAATAGTTAGAAATAATGTTCAGCTATAACGAAATGCCAAGTTCGCCTGAGAGAGAATTTAAACCTGAATATCAATGCAAAAGTATTCCAAATTCTTACATTGCAATTAAAAAATACGACGGCTAGCGGTATTTTCTTTCACTCGGCTTGGAGAAGACAGGTCAGTTCCTTCAGCGATTTCGGACGGTGGGAGGCACCCCTTAAGTCGACGCTCCAACTCGTCCCAGAGGTGCTCGATAGGGATAAGATCCGGGCTCTGCGCAGGCCAGTCCATTCGATTAACCCCATTGTCACCATACCAAGTCATGGTGGACCTCGCAACATGACAGGTGTCATAGTCATCCTGAAAGTAACATGGGTCCACCCCGTAAAACTGCCACAACGTAGGAAGCGCATGGTCATCCAAAATGGTGCAGTAGGTCTCGGCGTTGAGTCTACCAGGAATTGCGACCAAGGGTCCCGTGCCATACCAGGAGAAACACTCCCATAGCATAATTCCGCCGCCGCCGAACTTCACAGTTGGCACAATACAATCCGGCAGGAGGCGTTCTACAGGCAGACGCCAAACCCAGACCCTGCCATCCGAATGGTAGAGGGTGAACCTTGAGTCGTCGCTCCAGAGAACCTGTTTCCACTGTTCAACGGCCCACTGTCGATGTTCTTTGCACCACGTTAGCCGAACAGCGCTATTGGACTTGGTGATCAAAGGCTTGTGGGCGGCAGCACGTCCATGATAACCGAGCAGATGGGTTTCCTTACGGATGGTATTCTTCGAAAGAACACTCCCGGATGCCTGTTGAAACTCCTCGCGGATGTGGCAAATTGATTTGCTGCGGTGGTTCCGAATTTCTCTGGCCAGCACCCGTCGGTCTCTAACTCCCAGTTTTGTGGGCCTGCCGGGTCGGGGCACATTCCGACAGTCACCTCTCATCTTCCACTTGCCAATCACGTAGGCCACTGTCGATTTTGGGTACTTCAACTCGCCGGATATGTCACGTATGAATCGGCCATTTCTGTGATACCCGACGATTACACCTTTCTCGAAATCAGAGAGCTCCGAACTGCGTGCGACTGGTTACGCTGTTTCCCACACGATATTTAACGGCGGCGGCGGCGGCCGTGACGTGCATCAGGACCGCAGATATCGTCGATTGCACGGGTGTCCAATTACTTCATGGTAGATAGTGTATTTAGCGAATCTGCAAGATCATAAGAATCGTCCGTTAAAGCAACGGCATTCATATTCTTTTTTTTTTTTTTTTTTTTTTTTTTTTGATTGGAGGTTTAACGACCACCGTGAGCAACTCAATGGGCTATAAGCAGTCGCCCGTCCCTAATTTAGGGTCACTGGTTCCAGGGAAGGGAGAGAGCCAGTGCCGTAAGACAAACACAACATCCATGCCTCACCGGGATTCGAACCCGGACCCCTTACGGACGAATGATCAGAGGCCAGTGCCTTAGACCACTGCGCCACTGGGGCGGCCACGCATTCATATTCAGAGAATCTTTTTTTTTTTTTTTTTTTTTTTTTTTTTCTCTCGATTGGAGGTTTAACGACCACCGTGAGCAACTCATTGGACTATAAGCAGTCGTCCGTCGCTAATTTAGGGCCGCTGGTTCCAGGGAGGGGTAAGAGCAAGCAGGACCGTAAGACAAACACAACATCCATCCATGCCTAACCGGGATTCGAACCCATCTCGGACGAATGATCAGAGGCCATCGCTTAGACCACTGAGCCTAGGGAATCTGGATTATCTATATTCGCTAAATATGAATGCCGTTGCTTCGACTAGCGTTTCTTGTGGTGTTAAATTCAAATTACTCGGAAACTTGGTCGTTCTAGGTGGTGGTGTGGTCAGCATACTCGGGCGCAAACCGGGTTCGATTCCCTTCGAGGAAGATGAAACTTTCAAGTTTTCGGATATTATTTGACTTACCACTCTTATCATAATTTACACCAATAGATGGAACTACAACTTCAAATTTGCATTGTATTCTGGTGTAATCCCGTATTTCACGGTAATGTAATGTTATTGATGAAAGCCCTTGACTTTTCGCTACCTATGTTAAGACGAGTACGTGCTTAGAGCTTTAGTAACTCGGATAAAAATAAAAATAGAACTGTTTGTACTGACTTTTCGCTACCTATATGTTAACACGTGTTCATTTTTAGAGCTTCAATTACCAGAAATTCGGATAGAAATTATGCTTGAGATTTACATAATTTCCTAGTAAACAAAATTTTCAAAATACCTTAAGAAGCAGAAATAAAGTAGCGTGTTTGCTGGGAACAGGAGCAATTTTCTTCTGTTCAGAGTACTGCTTGAAAATTGTTATCCTACACACCTTTATTTCTGAAGATCCATAAACAATATTAAAAAAGCATTTCTCAGATGCTTGGTACAAATATGAATTTCCCACTGAATTTCACAACAGCTTGTTAAAAAATCGTATTTCAATAGCATGTTGAACAAAATCGCTCTAATTTCATCGAATACAGATTCAAATGGGCAACATCTGACGTAACAGGAAGGGCGACTGCTTATATCACATGGTCGTTAAAACCTTCATAAAAAAAAAAAAAAAATAGTAAAGAAACAGCTCACCATATGCACCAATAAGTTTTTCGGAAACTTGTTAAAAGCAATCATTTTTATCGAACCTGGTGAACTGAACATTTCTTCAGGTACTACACCCAAACTAACATGACAAAATAGTATTAAATGTGTACAATGTACACAATTCTGAGTGAGAAATTGAGCAAACTCAACGAGTACCCAGAATCACAAGTGTTGCAAACGATTCGGGATAATATTAGCGATTTGTATCATATTCTAGAGGACAACGCCAATTAGAGGGATTGGAACGTCTGAATGTCACGCTATTGTACCATGAGACGCCAGTTTTTTTTTTATTTGGATTGGGGATTTAACGACCACTGTGAGCAACTCAATGGGCTATAAGCAGTCGCCCGCCCTTAATTTTGGGCGCTGATTCCAGGAAAGGGAAAGAGCCAGCGCCTTTCCCATAAGACAAACACCACATCCATGCATCATCGGGATTCTAACCCGAACCCATCTCGAACGAATGATCAGAAGCCATCGTTTAGCTAGTATAAAAACCCACGGATGGCAGAGATAAAAACTTCATTGTTTGGATATCTGAATGTTTCTGCTTGAGGGTGTCTTGAGCACATTTCCTGCTCATTTTCATTCTTCCTGTGTACTGTGTTGCACTCATTTGGCGATGGTTATTTTGTTTTGTGGCATGTTTCCTACATGTGGCAGAGTGTAAAACTTTTAAGTTACATTTGTATGTTAAAGTTTGCCACAATTAGTGCAAATAAAAAGGAAAAAAACATACAATTTTAATTGTGAATGGGAAATGTACGAGTTTCTTCATATACAGGCGTGGAACTCAAAGAAATCCCCATGGACTTAACAGTTAAAAACTTTTCATAGTTAATTAAGTCACTGAAGAGAAAACAATAGCAGCTATTTGATAATTACAAACAATCTTTGAACATGCACTACAGAATCTCATAATTATATATGGTACAATAAAACTACATAAAACAGGTACTTCAATTCATCCTATAGTTAACACTAAACATTTTCCACTTTCAAACATTACTGCCCCTTTCATCACTTGGGGAAAAAAATCCCATTCCTCTTGCATTAATAAAAAATTCAAAAGAACTTGCTAATAAATTGGAAGTTTTCCCTGTAGTAGAACACACTATTTAAGGTCTCAATGTGATCCCTATGTAGGCCAGTGTCAGTCTGCACCTCATAGAATTTTTGGCAGAATTTTTTTTTTTTATTGGAGGTTTAACGACCACCGTGAGCAACTCAATGGGCTATAAGCAGTCGCCCCTCCCTAATTTAGGGTCACTGGTTCCAGGGAAGGGAGAGAGCCAGTGCCGTAAGACAAACACAACATCCATGCCTCACCGGGATTCGAACCCGGACCCCTTATGGACGAATGATCAGAGGCCAACGCTTAAACCACTGCACCACCGGGGCGGCGCAGAAAATTTGGCAGGCAAAATAGTTTTCCAAGTACACAATAAAGAGAAACCCATAGGAATATATGTATTGCTCTTCTATTTACATCCAAACATAATTTCTTCCAATTTGAAAATAAATTTTACAAAAATACTGCAGGCTTAGCAATGAGTTTTTCTTTGTGCCTCTTTTCTGGCTATTATATAGGAAACTTAACAAATTAGTCATACCCTAACCTTCATTATTTTTCCAGTACATGAAACAGACAGCTGAACTCAAAGTTGACAATGATGACATTCTCTGAGAAAATACTACCTGTTTAGTAGTTTCAAAATGATAACTCTGTGAAATTCACACTGGAACTGCAACAAGATAATAGCCTGAACTTGATTGACCCTAACAGCTTCAGAAGGAAAATCACCACAGAACTGCCCAAAAAGTCTAATAAAGTTCTGAACTCTAACATCCTACTTGCATTAAATTTAATGTGGCTACACAATTTCTGGATAAAATATATGCTCTGAATTTTTCGGAAATATCAAAGATGCACCATAAAAAAAGAATTAAAAGTAACACTTGCAGAAAACTATGTCTATAGTAATCAAAAAAATATTAAATTGAAAACAGTCAAGCAATAACATTAAGAAAATTAGGAAAGTTACCTACCATACAGGTTTTTCTTTGCAAAATGTTGAAGAATTTCATGCAAGAAATTCCATGTTTGACTTGCTCCAGGCCTAAACAATAAAATTACAAAATTGTTTCCTTCTATAAAGTAAAAATAAGATATCCTGTTACAAGGAGCGGTCTACATTACAAACTGCAGTTGTAGGAGAAACTGTGTAGGAGGAACTGGAAGACAACTTACGACCCGTGCAGCAGAACACAAAACTGCTACAAATACAAGTATATTACCAGCAACACAGGACTTGACTGACACATTCAAATGACCAGACATTCCATTAACTGGGACTTTATAAAATTTTATCCTATCAAAAGCACTTTGTGGAAAGGAAGTTGCAAAGTGTAGAAATTGAGAGAAGGGAAGCAACAATTTATGTCCAGAAAGACTACACAATTCACCACGAGTGGCAACACCTACTTTCTTGAGTCATTTCCAACAAAGGGTAAGAGTACAAATCAAAACTTTGATGCACAATGATAAAAAGTCATTTTAGTAATTCCAGTGAAATAAAAGTCACATTTAAACATTAAGAACATCACTAGGATTTTCCATGACTTTAATAATTCAACAAAAATTGCTTATCAAGTCTGCAGATAAAAGAATAAGATATAATATAAAAATAATAGAGGAAAAAAGCTTTTGAAGATGGGATTATTAAAGAAGCCTTTTAGGTGCTGCAGTTTTCTCCTGGATACCAAAAATAAGTCTGAAATTTTAATTGAAAAAGTTTCCATCAACTCTTATCATGTCAAATGATATTATTTCAAAACTGAAACAAGACTTGGATGGCTGCTGCTATTTTCCCTGTTTACTTGAAATCTGCTGTGACTGATAGTTCACAATTAGCTGCACTTGCAAGAATGATTTTCAGTGGCTTTGCAGTTAATGAACTTGTAAAGATCATCCCTTTAAAATGCCATACTAAAGTGAGGATATATATTCAAAAGTGAAAGTATTTTTATTTCTGAAAAATATTCAAATACAGAAGCTTGTCAGTATTACAAAGGTGGAGCACCTACTTTTACTGATGGCAACAATGGATTTTTAGTTTTCTGTAAAAATAATGAAAGGTTCCCAGACTTTCTATCCTACCACAGCATTCTCCATTAGCAAGCCCTCTATGGTATTTTTTTGAAAATAAGAGATATTATGAAAATTGTGGTCAGAATTGGAAATAAGATATGGTCCACTCCCTTCAAATAAAACTTTTTGAGGCATTGACTGAAGAGCTGGAAATAGAATATGGAGAATTACTACTTCATGCAGAGGTGTGTTGGCTAAGCAAAGTCCTTCATCACTTCACACTAACTTCTGCCAGCCATACTAACATTTTTGAAATAGCATGATGAAGATTGTCAGTGGTAGCATTTCTGGTAGATGTCACTGAATAATTTGAAGCTGCAGCTCCAAGGCAAAGATAAGGATGTTTTGGACATGATTTCTGAAGTAAAATCATTTAAAGATAAAATTTAACTCTGGGAGAATAAATAATTTGAGACAGAAAGAGTTTTAAGTGCTTTTCAAACTTTAAGGATGAAACAGAAGCACAGCCATACCATGAAGGAGAGAGAAATTTCTGTCTCGAAAGATTTTTAACAGTGACTCACAAAAAAGTTGAAATAATCTGTTGGTTTGTATCTTTTCCTTTTTCAAACAAAACTGCTAAATGCGATCAGCTGCAATGATAAAGGAATTTCATGAAGATGGTCATTCACTGGAATCTGAGCTCATTTTCCTGAAAACTGACCTGACTCTGGAAAGTGTTACAGAAAAGGGAAAATTTTCGGCATCTGGTTCCTAAAGAAAAGGATTGCCGTTTGGTAAGGGGAGCTCAGAAAAGAGAAGCTTTCATCTCATCAATAGGCCTTTGTCAGTTATCATTTTCAGATATGAACTTCATTAAAAGCAAGTCAAGGGGGCTGGCTTACATATGATCACTCAGCCTATTGCACACAACTGGGTAAGATGAATGATTCACTGATACTTATTTAATTTTTTGAGGTTTAACGACCACTGTGAGCAACTCGGGCTACAAGCAGTTGCCTGTCCCTAATTTAGGGTTATTGGTTCCAGGGAAGGGAGCGAGCCAGTGCTGTAAGACAAACGCAACATTCATGCTTCACCGGGACTACAACGCAGATTCTCTCAGATGAATGATCAGAAGCCAGCTATTCCCCAAACATTAATAAATCCATTACTGTAAATTAATAAAACAGTCGATGAAAGTGACAGCCAAGTTGCTCATTAAAAAAGTTAAATTCCAGTTTTGTAAGTGGACTATTCAAATTACATATCATCATGTCAACAACCATTCTTAATCTATTGCTGGATGAAAGTCTCCCCCCCAGTCCCTGCATGAAGCAATTCATTTCCATGCCATTCTGGCATGTTTTCAAATTTCATCTGTCAACCTCCTGCATGGTAACTTTTTATGTCTGTCCCTTGGTATCTAAACTAGTTATTTCAGCTGTCCAGTGGTAGGCTGTTCTACTAGCAATATGTCCAGCTCATTGCAAACTGAGTGTTTTTACTTTGATAATTAACTCTTGTCATATTTCTGAAAGAATTCCTTTTCCTATGTTCTTAGTTACACCAAGACTGCATCTCACCTTGCTGCCTTTGAGTTTCCTGCAGCTTTTTTACATCTTTTTTTTAGTTAAGGTCCATGTCTTGAATTTTTTCAAAAGTACAAACTGGAAGGATTCATTGATTAAATACTTTGCTTTTATGACATAATGGTTAATTGTTCTTGAAAGTTGCACTGTTTCTTCCAAATGCACTCTAGCCAAGTTCTATAAGCCTATTAATTTCTTCTTTGATGCAGCCCTTGCTATTGTCCATGGTAAATTGTAAGCACCGGTTACTTCTAGAATTGCTGTGTCAACCTCTAATTCTTCAGTTCCTGTTAAAGCATTGTACATCAACTTCATTTTTAACCACTTCTTCATTCTTGACAGCATGTTTCTGGATTTCACCCTGCAATTCTGAGGGGATACTTGCAAAAATGACTACATTATCAGCAAAATGATATGGTGGGTTAAACAATCTCCATTAAACTTTATCTGCTTGTTTTTCCAGTTCAATGGTTGAGAAATATTGTGCATTGTGGTATTAAGGAGCTTGGGAGATATGGTGTCACCTTATCACACTCTCTCTCTCTCTCTCTCTCTTTCCAACTTTTACATGTGCTATGCCCTCAAACATTTGCATTTACAGTTTCATAAATGTTATCAATAATACATATTAATGCATGCGCTTTCAACACTGCACAATTTCAAAGCCATTACAACTGCTGATGTTGCACAGAATCAAAATCCTTTTTATAATCAATAAAAGCCATGCATAATAAGAATTCATATTCATTTGCTCTTACATTAAGCTCCCTCAGTACATGGGTATGATCTAAAGTGCTCTGACCATTCCTGAATTTAGCTTGTTCTTTTGGTTGAGCGATGCCCAGTGTTTCTTTTACATGATGTGACAGCACCTTAGTGAACAAGTGATAGGAGGTCGATGAATTTGTAGTTCCTAAGGTCGCCTTTTTTTATGTAGCAGGATCACTGCAGAAGTGTTTGTCATCAGGAATTTTCTCTATATTGAGGCATACAGTGAAAACATGGGAGAACATAGTTTCTACTTCTCCACTGGCTTCCTGTACAATGTACATAGTAATTAGACCTTCTGCTGGAGCTGTTCCTTGCTTCACATTCTTTATTGCAAGTGCAACTTTTGCTGGAAGGTATTTTAGTTCCTGTATATTTATTTATGTCTGTAACAGCTGTATCATTCTTTCCCTATAGTTTTATATGAAACTCTCTAACCAATCTTCACATTTCTACCTCTATTTTTTGTTACAGTACCATCTTCTTTTCTAAGTACCATAATCTGTTTTCTTCCTGAGTTGACACTTTTTTTTTTCAGGCTTTGGTTATTCTCAATAAGTATTTTTAACTAGTGCACAACTAAATTTCCTTATGTCCAAACAGATAATTTTCTGCATTGCCCTACACAGTTCTATACGTTTCACTTTAAAAATTATATTTTCTTTATCTCCTACTTTGTTTTTCATAAGTATTTTTACTTGTTTTGATATTTTCATCATGCAGTTTTAGTTCTTAGTACCACTTATTTTTGCTGCTGTTTTCATAACCTTGGTAATTTTTCTATTAACTATGGGATGTCTATTTCTTCTGTTAAATCTTTTAGTGCTCAGAACCAGGCTTTTGACTACAGTTTGAATCTGTTAAGCACACTGCAGTCTTTGATGACACATTTCTTGTTACACAGAACAAAATCAATTTTACATGCCATTTCATTTGGGTGTCTCCACATCCAATTCTTACAATGCCATCTTTGAAAAAAAAAACAAAAAAACAGCATACAATGAAAATTTTTCTGCCTCTGCAAACTCTACAAAAGTATTCCCATGCTCGTTTCTGTTGCCATGATCAAATTTACCTGTTGAAGTTTCATTCTGTTGCGGCTTCCCTATTTTTGCATTGAAATCATTCATAATGATCTCCCAAGTTGTGCCTTCCTTTGTTATTCAGAAGTCAAATTTTCTTATCACTCTTCAAATGTTCTTGATTAGAATTACTTGAGGCAGGCATATATACTTGAATGATCCAAATCTGGTATATTTTTGAGAGTTGTGCAGCTCTGTTTGAGGAACTTTCAAACTCTAGAACACTGTTCTTCAGTTTTTTGTAATCTATAAATACAACACCACTAGTTCTGCCACTATCTGTTCAATGGAAGTAGAAGAGATGGCCACTTTTCAGTTCTATGACATCTACTCCTTTTCTTACCACACTTAGTCCAACAACATCACATTCAATTGATCTTATGTGCCTCTTCCTCCAGTTTGAGGCTTCTTGAATTGGAGGAGGAACTCCAGGGCTCATCATCATATATTGCCAGGATCTGCATTAAATGGCAACCTAGTCCAAACTTTCAGCAATTCCTAGCATCTTTTCGTGCTGCACTGGCTTCTGCCACGTACATTTCAGCTACCAGACTGATAGCTAGGTTTTAAGTTGTGAAGTCGGGGGAGGGGCGGCTAATTACATATAGGCAGAACTTATTCACATATAGGCAGCACTTATTTACATATAGGCAGCACTTATTCAAACACTGATACTTGAAAAAAGACATCTCATCAAGGTAAATCTTTAAGAAAGCTCAGTGTTTTTAAAGTAGATCTTCACAGCTCCTGGGTAATCTACTGCTGCTTTAAGCTATTATCCATGAACTACCATAAAAACTACTTTTATGAAAGTTGTATACCTTGGTTTCAATTTAATTAGACTTCAATTTTTCTCATTCCTCTCTATGTATTATAACTAAGCAATATTCAAGTTCAAGTTAACAAAAACATTTCTTTAAAATTAGTTCGAAAAATTCCTTGAAAGGAACTAGGTTTAATATTTCCACAGATTAGTTTTATAAAAATGTAAACTATAAGAGAATCTGATGAGTGAAAAAATTAGGCAACAAAAATAACCAAAGAGCTGAAAGATGTAAACCAACATGGTGAAATGTATTCAGTGGCACAGTCAAAAATTTCTTAGGATGGGGGTACATGGATCTGTCATTGGTGAAAGCCTTATATATATATATGCATATATATCACTTTAAATTCGTGCTCAATCCTTCCTCAAAGGGAGGGGCCCAGACCCAAAGACCATCCCCTTGGATGCGCCTCTGAATGTATTAGGAATTTTCCTTTTCTCACAGACTCAGGAGGTAATGTATTACAGAGGGCGAGTCGAAAGTTTTGTAATATTTGTATAAACGCATGCACTGCTGCAGGTATGTCACGTGTTTAAACTAGTTCAAGTCGCGCACTGCGGTCAATCAAAAGGGATATAAAATAATAGTTGTTGCTGTGAACAGCATTTCATGTTGTTGTTCTGTCTGTGGTTGGGACGTCTAAAAGATGAACAGCCACAACCGGCAAATTAGGGAACTGTTGCTTTACGAGTTTGGCATAACACTGCTCAAGCAACATGAAACATTTGTCATGCGAAAGGAGAAGGTTCCGTGGACCACAGCACTGCAACCAGATGGTTCAAGAAATTGAGCTCAGGTGAGATAAACTTTGACGATCAGCCTTGGTCAGGTAGGCCGAGAACCATAGATTCGTAGGTTGTGCGCCAGGCCATAGAGGCAAATCCGACAACCAGTACTCAGAGATTATCAGGCGAGATGGGCATATCACAGACCATCATGGTTCGTCACCTTCCTCAGCAAGGTCTACAGGAGCTGCCGCATTGTCCCCCACGAACTGACACCAGCTAAAGCAAACAGCCGAGTGGAAGTGTGCATGAAACTCCTAGAAGACCAGCGCGATGTATGTTTATTAAAGAGAATTGTTACATGCAATGAAAAGTGAGTCTATTTCTGTAATCCTAACACACAATGGCAGTGGTTGAGCCTGGGCCAGCTTCCTGAACCTGTTGCCAAATGTGGGCACTTTGAGCACAAGGTGATGCTCTGCATCTAGTAGAATTTCAAGGGGATAATCCATTATGAATTTCTTCCAGACGGTCAGACCATCAACGCCAACTTCTACTCTGAACAGCTGGAGTGGATGTATGCCATTTCGGAGAAGTACTCGGCACTGGTGAACAGAAAGTACGCTCTCCTACAGCAGAACAACGCTCGGCCTCATATTGCGCAAACAACCTGGGCAAAACTCCAGGAACTTGAGGGCATCGAACTGATGCCACGCCTAGCATATAGTCCGAACCTTGCCCCGTCAGATTACCTATTCTGGTCCATGGCCCACTTATTTCACGGGTGGCACTTCAAGAACCAGGAGGAGGTGGCAACTGGGGTGAAGGAGTTCTTCACCTTGAAGGACAAGAACTGGTACTGCCGCAGAATCAAAGAACTGGCAGACAGATGGCTCAAGACAGTGCAAAACAATGGCCTATACTTTGAATGCTAGTCAGCTTTCGTCGTAAAGGTACGTATGAAGACATAAAGTGATCAAAATATAGAAAAACTTTCAACTCACCCTCTGTTTGAAGTAGCTAACCATTCTTCTTCAATAATTAAATTAGACTTCAATTTTTCTCATTCCTCTCTATGTATTATAATTAAGCAATATTCAAGTTCAAGTTAACAAAAACATTTCTTTAAAATTAATTCAAAAAATTCCTTGAAAGGAACTAGGTTTAATATTTCCACAGATTAGTTTTATAAAAATGTAAACTATAAGAGAATCTGATGAGTGAAAAAATTAGGCAACAAAAATAACCAAAGAGCTGAAAGATGTAAACCAACATGGTGAAATGTATTCAGTGGCACAGTCAAAAATTTCTTAGGATGGGAGTACATGGATCTGTCATTGGTGAAAGCCTTATATATTATATATATATATGCATATATATCACTTTAAATTCGTGCTCAATCCTTCCTCAAGGGGAGGGGGCCGGACCCAAAGACCATCCCCTTGGATGTGCCTCTGAATGTATTAGGAATTTTCCTTTTCTCACAGACTCAGGAGATAATGTATTACAGAGGGCGAGTCGAAAGTTTTGTAATATTTGTATAAACGCATGCACTGCTGCAGGTATGTCACGTGTTTAAACTAGTTCAAGTCGCGCACTGCGGTCCCTTTTTCTAAGTTTTAACTAACAGCAAATGCTCACATAACGAACTTTCAAATTAGTGCAAAATTAAACTTTAGATTAGTAGGGCATAATAAATTGCTAGTTACGAAGGGCTCAACTGCAAAAATTAAAAACTGCAAAACACACATACATCACTGACCAAAACCTTGCAGTCTCCAAATTCAAGCAAAATGAATAGTGTACAGGAAACAAAAATCACACAAAGCACTGATTTCCAAAAACAAGATATCCAAAGAGTTATTCTTTTAAACAAACCTAGGGAAAATGACCAAAATGCTCCATGGTTGCTTATCAACACACATTCAGAAGTCAAATTTGAAAACATTTTGATCTTGGTAATAACTGATGACATGGTTATTCCTAGACTTAATGCACTGATTGATATCCTTTTATTCCTCAGTAAAAACCTATAATTTTAAAGTTAAATTTATATTATATCATAAAAGTATACACAAAACTTATATATATAGAATGAAAATATTACAGAACAAAAATACAAAATTTCAAAACAAGTAAAAAACTGGAACAGGTTGCCGTCATCAGGAGAGCATCAACATGTGGGAGTGGCCTTTCTAGTACCAACAAAATGACAAGGCAAGCCAAAATTGTCGGTTGGTCATGCTCCCTAGGCCACAAAACCAAATTCAAATAAGCACAAAAATTACAATAATCAAATTAAAAAAACAAAACAAAAAAAAACAATCAAATTTAAAAAAAGAATTAAAAGCTTACCAGCGGCAGAACAAAAACCGCCATGACAAAGAGTCAAACAAGACTGAACAGAGCACCCACAAGAACCCAAATATATACACTGATAAGAAAGGTGGTCACGGATAAACAACTACCTGGTAAGCCAAAAAATGTGTGTTGACAAGATGCAAAACTGTGTATGTAGATAAGATCTTCAGCTATTAGGGACCCACCAAATAGCACTTTATATTACCTATATATTTAAAATTGTTAGGTCCTAGGTTAGTAAAGCATGTCAATGTGTAATTTGAAACTTTTGGACACCGAATTAAAGTTCAAAATTAAATGGTTAAAATGATGCCTTAAGAAATTTTTAGGAAAATTGTTAGATTGCAATTTAGAAAGAAGAGCTTTCAGATTTTTTGCAAGTAAGAGCTGTGTAGAGCAAATTTTAGCCATTCTATGAAACTGGGAGATGAGTAGATTACGATGTATAACTTTTGAAATACTGGATGACCAGTGAGTGTAGTGAATGATATCAAACTCAAAAGAGTTTCTTTTATCAAATAAATTCACCACACCTCTTCCCTCCTTGTCTACCTGAAGCTCTAAATCGAGGTAACAAACACAAGTAGACGATCTGTTGGTTTTTTCTAGGGTAAGGTCGTCAGGATACAAGTCAGCGGCGCAACGCAAAAGTCAGGAATGTTAATGACAATAATGTAATCAACATATCTTAGAGCAATCCCAGGTAAAGGATGATTGGCAACATATCTATCCTAAAAAAAATGTAGATAGAGATTAGCCAAACTGCTAGAAAAGCGACTGCCCATCAGGATACCACAAGTTTGGAGGTAGAGCCCATCGCCCACGGTAGCAAAATTGTTATTGATACAGAAATCCAGTAGGAAATGCCAATACTGTTCTGTAGTCCCGGGCTCAAACTTCGTATGTATATTTAGGGCTACCTGCCACAGACCCTTCAATGAAATTGAGGTGAAGAGGTTTTTAAAATTGTAAGTATCCACAGATGTGACAGTCACCGAGCCAAGTGTCTCCAAGACTATGTTATTGCTCCCAATAATCCAGGTCGAACCCAACCTGCGAAGAGCCACGGACAAGTATCTCTGAAGCAACCCACCCGCTTTGCTGTTATAACAGTTGGTTCCACTAGTAATAAAACGGAAGGAAACAGGTTCCTTATGAAACTTTGGGATGGCATAAATAAAAGGAAAGTTCAAGTTGGACACACCAAGCCCTATCCTTTTATGCAGAGCGATTATTTTCTTAACAATGTCTTTATGATTTTGAGAAACCGGAGTGTAAGTATCTATGGTATTCATCTCCTGTATCAGGAGATCCTGATAGAATTGTTTACAAAAAAGGCAAAGTTATTGCCAGCCTTATCCACTCGAGAAATAGTGAATAAGTTTTGAAGTTCACGAATTTGTGAATTAATGAAAGCAAAATAATGTGGCTGCCGGGTACAAACACCAGAGCTCTTGAACTTGTCTAGCTCATGACGAATGTCACATAATACAGAATCCAGCCATTCGTTAAAGGCTTTGAGGGGCAAACCAAACTCATACGAAAGTTTTAATGCGCATTGTAAAAAAAACAATTTTCAGTCTTGTTTGACTCTTTTTCATGGCGGTTTTTGTTCTGCCGCTGGCAAGCTTTTAATTCTTTTTTCAAATTTGATTTTTTTATATTTTTTTTTTAATTTGATTTTTTGTAATTTTTGTGCTTATTTGAATTTGGTTTTGTGGCCTAGGGAGCATGACCAACCGACAATTTTGGCTTGCCTTGTTGTTTTGTTGGTACTAGAAAGGCCACTCCCACATCTTGATGCTCTCCTGATGACGGCAACCTGTTCCAGTTTTTTACTTGTTTTGAAATTTTGTTCTGTAATATTTTCATTCTATATAAGCTACTACACGAGGTTTAGCTGCCTTCGGCGCTTCTCATGGTATTAGCCTTTTTTGTCTAATTTTCTGGTGTTAAATAATTTATTTATAAAGTTATTTTTTTGTTTTATTTATGTACTATCTATTATATATATATATATATATATACATACAGGGTGTCCACAAAGTCTCTTTACAACTTTGCACATTTATTACAGACACCCTCTATCATGTAAGTTCATGGTACATATTTGTTGTATAATATACTGTAAATATAAAGGTTTTAATTGACATTATAGCTTTTTGCTATAGGTCCCTCACTGACGTAGCAGGTGCTGTTCTACAAAAATGTAGTCTCCATTTAAGAGAGTGCAGTGTGTCGCTTGGTTCATCGAAACAAAATCTGATACACAAATGCAACGACATTTCCGGAATAAGTATGGGAAAACCCTGCTATCTTGTCCTAGTATCTGCCAATCACACCAGAAATTCATGGAGACTGGGTCCGTGTTGGATCAAGATCGTAGTGGCTGCCCACGAACATCAGATGAAGACATCGAACGTGTTCGTGATTCATTTTCACGAAGTCTGAAGAAGTCCATTCGTTCCGCTGCCAGAGAACTACAAATGCCCCGGTCAACGGTACACAGTGTGCTACATAGACATCTATGCTTATATGAATACAAAGTGCAACTGTTACAAGCACTTGAGGTGAACGATAGAAAACGACGAAAAGAATTTGCAGTAACGATGGTGGATAGACTGAGTGAAGATCCTGAGTTTCTCACACGTTTGTTTTAGGGATGAGGCAACTTTCATGTCTCTGGGCAGTTAAACAGAGACAATGTCAGAATTTGGAAGTCTGAAAATCCTCATGCGTTTATGGAACTTGTGAGAGACAGTCCTAAAGATAAGTGGGGTGTAGTGTTATGCATAACCGAGTTCTTGGACCATTTTTCTTCAGTGAGAAAACAGTGACGGCAGATGTTTTCCTGGATGTTTTGTGTGAATATGTTGTGCCACAGTTGTACCTTCAACCAAGCGTGATATTCCAACAAGACAGTATGCCACCACATTGGGGATGACACCTTTGGGACTTTTTAAACACAACATTCCCTGGGAGGTGGATTGGAAAGGATGGTTCAATTGCATGGCCACCCTGTTCCCCCGACGCCACACCTCTGCTGGACTTTTTGTATGGGGATATGTGAAGGATATCATGTATCGGACAACAGAGCTGAGATGGGCTGTAGAATATTTACTGCGGTTCGGACTCAGGCTCTTAAAGAGAGGGAGGGAGAGCGAGATAATTTTTTTTATATATAAATGTGATTTTATATGATTTAGCAAATGAGACACTTTATAGTTGGTAAAGGGAATTTTTCGGCAACTGGTTCTGGTTGTGGAGAGAGCATTCAAGATGGCTATTTATTCCGGACTTGGGTAGAAAATGCCATAGGCCATGCATTAATGTGTTTCTGCAGAGAAGAAAAGCTTTTTCAAGAACTATATATATTGGATGGTTGATAGCATCCCGAACGATAATTTACCCCTATCTCCACGCAGTTGCTCCTTGCTAATTCTATTTAGCAGCGTACATACTGTAGCTCATTATGGAGCGATAACATTAGCATTATTTCAGCAACATACAATTGTAGCACCGCCCGATGCACTTCAGGTGGAAACAAACGGTCCAAAAAAATCCTACACAGTTACAATGCAAAAATAAATAGAGGTTCCTTCCCCACTTGAGAAATACATTGATTAATTGTAGGAAGAGGAGAGAGGGGAAGTGTGGAAAAAAAAGATTTCTTTTATTAGTAGTTGAACAGGTTAGCCAGTTTTCGGGCTTGTACGGGCCCAGGCTCTGCTCCATCTTGCAATATAAATTTCTGGCTCGGGCTCCGAAAATTAAGACCGAACTCAGCTTTATCGAACAAGGGTGCAGGACATCAATGACCTGAAATCGGGGATCAACAATGGCATTTCGACCATTACTGAGGACATGATGCAGCGCACATGGTTGGAACTGGAGTTTCGGCTAGATGTTCTATGCGCAACAAATGGTGCGCATATTGAGCTTTTGTAATGAGGTATAATAAAAAACTTTAGTCTTTGCTCTTTTTTAGCACGTCTTTTGTAAAAAAAAGATTGTGCTTATGTTATCCGTTTGTCCTTCCATCCGACCGTCTGTACCCACGATATCTCTGCAACTATTAGTCCGATTTGAAAAATTCTTTTTGCATTGGGGAGCTTGAAATATGCAAATGATGATCCTTCATTTCGTTTTTTTTTTACGATGTACAATTTCGCCGCTAGAGGGCGTAAATTCAGATGATCTCCACTTCAAAAATATTTGCTTCTACACTTCCGATTGAAAAAATTATTTTATCTTTCGATTCCATTTATGTCAAAGAGTATTTTAGATATAGTTACTTTTTCAAATTACGCATAGATTTTCCTCTAGGGGGCATAAAAGTAAATTACATTTTCCCCCGATAACTATTCTTCTAAAATTCCGATTTGAAAAATGTTTTCTTCTGCGGATACATCTCCTGATGGAAAATCTTTTGCATATAATTTCTAATTTTTGGTAAAGAATACTTTGGCCACCAGGGGGCATAAGTGTTAATTTTTGCTTCTGATGTATTTGTCATAAAATCTGAGCTTCTAAAATATCGATTGAAAAAAATTCTTTCGTGGACTGATGCCACTCACATCCATAAACCTTTTCGACATATTTTCTTCCTAAAATATTCCACAGTTTTTCCGCCAGGGGCGTAGATGTATATCTTATTTTTGTCAATATCTCTACTTCTAGGAGTCTGACTTGAAAAATCCTTTTTTGTTGGATAGTGTTTTCCGTGCGACATGTTTTTCATATAACTTCAAAATTTTCAAGTAATTCATAGACTTTCCGCTAGGGGGCATAGGGATAAATTTTGTTTCACCCAATATCTATGCTTCTAAATCTCCGATTTGAAAAATTCTTTCTGCGCCGGATACAGCTCCTGATGGGAAATTGTTTGCACATAATTTCTAATTTTTGTAAAAAATGGTTTGGCCACCAGGGGGCGTAAATCTTAATTTCCGCTTCTGATGTATTTGTAGCAAAATATGAGCTTCTGAATTCTCGATTGAAAAAAGCGTCGTTTGTAGACTGATACTACTCATGTCGAAAACCTTTAGAAACATTTTCTTCTTAAAATAGTGCATGGTTTTTACCCCAGGGGGCTTAGATGTATATCTTATTTTTGTCAATGTCTCTACTTCTACGAGTCCGATTTGAAAAATTCCTTCTTTGTAGGATACTGTTTCCAGTGTGACATGTGGTTCATATAATTTCAAAATTTTCATGTAAATCATAGACTTTCCGCTAGGGGGCACAAAGGTAAATTGCATTTTCTGCGTTATTTCTGCTCCTAAAACTCCCAATTTGAAAAATTCTTCCTCTATCGCATACAAGACCTGATGGAAAATATTTTTCACATAAGTTCTAATGTTTGGTAGAGAATGGTTTGGCCGCCAGGGGTCATAAGTGTTAATTTCTGCTTCTGATGTATTTGTAGCAAATTCTGGGCTCCTGAAAACTCGAATAAATTGTTTTTTCTTGGACCAATACCGCTCATATGGATAAACCTTTTGAGAATACTTTCTTCCTAAAATAATGCATGGTTTTCCCACCAGGGACGTAAAATCACATCTTATTTTTGTCGATATCTCTGTTTCTAAGAGAACTTTTTTCTTCCGTGAGATACTATTGTTTCCCATACCGATTCCATTGACTTTGATAAATTTAATTTCCGTCAGAACGGATTCAAAAGACGTGCTTATTACATCCGAAAATGCGGTGTCATCTTTCTTGTTTTTGTTTTTTTTATTGGAGGGTTAACAACCACCATGAGCGACTCAATGGGCTAAAAGCAGTTGCCCATCCCTAATTTAGGGCCATTGGTTCCAGGGAAGAGAGGAAGCCAGTGCGGTAAGACAAACACAATATCCATGCCTCACCAGGTTTCGAACCCGGACCCCTTTCAGACGAATGTTTTTGCTCTATCTTATGTGCTCAACCACATTTGTCTATCTCATACAGTGTATCCGTAATAAATGCGCAAAGTTGTAAAGAGACTTTGTACACACACTGAGTGATCACTGAATTATGACCACCTCTATCAAAAGTGAAATGTGGACTGTTGACCATGTGAATTTCCTAGAGGGCACGATTAGTCAGCCAATGTAGCATATATAAGGTGAATGATCCGACTTTGAGAAAGGACAGTTTATATGGGGGGTCGGAGAGCGGGTGGCTCAATTTTCCAAACGACTGAACTGGTGGGTTGTTCGCAAGCCGCCATTGTTAAATTGCCTCAGGACTGGTGTGAAAATGGGATAGAGCAATGATGCACAACCCATGGCCCGCGTTGGCCCACCACCATGGCACTAGCAAAACCCTAAATTTTTTGTAATCGCCTACCAAATTATATTTAGTTTGATACGACAACAGTAAGTAAAAATATCTGGTAGTTAGTATTTCTTTTGGAGCTAACTTCTGAATCTCAGAGAACAGCTTAGTGATATGTATGTATGTATGTATGAACACTAACTCGAGGTCAAACCTGCACATGTGCAGCGAATGTCCAGTCTGGCACCAATGCTCCTTTTGTTTTCTTTCGTCCCATTGGCTGTTGATCTTCTGGCAGTGCACCGTTTGTTTTCGCTCTCTCTCTTCAGAGTCGCGTTTTTCATACCGCAAGGAATGAAATATCATTTTTAGGGTTCTAGCTTTGTGAAAATGTGCAAAAGTTAAGAGTGGTAAAGAACGATGAGTAGCGAGAAAAAGAAAAATGATTTTCAAAAGAAAAGTCCCTTGATTACTATATCAGAAGTTCCTTGATGCTTGCACTTACAAATACTGTTTCTTTAATATGGATGACATTATAACGTGTCTTTTGTGCAATGCTACACCAGCTGCAACGAAGGAATATAACATGAAACGGTATCATTGTAGTGAAGGAATATAACGTGAAACTGCATCATTGTAGCGAAGGAATATAACATGAAATGGCATCATCAGTTCAAGGGAATGAACGTTCTCGAAAAACTGAGCGCCTGAAGAAGTCTCTGAAAAACCAAACTGGTTATTTTCAGATACCGACAGCCGAGTTGGATTCTTGTGCTGAAGTAAGCTTGAGTGTTGGTCAGCTAATAGCAAAATGCAGGCAACCATTTACTGATGCCGATTTTGTGAAAGACTGTTTACTGATTGCATCAGAAAAAATGTGTACTGAAGCAAAACACATATTCCAGAAATTAAGTTTAAATAGGATGACTATTCAAAGAATGCAGCAGTTAAATGAAGATATTGATGAGCAATTCAAGCAGGCAGCTACGCAATTTGAATATTTCTCCCTTGCTGTTGATGAATCGACTGACCACGCCTCAGTCGCTCAATTCCATGTGTTTATTTGCGGTATTGACAAAAAATTATCTATTACCAAGGAACTTCTTGGAATATGTCCTGTGGAGGGCCAAACAACTGGAAAGGAACTTCGTAGTTTGTTGGACTTGTGTAATGAAGCTGGTTTAAATATGGATAAATTTGTCAGCATTACGACAGTTGAAGCACCATCCATGGTTGGAATTAGGGCTCCATTTCGACTGGTAGTTAGTAGCAATTTTCTAGTGATAAAAAGTGGTTCTAGCAAAAGTTGCTAGTGGAAATTGTTTTTAATGTTTTAGTGTGAACTGTAAAGCACCACTGCATTGCGCATGTGGAATATTTTAGACACATACAAAAAAGGAACAATTGCTTTCTGGAAATTAATGTTTCTTGAAAAGTACAAACATCATAAAAACATTTTGGCACTAGTAGAAATATCTAGTATATTTCCCTTATCTACTTCTGTATGTGAGGTTGGGTTCAGTTTCATGAAGACAATCCAGGGTGATTGGAGGGGCAGTTTAAACTTACAAACATTGAATGCTATCATGAGTATTGAGGTTGAAGGTCCATCCGAAGAAAAGTTTGACCCCAGGCCTGCAGTTTTAAAGTGGTATGATGAAAAGACCCGAAACCCAGATCATAAAAGATACGGAAAATAACTTAAGATTCTGAATAGTGTTCTTGAATTTTGTGAATAATATTAAATAAAAAAGTTTTTTAAATATTTGCATTCGAATTAAATTGTTAGAATTAATCTATCAGGTCATGAGAAAAGGTGAGTTATATATATATATATATATACATTGCTGAAACATCTGGGACAGCATGAAACATAATTACTACAGTACCACTGCATCATTCACCAACAAAATTTGTGTGCTAAGGAATTGGGTTTTCAGCAGTTAATGAGGGTTGTGAGTGACACAATTAACTTAATTCGTACTAGCGCATTACAGCACAGAGAGTTTAAGGAATTTTTAACAGAATTCAAAGATCTTCCTTGTGATGTTGTGTACTACACAGAAGTAAGATGGCTTAGTTGTGGAACTGCACTTAAGTGTTTTATGGAATTATTTGATGAAATTGTTACGTTTCTACATGAAAATGGAAAGGACATTGAAGCATTTGAAACAAACAAGTTTTCAATGCGATTTAGCATTTCTTACTGATATCATCATCACCATCATTGTCAACCATTATCAATCCACTGCTGGATGAAGGTCTCCCCAAGTTTCTTCCACAACGGTCTGTCTTCTGCCAGTCCCTTCCATGTCACTCCTGCATACTTTCAAATTTCATCCACCCATCTCCCGTGTGGTCTTCTTCTGGGTCTTTTTCTGTCCCTTGGAATCCAATCTAAAATTTCAGCAGTCCATCGATGGTCTGTTCTTCTGGCAGTATGTCCAGCCCATTGCCATTTCAGGGATTTAACTCTGATCATGATGTCTTCCACTCTTGTCATTTTTCGGATCCACAAGTTCCTCTTCTTATCTCTCCTGGTTACACCAAGCATGCACCTCTCCATGCTTTTTTGAGTTGTCTGCAGCCTTTGTATGTCTCTTTTAGTAAAGGTCCACGTCTCTGCACCATACGTAAGCACTGGAAGGATGCATTGATCAAACACTTTTCTTTTAAGACATAATGGCATATTGCTCTTGAAAACTATGCTGTTTCTTCCAAAAGCTCTCCAGGCAAGTTTTGTACGCCGATTTATTTCTTCATCAATGCGACCCTCACTTGATATCAGCTGTCCAAGATAAACGTACGTGTCTGTTATCTCCAGCTTTTCTCCATCAATCGATAAATCTTCATTTCTTGTAAAAGTATTAAACATCACTTTTGTCTTCTGAAAGTTCATTTTTAATCCCACTTCTTTACTCTTGTCAGCAAGTTCCTGGATCATACTCTGCAGCTCTGATGGGGTAGTTGCAAAAATGACTATGTCATCATTAATCTTTATCCCTTTGTTTTCCCAGTTAAGTGATTGAAAGACAGTTTCCAATGTGGCATTAAAGAGCTTCGGAGATATGCTATCACCTTGTCTCACTCCCTTTCCAATTTTTATGGGTGTTTTATTTTCAAACAGCCGAATCTTTGCACTTGCATTTTCATAGATGATATTAATAATATTAATGTATGCATCTTCAATACCACAGGATTTCAGAGCCATTGTAACTGCTGATGGTTTCACCGAATCAAAGGCTTTTTCATAATCGATAAAAGCCATGCACAATGGAAGTTCATATTCTCTCGCTCTTTCAATTAGTTCTCTCAGTACGTGGATATGATCTATTGTGCTGTAGCCACTCCCGAATCCAGCTTGTTCTCTCGGTTGAGCCATGTTCAGTGTTGCCTTCAAGCGGTGTGAAAGAACTTTAGTGAAGATTTTATAAACCACTGATAGGAGGCTGATAGGTCTGTATTCCTGAGATCCTCAATGTCACCTTTTTTATGTAGCAGGATCATTGTAGCGTTTGTTCCAATCCTCAGGAATCTTCCCTTCATTAAGGCATCGAGTGAAAATTTGGGCGATTACTGTTTCGATTTCTTCACTTGCTTCTTGTATGATGTCTACAGTAATTCCATCTTCTCCTGGAGCTTTTCCCCGCTTCATGTTCTTGATGGCATGTGCAACTTCTGCTGGGAGGACTGGAAGAACTCTGGTACCTTTCATGATGTCTGGAGTACATGTATCATCCCTTTCATATAATTTGGAGTAGAAATCTTTCACTCTTGTCAAAATTTCACCTCTATTTCTTGTTACAGAACCATCTTCTTTTCTCAGTGCCATAATCTGTTTTTTTCCCTTACTGAGATGTCCCTTTGCTATCTTTAGGCTTTGATTGTTTTCAATTGCTTTCCTTACTAGTTCACAGTTGAATTTCCTTACGTCTTCAGTGATACTTTTTCGTACTGTCTTGCATAGCTCTATATATTCCACTTTGGAAGTCACATCTTCTTTAGTTGTCCTCATCTCTCTTCTTTTTTGCATCAACATTTTGCTTTTTCCTGATAATTTGTTCACATGCAACTTGTTCTTAGACCCAGCTAATTTTGTAGCTGTTTCCATAAGAGTTTTGGTTACTTTTCTGTTAACTTCAGAAATATCCACTTCTTCCGATGTTAGGCCTTCTAAAGCAGAGAATCTGTTCTTCAGTTCCAACTTGAAGGTATTATGGTGTTTTTTTGGGTTGGTTATATCAATACATTTTGTTTGTCTTATGAGCTTGTCACGTTCCAGTTTAGTGTTGAGGTGCATCTTGCATCTCACCAATCTATGGTCACTACCTGTGTTGAACTTGTTTAGCACACTGCAGTCTTCTAAGACGAATTTTTTGTTACACATAATAAAATCAATTTCGTTTGTCGTCCCATTTGGATGTCTCCATGTCCATTTCCTGTGTGGCTTTTTCTTGAAAAAGGAGTTCAAGATGAAAAACCCTTCTGCCTCTGCAAACTCAACGAGAGTATTTCCACGCTGGTTTCTGTTGCCGTGACCGAATTTACCTACTGAAGTTTCATTTTGTTGCCGTTGCCCTATTTTTGCATTGAAATCTCTCATAATTATCTTTATGTGCTGCTAACCTTTATTATTTAGATCACGAATTTCCTCATAAAATTCTTCAATTTCTTCTTTAGGATGACTTGTGGTTGGTACATAAGTTTGAATAATCTGAGCCTGGTATCTTCTCGAGAGTTGGATAACGAGTCGTGCAGCTCTGTCAGAGGAACTTTCAACTTCTACAACTTTATCCTTCAGTTTCGTGTTTATTATAAATCCAACACCACTAGTTCTGCCAGTATCTGTCCCACGATAGTAGAAGAGATGTCCACTTTTCAGTTCAATGAGATCTTCTCCTTTTCTCCTTACCTCACTTAGCCCGACGATGTCCCACTTGATCCTTTGTAGTTCCTCTTCCAATTCAAGAAGCCTTGAATCAGAAGATAGGGAGCGTCCATTAAACGTAGCCAAGGTCAGCATCAGATGGCAGCCTAGTCCGGTCCTCTGGGGATTCTTAGCACCCTCTGTCTTCATGTCGCACTGGCCGCTGCCTTGGCCAGGTACATTCCAGCTGCCGGAGACTGAGGGCCAAGATTTAAGTTGTGGAATCATTTTGGAGGGGTTTGGCCATAACTCACCACGCTGGCCAAGCGGGTTGGTGAGTGTGGGATAGAATTTCCTCTGATCCCGATGGTATAGTTATACCGCTATTGGCGGTCGTGAAGAGCCCCTTTAGTGGGAACAGGATGCACCACGAGAAGGCGGAGTTGACATTTGTCAAGGAGAGGCTGTGATGTTACGCATCACCTGACCTTACATCCCTCTTACTGATATAACAGGACATTTAAATAATTGGAACATAAAACTGCAAGAGAAAAATCATTTCATTTTTCAGCTGGTGAACAACATAAATGCATTTAAAAGCAAATTAACATTATTTCAACAACAGCTACCAAACCAAAACTTTGCACATTTTTCCTATTGTAAAAAAATGAAGGAAAAATTTCCTCCCATGAAAATGGAATATGAAGTTCAAACTAATATTTTACTTAAATCATTCAATGAGCGGTTTTCAGAATTTGAGAAATGTTGTATGAAAACTGATTTATTTGGCAATCCATTCCTCATGCCTGTGAACTCGGTACCAGAAAATATGCAGCTAAGTTTAACCGACTTGCAGAGCTCAGATTCTTACAAAAATCAGTTGAAAGAGAATTCAATATTTCACTTCTATGCATCATTACCAGATGAATTTTCATGTTTAAAACATAATGCAGCTGCGTGTGCCACAATGTTTGCAAGCACCTATATCTGTGCAAACGAACTTTTTCATTGATGAATCTGAAGAAATCAAAGTCAAAACACAGACTGACCGATGAAAACCTTTCTGCTATTTTGTGTATTGCTACATCAACAATTGAACCAAATATCAGGAAGATAACATCAAAAATACAAGCTTAGCCATCGCATTAACCACATTGGCCCCTGGTAAGATATTTTTTCGACCCACTACCCAAAAAAGGTTGTGCACCTCTAGCGTAGAGTGACCTAAAATGTATCCAGCACTAAATATTTTAAGAATTGTTCTCAACCTTCTTCCGTACTGTGAATTATAATTTCAGTGTGTGTGTGTGGATTGTGAGTTTCCAAATGCCACCTGTTGAAATCATACTTAACCACATAGAATGAGGTAGAAATTTTATTTATGTATATGCAATGCTGTATAACATAAAATAAAAGTTTAGGTTTTTGCCTTACTTCACTTATAAAGGAACTGAGCTCTGTTTCTTTGCTCAGCAAACTTCAGAATAACTTTCATTTTACAATTGTCAATTTCTGAAATGAACTTTTTTTCCAACAGATAAAACAGTTACGGCATTTAACCATTTTTGCCCCATTATATTATATAAACAAGGTTTTACATGCTTCAAAGTAGAGTTCTAGACAGATTCTTATGTTTTTGCACCCAGCAAACATTTGGTCCATGTGGACCAAATTCATCCCTTAACAACTAAAAAAGATGTTCCAACAAAAAACCCAGTCAGTTTATTTTACTTACATGAATGAACCTAACAGCTTAACTACACAAATGAAAACCAGCCGCTCACTTAGAATGACGCGAAAGCAAAATTGCTGCTGTTAAACAAAAAGGCAACAAGCCTCCGAAAACCGCTTCAAGCATGCCCAGTCCACTGTGCATCTTCTCATTCAGTACTGTTCTCTGAAGCTTTGACAAGGCGACGACTTCATAGACTACAGTCACCTTTCCAATGCATGCAGTGGCCATCATTCAGCAGTCAGCATGCTCTAGTAAACAGCTATGGAAGGCTGTGTAATGTGTTACCTAGTTAATCAACTAGTGTAATGGCTGAAATTTGCATTCAGAAAATCTGGGGACTGGCTATTAATACCAATTTTTTTTCCGAATTTTTCATATTGAAAGAACAAACTATGTTCTTCCCATTTTCATGAGGGGCTTAGCCCCGGATGCCCATAATGACCCAACACCACCGACATATATATAAAAGCATTAATATACCCATACAAGCTGGTAATAAAGATGCCAGTTAAGTGCATGGAATATTTTCTTAACCATTTTCCATCACTATACATGGCATATGCCAATCAAGTAACCAATAATTTAAAAGTAGCTGGATTCAGGAGTGGGTACAGCAGAGTTTGCAGGCAAAAAAAATTTTAAAAGAGTAATTTTACTCCTTTGAAAAAATGCAGGGAGTAATTTTTTAAATTGGGGAGTATTTTAGAAAAATTAACATGAACTAAAAAAAAAACTTACAAAAATGCTGGGCAATTATGAAAGATCAATACAGATTTTTTTCATATTAAAAAATATTTCACTACCACTCAATGTATTTCGAATTTGGATCCGTTTTGTTTCTTGTTTCAGTAAGAAATATAATATTCATATTTCAAAACAATAACAGTAAATTTATCATGTTTTGTACTCACCACATGCAACAGCAATGTGTTCAAGAGGTGAATACCTTGCACTTTAGAGATTCTTACAGACATCTAATAAACTTCTCAGCAAGTTCCACAGCCACATTTGTCTTTTGTTGACTGTACAGCTGCACAGCATCCAGTGCTTAAATTTTAATTTTTTCTCAAAACTTTGTTTCCTTTCCCATTTCTTTATTGTTGCTTTTTGCTCTTGGATGACAATTTTATCCATCATGCTGAAAGAACTTTCAGTCTGAGGACAATAAATGCATGATAGCTTTCACTATCTTAAATAAATAGTGTGCAACTTAGAGAATATGAATAATTTTGAACATCAATTCTTACAAATTTTTCAGCTTCGTCACTTTCTTTTTGGGACTTCCACCCTCATCAAGCTGAAATACAAATCTTTTTTGGGGGAATATTTAAGAACACAGGATACATGTTCGGAACATTGTTGGGGGAAAAAATTAGTTACGGAAGAAATCCTTGCTACGTCCGATTTTTGTTTTCGGACATTTTTCCTTCATTTTCAAGTTGAAATAAAATGATATTTAACAACAATATCAGGCAGACGAAACATCGCGTGAAAAATAAAATTGCGATTACGAGAGAAATCTTCACCGAGTCTAACTTCCGTTTTCGAAAGTTTCAGGCAGAAAACATCCTCTACCACTACCAACTTCCCCAAAATTTCTGTTCAGTTATGCATCAATCTCAAGGATAACCCAAATTATGACAGAAAAGGAGAAATTCCTCGAAATCATGGCACTCTCATGCCTGAAGATTACAGAAGAATTTTTGCGCCGTCGAACTTCCATTTTCGGAAATTTTTCCTCCATTTTCAAACTGAAATACAAATATTTATGGAATAAAATGCTATTAACAACAATACTGGACAGAGGCAACATCGTTGAAAAACGAAATTATGATTACGGAAAAAATCTTTATTTCATTCACTTCTATTTTTGAAAAATGAAATGCCACCCCGATGCGCATTTTTATGCGTTGGAGAAATTTCAAAGCGTAAACACACTTTTTGATAAGTACCAGACGCATACTTCTGCATTTTGGGGAAATCTGGGCTATACAGTACTTACTATAAGATCATATATATGTACTGAAAAACAAAACAGAGAGCAATTTTACTCATTCATGAAATCATTTATTTAGCAGTTAAAATATCTGAAATACTGCAGTATTGAAGATGCATACTTTAATATTGTTAAATGTCTTTGAAAATGCAAGTGAGAAAGTTTGATTGAGGAAAAAGCACTTTAAAAAATTGGAAAGCGGAGAAGACAAGGTAACATAACATATCCCAAGCTCTTCAATGCCACTGAAGAATGTCTTCAGTTATTTGAAATGGGAACACAAGAGGATAAAGATTAATGGGGATTACTTAACCCAAATTTGTCTGGCTGATGACATAGTCATTTTTACAAGTACCCCCAAAGGCTCAAGAGCATGATCTAGGAACTTGTGGACAAGAGTAAGGAAGTGGTATTAAAAATATGCTTATATATAAAAAAATGATGTACAATGCTTTAACAAAAACTGAAGAATTAGAGATTAACAGGTCAAATTTAGGAGTAACTCGTGCTTACATTTTCCTTGGATAACACACATCACGGAAGAAATTAATAGGCACATAAACCTAACTAGTGTGTGTTAGGAAGACACAATAGAATTTCCAAGAGCAATTTATCATTATGTATAGAAACAAAAGCATTTAATCAATGCATCTTTTGAATTCTTACTCATGGTTTACAGGCATAGACCTAAACTAAAAATAGACACACAATGCAGAAAACTCAAAGAAGTCGGGAGAGATGAGTGCTTTATATAACCAAGAAGATAGAAAAAGGAATTTGTTTATGAATATGACAAGAGTTGATGACATTATCAAAGCAAAACTCTCGAGTGGCAACAGGCTGGATACATTGCCAGAACTGGCCATCACTGGACAGCTGAAATTCTAGACTGGAACAGACCCAGATCACCAGGTAGAAGATGGGTAGATGAAATTTAAAAGCATGCTGGAGTGACATGAAAGATAGTGGCTCACGACATTGGTGAAAGAGACCATCCAGCAGTAGATCGAAAATGGTTGACGACTGAAAATGTTCTCATGGTTGTTTATCATCATACATTTACATTCTTATTTCTCTTCCTTGACACGGTAATTCATATGGCAGCAGGTTCATAAATGTGATTTTAGGCGATAAAAATTTTAAGAGACTTTTTCTTTTAATGAATACAAACAAGCAAATTATTTTATGAAAATTATGAGCCCCACATGTTGGCATAAACTTTACTTTTTTTCATAATGTTTTAATACGGATTACTGCTGATGAAATAACTGATTTTAAAAAGCAAAAATTTCGGGGGCCGTATTTGTGCTAAGGTTGTTCAGATTGCAGATATTTTCCGTGCCTCTGAAAAGTGTTCAGCCTCGTGGTTTACTTTATGCTGGGGTTTTTTTTTATGAATAAATGACACTACTTACATAGGTTATGTACATTGTAACATACAAATATGGTGATCAAAGATTGTAGTCTGTATCAAATAGGGCAGGCTCAACAAACTGATGTGTTACAGTTTATATGGGCAACTAGTAATACAGCATTTACAACCAGCAAAATATGCAGGAATTTTAAAGGAATGGTAGTAGGGACAAACAGTTTACAAAATGACATTCACATACACACGTGTGCATGTATCTGCATATGACATTCACATGTTCAGAAAAAGAGCATTTGTTTCCATGCTCTAGAACTTGTTTTATCTTGCACAATGCTCTTTGTTGTTGTTTTTATTATTACCACCGTCAAGGATTTCTTTCCACATCATATGGAAATATTTCATTTGCTGCTTTTTCATTCATATGAATATGTTATACATATCAGTGGTGCTGCGTGCCCATTTAGGTTGAATGTGCTCTGTTATGGGAAAAAAAAAACACAAAAATTTTATTATGTATCCTGAGCTGTGAAATTCACACATTGATTTTGAACATACAAAAGCATTTTTTAAATTTAGTGGTCCTCTAATTACTTATAGTAAAGATCTTTACATACATTCCATTAAGAAAAATCTGAATTTCCTGTGCAAATACTAGAGTGACGAATGATTTTTTGGTATTTTTTATGATTTTTAAATACAGGACGAAGCTTGTTTTCCTTACATTTACACAATCTGCAAAAGCTCTGGCAGAAAATGGGACACTAAGCACATCGGCAGCACTGCATCCCATCCTAAATGGATATCAAAATTCAAATTGTATATTTAAATCTGTGCTCATAAACACATCAATTCACAGTGATGAAAAGACAGAAAAATAGTAACTCATACCAGAATGGTGAATTGTGTTTACGACTTCACGTTATTCCAAACGCAACCAAGTATGACTAGTGGTGCTTCTTTAAGGGCACATACCCTGGAAAGTTTATCGTGAAACAGCACACCCGAGGATCTTAGCAGTGAATGCAATATGCTTACTGAACGAACCTTCTCTTAACTAAAGCATTATATAGGGAAATTAATTTTAGCCACCAGTCAAAGCCTTAAGACAAACTCCGGCGAGTCTTATTAGAAATAAATCCGAAAAAATAATATAGATAATATAGGTTAAATTGAGACTGTGTGGGTGTGCACCGCACAACCAGAATATTTGCCCGATACATGTCAACAAATCCAGGATCATTCTGCAAGAAAGCCAACATTTAGTTTGTTTACATTTACTACTATGGAAACTGACAAATATCATAGGCGATAGTTATTATCTATAGCTGTCCCCAAGTACAGTTTGTCTTTTGACTGACTGACTGACTGACTCTTTCAGTTGCACATTATTGCATCAGTAGCCATGTAACATTTAGCTTGTCAATATAATGTTTTTTGTACAAAGAGCAGCTTGTTCCCAGGTTTTGCTGTGCAACAGTTTTCTGACATTTCACCAGTTACATCACGACTGCACTTTTACAAGTAGTTGGGGATGAGGGTTACAGCTATGATCTGCAGCACAAGCAACAGTCACACAAATGTAAACAAAATGGATGTTGGCTTTGCCATGAACTACTTGACATTTGTTTATAACAAAGTCAAATTAATATAAAAATGTGAAATATTACTTCTGCCATCTGAAAGGGAAAGAAAACAGACCGTCACAAAAGCCTTTCTCATGGGGGCTCCATAAAACAAGTGCAACCAGCTTATAAAAAAGTTTCATAAAGATAACATAAGAATCAGAACTTTGGTTCTAAAATAGAAGCTCCCACACCAAATTGCCAAACATCTACTACCTCACACGTGACAAACAGTATTCCAATTTGAAGAATTTCAGCACCAACTTTTCAAAATCTAACATAACTTAACAAAATGTCTACAAATTCTTTTCTAAATTAGCAAAGAAGTAGCTGAATTACATTTGGTTTCCTAGGGTATTATATTTGTTTGATATGTTCTTAAAAATATGAAATTTTCAAATAATGAAAGCAAAATGCTAACACTGACATCAATGTATATTTATTATGCTGAGCACAATGGAAACATGTGTGAATACATATTTTAAATATAAAAACTCAAATTCCCCAAGACATATAAATAAAAAATAAATAGTTTCCACAGGGACATTTCCTATAATTTATCTATATAAAATGCCTGAACAATATATACACCAAGATGGTAAACGAAATAAGAAAGTCCACACAAACACAGCTCTCTAAAGTGGATTTTGACATCATTTAAGTGTTAGAAATAAATTAAAATGGACTTAATTATTCAGCTCATTTGCATCTGGCATTTCAGAGCCACTTCCACCAGTGGGCGAACAGGAATCATCCTGGACGAAATGGGTGGGACTTGCATCATCGCCAGATCCACCACCGTCACCGTTTTGAGAGAAAGAAGTAACAGTGTTACCAGATGTAGGAGTCACAGGCTGTTCCCTTTTAGCAAGCAAGGTAGACCATGACGGCTTGGGACCAGGAAGTGGTTTATGGTTTGGTACTGACCAAGATGAGCCACTGCATTTTGGTGACTGCTCACCATCACAAATGTTGGTTGCACTAAAACCCGTAGCATCGCTCTTCTGCAGCTTTTGGTGAGAATGATCCCCTTCACACACACTTCCCAGCTGATTTCTTGAGGAGCTAACTTTGGAGTGGAACACGGCGGCAAATCTACTAATGAAAGAGAAGGCTTCCGTGAACATGAGACTGTAGACGATGTGCACTTATCAGAGTCTGGCATACTGCAACAGCTAATGCTGCTCACCTCATCCCACTTTTTACGAGAGGTGTTGGAATTTGGAATGAAGGAAAATGTACTGGGAGATGGCATCGAAGTAGGGCTAAACAGCCTAGAACCAGATTTGGAGCCATCTAATTTTCTATTGGCCAGAAGAGAAGAAAGAAGCAAGGAATGTCGACATCCAGAAGAATCGGTTTTACTTTTTGGGGAATTCTTTTGCGCATCACCAACATTCCAGTTACGATACGATGGATTTTGGTGTTGGAGCTCCAGAAGGCGAAGCAAAACCATTTCATCATCATCTATGGATGAGCTAAGAAGACCACTAGCATCAGATGACAGATGCGACTGTGATACCCCTAAAGGTTCATGACTACTTGCCGAGTTCCAAGAATGAAGTCTCCTACGTGTGCTGGTACTAGTGCCATGACGAGGACGATCACCTAATGAAGCTTCCTCAAGAGTATCTGTTTCATCATTGCTGTTTTCTTCCAATGTAGTGTCCCCATTAGCATTTAGTGCACTGGTATCAATTGAGACATCGTCACTGTTACATTCGCTAATCCCTTCATTATCAGAACTTGAGGAGTCTGCTTCACACGATGCATCATAAGAATCTAATACTTCACTGAAACAAGCACCATGCTGATTTGAAGAGTTGCTTCTTCTGGATAAGGTGCAATCATGTTCTCGGACTTTTGTTTTGAGGCAGTTAACTTTATGTGTACTTCCTGATGCCTTATGCTCTTGCAATAGACTGTCTTGACTATCAATGCTCCTTTCATTTGAATTGCCATCTACTTCATAATCTACACTATTTTCACTTTTGGACCCTTCGGCTATATTTACAAGTGATGGAGTTAAGTTTTCAAGATTTGTGACTGATGACATTAGTGGATGAATGAAAGATGACGCTCCATATGTTGGGGACATAAGAGGAGACATAGGGTTCCCTAAAACGCTGCCGATATTCACAGCTGTACTTTCATTTGAGCCGCTTGGATGTTCTGGAACAACTATCTGAACTTCAGCAACCTCCGTTTTGTTGCCTAATACAGCCTGATTCCGAGACAGCTCAATAGCAAGTCTTTCCTTTAGATCACTGATTTGAGCCACATATTGAGCCTGAACAGTTAATAGCTGATTTATGTACCAAGCCTGGTCACGACACTTGTGATAGAATGTTGGTGGACGTACCTGAAACCCTAAAACTAAAGTGTCTTTCTCTGTATTTAAGTAACCTTCACTAGCCAAAAGATCGAGTCGGAAAAACCTATTATAGCCCCAGCACTCTCCAACTTCAAAATCAGATGCAAACTCACGAACAATTGTTTTTGTTGGATCTCGAGATCCCTGGTGAATCATCTCAACTCTGTATTCATACTTGGAGGTTTCTGGAAGACCAGCTGACAATTCAAGAAAAACAGAAAGATAATTTCCCCTGACTACTCCATTTCCATCTGGGTAAACCTTGAGTCTCCATGTCAGACCATTAACAATCAATGGTGGGCTGTAAACTGGATCAGCAATCTGTTGCAGAACACTAAAGTTGCTCATGACAAAAGTGCTGCTATCATACGGAGGAACAATTTCACTGACAAAGTCTGCAGGAACTGCAGCTGTAACGAAACTGGCCATTGGTTTGCTCTGAATTTCACCCATTGCACGCAGAATTTCACTACTGGCTCCAATTATCTCATTTTTACTGCCTGTGTTCAGCTGATCTTCAATGGACTGAAGTATGGACACTAGCTGCTCTGCTTCTTGGGATACTGAATTTTTTTGAGCCATGAGAGTTAAAAGCTTGTTTTTCAGTTGAGCATCCAGTCTCGCTTATCATATGCTCTACTGCATGCCGGATTTCATGAACCCTTTCATCCTTCGCAACTCGGACACTCTCAACACTTTTTTCCACCTCCTGGACCAAACTGGTCAACTCGTTCAGGCGTGTTGTAAGATGTGTAAACTCATCTTTGATTTGTGACACATGCTGTTCATATACTTCATCAAGAGGTTTGAAAATATGACCCGAGTGTATACCATCCCATAGAGCGCACTGGTGACAAATACACTGTTTACAGTTCCAGCAAAACACAGTAAGCTTGTCGCTATGAATTTTACATTTTTCCTTCTCAGAGACCTCTCCTCTAACCGCACCAACTAATTGCAATGTATCTAATTGTTGGGTAACTTCTTCAACCCATCGGCAATTTACCAGCTCGTGAAGATGCAGAGAAGCCCTACAGTGAGGACATTGTGATCTTTGCTCCGTTAGCCATCTTCTTATACAAGTGTAACAACACAGCTTCGAACAGTGAGGGCATAAATGGGCATCTTTCAGTTTTTCCATGCAAATGAAGCAACGGAACACTTCAGCCAAACTCTCAACGCTGTGGCCTTCCATTTTATTCAATATACGATAGCAGATCACAAATGAAAGCTACTAGATATTTGTTGTACGCTGCAGCACATAGCAGAATTCTGACACTTCAAACATTTTCCCTCGGACAATTTCCTGGATAAAATACACAACAGCACATAGAAGATGTTGCCACAAACAGATAAACTCCACAATTATTGCATGCGTCTAAACAGCAGGAAAGTATTTTTTTTTACCGGAGGTTTTTTTTTTTTTTATTGAGGTTTAACGACCACCGTGAGCAACTCAATGGGTTATAAGCAGTCGCCCGTCCCTAATTTAGGGTCACTGGTTCCAGGGAAGGGAGAGAGCCAGTGTCGTAAGACAAACACAACATCCATGAATCACCGGGATTCGAACCCGGACCCCTTTCCGACGAATGATCATAGGCCATCGCTTAGACCACTGCGCCACAGCATGTGTCACAAATCAAAGATGAGGCGGCCGCAGTGGTCTAAGCGATGGCTTATGATCATTCGTCGGAAAGGGGTCCGGGTTCGAATCCCGGTGATTCATGGATGTTGTGTTTGTCTTACGGCACTGGCTCTCTCCTTCCCTGGAACCAGTGACCCTAAATTAGGGACGGGCGACTGCTTATAGCCCATTGAGTTGCTTACGGTGGTCGTTAAACCTCCAATAAAAAAAAAAAAAAAAAAAAAGACCACTGCGCCACTAAGGCGGCACAAGAAATTTGTGAATGGTGATCATTCAAATTGTAGAAAAATCAATACCCTCTTTTGGTTTAAAACAAAACAGAAAAAAGCAGGTAAAAGGCATATGTTAAAACAATGAATTGTTTTAAATAACAAACGTTCAGGTTTTGTTGCACCAATTTCGCCCTCCATTTTTTTTTTTTATTGGAGGTTTAACGACCACCGTGAGCAACTCAATGGGCTATAAGCAGTCGCCCGTCCGTAATTTAGGGTCACTGGTTCCAGGGAAGGGAGAGAGCCAGTGCCGTAAGACAAACACAACATCCATGCCTCACCGGAATTCGAACCCGGACCCCGTTCGGACGAATGATCAGAGGCCAGCGCCTTAGACCACTGCGCCACCGGGGCGGCCGCCCTCCATTGGACCTTATTCACCTCGCATTGCATCACGGAAAAGCTTTCCGCGTCAGCGGACCAACAATAGTTTGTTTACATGCGTTTTCCCATTGCTTAACAAGGCACTGCTGCCCCGGTGGCGCAGTGGTCAGAGCGATGACTTCCAATCATTCGTCCGAAAGGGGTACGGGTTCGAATCCCGTGAGGCATGGATGTTGTATTTGTCTTATGGCACTGCCTCTCTCCCTTCTCCGGAACCAGTTGCCAGTGGCGGGTTTTTTTGTTTTTTTATTGGAGGTTTAACGACCACCGTGAGCAACTCAATGGGCTATAAGCAGTCGCCCGTCCCTAATTTAGTGTCACTGGTTCCAGGGAAGGGAGAGAGCCAGTGCCGTAAGACAAACACAACATCCATGCCTGACCGAACCCGGACCCCTTACGGACGAATGATCAAAGGCCAGCGCCTTAGACCACTGCGCCACCGGGGCGGCCCAGTGGCGGGTCACCGCACAGGCTCGGGAAGACCCAAGGAGGTTAGAATAAGATATCTGGGGATGCCCTTGTTAATCGAGCAGTACCACTTTGCGTGAAGCCTATCACCACAAGCGACGGCCGTCAAAGTGTGGGAAAGCTTATGGTTGCCGCCCCGGTGGCGCAGTGGTCTAAGCGATGGCCTCTGATCATTCGTCCAAAAGGGGTCCGGGTTCGAATCCCGGTTAGGCATGGATGTTGTGTTTGTCTTACGGCACTGGCTCTCTCCCTTCCCTGGAACCAGTGACCCTGAATTAGGGACGGGCGACTGCTTATAGCCCATTGAGTTGCTCACGGTGGTCGTTAAACCTCCAATCAAAAAAAAATACTGAATTTATACAATTCTTAATTATTTTGAGAATCCTTTCCATTTTAATTTTAAATTGAAATACACGAATGTTAGTGCGAATTCTAAACAAAACATAACGTTAAAATTAAAAACTTCACTCATATAGAGCCTTTGCACGTGGCGTCACAAAACCGCTTGCTAGACTTAAGGGTGGTTAGAAAGTACCCGAGCTGGTCTCTCTCCATGCTTTTCAGTGCCTGCTGCTGCTGTAAATAGAGTTACAAAACTGTTCTTTCTGACAGAGTTTGCCATCTTATGTGGTGGGAAAGCAACGTTTCGAAGAAAAGCTTTGAAATGATGGCATAGAAGATCTATATGATATACTTGAAAGATATTTTTATCCTCTGAAAGTTTGTGTTGCTACGGACCTCCTGCTCTGAACTATCACGATATTTATAACTATTTAATAGGCAATTTTTCGGGTTATACCGGAAAAGCTCTAAAAGCTTATAAAAGCCTTGACGCATATAAATATTTTACCAATGGGTGGGTTACAGGGGCGGCTCCTGCTATGGGGCTGTGGGGCTGTAGCCTTCCCCCATCCCCTATCCAAAGCAGTTTTATTTTCATGCCGTACCGAGAGAGAGAAATTTTCTAAACTCAACTGCAAGTTTTCCCTGCATAACACCACTGGGAGCGCAAGGAACGTTGGCGGACTGCGCCAGACTGCGCTGCTTGCAGCCCCGACGGGTGTTGAAACCAACTCATGTGGAAAACTCTGCCTATTCCCACATCAATTCGTTTCCTTTGAATAAAACTTCCCTGGGGACTGCATTGATGGCAGTCTCGCTAGCACGGGTTGCTCGCGCATGCAGTCTCTCGTTGGGTGGGAATGCATCGCAGGGCCTGTGTGCTTTGTTGATTAATACGGTTCTTGTGCTTCCGAATAAGAAATAAAATAGGGGAATGAATTAAAATAATGACGAGTGTTGAAATAAAGTATTAAATAAGGTATGTTTGAGTGTATTACTCAACCTTCTTTTTTTCCTTCCAATTTTTGGTTTGTTCCTGCTTTTATTCAACGTAATAATTCTAACACCATCGAACTGTAAAATATTTGTGTTTGCTAATGACAAATACTCAGTTGCCGGGACTTTGGCAAAAAAGTTTTACTTATATTTTCTCTTCTGGTCAAAATGGGCATGTGAACAAATTGCGATTAAGAATAGAATCCAGTATTGGATAAACTGAAAAAAAGAAAAAGAAAAAGAAAGAGAGAGAGAGAGAGAGATTAATTTCGGCAGCGAAATACTTGCAGAAAATTGATTTCTTCACTTACCAAGCACAACGAAATTTTCGCTTTTAAACTCACGTAAATTTTTATTCACCAAAAATCATTGAAGTCACTCCACTGGGTACAATTTTTTTTCTGCTGCATCCCACCTCCCTCCCCCAAATAAGCTGCGCATTTCAATTGAGGTAGTGCATTATACTTAATTACTTTGAAAAGAACATTTAATCAGATATCATTGTTTAGAAAATTTACGAAGTTGGTAAATATTGGAAAACAAATTTTTCTACACTAAATTGTTATCATGGCTTCAAAATTAAAACTGGACTGAATATGTTTCCAATCCGTTTTTATTAAAGAGAATGCCGGTGTGTGAGTATCGCAAAACTCTGGCGACTCTTCAGAATTCTACAAAATGTTTTTCGTCGCCGTCCAAGTTGCAGTGGTTGGTATCAAGTCGAAGTTTCAAAGGGAGTGTATCAGAAGGAAAAATATTTATTGTCATATTTCTAGGGGTCACAATGAGACACTTGATAATACGTACATGACCTTGAGAGTGTGTCTCCGCAGTCACTGCCACACCCATTATTTTTTTACATGTTTTGTCCTTGTGTACTTGTATATATATATATATATATATATATACTTATATGTGGGATGTAAGGTCCGGTGATGCGTAACATCACAGCCTCTCCTTGACAAATGTCAACCCCGCCTTCTCGTGGTACATCCTGTTCCCACTAAAGGGGCTCTGACGACCGCCAATAGCGGTATAACTATACCATCGGGATTAGAGGAAATGCTATCCCACACTCACCAACCCGCTTGGCCAGCGTGGTGAGTTATGGCCAAACCCCTCCAAAATGACTCCACAACTTAAATCTTGGCCCTCAGTCTCCGGCAGCTGGAATGTACCTGGCCAAGGCAGCGGCCAGTGCGACATGAAGGCAGAGGGTGCTAAGAATCCCCGGAGGACCGGACTAGGCTGCCATCTGATGCTGACCTTGGCTACATATAACGGACGCCCCCTATCTTCTGATTCAAGGCTTCTTGAATTGGAAGAGGAACTACAAAGGATCAAGTGGGACATCCTCGGGCTAAGTGAGGTAAGGAGAAAAGGAGAAGATCTCATGGAACTGAAAAGTGGACATCTCTTCTACTATCGTGGGACAGATACTGGCAGAACTAGTGGTGTTGGATTTATAATAAACACGAAACTGAAGGATAAAGTTGTAGAAGTTGAAAGTTTCTCTGACAGAGCTGCACGACTCGTTATCAAACTCTCGAGAAGATACCAGGCTCAGATTATTCAAACTTGTGCACCCACCACAAGTCATGCTGAAGAAGAAATTGAAGAATTTTATGAGGAAATTCGTGATCTAAATAATAAAGGTAAGCAGCACTTGAAGATAATTATGGGAGATTTCAATGCAAAAATAGGGCAACGACAACAGAATGAAACTTCAGTAGATAAATTCGGTCACGGCAACAGAAACCAGCGTGGAAATACTCTTTTAGAGTTTGCAGAGGCAGAAGGGTTTTTCATCTTGAACTCCTTTTTCAAGAAAAAGCCACACAGGAAATGGACATGGAGACATCCAAATGGGACGACAAGTGAAATTGATTTTATTATGTGTAACAAAAAATTCGTCATAGAAGACTGCAGTGTGCTAAACAAGTTCAACACAGGCAGTGACCATAGATTGGTGAGATGTAAGATGCACCTCAACACCAAACTCGAACGTAGCAAGCTCATAAGACAAACAAAATGTATTGACATAACCAACCTTAAAAAACACCATAATACCTTCAAATTGGAACTGAAGAACAGATTCTCTGCTTTAGAAGGCCTAACATCGGAAGAAGTGGATATTTCTGAAGTTAACAGAAAAGTAACCAAAGCTCTTATGGAAACAGCAACAAAATTAGCTGGGTCTAAGAACAAATTGCATGCGAACAAATTATCAGGAAAAACCAAAATGTTGATGCAAAAGAAGAGAGATGAGGACAACTAAAGAAGATGTGACTTCCAAAGTGGAATATATAGAGCTATGCAAGACAGTACGAAAAAGTATCACTGAAGACGTAAGGAAATTCAACTGTGAACTAGTAAGGAAAGCAATTGAAAACAACCAAAGCCTAAATATAGCAAAGGGACATCTCAGTAAGGGAAAAAAACAGATTATGGCACTGAGAAAAGAAGATGGTTCTGTAACAAGAAATAGAGGCGAAATTTTGACAAGAGTGAAAGATTTCTACTCCAAATTATATGAAAGGGATGATACATGTACTCCAGGCATTATGAAAGGTACCAGAGTTCTTCCAGTCCTTCCAGCAGAAGTTGCACATGCAATCAAGAACATGAAGCGGGGAAAAGCTCCAGAAGAAGATGGAATTACTGTAGACATCATACAAGAAGCAAGTGGAGAAATCGAAACAGTACTCGCCCATATTTTCACTCGATGCCTTAATGAAGGGAAAATTCCTGAGGATTGGAACAACGCTACAATGATCTTGCTACATAAAAAGGTGACATTGAGGATCTCAGGAACTACAGACCTATCAGCCTCCTATCAGTAGTTTATAAAATCTTCACTAAAGTTCTTTCACACCGCTTGAAGGTAACACTGGACATGGCTCAACCGAGAGAACAAGCTGGATTCAGGAGTGGCTACAGCACAATAGATCATATCCACGTACTGGGAGAACTAATTGAAAGAGCGAGGGAATATGAACTTCCATTTTGCATGGCTTTTATCGATTATGAAAAAGCCTTTGATTCGGTGAAACCATCAGCAGTTGCAATGGCTCTGAAATCCTGCGGTATTGAAGGTGCATACATTAATATTATTAATAACATCTATGAAAATGCAAGTGCAAAGATTCTGCTATTTGAAAATACAACACACATCTCCGAAGCTCTTTAATGTCACATTGGAAAATGTCTTTCAATCACTGAACTGGGAAAACAAAGGCATAAAGATTAATGGAGATTATCTAACCCACCTTCGTTTTGCTGATGGCATAGTCATTTTTGCAACTACCCCATCAGAGCTACAGAGTATGATGCAGGAACTTGCTGACAAGAGTAAAGAAGTGGGATTAAAAATGAACTTTCAGAAGACAAAAGTGATGTTCAATGCTTTTACAAGAAATGAAGATTTATCGATTGATGGAGAAAAGCTGGAGATAACAGACACGTACGTTTATCTTGGACAGCAGATATCAAGTGAAGGTCACATTGGTGAAGAAATTAATCGGCGTACAAAACTTGCCTGGAGAGCTTTTGGAAGAAACAGCATAATTTTCAAGAGCAATATGCCATTATGTCTTAAAAGAAAAGTGTTTGATCAATGAATCCTTCCAGTGCTTACGTATGGTGCAGAGACGTGGACCTTAGCTAAAAGAGACATACTGAGACTGCAGACAACTCAAAGAGGCATGGAGCGGTGCATGCTTGGTGTAACCAGGTGAGATAAGAAGAGGAACTTATTGATCTGAAAAATGACAAAAGTGGAAGACATCATGATCAGAGTTAAATCCCTGAAATGGCAATGGGCTGGACATACTGCCAGAAGAACAGACCATCGATGGACAGCCGAAATTTTAGATTGGATTCCAAGGGACAGGAAAATACCCAGAAAAAGACCACATGGAAGATGGGTGGATGAAATTCGAAAGTATGCGGGAGTGACATGGAGGAGACTGGCACAAGACAGACCGTTGTGGAGGAAACTTGGGGAGACCTTCGTCCAGCAGTGGATTGATAATGGTTGACAATGATAATGATGATGATACTTATATGTATGTATATAAAATTTGCAACCACTATCAATCCACTCCAGGATGAGAGTCTCCAAGTTTCTTCTTCCACAACACTCTGCCTTGAGCTTGTTTCTTTCATGCTTTTTAATTTCATGCACCCATCTCCCTCTTGTCATCTTCTGGGTATTGTTTTCCCCTTGCTATCCAGTTCCATATTTCAACTCTCACTCAGTGGCTCTTTCTTCTAGCAATATGTCCATCTCATTGCAATTTCAGGAATTCTGATCATAATGTCTTCCACTCTTGTCATTTTCCCGATCCACGAGTTTCTACACTGCTGGCCACACAAAATGCAACACCAAGCAGGACACGAGATAGCAAAGCCAGATTTACTGGACACATAACAACAGATACAAAGATAAAACGATTGAGCTTACAGGCCCGTGCGACTTGCGGAACACGCAGACATCAATAGTTCGTGTGGCCCCCACGGCTGGCAATAACGGCCACTACACGCCACGGCATCAAACGAAAGAGGCTTTGGATGTGGGCTTGGGGTATGTCGGTCCAGGATGCTTCCACACGTTGCCACAGTTCATCAGGCTGCCATGTTTCCACAGTTCATCAAGGTCATGTACGCCGCGGGTGGAGCTTGCCGGGCGACTCGGTTGCCGATCAGCGAGCAGACGTGTTCGATGAGCGACATATCGGGAGAACAGGCGGGCCACGGCAGCAGTGATGCCTGGTGGGCCGTGAAGAATTATTTCACGATGCGTGACACGTGTGGGCGCGCATTGTCCTGTTGAAACGTGGCTGCTGGCAGGTCCTGCAAATAAGAGAGGACTACAGGCTCCAAAACGTCGGAATGAAACGGTGGCTGTTGAGTGTACCGGCGATGCGTACCAAAGGGGTGCGGGTGTCATAACCAATTGCGCCCCAAACCATAACGCCAGGCGACGGACCGATATGGCGATGCATAATGCAGGCGTCATAGAGTCTCTCGCCGCGGTGCCGCCACACGCGGATCCGACTATCGTGGTGTTGCAGGCAGAAGCGGGATTCGTCGGAGAAGACAATGTCGTACCATTCCGTAGTCCAGGTGCGGCGTTCAACTGCCCACTGCCGCCGCACTCGCCGGTGGTGTAACGTCAATGGTAATCGGAGCAATGGGCGCCGTGCGACAAGTCCCCGCACCTGCAGACGACGTCGAACGGTACGTGCTGACACAGGTTGTTGCGCAACACACCCTAATTCCTGCGCTAACGTTGATGATGTGGCGGTGCGAGCCGTCAATGCCAACCGCACAACATGCCGGTCCTCTCGTTCGATGGTGTGCCGCGGCTCCGGCAATCGCTCACGTCGGTCCGTACGTCCCTCCTGCACCCACTGAATCTATACTCGCCTCACTGTGGCTGGATGTCGTCCCACACGGGTGCCAATGTCTCGGTATGACAAACCGCTGTCGCGATAAGCCACTATTCGTCCTCAGTCAAACTCCGAAACGTGCTGGAATGACTGCCGTATTCTGCGACGAGGCATCAGGAAGCTTCCCACGCGCAGGTCCGGCAGAACAACACACTTTCTCTACTTACACCCCGCCTCCTGTGCAGGCTTCTTATAGTGCTTCTGCTCGGTGGCGTGCCGGGCGCACATGATTTGCATGTGCCCTGCAATGCTAATCGTTTGCATGTCTTCTCGCTGGCGACGCCTGCTGCGAATTTCAGGCCAATCGGATGCTTCCTTCTTGGTGTTGCATTTTGGGTGGCCAGCAGTGTATTTGTATCTTTTCTGGTAACATCAAACTTGCATCTCTACATGCCTCTTTCAGTTGTCTGCAACATCTGTATGTCTATTTTAGTTCAGGTCCACGTCTGGGATCCATGCGTAAAAACTGGAAGGATGCACCGATTAATCAGTTTCTTTTTAAGAAATAATGCATCTGACCAAGTTTTATAGTTCGATTATTTTCTTCATAAATGTGGCAATGTGGCCATCGCTTAATATCTGTTGCCTGATTTAGGTATCGGTACCTCTACATTTTCGCTATCCATCGCTAAATATAAAATCTAAATATTCATTTCTTGTAAAAAAACACTTTCGATCAATATATATATATAGCCCCCCCCCTTCCCATCTCAGCTTATCACGAGCGACCACTGGTGGGTTAGAAATGTATTAATTCTGAAGACTGAAAACGAAAACTTTTTTACCCGGCCTAAAGTAAGTTGTTACATTTCTGACTGGTTCCAGTATGTATGGGTAGTTCCAGTGTGTATTGTAATTAAAGACAAAATTACCGACTTATCATATTTCGAAAAACGGACTATTATTTCACCTCGCTCCACCCCCTCAAAAAAAAAGAGAAAACAGAACCGGGAAAACGGACGACACAATAATGCATGACAGCACCCTCTTATTCTACTATGTGGACGTATATCCTTAAATTTCGGTTCGGGAAAAAGGCATCTGTTTCAGTATTTATAATTCAGTAACAGTACAAAATCTTGAAAAGTTCACGAAAGCTTAGCAATTTCCGATTCGATAGCAAAGTTAATCCGTCATGCATTCAGAGCATTTTAAACAGAATAACAAGGATTTACGTAAAAACTTGAAAATAATACATAAAAGGGAGCAAGAAAATATACTGATATAAATTCGACTATTAAGGTAGTAAAATATGCAGTTTTATAATACCTGAAATGAAGTGTTTACTGCAGATGCTGTCGACCTGGGAGACCATGCCTTCCGATTTACGGCTATTTTCCACATAAGCAGGCGTTTTTCTGCGGTTGGAAACCGATAAAAGGAAATTTCACAACCTTACTCGTACTTTGAGAAGCACCCTTACGCTACACAACTTTTAAAAATTTCTAAAACTGCAAACAATCGAGTTACAGTGGGTCCAGAAATCCTTCCCCATGTTAATTCTATGGGAACATTAGCAGCCGAACTTTCTCTTAACCACCCGGAAGTAACCGTGACGTCAAAAATGACGTCGGTGCAAAGGCTGTATAAGAAGTTTAATTGATTCCGGTTTGATATTAGCACTGTTTCTGCAACCAAAAGCCATGCTATTCCAAAATACACACAGTTGAAATTACATAGGCATCATGTAAACAACGTCAAATTCCCACAGTTTGCGGCTTAACGGTTAAGAGACTCAGGACATCTCCAGAAGTATTATTCTAACCTCCTTGGGAAGGCCACGCTTGGGGCATCAGAATCTCAGGAGCCTCAAAAAATCATAAAGAAAACTTAAGTTTTTTTAATTTATAATTTTTTGTTAATTGATAAAAATATAAAATAATAATAACTATAATAAAGGCAAATTCTGTTGTGTTCTGTGATGCTATTTTCATAGAGGGCAGAAATTTCATGTTACGAATGGAATTGCGTGCAGTGTCTTATTACCAGTAATCAAGACAGGTCCAACACCTGGGCAACAGTGGCTGTCGCCCTAAGACCCCGTGCTTTGTAACTGAAATATCCGTCAGTAGAATCTATGAACATTTAAAACATCGAGAAGGCAAAACTCAATGTCCACTATTCCCAGGAGCAACATTTCAAGGTCGCAGAAGTGTGGATGTCCCCCGTGTTTAAACAGTTGTGTTCCCCTGATAGCTTTAGCTGTAACGAAAGGGAATGGGATTAGATAAAAACAACTAATATTTGAACTGTCCCCGTTTACTCGAACCAGTCCTACAGCAGACATCTTGTGTATAATATATTTCATTTAATTTTCTTGTTTTTTTTTATTGGAGGTTTAACGACCACCGTGAGCAACTCAATGGGCTATAAGTAGTCGCCCGTCCCTAAATTAGGGTCACTGGTTCCAGGGAAGGGAGAGAGACAGTGCCGTAAGACAAACACAACATCCATGCCTCACCGGGATTCGAACCCGCACCCCGTTGGGACGAATGATCAGAGGCCATCGCTTAGACCACTGCGCGGCTTTCTTGTTACCGGCAAAGCAAGTCTGTTTTTCATGAGTGAAATTTTGTTTTAACAAATTTGATAAGAAATTATTTTATCAATCACAGCGAGCTTCGCAGTCACATAAAAGGGCCTTGGAACATTTTTTTTGACAACGGGGGCAAGATATCAGGATATGTATTTTCTGGTCAGATCATATTGTGCTTTTGTAAAAAACAGGACGAGATGACATCATTTGAACAATCTACAGATAAAAAGATTATAAAGATAAAATTCAAATTAACAGAAACTTTGAATTTTGTATCTATATTGTAAGGCTTTTTGGTATAAAACATTTCACTCATATTATAAACGATGTTAAACTGTACTGATTTGAACAACTCCACATCAGTATGAATTCCGAAAGAACCGTAGTCCTTACATTATACATCAAGCAACATACTGTAAGTATACATACGGGAGTTGTACCGAAAGTAATGCAAAAAAGGGCATGACTTTTTCATTAAGTGACAGAGGTCATTCAAATTGCACATGTTGGTAGAGTAAGTTCTCCTCTATAGTAACCCTTCTTTTTCATTGCAGGTTAATAACGGATTCCAAGAAGAAGAAACGTGCCATCATTGAGTTCTTTACAAAAGGAAGGCTGCAGGCTGTCCGACATCCACAGAAAGCTACAGAATGTTTACGGAGATCATTGACAAGAGCAATGTGCACAGGTGGATGAAGAAGTTTAAAGAAGGAGAAACCAGCACTAAAGACAAACCACGCAGTGGGAGAGCACACAGAATTTCCTCAAAAGGGGGGGGTCCGACAAAAAATGCACGGGACAAATGAAACTAAAAATTGGGCACACACACACACACATATGGATTATATATATATGTATGTGTGTGGATTCTTTTGTTAGCATAAATCAGCAGTGATGTGTTCACAGTTTAAAAAAACCTTACTTTTTTGAATAAGTCTGCTAAATTAAATGTGCATTAATATATCCATTAATATTTATGTAAGACCTTAAGACGTACAGAAAAATAAAGTTTAAATCGCTTCTCTTACTGTAATGCAGAAACATTTTCATCTAAGCTCACTTTAAATAATATATATAAATTATATGCTTGCCCTGACGGCACTGTTCATTACACTGTTAAAGAGCAAACACATTATCAATGGAAAACGAAAAAGTTAAGTAAACAATAATATTTAACTCACCTAAGTATTCCTTATCGAACTTTGAAAACTATTACAATTGTCGAACTACCTTTTCAGAGAGGGAATTTAATAAATCTAAAACTGAATAATCCATGAGTTTACAATGAAGCATACTTCTGAGTAAAAACAGTCATTCACAGTTCGGTTAGAAAAAGTCATTCACAATTCGTTTAAAAATTCTTATTAGCTGTTCATCTTTGAGTAAGTAACAAAAATTATGCAATATGCTTTCTATACTTCCATTCTATTATTTTTTTCCTTAATTATTAAAAACGTATTTCCGCTATAGCTTTTGAAAGTATGATTTCGTGCTGTAACAACTGCGTCTATATTGTGAAATGAATACCCATTAGATTGCGAAATCAAGCCGCCTTGATTTTTTGCTTAATTTGTCCATTACCATTTCTACGGAGACATTTACATTGCTCGTATTCAGTAATGCAAGTCTATTTCACCGATAATTTTTCATACTGTTCCTGAGATAGCTTTTGAGTCTTCTCAGAGTCGAAAACGATCTTTCATTTGTACAAGTGGTGATGGGAAGTGTACACAAAATTTTTAGAAGGCGCTTAATTCGGGGGTAAAAATCCCCATCATAAGAAATGAACACTTCAAACGCAGAAGTGAATTCCTTATTATTTATAGAATGTTTCCACAATTTATATTCACCAAGTATAGTATCTTTACTATCCTGAAAAAGTTGCTCAGTGCTTTCTACTGAATAGAATTCCACCAGTTTAAGAAAACTATTTTCTATGTCCTCATCGTAAATTTCAGACATTATGGATGAGAATTCTGCTAAGATGTTGTTATGCTTCTGGAGCCTTTGTTTCATCTGTGTCACCATACTACCGATAAATGGTAGAAACAAATCTCGCCTGTAATATTCCTCTGGAGATGCTTCAGGAACATTATTGCGATAAAATGACCGCTTTCCGGCTGTACATCTCGGTATTTTTATTTGTTCTCCTACTCCTGCAGTAAGCGAAACCAACTGAATTGCTCTTTGAAAAATATCGTTAAAAATCGTCAAAGAATTAGCATTCATTTCTTCCAAAACTTCAATAACTGAATCAGCGTAATTCATTGCTTTCTTTAGATCTATGTTAATAGTTTGTAAATACGCACATAGTGCTTTAGTTACAGCGAACAACTTGCTTATTATCAAATGAGAGATTATAAAATCTGCATTTGAAATTGCTAGATTTAATAGAGAAGCTTGCACAGCAGTATCCTTATCGCACCACCCTGAAATTTCAACTAGTGATGCGTGTATTGCGTCAAATAATTCAAGCATAACATTTACTGAATCATGTCTTTCAATCCACCTTGTGGAACACACCTGAACTAATTTTTGCTTCCTTGAATTTGAACAATATTTATGTATGTTCTCAATCAAAACATGTTGGCTCTTTGGTGTATGAAAAAAATAGTACGTTTTCCCCACTATTCCAATACAACTTCTGATTTCAGGTTTATGTTGCAAGCATCGAAAATAGCAAGATTCAAGCTATGTAAACTACAGTGTACATATAAAGCCAGAGGATATTCTTTTTTAATGCGAGCTTGTACTCCCTGAAATTCGTCACTCGTTGCATTAGCTCCATCATATCCCTGTCCTCGAAGATATTTCAAATTGATGTTGAATGATTTTAAAGAATCAATTAAATGGGTAGCCAGGCTTTTCCCTGTTGCATTGACAACTGGTATGAACTGCAAAAATTGTTCATGAATAAAACGGGCAACCAACGAATACTGTTCCACTCCCGAAACGTCAGTTGTCTCATCAGCAAGTATGCTAAAGCATTCACTTTCATTAATGCTGCTTACAATGTCCTTTAAAATTATTTCATTTATAGCAGATATTATTTCATTTTGCGTTCTCCAACTCACATATGAATTTCTACCACAGTGTTTTAAATGTTGTTTCAACATTTCGTCCCCTGCAACACGCATTCTAAGCAAAGCCCTGAAATTCCCTTCATTTTGCTGTGGCTTTTCGTCGAAATTTAAGGGACCATAGTCTAAATGCCCTCGTAAAGGAATACCTTGCTTGCTACAAAACATGACTTTTTTTATTACAGAACTCAGCATTTTTCTGTTTCGCAAAATTTCTTCAACTTTATTTTTGTCTAAAATATGAGCTATAGGTAGTACAACTTTCTTTTCAATTTTCTTCAAATTGTAACATACTTCCAAACTTTTTGATATTTTAATTTTGTGTGCTTCTCAAATTGTTCAGTGGCATGATTCCAGGTTCTGCAAGCTTGAGGAACAAGTTTGCCAGTGGGTTGATTATTGTTCATGCTAACATCAGAGGGAGAAAATAAAGCACAGTATTTACAGTATGCTCCATCCACTATTTCTGAATAACATAACCAGTTCCATTTTTCAAACCAGTGCTCCTGAAACTTTAGATTTTTACTTTTAATTTGAGTTACTGGGAACTTATAATTCGATTCTGGATACCATAGGTTATTTAACACATTAAGGAGTTCTTGAGAGGAAAGTCTGTTCTTCGAACTGACGAAATGAGCAATATAAGAAGAATTACCCTTGGGAGAGTTATCCGCAAGCACTTCACATCCTGTTCCTGATGAACATTCAGCAATTTCTTTGCACTGATTTAATGGCGCTGCTTTGTTACATTCAGGTTCAGCACACTCATTAATGTCGGCATCATTCCTCTCTCTTCTTTCATCAATTCGCACTTTTTTAACGAAAGAAAGTAACGATGTTTGCTTTCTTTTTTTATCCATAATTTAGTTTTCTTAAAAATCCTGCTGCAAATAGGCTGTTTTAAAATTCTAATACCCACACTTTTCTATGTCACACATTTTTCTTATGTGGAAGGCATTTTGTAAATGACAAATTCAGGAAGTTAGTCTTTCATGTCCTAAACGGATGGAAATCAACAGATACAAATATCAAGCACAGACGCAGACCGTCTTAACAGAAAATAGTGTGTTTACCCCAGGCCTTTATCTTGTGTATCCCCCTCCCCTCAGAAGAGGAACGCCCATTAGCACCCCATATGTGACCGAGGCCCGATCCATGGAGAAATTTCCTGGAAAAGGTTATGGGAACACGAGAGACTAAGAGAGTTATGGATTCCTGATTCCTAAAGCATTCTGGGGTTTCACTAATTCCCTGCTTCAATGCTTGCCATCGTCAGCCATCCAAAACAGATGCAGCATTCCTAAGGCAAAAGAGCACCACTCTTCTGTGATTGATACAATATCACACTGCAGCCAGATCGTTTCTATAAACATGTGCAGAAAGATTATTTTTTAATTTCGCCGTAGTCGGAATAAGGTATTTTAAAATTCGGGGGGCGGGAGGGGGACCCGACGGACCCACCCCGTGTGTGTGCCTGTAACGTATACTCTAGATTCAGTTTCTTTTTTATTTTACTATCTCTTGTTATTTTATTTTCCTATGCAAATTATCTTCTCACTTAACCAGATGTTATTTTTGATTTTTTGATTGTAGGTTTAACGACCACCGTGAGCAACTCAATGGGCAAGCAGTCGCCCGTCCCTAATTTAGGGTCACTGGTTCCAGGGAAGGGAGAGAGCCAGTGCCGTAAGACAAACACAACATCCATGCCTGACCGGGATTTGAACCCGGACCCCTTACGGACGAATGATCAGAGGCCATCGCTTAGACCACTGCGCCACCGGGGCGGCGAGATGTTATTTCTCCCGCTGAATTATATGTGGCAACGAGTGTAACTCATGACGTGGTGGTATGCAGTATATATAGGCGCGCTCAAGTATACCAAAGAGCTTCGTTTTATATGTGATAGGTTCTTCCTGATTATTGATATGCGATTTACCTACTTTTCTACGATATTACGATAATACGAAAGTTCGGGCTATCAGTAGTTGTGTTATTTTGGAGTGTGTATTTGAGTAATACCAGGAGCTCCCCAATAAAAGGTTAAAAGTGAGTACGTTTTCTTAGTTCATTTTATTGTCAGACCCTGTCTGGCCGTTAAGTCTATTTCATTGAGTGTTTACGTTAAGTTCAGGGTATATTGTGTTTACCGCTCTAATAAAGAGCCTTCAAGGTACTAATGTACTAAAACCGAAGTTATATTACTGATATTCAAGATAATGAGGAACGCTGAGTAAAAATAAATTCCATATTCTTGGAATTTATGGCACGTGCGTGTCTTACCTAAACAAACTCTAGCACTTTGAAGATTAAACACACTTTAGCTACGTCAAGTAACCTTTCAATAAACCTAACGTGACTTAACGTAAGCTTTCCTGCACTACACGTCCAGCCGGAGAATTTTATGCATTATAATTGGCGCCCGAACATTTCTTGAACACGAGGTATTGACACTTATTGACTATGTCTTCATTACCTGAGAAAACTTCACTATTTCAACCTGAATCAAGTTTCGGTGGAGGTGGGGTTATTTTCGACAATTTGCAGGAAGCCTGTGAGTCTAACTTTGATGTCAATGATTTGCACGTATCCAGGCATTCCTCACAATTTCGTCATTCACCAGTTTCATATCACTCTGAGTCGCGGGTCGTACCTGAGGTATTTCAATCCTTCCACAGAGGCAAAATGCTTGCACAATTCGTGCCGCATGAGGGAGCAATTACTTTAAATGGTTTGGAGGGGTCCTTGAAATTTCTCGAGGACTTGGAGGATCATTTCGACTTATACAATATTCCTCAAGATTGCAAAGTGCAAATAGCAGGCACTTGCTTGAAAGATGCCGCTAAGACCTGGTATCGGCAGTGGAGAGTATCGAACCCGGATTCTCGATATGAGAATTTCCGAGCGGAATTTTTAGAAGTCTTTCCTTTCGACCTCAGTCGAGCTGGATTTGCACAACAACTTTTTTCTCGTCAGCAAAGACCCAACGATAGCCCTGTTGCGTTTGCTTTAGAAACAACACGCTTGTATAAATTATGGGATCCATATGCCAGTCATGTCGACATGTTGGACACCTTATTGCAAAAGCTCGATCCATTTCTACAGCATTTTATTGAGGTCCGACACCCTACTACAATACATGAATGCTTTCGCCTCATACGAACGTATGAGGAGCGACACGGCCAACATGGACCAACTAAACATGTTCGGGAACCCCGGGAGGCTTATCACGAAAATCCTCAGCAGCATAATAGGCCTAATGACTTTCAACACGAGTGTACACAGGTGCAAGTCCACGCATCATACGTACCACCGCATAGAAGAGTGGTACACCAACCGCTAGTTTCTAAACAATTTTCTGGGTACAGTACAAATGCACAGTATGCTCGACCCCGTTCGAATCCGCAGAATTCGGAACATTTTTATGCTAAGGGCGATAATGATTTTTCTGCCCGTGCTGAGGGAATAAATAATAGAAATGGAAATTTCAACAGAAATGCGGAGTTCCCGCAGCAATTTTCACGAAGTTTTTCTAAGCGTGAAAACTTTACCGATACCAGGCAGGGCCGAGGTTTCAGACCGTATGAAAATACAACCAGGAATCCTTTAAACTTCCAAAGGAAGTAGACCAAGGGTCGGCACTGCTTCCTGATATCAAGAATTCTGACCCTAAAATAGTATTAGTGACTGTCCAAACTCCTCAGTTGCCTGATGTGTTATTGACAATTGAAGATATTATTGTCGAGACAAAGTTCGACAGTGGTTCTGAAATATCAGCCCTAAATACGAAGTTTTGCACTGAAAGTTTTCCTGCAATGCACATCCAGCCTGCGACGCAGTATTTGCGAAGTGCAAATAACGAAATATTCAGTATCACAGGAACTGTCACATTATCTCTAGGGCTGGGAAAGGCTCATTTTACGCATTCTTTCCTGCTCATGCTCGACCTACCTGTTAAATGTCTAATGGGCATAGATTTTATCAATACTTTTAAAGTTACCATGAATTTCGAACAACATGTTATTTCCTTTCCGGAACCTGTCGAAGTGATTTCTAAAGATCCTATAGACATAACGAATTTGTTACTGAGTAAACAACTGAATGAGAGGCAACGAAACCAGCTTTCTCAACTTTTGAATGAAAGACCTGGTTTATTTTCCGACCAACCTGGTTTCACACAGGTGGTTTATCACGTCATTGACACTGATGGTTCGAAACCGATAGCGACGAAACCTTACCCTTGTGCTCCCCATAAAAAAAATGAAATGCAACGTCGAATTTCAGAGATGATTAAACAGGGCATAATAAGGGAATCAACAAGCGCCTGGGCCGCACCTGCTTTTCTTGTTCCAAAGAAACAACCCAACAAATTTCGTTTCGTGACAGATTTCCGCAAGCTAAACCAAGTCACGAAACGACAAATTATCCACTACCTGTCCTGTCGCATATTTTGCATGACCTATCGTCAACTAAATGGATGTCAACCTTGGATTTGGCGAGTGGATATTGGAAGGTTGCGGTACATCCAGACTCCGTAGATAAAACAGGCTTTGTGACTCCTTTTGGGGCTTATGAATACCTGCGTATGCCCTTTGGATTAGCTTCTGCACCTGCTACTTTCCAAAAGCTTATGGATACGGTTCTCAGACCTGTTCTAGGTCCCCATGTGCATGTATATTTGGATGACATTATTATTACATCCGAGACTTTTGACGAGCACCTTTCTCTGCTCAAACAGGTGTTCCAACTCATATACAATGCTGGCTTGACGTTAAAACCTAGTAAATGCCAGATAGCGAGGGACGAGATTGTATATCTGGGGTTGAAAATCCCTCCCCACGGCTTATTTACGGATGATGAAAAAATCAGGCCTATAGTTGACTTTCCACGGCCAAAAACAGCCAAAGAACTATCACGCTTTCTGGGAATGACCGGATGGTATCAGCAGTTCGTCCCCGCTTATGCTACAATCTGTGAGCCATTGTATGCTTTGAAACGTAAATACAAGAAGTTTGTTTGGACACCTGATGCTAACGCAGCGTTTGAAGCACTAAAATCTGCGTTGACTCAGCCTCCTGTATTAGCTTTCCCAGATCATACTAAGGAATTTGGTATTTACATTGACGCATCCGGAGTTGGTCTTGGTTGCGTTTTGTCACAAGCTGGGCATCCAATAGCTTTTGCGTCCCGTACTTTAGCCAAAGCTGAACGCAATTATTCAGCTACGGAGCGCGCATGTCTTGCTGTAGTGTATGCTCTTGAAAATTTTCAATGTTATCTCAACGAATTGACAGTTAATATAATTACGGATCATTCTGCCCTTCAGTATTTGAATTCTGCTAAGCACCTCTCTAACAGACTTATGAAGTGGGCTCTTAAGTTACAAGAGAGCAATATCAAAATTTCGTACCAGCCAGGTCATAAGAATCAATTACCGGATGCATTATCTCGCGTCCCGATTAGTGGGGTTCCCACAGAAACTACTCCTGGATGTCAGCCTTTACTTTTAATAGCTGATATAACATCCAGAGAGCAGATAATGGCAGAATTAGTAAATGATCCAGTTTTGGGGAAACCTATAATTTTTTGCTTGAGGGTTCACCACAACAAAGTGACCCTTCTCTGGCTGGGAGGTCACAGCATTTTGAAGTCATAGGTCTTCTTTACTATACGAAATCTAGGACCACTGGGGCAGAGTTCCGCCCATGTATTCCGCGAACCCTTAGAATGGCCCTTTTAAACGAATTTCGTGACAAACCTATTGCAGGTCATTTAGGTATTCGCAAGACCCGTTGTAAATTGAGGGATGCTGCCTATTGGCCTGGCATGTACCAAAGTGTGCTCGCATACGTTCAATCATGTCACTTGTGTCAGATTTATAATTACCGTAATATAAGACAGGTCACTTGAAATCTAGTTCAAGTTCTCATGTTTTTGACATTATTTCAATAGATTTATTGGGACCTTATCCTTTATCTGTTAAAAACAAAGCTCGTTACGTTTTAGTATTAACCGATAATTTCTCTAAATGGGTCGAGGTCTTTCCCATTAAAGCCGCTACGGCGGAAGTTATTTGTAATGTATTAATTAATGAAGTATTCTCTAGATATGGTGCACCTAATCAAGTAGTTTCGGATAATGGTCCCCAATTTATTTCTGACATTTTTGAAAGAATGTGTGCGAGACTACACATAAAGCATAAATTCATTTCCCCATATCATCCCCAGAGTAATCCCACTGAACGAGTAAACCGCACGCTAGTTAAAATGATCGCTACATTTGTCATGGATCATCACGAGCGGTGGGACGAACATCTTGAGCTTTTTCGTTCGCCCTCCGCTCGTCTGTTCACGAATCTCCTAAGTTTACTCCCGCAGAACTTTTTGGGTCGAAAAATTAAGACCCCTTTTGAAAATTTAACGGGGATTATCGACGAACTAAACCAGCGACCAACTCCGCAATCAGTTTGAATCATGGCAGAGAAAGCTCGTGTTGCAATGATAGGAGGACAAGCGGCACAAGCAAGATACTATAATACTAGGCGTAGAGAACCAGATCTTGTCGTTGGAGATCTAACTCTCTTGGAGACACACTTCCAGTCTTCTGTTTCTCATACTTTAGTAGAGAAATTTGCACCCAGCTACGAAGGTCCATATCGGGTGGCAAATGTGTATGAAAATAACATTATCCTTGAAAAACCTGACAATCAATTTCAATACGTACACGTTGCTCAGTGTCGCAAGTATCATGAACGAAATATAGATTTTATAATCAACCCTACTCAACCTTCTGTTCCACAGACTCAAGAGTCTATATCACACGATCAACCTCCAGAAATTTTGGACGAACCGACAAACCTTTTTGAAGAATCTCCAGTGATTTTTTCTTCACCCTCCGCTCCACAAGACTGGCTTCCAAGAACGCAACCTGATTCTACAATAAGACGAAGACTCGAATCAAGTTCTTCAAATTCTAGTATCATTCCCTTCCCTCCAACCATTGCTGAGACTATTGCTGCACCATTCCTAATAACTATGCACCAACACAAGCTCCTACTTCCTTGAATACCTCGTCAGAGAGTATTCCAATAGGCAGAAATAAACATCGCCCTGCACGACCACTAACTTACAGCAGCGACTCAGAGTTATCACATATTTCTGATTTACCAGATAGAGACAATAGTTTGACGATTCCTAAACGTCACACACATATTACAAACCGTCCAGCAACACCAAAAGCTGGTCGAAAACGCAACTTGTCTCCCCAATCTGCTTCGCCGCAACAGCGACGAAGGCAGAGATCCTTGCATCCGCCCGGGTTTCGCCCTTGGAACTTACGCTGAGGGCAAACAGGGCCGATGCCTGCTTCTACTGTCATGCCAAAAAGTAGAAACAGAAAACAAGCGATGTGGCCGGAGCCACGTCCCTTCAAAAGAATGCTGGAAGGACAACACGGGCCCCAGCACAAAGGGACAACATATCGAAAGCCTGGGGAGCCCGCTCCTGTCAGACGCAGGGAATTCCTGACCGACAGACTTCAGCCGTTCCTGACCGTTCCTGTCAGACGCAGGGAATTCCTGACCGACAGACTTCAGCCGTTCCTGACCGTTCCTGTCAGACGCAAGGAATTCCTGACCGACAGACTTCAGCCGTTCCTGACCGTTCCTGTCAGACGCAGGGAATTCCTGACCGACAGACTTCAGCCGTTCCTGTCAGACGCAGGGAATTCCTGACCGACAGACTTCAGCCGTTCCTGTCAGACGCAGGGAATTCCTGACCGACAGACTTCAGAATTTCTTGACCGACAGACTTCAGAATTTCTTGACCGACAGACTACAGATGTTCCAGATCCATTCAAGTCTCAGAAAAGATCGGCGCCGCCAGAATTTACCAGTCCGATTAGGCCTGGAAAAAGATATCGTACTAGGGTTTTTTATGCGTCCTCGAGATCAGTAAGTTCTCGTGGACAGGTTATTTTCTCATTATGTTGTTTTTCCTGCACGACCAGTTGGCGTGACAGAATTTTTTTCCGTGTGGGCCTACGCATTCTTTTTGTGATATATGTAGTTTTTTTTATATATATATTCTATGTCCGTCTACTAATCCGAATTTTTTTTTATATATATATATATGTGTGTTAGGGGTAAAATAGTGAAAATTGTTACTGTTAGGCAGCTACAGGCAATCTTCGCTGCTGATACAGTTTGTTTGTAATCAACGATAAATATATATAGAGTTGAAAATATGAGGAAGTAAAATGAAATCAAAAAAGTGATTCCTGCTGGGCAGAATAAAAATAAGGTATGCCGATGCAGGTTTGTTCTGTACACGTATAAAAAGTGTTTCCTGCTTCACAGACGACAATAGCTGCGGACACAGGTTTACTGAATTTGTTAGGCAAAGCTTGAAGTTGTAAATACTACTGCCACAAAAAGTAGGACGATAAACGTCAGTCAGCGAAATGTAAGACTACACTGAAAATTTGATAGGTTTTTCAAAAAAAATATATATATATAAGGGGGAGATGATGTAACGTATACTCTAGATTCAGTTTCTTTTTGATTTTACTATCTCTTGTTATTTTATTTTCCTACGCAAATTATCTTCTCACTTAACGAGATGTTATTTCTCCCGTTGAATTATATGTGGCAACGAGTGTAAGTCATGACGTGGTGGTATGCAGTATATATAGGCGCGCTCAAGTATACCAAAGAGCTTCGTTTTATATGTGATAGGTTCTTCCTGATTATTGATATGCGATTTACCTACTTTTCTACGATATTACGATAATACGAAAGTTCGGGCTATCAGTAGTTGTGTTGTTTTGGAGTGTGTATTTGAGTAATACCAGGAGCTCCCCAATAAAAGGTTAAAAGTGAGTACGTTTTCTTAGTTCATTTTATTGTCAGACCTCTGTCTGGCCGTTAAGTCTATTTCATTGAGTGTTTACGTTAAGTTCAGGGTATATTGTGTTTACCGCTCTAATAAAGAGCCTTCAAGGTACTAATGTACTAAAACCGAAGTTATATTACTGATATTCAAGATAATGAAGAACGCTGAGTAAAAATAAATTCCATATTCTTGGAATTTATGGCACGTGCGTGTCTTACCTAAACAAACTCTAGCACTTTGAAGATTAAACACACTTTAGCTACGTCAAGTAACCTTTCAATAACCCTAACGTGACTTAACGTAAGCTTTCCTGCACTACACTTCCAGCCGGAGAATTTTATGCATTATACGCCCCTGTCTGTAACCACTGACACGAATCGTCAGCAAGTGGATGAATCGATTCGCACGGAGAGAAGAGTCAGAATCCGTGGGCTTTTTGCACAACTGGACTGGGGTCACAATGCCATACAGAAGATGATGGAAGACTTAGGGTATCGAAAAGTGTGTGCAAAGTAGGTACCTCGGTAGTTGACACCAGATTTGAAGGAGAAAAGGGTGGAAGTCTGCTCTGATCTGCTGGAAGCGTTGGAAGCCAATTAAGACACGTTTATTTTCCGATCTGGTGACAGGGGATGCAACGTGGGTAGGGGCAGATTGGGACGACCAAACCAGGCTGGGACTTTTAGCCTTGGTCTAGTAAAAAAGCATACCTTCTTTCAGGGGAACACCTGATAAATTCCTTGTGATCAGAGCCGGATTAAGGGGGCGAGTCTATAGGGACTATAGCCTTGGGGCCCACCATGATTAAGGGCCCAGGATGCACGCTTTGGAAGATGAGAGAGAGAGAGAGAGAGAGGTTTATAAAATAGTTTTACTTTTGTCTCGTATGATTTCCACTTGGTCAGAACAGAGGCAGGAAGAGGAACAGAATTTGACTCACCAAGAGTAAAGGCTTCATGGCCGCCCCGGTGGCGCAGTGGTCTAAGGCGCTGGCCTCTGATCATTCGTCTGTAAGGGGTCCGGGTTCGAATCCCGGTCAGGCATGGATGTTGTGTTTGTCTTACAGCACTGGCTCTCTCCCTTCCCTGGAACCAGTGACCCTAAATTAGGGACGGGCGACTGCTTATAGCCCATTGAGTTGCTCACGGTGGTCGTTAAACCTCCAATCAAAAAAAAAAAAAAAAAAAAAAAGGCTTCATGTCGCTGCGTACAGCGGGGTGGGCAAGACAGTTTCAGATTTGTCATGTAATGCAGCCACATCTCCCAGTTTGCACTTGGAACCGCTCAGGGTCGAAGTCCCCTGTGGCTTCACATTGCATAACAAAAAGATTGACCAAGAAAAGCATACAATGCTAAAACATTAGAAAAACCAAGACAAAATCTAGGAATCCGTTTTTATGAGAACAATGAAAAATACAGGGATTTATTATGAAGACTCTGCAGATAATTAATTAGTCTGAAGAATGCACTACGTATTAGCTATCGCAAGCGTATTGCTACAGTTTCATGTTTTTAACGGACTTCATAATAATTCCATGTCATAATTCTTTGAGGGCCCACTAAGATTTCTTAGCCTTGGGGCTCACTCAAATGTCTTAGCCTAGGGGCCCGCCCTACTTGTGATGTACCACTGAAGTGGAGAATGAGTCAAACCGACAAGTTGCAGTGATAAGACTTGCCGACGTAGTTCAGTCGGGAGAACATCCCGACCCAGAGTAGAAAGACGTAGCTTCGAATTCCACCACTAGCAAAAGGTTATACACTATACCCTCCTGACAAAAGTGTCAGATTCTGGATGAAAGAGAACTGTTGGAAATGCATTGTAAGATGAATGCAGTTGTGGAGAAATTTTAACAACAATTCAGCAGTGAAAGAATTTTGAACATCCTTTCAAGACTGAATCTAAAATAAACATACGCTCAGAACGGAGTGTTTTACCAGATAATTATTTTCCTTTAAGAAACTTATTTTAGACGAAAGAAAAATAACATGACCCATGAAGACCCCATTTCCAAATAAATCATTCTGTCATGGCGAAAATTTTAACCTCTGGTGAATTTCAGAGAGACCTGATCAATCTTTCTGTTGGTTTATCAGAGATTAATTAATGCAAAAATTTTCTTCCATGACATACGTTAGAAGAAAATTCCTGGTTGAAAGGCAGGGGAATTCGTGCTCAAAATTCGCTTGTCTTAATCACAACCAGGAAAACAAAATTTCATGTTGGAGAAAAAAAAAAAAAAAAAAAAAAGAATAATATTTGATTTAACTGACTTTGGGCTTTTGAAAATAATTATTTTATCTGTTCTTTTATCGCGATAGGAAAAGGCGAGTAGGTGTGCAGCTCAGAGAATCAAAATTAATTTTAGTTTAACATCACGGAACGAGAGAGAAAAAGAAAATTAAAATTAGTGATTTTCTGCAAAGCAAGAATTCGCCATTTTTTGCGTTCCTGTTTCCAAACGTGAAAAAGTCGCCCAAAAGTAACATCTTTTCGTCTTTTGGGTAAGGGAATTCAGCAACAGAAATCTATTTTTAGACCTCAGGGTCAAAAGCGGGGTCCCTACGTGTGAAGGTCAGTGTGTCATCCCTGGCTTGCGAGGGAGTGAAATTCCGTTGGGGAGTCGTTAGTTGCTAGGCTGTAGTTTCGACCAATGGGAGGGGTCAGCGGTTTCAAGCACCCCAGAGTTTTATCCGTTGAGAAGTCACTTTTGTTCTGGTCGCTGCGTTAGCTGGTAGACAGCGGAAGGAAAATTTTCTCTCCTCGCCTTTCTGGCGGAGGAGGGGGCAGCAGAAGAAAAAGAAAAAACACAACCGTTGACGGGCAATCCCGCCAGCCGAGCTCTAGGACCTGGCCGGCAGTGCCTGAATCTGACGTCGAAAAAAAAATGCAAGGACTTAATGACTGGAGTAGAGATGTTCATTTGATTCATCCCTCCCATGGTGGAAGCCTGCAGTGTTGGGCTACAGGAGAATTTTGCCTTTGCAGTTCTGGTCGACAAGGGAACACGTCTGAGACATTGAGAGGAATGTCCAGCTAACTGTTCTTAGCCAGGGACCAGTCGAGGCGTCATCAATGGCCGCCATTATTCAGGAAGAGGCCAACACAGTTCCGAGGTTTGCTGTCGTCCGTAGCAAGAAAAAAAAAGTCATCGAATCCTGTCAAAGCCATCCTCCTTAAACCCTGGCTACAGAAAGAGGAGAGACAGTGTTGTTTCGCCCCCAACCCCTTTTTGGGGGAGTAAAAAGAAGCAGAACAAAGCAAACTTTTTCTTGTTGTGAGCCAAAGTGAGCGGTGCTGCCTGCGCATAATGAAAAAGGTAAAGAAACTTTGTTTTGGCATTTCAAAGGGGGAAAAGAAAGAGATATGATAGGGTTACTCTAAAATATTTTAACATGTAAGATTTTGACAGTGGTTGCAGTTATAATCTAGGATCAGTTATAATCCATGCTTGGATCAGTAGAACTAAAGTAAAAAAAAATTTAAATGTTTTCATTCAGGGTTTTTTTTTTTTTTTTGTATTTTAGTGTTCTGGTGTGCTTAAGGAATGAAACCACCTGATTTAATCTTAGGCTGTTTAAATAAATTTCATGTTATCTTCTGTGGATAGGTAATTGAAAAACAAAACAAAACAAAGAATGGAAGTGAATAATTTTCTGGGTCATGTAGGGATAGATGATATAATAAGAATATTAAGTTATTTCGGAACGAACACCTCTCCAGACCAGTATTTCTCTTAGGTGAAATTTAACTCTTTTTGTGCTCGGTGATTTTTGTATTTGTGAAGTAGAATTTGTATTTATGAACTTAGCGTAGGTGCCATGTAGTTGGGAATTTTTCTTGTAGGCTGGTAATTATTTTGGTTTAGTGTTTTGGTAAATTTAGGTGCTAAATTACTCTTTAAAATTTAATTTTTGGTATTAGTGAGGGCTAATTTCTAGTTTCAGCCCGTAGATTAGAAAAACAGGTTTTTATGGGGAAAAGAATATAAGAATTGGGCATACAGGCAGATATGAGCATATGTATAGTGTGAAAAAAAAATAACCCGAATAGCTGTTGTGTTTCTTCAAGAAGTGTTGATTTTTTTCAGGAAAAGAGTGATCTAGGAAGTATGGTGATGTATAGATTTTTCAGGAAATAAAGTAAGGTTTGGTATAGTGTGTCAAGTATGGTATTATTGAGCTTTCTGGGAAATGAATATGTACAGTGTGTTCCTGGGAAATAAAGATAAGTGATTTTCTGGGAAAGGAGTGTGTTCCTGGGAGAATAAGGATATGAAGTGTGTTCCTGGGGAAAATAGGATAAGAAGTAATTTTCTGGGAAAAAGGGTGATGTATTGAATTTTCTGGAAAATAGACGAAGAGATATTTTGGGGACAAGAGAACTCTTGTGGGATACTTTACCCTATGTAGACAATGCCGCGGGGTCTGAAAGGGTGCACGAAACAAATTGGGGGATTTGTTTTCTGCCCGAGTAAGCTTGTTCGGTCCATAGGAGGTGGTACCTATGAGGGGAGTGATATAGGTTGTCCCCAAATCAGAGTGAAGGAACAGAAAAGGGTTAGGTCGCACTTTGCTCCACTACACTGTATAAGCTGGGAATGGATTCACGACCCATTCCCGCCTTCAGACTCAAACTTTGTTGTTCTCCCTGAAAAATAGTGTTTTTCTTGAGATGTGGGACTCATTGGTTGAGATGATTGTTTGGCTTTATGCCCGAGTTGATTATTACATGGGTGCCAGTTGACTGGAAAACGTATAGTATGGAATTTTGAAATGTTGGATTTTCATGATGATGGTGTAAGTAAGATTCTCTCGTCGGTGTAGCAATTTAATGATAACTTTGTGTAATTTGAATAAGGTATCTAGTGCATTAGGTTTTGGTATGGTGTATAGAATGGGTTGAGTATCCGGTAATGCTAGAAATGTTGATTGTAAGACAAATGTTGATTTAAGACAGGGTTATACTGATTTTAAGACAAATTTTCCTGGAAGGGTGGAATCTTTTATTAAATTAACTTTCATTATATGTAGAATTTTGGCAGTTATAGTAGTTAAAAATTAAAAGTGGATTCGGAAGTCTGGTCTGAGAAGGTTGGTTCGAGCGATTTAATTAGAACAATATAATGTACACATATGCATATAATATTTTTTTTTTGAGAGAGAGTGTGAGATATTTTCACTTCAAATACTTAAGTTGTACACCATGTTAAATCAAGTGTTGGTGCTGTTGAAGTACAATGAAATTCTTGTGTTTATTATTTTTATCAGTAGTGTCCCTGGTGCTAGTTTTTCTTGGAAAGAAACTAACCTGTCATCCGTTTATTTTTATTGGGCCCTGTGGCCAGGCATAAAATCTGTGACCTAAAAATTTAACTTGTTAAGTTTTTAAAATAAATATAGGCCAAGTGGCCTTTCAAAAACCTAAACCTTAGTGCAGTGAAGTTTTAGATATTTTCAGTTTAAATTTTCATCACATGGTTCAAGTGCATCCCCCTCAGCAATGACTGAGGTGGGAATGTAATCTGAGGTTATAGCCGTAAAATCAATGTTTTTGTCCTAACTAGCTAATTTGATCATCGCCACTTCCAAAAGGTTATTTACACGTGTACATTGTATACCATTAAATTTTATTGTTTACAAATTTGGTACACATGCAAACAAGAGTTACCTTTTCTTACACTTTCAGGTGTATCTACTCTTCAAACGCAAACAATACAATAGTAACTTTTGGGAGTTACCAAATTCAGTGGTGCATTTTATTTTATTTTTCTATTTTGTTTCATGGCCTTATTCAAAATTTCAGTTTTGTTTCGAAATGCATCCACCCATTTCCCAAATTTAAATTTTCTATATTTTCCATATAAATTTTAATACCAGCATAAATATAGTCTTTTGATAAATAACCTCAAGCAATCAATAAATATATAACGTAAATGAGATTTTTTTACACCAAAACAATTGGTGCCGTGACCTTAGGATGCATACCCTGTGATGAAATTCAACTTCACTGCACAGAAAAATTAAAGAAAAATCTTAAAGTTCATTTGATACAAATAGTAAGCTGATGAATAAAGAAATGTATGTGTTTATATGATAACTTACTTTGAGTTTAGGTAAATTCTAAAGTGGATGCAGTTTTGTCAGTGAATGGTGTATGTCAGTGAAAATTTTTTTCTCGTTGCTCTCTCTCTCAGTGATAACATAGTAAAAGTGTTAAAAGTTGTGTTTTTCTCGGTGGTGAAATTTTTCTGGGTTCCAGATGTTCTCTCAGTGGTTTACGTTAGTGAAAGTTAAAATTAATTTGTGTTTACTCTAAGTGGTTCAATAAGTGAAAGTGCAGATGAAAATTCTAGTATTTTGCCGTTTATAATTTTTGGATCAATTTTCATATGTAACATTGTCTAATTGAATAGTGTATAATTTCAGTGTATGAGTGTGGTGTATATAGTGTATTTGGCGGATAATGTCAATAATTTCACGAGTATACGTACACATACAAGCAATTTAGTGTTTTGCATACAAGCAATTTTGGATTTCACACACTTCTCTTTACAAATAATTTCTTAATTGCACTTACATTGCATTGTGTCATACATAAGTGATTTTGTGTTTACATATCATCTCAAGTGTATTTTTCATGTGCTACATTCAAGCAAAATTGATAATTTGAGAATGAGGTTAGGAAAGTGTTAATTTTGACATCCAAACATGCTTGTGGTAATGTAAAATTTGTAAAAACATACAGCGAAAATTGTAAGAAGTGTAAATTCTCTCCTCTCTTCAGATTGAATAATTTAGTGCCCCAGAGCGCTGTTTATTTAAGGTTAGGCTATGGCTTATTTTCTAGTGCGGTATAAAGTCAGTGTTAGATGAGATTATTACTTCAGTGATAGTTAAGTTAAGAAGTGATAATAATCAGTTTAATTTTTTTTTAAATTAATTTTCTCAGATTAAATGATAGGTTAGAGCTTTGAATCATCGCAGAGATAGATTTTCTTCGTTCCGTGAAATTTTTGGCTAGTAAAAATTCTTCGTGTAATTCTCTCGTTGATGTGAGTAGTAGACAACTGCGTTTCGAAACATTTATTTTTCTCGTTGAGTGGTAGCCATGTTGGAACGGAAGTCAGCTCACCGGAGGTAGGTGGCGCTGCAGGTTTGTTTACATTCATCGGTTTGTTGACATGGTCGGAGCACGTGTGTGTTGAGTAGTAGGTAGAAGCGAATTTTCTGAGATTTTATTTTATGTTTCGACTCGCTTTGCTCGTCTTTTTCGCAGGGGAATGTATTTGTCATGGCGAAAATTTTAACCTCTGGGGAATTTCAGAGAGACCTGATCAATCTTTCTGTTGGTTTATCAGAGATTAATTAATGCAAAAATTTTCTTCCATGACATACGTTAGAAGAAAATTCCTGGTTGAAAGGCAGGGGAATTCGTGCGCAAAATTCGCTTGTCTTAATCACAACCAGGAAAACAAAATTTCATGTTGGAGAAAAAAAAAAAAAAAAAGAATAATATTTGATTTAACTGACTTTGGGCTTTTGAAAATAATTATTTTATCTGTTCTTTTATCGCGATAGGAAAAGGCGAGTAGGTGTGCAGCTCAGAGAATCAAAATTAATTTTAGTTTAACATCACGGAACGAGAGAGAAAAAGAAAATTAAAATTAGTGATTTTCTGCAAAGCAAGAATTCGCCATTTTTTGCGTTCCTGTTTCCAAACGTGAAAAAGTCGCCCAAAAGTAACATCTTTTCGTCTTTTGGGTAAGGGAATTCAGCAACAGAAATCTATTTTTAGACCTCAGGGTCAAAAGCGGGGTCCCTACGTGTGAAGGTCAGTGTGTCATCCCTGGCTTGCGAGGGAGTGAAATTCCGTTGGGGAGTCGTTAGTTGCTAGGCTGTAGTTTCGACCAATGGGAGGGGTCAGCGGTTTCAAGCACCCCAGAGTTTTATCCGTTGAGAAGTCACTTTTGTTCTGGTCGCTGCGTTAGCTGGTAGACAGCGGAAGGAAAATTTTTCTCTCCTCGCCTTTCTGGCGGAGGAGGGGGCAGCAGAAGAAAAAGAAAAAACACAACCGTTGACGGGCAATCCCGCCAGCCGAGCTCTAGGACCTGGCCGGCAGTGCCTGAATCTGACGTCGAAAAAAAAATGCAAGGACTTAATGACTGGAGTAGAGATGTTCATTTGATTCATCCCTCCCATGGTGGAAGCCTGCAGTGTTGGGCTACAGGAGAATTTTGCCTTTGCAGTTCTGGTCGACAAGGGAACACGTCTGAGACATTGAGAGGAATGTCCAGCTAACTGTTCTTAGCCAGGGACCAGTCGAGGCGTCATCAATGGCCGCCATTATTCAGGAAGAGGCCAACACAGTTCCGAGGTTTGCTGTCGTCCGTAGCAAGAAAAAAAAAGTCATCGAATCCTGCCAAAGCCATCCTCCTTAAACCCTGGCTACAGAAAGAGGAGAGACAGTGTTGTTTCGCCCCCAACCCCTTTTTGGGGGAGTAAAAAGAAGCAGAACAAAGCAAACTTTTTCTTGTTGTGAGCCAAAGTGAGCGGTGCTGCCTGCGCATAATGAAAAAGGTAAAGAAACTTTGTTTTGGCATTTCAAAGGGGAAAAGAAAGAGATATGATAAGGTTACTCTAAAATATTTTAACATGTAAGATTTTGACAGTGGTTGCAGTTATAATCTAGGGTCAGTTATAATCCATGCTTGGATCAGTAGAACTAAAGTAAAAAAAATTTAAATGTTTTCATTCAGGGTTTTTTTTTTTTTTGTATTTTAGTGTTCTGGTGTGCTTAAGGAATGAAACCACCTGATTTAATCTTAGGCTGTTTAAATAAATTTCATGTTATCTTCTGTGGATAGGTAATTGAAAAACAAAACAAAACAAAGAATGGAAGTGAATAATTTTCTGGGTCATGTAGGGATAGATGATATAATAAGAATATTAAGTTATTTCGGAACGAACACCTCTCCAGACCAGTATTTCTCTTAGGTGAAATTTAACTCTTTTTGCGCTCGGTGATTTTTGTATTTGTGAAGTAGAATTTGTATTTATGAACTTAGCGTAGGTGCCATGTAGTTGGGAATTTTTCTTGTAGGCTGGTAATTATTTTGGTTTAGTGTTTTGGTAAATTTAGGTGCTAAATTACTCTTTAAAATTTAATTTTTGGTATTAGTGAGGGCTAATTTCTAGTTTCAGCCCGTAGATTAGAAAAACAGGTTTTTATGGGGAAAAGAATATAAGAATTGGGCATACAGGCAGATATGAGCATATGTATAGTGTGAAAAAAATAACCCGAATAGCTGTTGTGTTTCTTCAAGAAGTGATGATTTTTTTCAGGAAAAGAGTGATCTAGGAAGTATGGTGATGTATAGATTTTTCAGGAAATAAAGTAAGGTTTGGTATAGTGTGTCAAGTATGGTATTATTGAGCTTTCTGGGAAATGAATATGTACAGTGTGTTCCTGGGAAATAAAGATAAGTGATTTTCTGGGAAATGAGTGTGTTCCTGGGAGAATAAGGATATGAAGTGTGTTCCTGGGGAAAATAGGATAAGAAGTAATTTTCTGGGAAAAAGGGTGATGTATTGAATTTTCTGGAAAATAGACGAAGAGATATTTTGGGGACAAGAGAACTCTTGTGGGATACTTTACCCTATGTAGACAATGCCGCGGGGTCTGAAAGGGTGCACGAAACAAATTGGGGGATTTGTTTTCTGCCCGAGTAAGCTTGTTCGGTCCATAGGAGGTGGTACCTATGAGGGGAGTGATATAGGTTGTCCCCAAATCAGAGTGAAGGAACAGAAAAGGGTTAGGTCGCACTTTGCTCCACTACACTGTATAAGCTGGGAATGGATTCACGACCCATTCCCGCCTTCAGACTCAAACTTTGTTGTTCTCCCTGAAAAATAGTGTTTTTCTTGAGATGTGGGACTCATTGGTTGAGATGATTGTTTGGCTTTATGCCCGAGTTGATTATTACATGGGTGCCAGTTGACTGGAAAACGTATAGTATGGAATTTTGAAATGTTGGATTTTCATGATGATGGTGTAAGTAAGATTCTCTCGTCGGTGTAGCAATTTAATGATAACTTTGTGTAATTTGAATAAGGTATCTAGTGCATTAGGTTTTGGTATGGTGTATAGAATGGGTTGAGTATCCGGTAATGCTAGAAATGTTGATTGTAAGACAAATGTTGATTTAAGACAGGGTTATGCTGATTTTAAGACAAATTTTCCTGGAAGGGTGGAATCTTTTATTAAATTAACTTTCATTATATGTAGAATTTTGGCAGTTATAGTAGTTAAAAATTAAAAGTGGATTCGGAAGTCTGGTCTGAGAAGGTTGGTTCGAGCGATTTAATTAGAACAATATAATGTACACATATGCATATAATATTTTTTTTTTGAGAGAGAGTGTGAGATATTTTCACTTCAAATACTTAAGTTGTACACCATGTTAAATCAAGTGTTGGTGCTGTTGAAGTGCAATGAAATTCTTGTGTTTATTATTTTTATCAGTAGTGTCCCTGGTGCTAGTTTTTCTTGGAAAGAAACTAACCTGTCATCCGTTTATTTTTATTGGGCCCTGTGGCCAGGCATAAAATCTGTGACCTAAAAATTTAACTTGTTAAGTTTTTAAAATAAATATAGTCCAAGTGGCCTTTCAAAAACCTAAACCTTAGTGCAGTGAAGTTTTAGATATTTTCAGTTTAAATTTTCATCACATGGTTCAAGTGCATCCCCCTCAGCAATAACTGAGGTGGGAATGTAATCTGAGGTTATAGCCGTAAAATCAATGTTTTTGTCCTAACTAGCTAATTTGATCATCGCCACTTCCAAAAGGTTATTTACACGTGTACATTGTATACCATTAAATTTTATTGTTTACAAATTTGGTACACATGCAAACAAGAGTTACCTTTTCTTACACTTTCAGGTGTATCTACTCTTTAAACGCAAACAATACAATAGTAACTTTTGGGAGTTACCAAATTCAGTGGTGCATTTTATTTTATTTTTCTATTTTGTTTCATGGCCTTATTCAAAATTTCAGTTTTGTTTCGAAATGCATCCACCCATTTCCCAAATTTAAATTTTCTATATTTTCCAAATAAATTTTAATACCAGCATAAATATAGTCTTTTGATAAATAACCTCAAGCAATCAATAAATATATAACGTAAATGAGATTTTTTTCACCAAAACAATTCTGAAAGTTGAAATGTGGACATAGCAATATTCCTACGCAATTAATTCATGTACTTATTTGGTCACTGATAGCATACTTTGTAATTGTACTGGTTCCTCATCCTTGAGTAGACCCTTTCTTAAGTGTACCCGTTATTTTGACCCTTGATTCACCAGTTTGATAGATGAACCAGTACTAGATTTCGAAATATCTCCGCCAAAGAATCACTTTGTGCTCTGTGCTAATCTGTGGATATGTGTGTGGGGATGACGGACCATCATGATGAATACTCTTGTCTCCTTCAAGATTAAAACAGGAGGATAGGGCCTAAAAATGACCCTGCGCTCCAAGTCCAACAATTTACATCTAACTTGGAGCCTTCTTTATTTTCCTTCTTTAAAGAAAGACGGAAAGCACGCCATTATAAATTAATTTAGCTATCGCTAAATTAATTCGGCGGACTTATCGCTCACTTTTTGTAAGGAGCTAACTTTTTGTAACAGATACGTTTAAAGCTCAAATGAAGTTAACGATTATTATCCATAAGTATCAAAACCATTTATCATTTGTTCCAAAAATTCCAGGCTAAAAGAATACGAGAAAGTGGGCCACTTCTCGAGTAGTCCACCGGGAAATGTCCCGTTGTTTTGGGTGGCCAATCCACCCCTGAACGTGTGCGTTTCTTTACGATCCGGAAACGAAGAATCAATCCATGGAATGGCGTCACGCCCTTTCACCAAGGCCTAAGAAGTTCGAGAGCCAGCAATCAGCACAGAAAGTCACAGTGACTGTTTTTTGGGGGGATGGCAGGGCTATCATTCTCCTTGATTTTCTGGAATGTCGCCGTAACGTGACCAGCGAGAGGTACACTGAGACACTCAAGAAGTTTAGAGAAGCCATGAGGAGGAAGAGATCGAACAAGAACCTGAAAAGGATCCATATTCACCATGACAATGCAAGACCACCCACATCTTTGGCAACAAATCAGGCGATCAGCAATTTAGGCTAGTCGCTGGTCCCCCATCCACTGTACATTCATATCTGGCGCCCTCCGACTTCCACCTGTTCGGTCCAATGAAGGACAGTCTCCGAGGACAACGATTTGATGACACAAACGAGGTGAAAATGGCTGTGAAGAAGTAAGTACAACAGTCAACACCTGAATTTTTTCAAAGAGAAATCGAGAGTAGGGTTCAACGTGGCACAAATGCATTGTTTGTGATGGAGACTATGTTCAGTAGTACCTTTTTGTAGAGAAAGAGTTACTCTACCAATGTGTGCAATTTGAACGACCTCTGTCTGTTAACAAAAAAAATTATGCGCACTTTTGGATTACTTTCGGTACAACCTTCGTATATACACTGCTGGACAATTGCTAAGGACGGATCATAAACGGCTATATAGCGCATGAAAAAGTAAGTGTGGTTGGATGCCAAGTGAAATAAAATAATGTCAGAATGCCAGGACATTACAAGAAAGACAATTTATTGTGCTCTGAAATCCAGAAGGCTTTGGAACGTGTTCAAGGGACAAACAGGCCATTTTATGCAGAATACGTAAACGTGAAAAAAATGCAATTACCGTCCACAGGCGTTCCGGCGTAAGATGTCAATACGGGATATGGCCACCATGGAGGGCGATGCAAGATTCCATGCTTTGTACAACATTATCAAGCAGCTGTTGGGGTAATTTATCCCATTCCTCTGTCAGTGCACGGATGAGGGTGTCCTTGTTTATTGGAGGGCATTGGCGACCAACAAGACTCCTCCCCAAAGCATCCCACACATTTTCAATGGGATTCAGATCTGGAGAACGTGCTGGCCATACGAGGCGTTGAATATCCTCGCTCTCAAGACACTCCTGGACAGCGACTGTACGATGACATGTTGCGTTGTCGTCCATGAAGTGAATCTATCACCGACAGCACCACGGAACATGCGAACATGAGGTAGCAGAACATCATTAATGTATCGTTGGCCAGTCACAGTCACAGTTGGAAGCACGTAGAGGGACGTACGGCCATTGATCATGATGCCAGCCCATACCATGGCACTTCATGTCGGATATCGGTCCCTTTCCTGTATGTTTGCTGGACAAAATGCAGTAATACTATCACGCCAGATCAGTTGTCGTCGACAATCAGACGATAGACTGTATCTACTCTCATCTGAGAAGAGGACAGCAGACCAGTCGTTATGAGTCCAATTGCGATGTTGATGGCACCACTGCAAACGGGCGGTACGGTGACGTCTGGACAATGGGATGCACACAACAGGACGGCGGACGCATAGTCCTCCTGCATGCAAACGTCTGGCGACAGTTTTTCGGGAGATCCGCTTGCCAGTAGCAGCCATAAACTGATTTGCTACCTCACTAGCTGTGCTGCGCCGGTGTCTTTTTGTTGATAGCACTCTGTATCGATCTTCTGCAGGTGTCGTACTGCGAACACGACCTCCCCGTGACGTTTGCTACACTCTCCATTTGTTTGAAATGATTTCCAAAGCCTTGAAACAACACTGTGGCTGACGTCGAACTCCCTGGCAACATCTGTTATTTTTCGCCCTTCTTCAATCTTGCCAATAATACGGCCACGCGTAAAATCATCTAGGTGATGTCTGAAAGACATACTGAAAATTGCAAGTTCGTCAATTGATTCTTTCCCTTTCAACTTTGCGTTTGAACAACAACGGTCAATACGCGTCAAATCCTTTATATCTCTTATCAGCGCTATGACGTCACGAACAAGTTCGGCAATCCAATATTTGCATACGCACAACACGTCTTACTGTATCCCGCACTTATGCTAATTTCCACATTTTCCTGCCTTCCATTTTATGGTTGCTATCGTTGCTACTGTCATCCGTCCTTAGCAATTGTCCGGCAGTGTATTTGTATATATATATGCTTAATTTCTTTCTCCCTTTCATTTTCCTTCTTTAAAGAAAGACGGATTTTATTATACCTAAACGAATCAAAAAGCATTCCTGCTGTTTTTGTAAAAACGAAATGTTTTTCAGGACAACTTCCTGAGACGGGGTTTCTTTTTCAATGACAACTGTAAAGCTGGTACATCCTGAAACTTTGTTGTTTTCATAGCGAGGAGAATTGAACCCGCGTTCTCAGGAGTGTCAATAAAAAAATCCAGAGTTCTCGATGGTTAATAATTAAAACAGAAGATAATAGAAGTATTTCGTTTTATCAGACAGACTTGTAAATGGCAGAAAACAGAGAAATTCAAATATAAATCCAATTTCTGATTACGGACAAATGGGATGTTATGCTCCCGCACGCAAATGAGTAGTGCGGAAGCTGTCCCCTTTGTCCCCGCGATTCCGACGCCATTGATCACACGATACCAAGAGCTCTTTTGTGTTGAGCTTCAATATAAAAAGGGCTTCTTTGTTGGGGTGGCCCAAAACAATAAAGATGCAAACAAAAAATACCCCGGAGAAAATATTTCCCAAAATAATGGGAAGCGTAAAAGTATCTCCGACTTATTAAAGTGCATTTCCAATTATTGGTAAAACATATACTTAAAAAATTAAACATATGTATTTAAAAATAAGGAGCCAGTAACAAATGATGGCGGACCAAGTCATACCTCATTCTTGTTCGAGCCCCACTGAGTGCAGCACTGAAAGAACTTACTCTTCCAAATTTTCACCTAACTCCCGATCATGGGAGTCTCGTAGACGTACTAAAATATATGTTTGCCCTCTTTATAATTCGCTTTTTCTTTGTCCTCCCTTCCCTTTTCATTAAGTTTTCTCGTTCCTGCGTAAATATTTTGTTGTATTGGAAGCTCTAACGTCACGTTAGCTACATTGAGGCTTACTTAACCATATACATGGGAAGTCGGCATCCAGAAGACTGAAATAAAGCAGAAAGCCAGCTTCCCAAATATGATGATGTATTGCAGTGCGAGCAGCATGCCGTTGGTGATTACAAATCCACAGTAATCTTAACTATCAAATACAAAGGCTCAAAAAAATTTACCGAATTGTGAAACAATGCTTGGTTTTCTTGTTTGGCCCTCTTGCATATGTGATGAAGATGAACTGGTCTTCTTCTAACCTCCTGATTTTTATCCGGAGAAAGTATTGAGTAATTTTGGTAGGACTTCAAAATAGATTTTTAACATCCAATTGTTCCATTTATAAACAAATTTGCAAAAGCATTCTCATCTAGAGCAACAAATATTTATTGTAGAGTATATATATTTTCATAACTACTTTGATTTCAGAGCTACATTTTAAAAAAAGTTATTTAAAGTGTTAACACTTTGTGTGAAGTCATTTATGGCTCTAATTAACAACGAATATTCCGTTTTTTTCTCGAGGTATTGTATAAATTATTGGATGCATTGATTCGTCGGATTTAGAAAACGTAAATATACATGCCGATGGCAATTTAGTTTTAGTGTATAAAACAAAGCAGTTAATTTAATTCTTAAAATAATCTTAATGCTACTGAGATATGAAATCCATGTGAATGATTTTTTTTATTATAATATTTTCCTCGTTTTCTTAAATTTTTAAAATTAATTTCTTCAAATTTTCATCTATAAACAAAAAATTAGACTACGCTCCCGGGATAGAGTGGTTGTCAATAAAGGGTGATCACTCAAAAAGCTACGGGAGTTCCGTGGATTTTCTGGAATGGGGGCTAAAATCCCCCCCCCGAAAAGATGCCTGAATACATCACTGGTCGTACTTCGTGCCATTAGGCAGTTCTTTGCTAATACAAAATCACTCTATTTGATTTTATTTTCTAGCTAGACCTCCTCCTCACATTCATGAGGAAAAAAACTTGATCCTCAAAATATTTCGTTGTGGAGACATACTTTTCATTATTAAAGGTCCTTTTAAGGGTAATAGAAAGGACCTTTAAAAGGATATTTTTTAGTATCCCCATATACGCACTTTACAACAGCACGATCGTGATGGGTAGTTGACGTGCTGCCATCTATTGGCCGATACGGAGTATGGTATTCAATTAGTTAGTTATTAAAGTCGTCCTCAATTTTAGTATTATTACAGATTTCGATTTGTATTCATCTGAGAAACTGCAGATATCCCTTATGATATCGTGAACAAATTTACTTTACCGTATTATTCAATATGATCATTTCTCACATATGTTAAGTAACCTCACAATGAATTTCTTAGCAAGCAGAACTTCCCCAGATAAAAAGACAGCGTTCCAGTCAAATGACTCTACTCATAGGCCCCGCCTACTAGCAATCTCCAAAGTAGCTCTGAACCAATCGTGTGGCGGAAATTGATCTAATCGCAATTTCGTACATTCACTTATGAAATACGCGCCCCGGTGGCGCAGTGTTCTAAGCGATGGCTTCTGATCGTTCGTCCGAAAGGGGTGCGGGTTCGAATCCCGGTGAGGCATGGATGTTGTGTTTGTCTTACGGCACTGGCTCTCACCCTTCCCTGGAACCAGTGACCCTAAATTAGGGACTGGCGACTACTTATAGCCCATTGAGTTGCTCACGGTGTTCGTTAAACCTCCAATCAAAAAAAAAAAAAAAAAAAAGTCACTAGAGAAAAAAAAAAATGCCCAGAAGTTTCGATTGGGGACCGAAGCGTTTATTTAAGAAATATTTTGACTAAGAGACAAACTCTAAAAGATGTTCTATAAGAAAATAGTCAGTAGTAATAAAACCTGCGCAAAAAAAAAAAAAAGACAACATCTTTAAAATTCAACTTGAAAACTTTGAATTAACGAATGAAACGCCTGGCCCAATAAGTGCAAGCACTGCACTCCAATAGCGTTTGAACAAGTAAAAGATGGATCCTCTGCTTTACCAGAAATCATTGATTTCTAGGTAAAACTAACATTTAAGAGGTTCTCTGCCTTTGAAGAGTCTAACTCTTAAAAAAAAGTGTTTTCTAAGGCATATAAGCGAATTTTTTCGGTACTGCCTTTAGAGACAACATCTAGTAGCCTGAAAAAGACTTAAGGTATCGAATTCCTCTATTACCGCAATTCATAATGCCAAAAAATCTAGGCATTTTGGCTTCAAATTTTTGTAAACACCGACCGCTAATTATTGCACTTTACACACTAAGTGCAGGACAGTCAGCTATGCTTGTCCTTCAGGAACTTGCAGGGACTGTTGCCACTTCACCGAAATTTCTCAAAGACGTCACGTACTACATCCTCATTGATACGGCACTGGGGAAATCTCGGACAATCAGAGGGCGTTATTCAGCTTCAGAGACGACACATATGGGTGGGGCTTATCTGCATGTGTCACGTGGGGATTACTTCTGAGATACGATATGAGTGGCTTTAGCTTATGTGATTTCATGTCATTTTCACGTTCGTCGTTCGCTGCCTTTTGCATTAAAATATAAAAGAATTTTACAAATACAAACAAATAAATGAAGTAATATAAAAATGTAAAAGTAAGTGGAAAGTAAGTTGCTTTTTAATTCTGTAATGGTTATTTCATATCTTAGGTAACGATGTGAAATGTAGAATGATCCAATAGTCTTTAGTTATTGAGGGATATCCGGTAGTGTTTTTCACTGAGATGTGTTGTATATTTCTTCTACTTATAATTGACTCGTAATGCTCGAAGAATTATGTTAGTATACGTGTGGATGATTTTCCCGACATGTCTGTAACAAGATAAGGAAAGCTCTTTTAGGGGAAGAATAAATTAACTGTCAAAGTCTTTCAAACACATAATTTTAATGGCTTTTGTCTGTAATATGATAGAGAGCTCTTTGAGCAAACAGAGATGAACTTACAAAATTCCCAATTATAGTAACAAAAAATACAGAATGCTAGTTTCTCTGTAAGTAAAATCTTTGAAACCCTGAGATAACCACTGAAACAATGTACCAATATCTTCACATGAAAAATTTGATTGTAAATTTGATAGTTTTCCCAACATGAATGCTCCAACAGTCACTTCTAATATTGAGGTAAATTATGTTAGTTTCTCTGTGAGCAAATTTGCAAAAGACTACCTGATATTCCACAATAACTAAAGACTATTGAACAAGGGCGGCAGAAAGTGAAGTTCGTTGACCACGCCCGAAATTTAGAATCGTGGTGCACCCCCTGCCTTCCCGCTTCCCGGAACAAACAGAAGAAAAACAATGCCTAAGGAGCTTTTTTGGGGATTAAGACCACCAGACCACTTACCTCGAGGAACTTTCTAACGCACATCACAACAATCCCACTATGCCAAACAAAAACAACAAAATGATAATATATAAATAAAAATAAAAATCTTGGCTGAAATTATTGACCGGGCACTGGCAGCTCGGGCGTCGTTACCTATGATATGAAATAACCGTTACAGAATTAAAAAAAATTACTTACTTTCCATTTCCCTTTATATTTTTGTATTTATATATTTATTTGTTTGTTTGCGTATGTAAACTTTTTTATTATTTAATCCGAAAGGCAGCGAACGACGAACGTAAAAATGACATGAAATCACATAAACTAAAGCCACTCAGATCGTATCTCCGAAGTAATCCCCAGGTGACACATGAAGACAAACCCCACCCATAAGTGTCGTCACTGAAGCTGAAAACCTCCCTCTGATTAGCCGAGATTTCCCTAGTCCATATCAATGTAAGTTTCGCTTACATGCGCCCCGGTGGCGTATTTCACAAGTGAATGTACGGGATTGCGATTAAGGCCGTTTCCACCACGCGATTGGTTCAGAGCTACTTTTTTTTTTTTTTTTTTTTTGATTGGAGGTTTAACGACCACCGTGAGCAACTCAATGGGCTATAAGCAGTCGCCCGTCCCTAATTTAGGGTCACTGGTTCCAGGGAAGGGAGAGAGCCAGTGCCGTAAGACAAACACAACATCCATGCCTGACCGGGATTCGAACCCGGACCCCTTACGGATGAATGATCAGAGGCCAACGCCTTAGACCACTGCGCCACCGGGGCGGCCAGAGCTACTTTGGAGATTGCGAGTAGACGGGGCCTATGAGGAGAGTCATGTGAGTGAGACATGTAAGCTTTGCTGCTCTCGCCCATAAGTCATTTTAATGTTTGGTTGGTTTCCTTGCAACAATGGTTACCTTCAGTTGTTTTACCTGTACAGTCGGAATACGACAGGAGGTAAATAGAGAGTGAACTTTATTGGTAAGGGAACTTTTGAGTTTTTATATCAACATGACTTCATGGGGACTTATCTTCCGAAATACCTTTACTCTATATAGTTCTCACAGAGCCGAAAGATGTCAACACTCACGCCTTCTGTAGCTATAATTAGTACTGATGTGTTTTGTATAAAGAACCCAAGAGTTGTTTAACGTTTTTTTAATTTTCGGGGAGATGAGAGGTTGAATTGTGGAATTGAAGACAATTTTGATGAAGTTTGGTGAGACAAAAATATGAGAAATTCCTAAATATTAGAAAAATATATATTACAGATCACTTACTATTTTATCAGACACAATATATGGCAAACAACATTCTGGAGTATTTATTTCAACGGAAGGCATTTTTGATGAAGTTTGGAGGGACAAAAATATGAGGAATTTCCTAAATATTAGAAAAATATATATATGACAGATCACTTACTATTTTATCAGACACAACATATGGTAAACAACATTCTGGAGTATTTATTCCAACGGAATTGTCTTATTTAAACAGAACACTGTTTTAAGGCCTTACTTCGTGTAATTAGGCAGTTCTTTGCTAATAGAAAATCACTAATTTGATTTTTTTTCTAGCTAGACCTTTTCACATTCATGAGGAAAAAAACTTGATCGTCAGAATAAATATTTCGGTGTGGAGACATACTTTTCATTGTTAAAGGTCCTTTTCAGGGTAGTAGAAATGACCTTTAAAGGGGTACTTTTTAGTGTCCTTATATCAGAGGCGACTTTAAATCTTTTGGGGCCCTACGCGCTAAACAATTCTGGGGCCCCTCCTTCCCCTTCTTATCGCCTCAGAAACTTATTTTCATCCGTCAGATTAACAAAAAAAAAGTAAAGTCAAGAAAAATGTTTTTGCGCTTTTTGAAATGCGATTCTATCATAAATTATTAGGACGTCTTGCCAGAAACAGTGCTAATATAATCAGTTTGATTGTTCGCGCACATTGAACATTTTGTTTTTACAGATAAACAAAAATTATTTTTGCGGCTTATAGGAAATCAAAGGGCACCAAGTTTGGCACTTTATTTTTTTTTTTTTTTTGATTGGAGGTTTAACGACCACCGTGAGCAACTCAACGGGCTATAAGCAGTCGCCCGTCCCTGATTTAGGGTCACTGGTTCCAGGGAAGGGAGAGAGCCAGTGCCGTAAGACAAACACAACATCCATGCCTGACCGGGATTCGAACCCGGACCCCTTACGGACGAATGATCATATGCCAGCGCCTTAGACCACTGCGCCACCGGGGCGGCTTTGGCACTTTAAATATCCCATATAGGAATTTACGACTTAGGGCTGTCAAAGTCGAACATTCAAGAAATTAAAGTTTTCTTGTGAAGAAATATTTTTGTGCCTCTCAGATTAGGCTTAACAGGTCTTTCTCAAATACTTAAATTTCGGAATCAGTTCATTAATTTCCTGCTAGAGGTACTGAAGGACAATAAATGTAGTTTTCACCGATTCTTCAAAAAATATTTTTGCGAATGATAGGTCATAACATTTCATTGAATTTTAGCCATTTAAAATTTCTCTACCAGTTCATAAATTTCCTTCTAGTTCTGGAATTGGAAATTTAAAAAATTTCAGCTTTTCGCTACGAGAGACCATTTTGGTTACGGAAAAGTTCGTTTTGAGTTTGATACATTTGGCAAAACTGGCTACATTTGTACATCTTCGGTTGCCATAGTTACTTGGCAAATTTAACGCTAAAAATGGAGTTTCGCTAAATTTATCAATACATTTCGTATAAATTGTCATGAAAGTGGAATAAGTTTCAATTACAAAACACGCCTTCTCCATGCTTCAGCTTTAGAAAATCACCTTGTTTTTACGTTATGAGCAAATTAGTCAAATTAGTAGGCAACGAGCATGTTATCCAGCAAAAATAAAATACTTGAAGACACTGGCAACCGGAGAAGTCCTCCATATTACAAAATACGGGTAAATTTCGATTTGTGCACAGTACTTCGCTTAAAAAGGGTGGATGACTTTTCGTGGAGGAGTTTTCTTGTGGCGAACGATTCTCTAAATCGGAGAGATTCAACCGTCCATGGCATAGACAAATGTCATGGACCAAAAAAGTTGGACAGTAAGAATTTCATCAGTCAGTGCAAAAAATCGAGAGTGGGAAGAGTTTCTTGAAAACATTTTTTCTTATTACTTTCATCAGAAAATTGAGGTCTGAGTTTTATTTTATTATGTCAAAAAGATGCATAAGATTTTCCTTATACCTCCACCGCAGTTATCAGAAACAGAAGCATAAGGATTTAGTGTAAAAGATCCAGCTTGAAAATGGAGAAGTAGGAACCACAGTTTTTCGAGTAAGAGTATCATTGAAACTTTTATTGGCCTCCCGGGTGGCGCAGTGTTCTAAGCGGTGGCCTCTGATCATTCGTCCGAACGGGGTCCGGGTTCGAATCCCGGTCAGGCATGGATGTTGTGTTTGCCTTACGGCACTGGCTCTCTCCCTTCCCTGGAACCAGTGACCCTAAATTAGGGACGGGCGACTGCTTATAGCCCATTGAGTTGCTCACGGTGGTCGTTAAACCTCCAATCAAAAAAAAAAAAAAAATAAGCACACAGTTTCTGTGTGGGAAAAAAAAAGGACGAAGCACCCCGTGAAAGTCTTTTGATCCTAATGAAACTCTGCATGCAAGTACCTCAGGGCCAAATATGCAAATGATTTATTGAAAAATAACGATCAATGACTAAATAGCGGCCCCCGACAGCGCATGGGAACCGCATCGAGAAATGTATATCAAGAGCAAAGAGCGACAGATTGCGTCGACGTATCGGACAATCATGACAGCGAATTGCTGGTACATTAACATCCAGACTGTGAGGATGCCATGACGACGGATCCGTACACACCGCGAGAAGTCAATCGGGTTTGCGAGAGGATATATAATTGGGCTGAGAAAAGCCGGGTTGCGTATTTCACAAGTGAATGTGCGGAATTGCGATTAAAGCCATTTCCGCCACACGATTGATTCAGAGCTACTTTGGAGATTGCGAGTAGGCGGGGCCTACGAGGAGAGTCATGTGAGTGAGACATGTAAGCTTTGCTGCACACGCCATATGACATTTTAATGTTCCGGTGTTTTCATTGCGACAATGGTTAACCCCAGTTGTTTTACCCGTACAGTCGGAATGCGACAGGAGGTAAATAGTGAGTGTACTTTATTGGTAGGGGAACTTTTGAGTTTTTATATCAACATGACTTCATGGACTTGTGACTTATCTTTGATAAATCGCAGAAAGCCAGGCTTCAATCTGTATAGTTCTCACAGAGCCGATAGATGTCAGCACGTCAGCGTGCACTGCTGTAGAACAGGATTAGTACTGATGTGTTTTGTATGGAGAACCATGAGCTTACTATTTTTTTTGATTGGAGGTTTAACGACCACCGTGAGCAACTCAATGGGCTATAAGCAGTCGCCCGTCCCTAATTTAGGGTCACTGGTTCCAGGGAAGGGAAAGAGCCAGTGCCGTAAGACAAAACACAACATCCATGCCTCGCCGAGATTCGAACCCGGACCCCTTCCGGACGAATGATCAAAGGCCATCGCTTAGACCACTGCGCCACCGGGGGCGGCTTACTATTTTATCAGACACAATATATGGCAAACTACGTTCTGGAGTATTTATTCCAAACGAAAGTGTCTTATTTCAAACATAACACTGTCTTGAGGTCGTACTCAGCGTTGCATTCAGAGAGTTTTTTTCCGGGGGATCAATCGCAAATTTTGAGGGGGCTCAAACTTGTTATTTATTTATACATTAATACATATTATATTATTTATATATACATTAATACATATAAAAACTTTCTGAAATCTACACATGCAAGTGATTAAAAGTGTAAAAAAGTTATACCTTTATTTTAATTCAGTAATGCACCACGGATTTCAGCTTGCTGCGGTGGTGTAAAATATTAAGGATCCTAGTAAGATAACGCTGCTGTGCTGGAGAAAATTCTCCCCTCCCCCTAAACATTAGCGGTGGCAAAAATATTTTAGTCTTACAATAAGCGTTTTTCTGATTATTAAGGAATCATTACAGTGTTACCCGTACAGGTATGGTGCAAACAATTCCGCTGCCACTTGGTTTCAGCCCCTTTAGATTATTTAGGTTAGCACATAGTAGTAAAAAAACCCCAACTAATTAATCGTTTGAAATTCCAGGATTTTCTTTTTGTCACAGAGCGTAAACCACATACCGCCAGGAAAAAAAAAATATGGGAATAGTTTTTAATAATTTGCTATCATTAAAAATTAGGTAGCGCAAATATTTTGTTGAATTGGAAGCCTAAACGTCACGTTAGCTACATTGAGGCTTACTTAATCATATACATGGGAAGTCGGCATCCAGAAGACTGAAATAAAGCTGAATGCCAGCTTCCAAAATATGTTAATGTATTGCAGTGCAAGCAGCATGCCGTTGGTGATTACAAATCCACAGTAATCTTAACTATCAAATACAAAGGCTCTAAAAAATTTACGGAATTGTGAAACAATGCTTGGTTTTCTTGTTTGGCCCTCTTGCATATGTGATGAAGATGAACTGGTCTTCTTCTAACCTCCTGATTTTTATCCGGAGAAAGTATTGAGTAATTTTGGTAGGACTTCAAAATAGATTTTTAACATGGACAATTGTCCCATTTATAAACAAATTTACAAAAGCATTCTCATCTAGAGCAACAAATATTTATTGTAGAGTATATATATTTTCATAACTACTTTGATTTTTTTTTTTTGATTGGAGGTTTAACGACCACCATGAGCAACTCAATGGGCTACTTTGATTTCAGAGCTACATTTAAAAAAAGTTATTTAAAGTGTTAACACTTTGTGTGAAGTCATTTATGGCTCTAATTAACAACGGAAATTCCGTTCTTTTTCTTTTTCTTGAGGTATTGTATACATTATTGGCTGCATTGACTCGTCGGATTTAGAAAACGTAAATATACATGCCGATAGCAATTTTAGTTTTAGTTTATAAAACAAGGCAATTAATTTAATACTTAAAATAATCTTAATGCTACTGAGAAATGAAGTCCATGGGAATGAGTTTTTTTTATAATAATATTTTTCCCCGTTTTCTTAAATTTTTAAAATTAATTTCTCCAAATTTTCGTCTATAAACAAAAAATTAGACTAAATATAAAGGGTGATCACTCAAAAACCTACGGGTGGGGGAGGGGTTCCATGGATTTTCGGAGGGGTCTAACACCCCCGAAAAGATGCCTGAATACATCACTGGTAGTACTTCGTGCCATTAGGTAGTTCTTTGCTAATACAAAATTACTCTATTTGATTTTATTTTCTAGCTAGACCTCCTTACATTCATGAGGAAAAAAACTTGATCGTCGGAATATTTCGTGGTGGAGACATACTTTTCATTGTTAAAGGTCCTTTTAACGGTAATAGAAAGGACCTTTTAAAGGATACTTTTTAGAATCCCCATATACGCACTTTACAACAGCACGATCGTGATGGGTAGTTGACGTGCTGCCATCTATTGGCCGATACGGAGTATGGTATTCAATTAGTTAGTTATTAAAGTCGTCCTCAATTTTAATATTAAGATAGATTTCGACTTGTATTTATCTGAGAAACTGCAGATATTCCTTATGATATCGTGCACAAATTTACTTTACCGTATTATTCAATATCATCATTTGTCACATTTGTTATTTAACCTCACTGAATTTCTTAGGAAGCAGAACTTCCCACGATATACTTCAATATGATCATTTCTCACATATGTTAAGTAACCTGACAGTGAACTTCTTAGGATGCAGAACTTGTCATATATGTTAAGTAACCTCACAATGAATTTCTTAGCAAGCAGAACTTCCCCAGATAAAAAGACAGCGTTCCTGTCACATGAATCTCCTCATAGGCCCCGCCTACTCGCAATCTCCAAAGTAGCTCTGAACCAATCGCGTGGTGGAAATGGCTCTAATGGCAATTTCGTACATTCACTTGCGAAATACGCGTCCGGGTTCGAATCCCAGTGAGGTATGTATATTGTGTTTGTCTTACGCCACTGGCTCTCTCCCTTCCCTGGAACCAGCGACTCTAAATTAGGGACGGGTGACTGCTTATAGCCCATTAAGTTGCTCACCGTGGGCGTTGAACCTGCAATCAAAAAAAAAAAAAAAAAAAAAAAATACAACATCTATAAGGTGACCAGATATCGGGACATCGATTTGATGACAAAAGGGCGTGGCGTCCCTAATCGGTAGTTCGTTTGGGGACACATACGTACTCAAAATAAATATGCAAATCTTTTTGTCACAAAACTGCATTGCTTTAAAAAGTGTGATATTACACATTAAAATCTGTGTCTTAAAATGATATATCTTGTAAAATGTTGGTAATTTGTATTGACAAAGCAGAACTATGATGGCGAGAACATTGTAGTAAAAGTGAAATGCTTTACCTTAGGTACATGCGTTGAATTAAAATTAGGCTGCACACCATAGTAATTGCATGGCGAATTTTTCGTTTTGCTAAAGTTTTTGGAGAACCTCAGAACAAGTACAGTCGAAATTTGACAGCGCCAGTGGTGCATTGACTTAGTGCTGGCTACTGACCATTCGTACAAGTGGGTACGGGCTCGAGTTCCGAATGAGACATGGGTGGTGTGTTTGTTTTACAGCACTTGCTCTCACTCTCTTACCTAGAACGAATGTCTTCAAATTAGAGACAGGTGACTGTTTGTAGTCCTTAGAGTTGCTCGTAGTGGTTGTTAAACCCAGAAAGAAGAAAAAAAAAGTCAAAATTTGTTTTCACAAGAAGCATGTTGGAAAATTTGTACAACGGGAATTACTTTTAAGAATATTTTTCATTAGAAATCTAAAAGGTGCGCAGTGGTCTAAGCGATGGCTTCTGATCATTTGTCCGAACGGGGTCCGGGTTCGAATCCCGATGTGGCATGGATGTTGTGTTTGTCTTACGGCAATGGATCTCTCCCTTCCCTGGAACCAGTGACCCTAAATTAGGGACGGACGACTGCTTATAGCCCATTGAGTTGCTCACGGTGGTCGTTAAACCTCCAATCAAAAAAAAAAAAAAAAAAAAGTTTTTTATCTCCATGATGTAGATACCGAGGTTAGAAGAATGTAGCATGGGATCACGTACGATGCGATAGTATCGGTGTGAGTTATCGATGTTATCATATCACCATTCACCAATCACTACTACTTCGCAGATGTGTGGCTGATGTTAAATGTTGATTCTTTCCAATGTCAATTACAACAGGAGCAGGGTCATTAACTATCCAAATTCGACTAAGTAAACGTAAAATTGAGATGTTCGTGGTAATTTAAACAATTTGGGTTATTACACGAAATGTTCAGGGGCAAAAGTTGGTTTTCTGGAGGAATGTGGAAACCAAAAAATCTTCACTCTTTGGAGCATCTCAAGTGAGAAGTTTAAATCCTTTTAAAACACAGTATAAACTAAAAATCGTCTGTACTTATTAATAATGACATTTTTGATATCCCCGCCAAAGTTACTGTTAAATGATTCATTAAAGAACTGAAATGCATCGTGTTAGTAATAGGGAAAAAACTGTTTTCTTCATGGACAGATCACTGAATTTCGGCATGTAAACACGTATTTATTTTTCAGAGCTTGGGTGTTTTAGATTTACAGAAAAACATATCGGAAGCAGGGTTTGCAAATATTAGTTAATAAAAGCTAAATTAATGTTATATGTGACAATCATGCTAGCGATCTGTTTTTGTTTTAACTTAAGTAATTCTGAGAAATGAAATAAAATCGGTGGGAGGGAGAGGAATGGTGCATTTTTTGAATTTTACCATTATATAAACAAAACAACAACAACAACAACAAAAAAAAAACGGAGGAAAGTACGTACAGAATACATTGCTGGCAGCTTAGTAAGTTGTTTCTCCATGTCATTTAAACTGGATCTTGCAAAACTTGCATGAATTCTTGTTTTTACATTTAAAGTTTGTGGTTATCACTTTTGAAACTTTACAATGAGTGGCAGAGTTTCAAACTCAAGATAATGAGCTATATTCAAGCCACATGTTTCATTCCTGCTATTAAATGAAACTTAACCTTCCTCAAAATTTGTATGAAGTTTTTTTTTTTTTTCAGTAATTCTTGTAACAGGAGGGTTGTCAGGAGTAGATATACCCAATATAGTTCCACAAAGTGATGAAAGATGCATTGGTTACAGAGATGGTGATTTATTTTGCAAATGATAAAGTTGGTTTTCCTTATAAAAAATAAGGGCAATACTGATTTTGATGTTTAGTTCATTAAGGAAAAAAAAAAAAAATGTGCTGCTTGGTCTAGCAAGAAGACAGTGCAGGGAATGGAAAAATATTTATTTCAATAAGGAAATTATTTAAATAGTAAAGAACTGCATCAAAGTGTGTATGTGCATAGTGGAAGATACGAGTGCCTGCCAAAATGAGTTTTTCATTGTAATTGACAGGAATCTCAAAAACTAAAAAAATAAATAAATCCTTCACTAGGCATCATTAGGAGATGTGCTGCCAATTGCATTCTTCACAATTTGAAAAAAAAAAAAAAAAAAAGTTTTGGTGAAAACATTGGCAATTACCTTATCTATCCTGACATTTGAGCGAAATAAAATTAAATTTGGTGAATGGGTTGGTGAAAACTTTAAAAAAGCCAGAGCAACCAATGCATCATTATAAATTCAGTTCACTTTCTCTTAAAAAAAGGGGGAGCATCATATTTTGTGAAATTTCAGATGGATAAAACAATGTTTGCATGGGCTGCTAAATGAATACATTATATGTACACTGCAGCTACTAACATTTTTGTGCAAAGTTGCATTCAGGCAATAAAAAGTGCTAACATTCCAATGTTTTTATTTTTAATTTCATACTCTTTATTACTAAAATTTTGAAAGATTTTGTGATGCCATTGAACTGACTTAAGTGTTATTAAATCTATAAATTTTAAAGTGGCCACTGTAAGAATAATGCATTTTATTTTGCAGAAAGATGAAAAGAGCACAAATTTTACCAAGAATATGACATTCACCCAAATTCTGGGAGTTGTGGTTCCATCCCTAGTGATTTAAAATTTCTTTAAATTTTTCAGTGTGCACTTCTTCCCATCAGAGAAGTTGAGAGGGGTGGAAGATGATTTAGCAAAAGATCAGATGTTTTATTAACTATATACACGTAGTATATGTAGTTGCTAGGACGGACAAAAAGAAATGCAGGTTGCCTCTTTTGGCAATGGGCTTCCTTCCCATGTGTATGAAAACTCTGAGGAATTTGAAATTCTAGAGCCTGTGATAATTGATTTTGATTTGCAGATGAAATTTAATTCATATAATTTCAATAATACTGGATTTCTGATACTAGTGGTGGAGTTGAGGTGACAGTTTGTAGGAGAAGCAGTGTACATGTGCTTTGGTTTACCTGCTGTCCACTTTTTTTTTTACATATAGTTGAGTGAGGGAAATACCATTTTAAACACCACGAGATTTTTGGGAAATGGCATAAACTTGTGCACAACAAATGATGGCCTATGAATAAAAACTGTACAAGTTGTCTTCCTCTTTATGCCCACTTGTTGGTTGTGCCACTGTTAAAATATATACTGGGATTTGCCTCTGCCATGGTATAGCTCAGTACAGTTTCTAAGATTTTTCTTACGAGAGTATGTATTACAATATTCATGTGTGTGTGTGTGTGTATATCTGCTGTATGTGTTTTAAAAACAAATATTTCCTGTTCACCATGCTTTTATTTATTATCTCTGTATTTTTCTAAAGTGACTGAAGTATATTTTCAATTTTAGGTATTTGTACAATGTCCTTTCTAAAAACCAAACAGTTAGTGAACAAAACAAGGGTCTGCTAGTTGAGACTCTTAGATTGATTGCTGAAATTCTCATCTGGGGCGATCAGAATGACAGTACAGTTTTTGAGTAAGTTTGCATTTGTTTTTATTAAACAGGCTGTTAATCAAATACGTTCAAAGGTTACTCATCATTTCGCATAGAGTTCCGACAGTTTTTGGTTAATTTAATTTACATTTCTAGCACGTCGTTAGTTGGCTCGTTGTGGTTTGAGAAGCGGATATTTCATATAAATTTTCATTTTTGCCTATTGTATCAGAATCATTCGTTCTAATATCAGAATCATTCGTTCTAATATTCAAACTCTATTATATCTTCTATTTAACATGCCAGCAAATGCCCAAACACCTCAAAAAACAAAACAAAACAAATGCTTCAAACCTTAAGAAATTGCAACACTCTAAAATCTTCAAAAACAAATTAAAACCATGTTATCCTGTTTAAAACCTTTAGCTACATATTTACCAAATACCTTTGATTAACTTCAGAATCTCGAAAGAACCAAACCATTAACCCCCCCCCCCAAAAAAAAAAAACCCAATGAACTTTCTCTGTTTATCCAATCCCATTCTCGCCCCCACACGGCAACCATGTTCTCTCCAAACACTTTCAACCTCATCCTGAGGTCATTCTCAAGAAGCCCAGCAGCAACCGACCACACTCTTTACCTTCCTGCTAGCACACGTTCCAGGCTTTGCGTCACATCATCCCAACAGACATTCTCCGATTTGCTTGGGTGGCGCCATCTATTGGATGATTCGGCATCCCCCATTTGTCTTTATCTTTATTTCTTTTGACAAGCATGTTAATTTAAGAGCATCCAATTGAATATTTACATTCAAAGAGCTGTATTGATGTTTTTTAGACTGGTAATATTTTTGAAGAGGGATGCATTCAATTTCTAAGTAACCTAGTGCACCTGTCTTGGCATTTTATGTAGGCTCACTACTTAAGTAAACATATCTAGTAGTGGAAATTACATTTCACATGCTTTATTACTCAAGTAATTTCAGTAAAAAAAATCAAGCATGCTCAGCAAGAAAGCTAACATCCTATTTATTTACAATCACATGATTGAAACCACTGGCTACATAGGTGACAGTCATTTTCCATAGCCGCACCCAGAATAAATGGAGTGGGTAAGGGCACTGCAATTGTGATATAACTGGCAGAAGGTCAGAAAACTATTGCATAGTTTGCAAAGATAAACCTAGGAACTGTTTGCTATTCCTACAAAATTTATTATCATGATTTGCAAAGCATAATATGGTAACCAATATAATAATAAGCAAGCAAACTATGAGGCATATTTGGAAAGTAAGTACCATTTGTGAATATTTTTGCTGCAGCACTGTGGTCATAATATCATGCTTGTGTGTTGACTTCCCTCATTTGTGAGCAAGGCACAGATGCCATTATGAGAACATCAGATTATGTTTGCGTGTTGTTCTGCACATTTAAGAAGATTGACCTGGCCCACCAACATGTGATAATGTCCATAATTAAAATTTTGAATACAAGAAATGTGAAACCGGTTGACATTCATCATCAGATTTGTGAGGTCTATGGTCAAACTGCCACAAGCGATAGAATGGTGAAGAAATGGGTCAGACAATTTAGTGAAGGTCGTAAGAATGGGCACGACGAGGAGCAGAGCTGCCAGCCATCTGTGATCAACGATGATTTGGTGCTTGCGGGCAATGTAAAAGTTAGTGAGGGCAGATGTTTCACAATTTTGGCACTTTCTCTGCATTTCTCGCAAATTTCAAGGACCGTTCTCTATGAAATTGTGATAGATACTTCGGGTTTTCAGAAATTGTGCTCACACTGGATGTCGAAGGTGCTCTCCGAGGAGCACAAAAGCAAGTGAGCTGGCAGTGCATTTATCTTTCTCGTGCAATAAAATGAGAAAGGTGATTGATTCTTGTGCCATATTGTTACAGGTGACACGACATGGGTGTCCGATGTGACTCCGAAATCAAAGAAGCTGTCCATGAAGTGGTGGAAAACTTCATCACCTGAAAGGAAGAAATTCAAGCAGACAATTTCAAGCTGCAAGATCATGTGCACAGTTTTTTGGGACAGGCAAAGAGTTTTGCTTGTTGAATTCTTGCCTAAAGGTAGAAAAGTAAATTTGTCAGCATAGTGTGAGACCACTAGGGAAACTGCATAACACGATCCAGAACAAAAGGAGTGGCATGCTTACTTGGGGCATTGTCGTGCATTTCTGCACAGACTTGAGCACTTATGTCATTTCACTGGAAACAAATGGATCACCCCCTACCGCCCAGACCTAGTAACATGCGACTATCACCTGTTCTTGCATCTGAAGAAGTTCCTTGCTGGTTGGCATTTCTTTGACGATGATGAAGTCAAAGGAGCAGTGCAGAAGTAGCTGTTTCATGGGTGGGCTTGTTTTATGATGAGGGGATACAAAAACTAGTACCCTGTTATGATAAATGCCTCAATATTGGCAAAAATTACACAGAAAAGTAGTTTAAGGCATTGCAAACCTGATAAAAATATTTTTTTTGCAAATACACTCTCATTTAATTTTATTAATAGCCTAATGGAACATACTTTCCAAGTAGGCCTCATATACTATACACTGAATAGCAATTGAATTAGAGATACCTGTCTAGTAATGTGTAGCACCACCTTTCGCTCTGATGACGGCGGTGATTTGCCTTGGCATGGACTCGACAAGACACCAGAAGCGTTGGGAAACCATACGGATCCATGACCCCTGAACAAGCTCCCACAGTTCACGAAGATTTGATGGAGGGGTGGTCAGAGCCTCGAACATCTCTCTCGATGGCATCCCAGATGTACTCGATGGAATTGAAGTCAGATGACCTAGCTGGTCAAGGAAGCGAGGTCACGTCTGTGGAGTGTTCATCCAACCATTCGGATACAATTCAGGAGCGATGGCACAGTGTGTTCTTCCCCCGTGGTATGTTGAAGACACACAAACGGCAGCAAATGGTTGTCCAGGATATCCCGGTAACGTTGACCTGTGAGGGACGATGTCACACGTACCAAGGGTCCCATTTCAGTCCACTTAAACAGTCCCCCGACGAGAAGGCCACCCCCACCAGATTGAAGAGTACCCTGCTGGCAAGATGGATCCATCGCTTCATGTGGTTTGCGCCGTACTCATATCCTGCCATCCACATGTACCAATGTGTATCTCGACTCATCAGTCCAGGCAACATTTTTCCACATGTCCAGTGGAAGATGTTCCCGCACCCATACTAATCTTTGCACGCTGTGATGTGCGGTCAGCAGCGGTACCCTCGTGGGACAATGGCTTCTGTACCCCATAGCAAGGAGATGGTTCTGGATAGTGTGGCTGCTTACATGTTTTCGTGCACCAGCGTTAAATTGCCGAGTGATTTCTTGCACTGTGGCCCGTCTATCCACTGTTACAGTGCAAGCTAGCCGACGATGACCCCACTCATCCACAGACTGTTGTCCACGGCAGTTGGCCCTTGCAGGGATGGTTTTACCAGATTCGATGTACTCACAGTGCACCCGTGACACAGTGGCTCGTGAAAATCCCAGTGCATGCACGACTTCCGAGATGGAGTGACCCATTCGTTGGGCGCCGACAATTTGCCCACGATCAAATGCACTTAGATCCTTCGTCTTACACATACTGCGTCCGACTCTTACTGATTCCTGTCGCATCACTCCTTATATTGTCGGATCGCTGCATATGTCATGTCGTTTCCATTTACAGGGCCGCTCACAGCGCCACATTTGCATAACGCCAGCTGTCTCTAATTCAATTGCTCTTCAGTGTAGTTTTGTTAACTTTTGCTTGCTATATTACAACTGTATCCACTTTTGTTAAGAGTAGGTTTAGCTGTGAATCGGAATAGTCATCTGTAGTAGTCAGTGGATTTGAATGTCTTATGAATGTAAATAAAAGGCATGTGATTCATCCACTAATTAGCGAAATTCCGTGAATTCACTTTTCGGAAAAAACTGAAATTCGCTAAGCTTGTCATTTGCGATTTCAATCTTTTAACAAAAGTTTTTATTTGTTGGTATGTTGGAAAAAAATTGGGGCGAGAGAGAGAAATATTTGTTGGGTAGATGGCGATATTTTAGTTGTAAGGCGTACTCTTTCGGTGTGGCTGACCGGCAGCTCCGGGCTGACGCCGCTGCGGCTCAGCCAATGAGATAGCTTCGGGTGACCTCACTTCAAATCTCTCGGTTTGCTCGAAACCGGTTTTCTTAGGGGAACACTCCGCTGTTTAGTTGAGAGACTGGGCGGAGCCCTGAGCCATCGTACGCAGCTGCAAAGAGATCAACAAGAAAGAAAAGTTCTGTTCACATGTGATTGGATATTTACGTTACAAACCTCCTCTCTCAGTGCCCGGTGAAAGTGTCATTCGCTTCCAGAGAAGCCAGCCATTGTGGACCCCCGGATTTGCGGAATTACGGGTGACTAACGAAAAATTACGGAAATTCCGATTTTTGCTGTTATTAAGAATGTTTTACTGGTTTTGTAATTAATCAATGTAAAATCCTCTGAACAAAGTTCGTGGCATAGCTATTTGTTTCTTTTTCTTTTTTTTTTCCAAGGAGGAGGAATTTGTTTTGCTTGTTTGAAAGTTAAGTGGAAAGAAAGTATGGCGCCAGGCCGGTATTACGTTGGCCCAGCGTCGTGCTTTTTCGCCATGCGTGATTACATCGGCCTGGCTCCATGCTTCTTTCGCCGTGCATATTACATCGGCCCGAAGCCTCTGAACAAAGTTCGTGGTGCATCTCTTTATTTTTTTCTTTTTTGTTTTCCGAGGAGGAATTTGTTTTGCTTGTTTGAAAGCTAACGGGAACGAATGCACGGCGCCGGGCCGAGATTCTGGGGGCCCGGCGCCGATTTACACAGAATCGGGCCCTAGGCACAACACAAAATTCCCCCTTGTCCCCAAACCCATCAACATTCTTGAAAGAGTAAGTACATTTGTTGCTACTAAATATTTTCAATTAATATAAAAGTTGATTTAATAAATGGGATAATGTGTGGAGAAAAATAGGAAATGATATACACTGAGTGGCCACTTTATTATGACCACCTAACAGTTTTAAGCAAATGAGCTATGGCTGCACGCTGTTGCCGTCAGAGGGTGAAGCTAGTATAAAAAGGGAAAGCTTAGTGCTTGTGACAGTAGTACAAGTGATTTTTGGATGACGAGATGGGTAAAAAATGCGATTTGACGGACTTTCAACGTGGGATGATTGTATGAGCTCGGAGCCATGGAGCGAGTATCACCGAAACCGCCACATTCGTAAAATGTTTCAGAGCAGCAGCTGTTAAAGTGTTTAAAGACTGGACTGTCAGCCAAAAAACTGGGTCTCTACGTGCAACGTGTGGTCGTCATCAACTAGTGACTGCTCGGGCAGAACGGAGAGTGTCCAGACTGGTAACAGACAACAGAAGGGCAACAGTGCAGCAAATTACAGACCATTTTAATCAAGGATCCCCTCAAATGATCTTTGCACGTACTGTTCACCATACACTGCATCGGATGGGATATGGCAGCCAAAGGCCTGTTCAAACACCTTTGCTGTCTGCAGTTAACAAGAGAAAACGTCTCCAGCTCGCACAGGAGCACAAGGATTGGACAGTTGATAATTGGAAACAAATTATGTGGTCTGATGAATCACGTTTCCAGTTTTACCATGCCGATGGCCGAGTGAGAATTTGGCGTAACAGCACAAAAGCATGGATCTCAAATGCATTGCTACAACCCTTCAAGCTGGTGGAGGCAACGTTATGCTTTGGGGAATGTTTTCCTGGCATGCTTTGGGCCCTTTAATTCGTGTTGATCAACGTCTGACTGGCACATCATATCTAAACATCGTTGCGGACCAAGTGCATCCTGTCATGTGGATGGTTTATCCCAATGGCGATGGCTACTTTCAACAAGATAATGCATCCTGCCATAGTGCTCGTATTGTACAGGATTGGTTTCAGGAACATGCTGGTGAGTTTACTTTGCTTAGGTGGCCCCCACAATCTCCAGATCTCAACCCCATTGAGAATTTGTGGGATGAAGTTGAACGAGCCATCAGAGAGCTGGATCCACAACCCTGCAATCTCACACTCCTGGAGCATGGTCTCAGATTCCACAAACCACCTATCAACATCTCATGGAGTCCATGCCATGAAGAATCGACGCAGTATTAAAGCCAAAAGGTGGCCCAATGAAGTACTGAGGTGGTGGTCATAATAAAGTGGCCACTCAGTGTATACTTTTATTAAATCTTAATGTTAGCAAGGAAATTCACACTTAAAAATATAGATGGGTAAGTAAAACACTGTGACAGTTCAGTGTTGCTATTTTTGCGTTTAATTTTACTTGCTTCAGCACTTAGCAACTAGCAAATGACATTAACAAGCAGGGTTGTGGTTAGAAAATGGCTGCTGCACAGTATAAGTTAGTGATAATAATTTTTGATTTTTGCGTTTTTTTTTTTTTTGTGTATCTCGGAACAGCTCTTGGTGTTTTCAGTTAATCGGATGTTTAGACAATCACATGCTGGAAATAATCATATGTTGGCTTTCCTACTGAGCATGTTCGCCATACATTTTACCAAGCTATATGAATAAGAAAATCTATGAAATGTTATTCCCACAGTTATAAATGTTTATTTAAGCAGAAAAACAAAGTAAAATTCCAAAATGGACGTACTGAATTTCTTAGAATTTGTAATGAGTGTGTGTGTGTCTTTTAAAATTTTACCAACAATTTTTATTTTAGTCACTATCCATGCAATTGAAGCAAGGAGCTGTCATCATAATGTTTTAACTGTATAGCGAGAAGTCACGAGAAGAGGAGAATGTCGCTGTGCAATCAAGAGGCTATGTATTTGTATTTAGTAGAAATGGTTCATGAAGATGATGTAGGGGTTTCTGCTTTTTAAATTACTTGAGTGTTGCCACTGAATTTAAATATACTGGTAATTTAATTACCTCTGGAAATAAAAGTTCAGATAACTTTTACTGTTTGTGTGCATCTTTTTTTTTTTTTATTTGAGGTTTAATGATAACCGTGAGCAACTTAATGGGCTATAAGAGTCGCCCGTCCCTAATTTAGGGTCACTGGTTCCAGGGAAGGGAGAGAGCCAGTGCCGTAAGACAAATACAAGATCCATGCCTCACCGGGATTTGAACCCAGACCCTTCTCGGTCGAATGGTCATAACCCAGCGTTTATACCACTGTGCCACCGGGGCAGCACTTGTGTGCTTCAACATGTAAGGGGAGGATATTTGGGAAATGCACTTTTGTGCCATTAAAATACTTAACTTATTGAACTGTACATGCTTATGGTGGTAAATTTGCTTAATATGCAGCCACGAGTGTAGTGTAATCTATGTAGGTGCATGCATTTCAACAACATTTATTGTAGATTAACACACTTTTTTACACAATCTTTGTTAGATTTAACATATAAGTACTGTAAAAATATTTCAAACTAATGTCCTCTTCAACAACCTCTAATTTCAGATGTGTTCCAAAGTTTGTGGAGGATTTAACATACACTATATTGGCAAAAGTCACCAGATACTTAGAAGAGAAACACAACATAGCATTTATTGACATACATTAGTACGGTGTCGGCCCACATCATCATCACTAAGCTGTTCTCTGAGGTTCAGAGGTTAGCTCCAAAAAGATATTCAAACTACCAGATAATTTTTACTTACTGTTGCCTTATCAAACTTCTCCATTTACAGCGATCTTGACATACAACTCGGGCTTCACTGACATCCATCACACGCCGTACACAAGATCTTCTATACATCATACTCATAATCCTTTTCTCCTGTAGACACTCCTGAATCTGATCCTCCCATGACTTTCTTGGCCTTCCTCTGCCTTTCCTTCCTGCCCCTTGGGCTAAAAAGATTTTAGTAAGCACTTCATCACTCATTCTTTCAACATGACCAAACCACCGAAGCATATTAGTCTCCACCTTGCTAACAACATTTTGTTTCACATTCCACAATTGCAACACATCTTCATTACTCACACAATCAGAACGTGTCTTGCCACGCATTTCTCCAGCATACAAACGACTTCTATGTTTCTTCTGTAGTACCCAGGTTTCACAGCCATACATCAGAGAAGGAACAATTTCACTTTCATACACAGCCATGCGGGACTCTCTTGAGAATCTATCATTACTGTGAAAACCTCCCACAGCAGCCACAAGTTTCAATGAAGAATTCACTCTCCTACTAATTTCACCATCCAATTTGTTCTCTCTGTCAAACATGCTTCCTAAATACTCAAACTCATTCACCTGACCAATCACTGTACCATTTTGACTTATATTACATTCAGTACTACCTGTTTCTCTCTCAAAAACCATAACTTTGGTTTTTCCCTTATTAATACTCAGTTTGAATTTAATGCAAACTTCGTGCATCCGGGAAAACATACTCTGCAACTCACTTTTGCTCTCTGCCAACAGGACAGTATCATCAGCATACAGCCATCTGCACACATGGATATTTTGGCATCACACATGCACACATCCATAAATATATTAAACAGCCACGGTGACATTACACAACCTTGTCTGACTCTTGCACCAATAGAGAACCATTTTGGTGAAACACCATTCATTCGTACACAAGCTCTACTGCCAGCATACATGGTTTTTATGCTATTAAGTAGATTCATATTAACACCATATTCATTCAATACCTTCCACAAGAGTGTCCTATTTACTCAGTCATAAGCTTCCTCTAAATCTATGAAGGCAGCAAAAACTTTCTTACCAACAACCAGATACTTTTCAATCATCATGCGTAATGCAAAAATTTGGTTAGTGCAGCCTTTACCAGGCATAAAACCAATCTGAACATCTCACACTTTCTCTGATGTAAGACCCCGTACTTTTTCAATAACGACCTTACCAAACACTTTTCCTGGCACACTCAGTAGGTTAATACCACAGTAGTTCTGGCAGTCAGCCTGATCACCTTTTTCCTTATACAAGGGAACAATGATTGCATCCTTCCAATCCCGAGGAACCATTCCCAACTCCCAACACAACTGGCAAGTTTCAGTTAACCAGTCAATTACAGAGTCACCACCATATTGCAACATCTTGGCAGTTATGCCATCAATTCCCAGAGCCTTACCATTCTGAAGAGATTTTAGAGCATTACACACCTCTTCTCTTGAGATCCCACCTGTGCTTCCATCCTTCACTGTGGCATCATCTGCTTCTGCCTCAGAATCACCTTTGCTTTCTTGACTAATAACTCACAGAAGTACTCACCCCATCTTTCACTTAACTCACTTGGCTTCCATATCATTTCTCCGATCTTATTCTTCACACAACTTACAACTTTGTTTCCCTTATTTTTCCTGAGTCTCGTGCACTTCCAGAAAGTTTTCCTATCTTTTCAAAAAGTCAATTCATGCCTTTCCACCTTCTTCCTATCTTTTGTATTACTCCGGTGAACCAGCTTAGTGGCTTCACGCTTCTTACAGCGATATTAATACACAGAAACTCTACTTTGCAACATCCCCAAATAGGTTTCCTTCTTTCTCTTTACTGCCTCTTCAATCTCACTATTCCACCAAGCATCACCTCTATTGCTACCCACTATTGTAGTGCCACAAATTTCTTCAGCAGCAGTGACAACACAGTTCTTAAAACATTCCCACTTCTTTTTGCATCTCTCTCACAAGACTTTAGCTCCTTCAGTCGTTCTCTGAGTAATATACTGATTTCATTGTCCCGTTCCGCCAATCTGTCTTGGCTCCACGGGGACTTATTGAGCACCTTGGATGTTATTTTGACATGTTGCGACAATTATCCTGCCTTGAGACGCCGGTTCGGACCCTGGCCACCCCAATACCCTAGAGACCAGCCCGTGGTGACGTGCTGGCAGGCGACCTAGTATACCTTGTCTGGGTTCCCGCTCTGTCTGGCGGGATAGGTCGTTTCTTACTTTAGCGTTGACTGGAAGATTCCTTGCCCTCGAACTTTTTTTTTGGGGGAATAATTTCCCTTTATTTTCTTTTTCAAAACATCTACACACATGTATACACTGTCCTCATGCTTAGGACTTACAACATCAAGAGATAGCAAAAAATTTATTTACAGAATATTTACATTGGTGGTCTCCTCGTCTGCTTTCCCACAGACTTCTACCCTCATTCATCTTCCGAATCGCTTTCGGTGTGCACGTTCACCTCCTGCGTTTCGGTCCCCGTTTGATTGGGGAAGATGGTATGTTGCTGGAGGGTTAGCCTTTCAACCAAGGCTATTATCCCCCTCCTGTTAACGGAAGATTGGATGAGCAGATCCAATCTTCGCGTTCTTTGCACACCTGGGATCAGTGTGTTTCTCCATTCGGCGAAGCCACTGCATTCAAGTACGCAGTGTTCTATGCTTGCCGTTCTCTTTCCACAGGGACAAGTGCAGTTCCTGATGGCAAATCTGCCTAGGTATTCAGGGCTGATGCCATGGCTACTGAGTACTTGATTCAGGAACTTATTTGTCTGTGCTCGTTTGGTCGAGACCTTCGGAAACACTCTGTGTGTCTTCCGCCCTGTCTCTCCCGTGCCCTATCTGACCTGCCATTCGGTCATGGTCCGACGTGCTAATGCTGCGCGAGTACACCTTCGCGGCGTTCTGCACTGCACGTCGACAGTCTCTTTCAGCGTGGCTGCCTTCGCCAGCTGATCTGCCCTTTCGTTTCCTAGGGTTCCGACATGGCTTCGTACCCAGTGGAAACTAACTGCCCCATCTCCCTCTGCCCTCAAGAGGGTTTTGATCCTCTGGACGATGGGGTTTCTTCCCCTGAATCTACTCAGAGCCTGCAGTGCTGCCTCACTGTCCGAGTAGAGTTTTATTCTTTCGTCACTACGCCTGGGGAGTGCCCAGGTGAGTGCCGTCTCTATCGCCAGAAGTTCTGCCTGGAAGACAGAAGCGTTCTGCGATAATTTCACGCTTCCTGCAGTGGCTTCGTTCCCGTCCGAGAACGCACAGAAGCCTGCCCCCACTTGTCCCTTCAACTTTGAGCCGTCCGTGAACAGCTCATGCCCAACTCCCGTGGGTTTCTCCTTGTCCCACGGTGGGCAAATTTCCTCGGCAGGGTGGATCTGCCAGTCCACGCTTTCCATCTCCATGTCGGAGGCTCGATGCGGCGCACCGAGAAGGTAGGCGTCCTCGCCTGACCTTAGGCAGTGCATTACTGCCTCCCTTTCCACTACTAGGTCTGCCGGCTCGCACCCCGCCAGCACTTGGAGTGCTAGGGTCAACGTTGTGCGAAAACAACCGGTTATCCCTAGTAGGGCCAACCTTTGGATTTGGTTTATCCCCTTCTTCATTCTGACTGTGGGAGTCCACCATGCTCCACTTGCATACGTCAGAATTCTTTCAATTCCTCTCTGATAGATGGCCTTCTTGGTTTTGCCCGTTAACCTCATGCCATTCAATCTATTGAGAATCACCGTGCACCTTGTTCTAAGGTGCCTCAGGTGTGGCAGCCCTGATAGACTCTGATCCAGGACCACACCCAAGTATTTCATTTCACGCACCGCCTTGATAGTGCACCCTTGGAATCTGCACTGGGGTGGTGTTTTCATTACTCCTCTCTTAGCTATTGCTAGCAGAGTGGTCTTCTCAGGAGCGAAGCACAGTTTGCTTTCTCTGCTCCAATTTTCTAGCACATCCAAGGCCCTATGTGCTTCTCTTTCGATCACGTGTCTCCCTGAGGCGGAGACCACGAGAACGAAATCGTCCGCATAGGCTTGAATCTCCACTGCGGGCCCCAGGTCTAGGTTCAGTGCTGAATCAGCAACTATATTCCACCAGAGCGGCCCGGAGTTGGATCCTTGCGGACACCCTCTATGGTACGAACGCGAGGATTGCCCATTCCCCGCTTCGAACTCGACTCTTCTATCAGACAGGTAGCTGCTGATCAGTTTGAACAGGTTCCTTGGACAGCCAAGTTCTTTAAGTCTGGTTAAAACCATTGGCCACCAGACACTGTTGAATGCCCCCTCATGTCTAGTGAGATGAAGCAGGTATGGAGCCCCTCCGCTTTGTTCCTCTCTGCCCTCTCTCGGAGGCTGCGAATTGCCTGCGTTGCGCAACGCCCCGGAAGGAAACCAAATTGGTTCCTGTTTAGCTTTCCCTGCTCCATGAGAAAGCCAAGCGCTCTGTTCATTATGAGCTTGTCCAGCACTTTGCTCCACGCCGAGAGGAGGCAGATGGGCCTATAGGCTGCGGGATCATTTTTGTTCTTTCCGGTCTTGTTGAAAAGAACTAGCACCGCTGTTTTCCACAAGTCTGGGAAGATTCCCCTCCCGAGGCATTCGTTTAGGAGCGCCACAAAATACCCGGGATTTGCATAGTAGATTTCTCTGACTATGCTGAGGTCGAACCCATCCTTGCCTGGTGCTTTCCCCGTATTTAGACTGGAGAGGGCATTCTCCACTTCGTCTCTCGTGAAAGGGGGGTCTTCACCAGTGTCCGGCGGGATCCGACATTCTTCCCTTATTTCTTTTTGTTGAGGGGAGTCCCCTTCTCCCTCGTCTCCTTGGAAGTGGTAATCCAAGAGACTTTCTACGGTACTATCAAGAGTCTTTGATAGGCTACCGTCTGCCCTTTCTACCGCTGCCAGTTTTAGCGGTTCGGTTATGGATCCCCTCGAGATCTCATAGGGGATCCCGAAAGGGTCAGCCGGAGTTTGAAACTCACACAGTTTTCTCCAGTAGGAGATTTTCGAGAGATTCAGTTCTCTCCTGTATGCTGAACGAGCCTTTTTATGCACTTCTGTGCACTCCCTGTCTTGCGGAGTAGCTTTTGCTCTTTGCAGAGCTTTCCTACTCCGCCTAGCTCTCGCCCTTAGAGCTTTTAGTTTCTCCGACCACCAGGGGTGGGGGTCCTTGGCTCCCCTTTTATTTCCCCTACTACTCTCGCATAGCGTTGTTATTTGACTGGTAAGTTCTTCAAAGAGGGAGTTGAGGTCCGACACTTCTGCGGCCTCTTCTTCCCTCCTACCCCCAACAAGGTAGTTAGCTTGGCTTTAAATGCCCACCAGTCTAGATTCTTCATTAAGAACCTTTTGCGCTTGGGTCGGATGGGCTTTTCCGATCCCAAAACGAAAGATAGCGCTAGGTGGTCACTGCAGCTCTCGTCGTCCAGTACTTGCCAATCCTGGACAAGGCTGCGCTTAGAGACTCTGACGAGAGTCACGTCGATCCAAGAGGAGCCCCTCGTCCCTTGGAAGGTCGGGGTGCTCTCTGGATCGTTCAAGAAACTCAGGTCTGCCGCGTTGGCAAAGTCCACTAGTAGCTGGCCGCGTTCGTCCTCGTTCTGATTGCCCCAGAGAGGACTCTTCGCGTTGAAGTCGCCTGCTATTATTATCTCATGACTGGGGAATTCCCCTAATAGAGCCATTAGCTCATTCAGCGTTTCTCTCAAATTGCCTGCTGGAGGACTGTATACGTTCACCATTAAAAATTTCGCATCACCACATTCCACGCCCAGGGCGACCACGTTCTCGGAGCATTTTATCTCGAGAACCGCTAGGGACGGGTCTTTCACGACCGTGGCCACCCTGGGCTTTGCCACCCTAGGGTGGTAGATCCGGTAGGAGTTAGGGAAGCCCACCACTCTTCCCCCCTGTTCGAATGGTTCCTGCAATAGCAGAATATGAGCTTTTTGCTCAGTGGCTGTCACCAGGGCCTGTGTTGTTGCTGCCCGTGCGTGGTGCAGATTGATTTGAAGCACCTTAACGCCTCTCTTTGGTTTATTATCCATAATGAGTGCGTTCTTTTAGCAGAGCCAGTTCTCTGACAAGGCTTGGGCATTCCTTGTCTAGACTCGAGTGGCCTACATCCACTCGACGCCTGAATCTCTTGTTGTTTGCCAAGCAGTTAGTGCAGACCGGGCTATTGCTGCACTCCTGGCGCTTGTGCCCGGTTTCCCCACACCGGGCACACCTATCCTGCTCTTCGGTGCACCTTGACCTAAAGTGCCCGAACCCGTTACACCTGTAGCAACGGACCTCCCTCAGATATTCCCTTACTGAGTGGACGGTCCATCCCACTCCGAGCTTGCCTCACTTCATCACTTTTTTGAAGGTCAGTGGGTCCGCCTCTGCTACCCAGTGGCGTTTCCCACCCTTCACCTTCAACGAGAACTTGAGCTGGAGGCTGCTCTCCTCCAACTCTGGGTTCTGTTCCGCGAGACATTGCTAGACCTCTTCCCTTGACAGGTTTCCGTCTATCCCGTAGACGATAAACTTCGGATTCCTTTTAGCTGGCAATCTGGACCGAAGGTTCTCCTTCGTCACTGCATTGCTTTTTAGCTCCGAATCCAGTTTCTCTATTTCTTTGGCGGAGGAGCATTCCACCATTACTCCTCCCCATTGACCTTTCTAACTCCCTTAACCCCAATCTGGAGTTTGGCGGGGCAAATCTGAGTTTGCAGAACCGCCTTAACGTCTTCTGACGAGGGAGTACCCTTGTCTGTTGCGGGGTAAACGAGAAGCACGTGCCTCTTCTCGACCCTCTTGGCTACCACCTTCTTGGCTACTTCCTTCTTAGCCGTTTTTTGCTTAGGGACGTGTTCCCCTTGCCGGGCTTCGCTCGAGCCGCTTCGGCATATGTTTTTGGAGCCGCGCTAGCGTGCTCACTTCTTTCCTGTAGTCTCCCTTGGATGAGACTCATTTCTATCACTTGCTTGGTGCAAGCTGCCTGTAGCGAGTTCGCTACCTTTCTTATCTTGGTTCTGGTGTTAACCAGAACCTTATTTGATGGATTCTCTAGAATCCTCTCCAACTCTTGAAAGAAGGAGTTGACTGCGCTTGCGAATTCCGACGGAATTTCTAAGCCGCAGTCTGCCTCAACGGGCTCACTGGGACCGGGGGTTGAAGTCCCGCGTCCTCTGCCATCTCTCTACTCGGGTTGCTAACCGAGTGTAAGCCCTGGGACCTGTGTCCCTGGTCGGTCAGACTTACGTCGTTCGAAAGTCAGGTGCTCAGCGGTATCCTGGGGTTCTTCCGCTGTAACCTGCACCTGACCCTGGTTGAGTGCGGGATTTGGACTGATCCGTAGATCAGTGGGACCAGCACGGCGACGACGTACCCGCTCGTTTGTCAGAGTTGCGCACCTTGCTTTGACCGAGGTTTGGACTTTGCCCTTACAAGGGCAGTTTTAACTAAGTCCAAACCCACTGCCTCGAAACCCTATTGTATATTCAGGGATCGAATTAAAAAAAAAATTTTTGAGGGGAGCAATTCACTCCCCTCGCTCTGCTAGCAGAGTCTATTGGAACAGCAGTCGATTTGATTCGCAATCAATCACACGGTACTCACTCAACCAGCCTCTGACAACGGCCGGTCTTCTCTGAGTAAGTCAGAATAACGTTGATGATCTTCAGGGAGCATTACAACCTTTATTCTTTCCATCCTGGGCCTCTTCCTATTCTTTTTCTTTTAACCAACATTCAGTTTCACTCGTGACACTACCAAGTAATGATCAGAACCAACATCTGCACCTCTCATCACATGAGTGTCAACAACTAAGTGTTTCAGACGCTGATCGTAGACAACAAAATCTATTGCACTCTTTTGACCAAGAGTACGATTTTCCCCAAGTATACGTATGTGTGGATATACTTGTGGTTGAAAAACGTCTTGGATACACACAAACCATTCTCAATGCAGAGTTCAATTAATCTTTCACCCTTTGACCTTAATACATGCACTAACCCTTTGAGACATGCTTTTGAAAAGGTTTTGGAACACAGTGATAGGTATGTGCTTCCATTCAGTACATAATGCTGCTGCTAACTGTTGCTTAGTAGTAAGCCTAAGTTCTAAACTTCTTATGCAGTGCTCTAATTCATCTCATTGGTGCTCTGTGGGATTAAGATCAAGGCTCTGTGCTGACTAGTCCACACATGATATGGAATTATTATCAAACCACTCTGTAACAGTCCTTGCTTTATGGCTTGGTGCATTATCCTGCTGGTACTGACAAGGCTTGGTTTCATATTATTGCCACAGAGTTGGTAGGACATAATTGTCCAGAATATCGAGGTAGACGTGCTGGTTAACAGGTTTGTCCACGATAACCAATGAGCTGGGACCATACCATGAAAAACACCCCCATACGAGTACACTGCCAGCTCCACACTTGACTGTAGGAACAGTAAGTACATTGTGGTAAATAGCATTCCCCGGCTGCTGCCATGCCCACACACAGCCATCAGACTGATGGATCGTGTATCTGGATTCATCAATCCATAGGACCCATTTCCATTGATCTACAGTCCACAATAAATGTTTTTACACCATGCTAAACGACGAGTAGCATTCCGAGTGGAGATGAAAGGCTTATGAGCAGCCGCACAATCATGGTAACTCATGTAATGAAGTTCTCTGCGAACGGTACGTGTACATAAAAAGGTTCCAGCATTTTTACTCACCTGTACACGGAGGTCTTGTGCAGTACTCCGTCAATTAGCTGTAACAATTCTCCTGAGGCTTGGACGTCCTCCATCACTGATTTTCTTTGGTCTGCTGGTACCTTTTGCCGCTTCAGGTGCGCCATGTGTCTTCCACTGATTCAGTGCATCCAAAACAGTTGACTTGGGTTTGTTTAAACACTTCTCGGTTTCTCTTATGGACAACCCACTAAAATAACACCCCACAATCTTTTCTTTCTCAAAGTCAGTTCTCTCCCGCCGCGACATTTTCACTCAACCTCATAGTGCGATATGATCGCGGTCAGCTGCAGGCTTGTTTTTATACCATTTGCAGTTGTACCGCACATCTTAACAATGTAGCAGATTCGTTCATTTGCTTTTGAAGTGGTGTCCGGTGACTTTTGTCAATATAGTGTATATTGGGTTGGAAAGAAAGTAATGTTCGATGATCAGGTACCCAAAGGCAAAGCCCCAGCCACAGTGCACACTGGCCACTGAGATTGCGCAGCACACTGGCCACTGAGATTGCGCAGCACACTGGCATGACATCAGCAAGTAGGTGGCTTAAGTTAGTGGCCGTTAGCCATCAGAAGGCAAAGGGTGTAAGAGCCAGCCAACACGGAAGTGGATAAGAAGCACATCCGCCATTGCATGCTGTATGAGTTTTGTCGTGGTAGCACCCCCCGCAAGTGGTGTAAGGAACATTACCAGTGTATAAGCTAATGCCATTTCACATCATCAGTGCTGTCATTGGTTTGAATGGTTTTGAGAGGGAAATTTTAACCTGTCAGACCATCCCAAAGCCAGAAGACCAGCAACAGTGTACATATATGGACATGCTGATGACCTTAGTAGTCACTGACTCTGACCATGTGGGAGTTGGCTGAACCACCGGGACAACCCACACAAACTACTGGACCATCCCTATGCATTATAATGCACCTGTGTTAACTTGGGAAGGTGCACTACAGAGAAGTTTAGGTACCCCATCAGCTCACGATTGAGCAGAAAGCAAATCGCATGAGTTTATGCATTTTCCTGCTTGCACGTGACTAAGATGAACCATTCGTGGTCTGCAGTGTGATAACAAATGGGTCCTGTATAACAATGCCATCGCCCATGAACAGTGATTGGACCCAAAACTCATGCTGACTTACACCCACTTAAGGTCCTGCTGTCTAGGATGTGCAGGGTGTCACATTTTTGAGTTGCTGCAGGACAACATTACTATCACCACTGATGGGTACTGCCGTCAGCTCAATGATTTGCGTGCATCGCTCACTTTGAAATGACCAGCACTGCTGAACCGCAAGGGCGTCCTCCTACAGGAAGATTGAACAAGACCTCGCACAACATGAGTGACCTGTCACAAGATCAGGGACCTGGGCTGGGAGCTGCTGCTGCACCCAGCCTATTAGCCGGACATGGGCCCAAGCGACTACCACTTTTTCCGGTCGTTGCAGCATTTTCTGGGATGGGGAGTGGTTCACCAACAGGGACGATGTCGAGCATGCACTTAGTCACTTCTTTGCATCCAAGCTGCCACAATTCTACAGGAACGGTATCCAACAGCTGTCCAAATTATGGAAGCTGGCCATGGTAAATGATTGCAACTATGTTTTGGATTGATTTGTACTTGTATATATGATAATTAGCACTTTTCCGTTGCCTTGCATTTGCCGACATTACTTTCTTTGCAACCCAATACTTTGAATTCTCTCACACAATCATTTTGACTAATTTCTTGAGTTTAACAGATGTTTTTGTTTTGTGAATTTTTACAATGAGAATAGTAAAAAATACTAGGAGTCTATCATGAAACTTAACACCTTGAAATGTGTCTGAAAACTTAAAACATGTATTGTAACTATTCTAGATCTCAGGACTTAAAGATTTCTTGTAGATTCTATGTAATATAATTTTTTCTTTTGTTATAGAGTATTATTACTTTCAAATGTCCAGTACTTTTATTTCATTTTTTATTATATCATTTTAATGTCTATGATAAAACCATACATTCTTAAAATCATAAAATAGTAAAGTCTTTTAAAATATTTTTATTTTCCATGTTAATATATTCTAACAGAAGTACTATGTGTATACATAAACTTGATGTTTTGTGCTTTTGAAATTTCTTCTAATACATTTTCATTTTGCATTAAAAGTTACTTGCAAATTAAAAAAGTCCATATTAAAAACTCATGTGAAAAGAGGCAGTATCACTTTCAACTATGTGCAGAATTTTTTTTTTTTTCAGATCTTTATGTTCACAGTGTGTGTCTTTTATTCACAAAAAGCCATTGAATTTCTAATAAGGTGCATGTGGTTTAATTAACACTGGGTGCACTGAAGTTTAGTTATGCATATTGTTACCCTAGTATATTTGGTCAAACTTTGACACACTGTATTGCCATAAAATGCTTAAAGTAATGCCATTTTTAAATCCAGAAGCACATTTTTAAGATATTCATTCAGGGACTGAAAACTTGGCTAGTCCAATGCCAGGAACTGTGATAGTTTTTATTTAGCATAGCACTAAAACTTTTCCATTAGCGTGGGAAGCATGGGAGATGTGTGAAGACTTCTTCTGGGCAATCTGGCACAAATTCCAAAGTAGGGCCTATGTAGATAGAATAAAAATTTTGTAATGTTGCTTGCAGTACTATTTCATTTCAGGAACTGTACTCCGTTTTGTGTAGGTGAAAGAGTTGCATCTATGTGCATGTGCAGACATTTGTCAATGATTTATGCTGTACAATGTTGATGTATGAGGTGAGTGAAATGAACAGCCCTTGAGGTTAAATGTGGATGCATGCTATTGGGAGGGTAGAAGTGGAATTCTTTTTAAACATGGCATATTTTTATAGCCATAAAACCTTGTCTATACATTTCTCAGACATTTTTCTCATTTATGCAAAAAATGTCGTTGGTCCAAAAATTCTGAGTTTCTATAAATGCTGTTTTTTTTTAATTGTAGTTAATCAAATTAGCTTTCATCTCATGTATATGTTAAATAGTGATGTGAATTAGAAATCCAAACCACTGAATTCCATTTTCCTATTTTTCACCTCACTTGTCTGCCTTTTGCTCTTCCTGTTTGCTGTCATCCACTTGCTCGATGATTTACTCTGTGAAAAGTGCACCCCTCCTGGTCAGTTGAGTTGGCACTTGCAGTAGGCACTTGCTCTTGCTTGACATTGTCATATCGGACTGTTTCCTTGAGACCTTTGTTTGCATTTGCTTTTTTGCATCTCATAAAGCCTTATCTTAAAAAGACAAAATGGAAATTTTGAAGGGAGTTGATAAAAATCACAGGCTGTGTGATGAAAACAACATTAGCTGCAAGATTAAAAATTTGAGTTTCAACTCTTATGAGGATAATTTGCAAATGTAAAGAGATTGAGGACAGTGTGATATCTTCAGGTTCAACATCATCAAAAAATGTACGCTTTCAAACTGGAAAGTTTGTGGAAGTTGAGGACATTGTTCTTCAATTTTGTGAGCAGTGCTGTGTTGCTGATATTCTCATTAGTGAACGAATACTTATTTTGTCAGCAGTAATGTGTTCCTATCATTCTCATTAGTGAATGAATAAAGAAGAACTGTACACCAACTATGCACATACACTGCCTGACAGAGAAAATGCCACACCATGAAGACATGAATGCAGCACCATGCAAATTGCAGGGTGGGTGCACACGTACAAGTTATGCAAATGATTGCATTTGCAGGCCAATCGCACGAACGGCGTGTGGGATATAAGCGGACAACCAGTCTATGGGGCCATCAGTTGAGATATCATCACAGCTGCAAGAAGTGAGTGGTTCTGCTGTAACCGTGACTGGAGAACTAACAAGGGGTGCCAATGCCATTAAGACGCTGTCATAAGCAATTTCATCAAACGGATGTGTTCACGAGAGGTGTCATCTTAGGCAGTCATACCGCCGGATGGTCCTTGCGTCGTGTTGTGGAAGAAACTCGACGTGATGCCACAACCGTTGGTCACATTTGGAGACAGTGGTCCCAGGAAGGATCTGTGCAATGTCGTAGGGGGACCGGAGCACAGACGTCGTGCCGTAACAGACCCACAGGCCACAACGGGCGACATTTTGCGGAGTGTACAGGGAGGCTTGGATGCTCCAATATTGACGCGTACAGTGTCGTGCCAATTGGCTGCATCTGGTTTCCTGTCCAGCCATCTGTTGAGAAGTAGGGTGGGTCAAAAACCCGAAATGCTCTGATCAAAACGCCCTAGTGCGGAAAAGTTGTGAGTGAGCACCACGAAGAATTGTGTGAAATATTTTTCGAATCGGTAAATATCTTTGGCTCAGACCAGAGGCTTAAAGTTTTGAAATTTTACAAAAAACATAAAATATTCGAGTGGCCATCGAAGATACCAGAATTACTCGGATCAAAATGCCCTAGTGCAGAAAAGGTTTTAATAAGCATCAACAACAAATGTATAAAGTATAATTCCAATCAGTTAATTTATTCAGCTCTGACCAAAGGTTCAAAGTTTCAAAATTTTACATAAAAGTGAAATGTATTGCAATAATACACTCGATACACTCGTGTTCACGCTCCCTCTCAGCTAATGCATCCATCTTGTCTTGGTCTGTGCTCCTCAGAATGAACTTCACCACCGTTGCTTTTATCAACAGGGGGGATTTGAGGCCACTGCCGGCACTGCGCTGCGCGCCATTTCCGCTAGTTTGTAATGATATAATGACACACTGCAGTATAACTTCGCTGGAGTAATGCCGAATGTGATGGCAGTTCCAATGTCTTAAATTTCAAAGTCTCCTCTGAGACAAATGTTTGTTTGCCCCATTTGCAAAATCCTGAAAGATCTGTGTGACATTCAGCTTCCGACATATAAAAATGTCGTAAGGTGTTGTTTCAACGAGAGACTTGAAATTATTTTGGATACTGATAGCAAACCAGAACCTAGTTTTTCATGTATTGCAGACACTGTGGCTGGGAAAATTGAAAAGTTATTTCAAAGAGCATCTATCCTGACAGTTTCTCAGCAGTGTGTATGACTGTACTTGCTATGTTGCTCTCATATCACAAGAAGTACATTAATGTGAAGAGTTCTAGTAGACATGTTACTAAAAGTCAAAGTCAAACAGTGAAAGATATGGTTGAAAAGTTTAGGCATGAAGCAAATACAACACTTTTGGATATAACTGCTTGCAAGTACTGAGATATAAATAAATGCACTTGCCCTTCAGTGAATAAAGTCCCTGCCAAAGAATGTGACTGTTCCTTGTGGATCGAGATCAACCAGGAAATATTACATAGGTCCCATTGATATTATCAAAACACAGATGCTCCCAAAGTGAATCAAGAGAAAATTACAAGATTCTGTTCTTCCCAGAAAACAGGAGATTGCATGCATTTCCAGTGGGACTGACGATGACGATCCAACTGAAACAGAAACCGAATTAGTTTCTGACGAAGGAACATATGATTTGTATCGCCCCAGTACCAGTAAGCCAACTCAATCCCCTTCTCAAATGCGAGTACCACTTTCCACAACTGTACTTAGTAGTCAGCAATTTGGTGTGTCTGACAGAGCAACTGCTGCAATAGCATCTAGTGTATTTCAGGATATGGGCCTCATATTGAAATCAGACACTTCACCTGTAACAGACAAAAGCAAAATTTGAAGGGAAAAGGAAAAATCTTGTAAGCAGCTTCAAACAAAGACTACATGCAATACCGCCTAGAGAGGTTTATATTTTGATGGTTGTAAGGACCAGACGTTAGCCCAAGTAAAAATCGGAGCAAACTTTTACCGGAGAACCGTCACAGAGGAACACATCTTGCTATTGAAGAAGCCATCGTCACAGTACGCTGGACATGTGACTCCCAAATTTGGTACCGCACTTGAAATTTTCGACAGCATACGTGAGTACGTGGTCTCGAAGGTTTGTGACTTCAGTGAACTTTAAGTAATCAGTTGTGATGAAGCAGCAGTAAATACCGGGTACAAATCTGGTATAATTCGTCATCTGGAGTTAAAAATTAGCAGGCCTTTGCAATGGGTAATTTGCCTCCATTTGAATGAGTTACCTCTCAGATATGTGTTCGAACATATAGATGGCCCACCAAGTGGTCCCAAGTTGTACGGTGGTCCCATAAGTAAACAACTTCCTGGATGTGAAGAGTTACCCATAGTCAAATATGAACATATGGATTGTGGTTTACCTTCAATTACGGCTTCAGACTTGATTACAGGCCAAAGACATTTGCTGGAAATATCCCATGCAGTTAAGTCAGGCACCTGCTCAACTGACCACAGTAAACGTAATCTGGGGCCGCTCTCACACTTCTGTTGGTTGACAATGCTATACATCGCTACTGCAAATCCATCTTCAGCATTCAGGCAAATTGTGGAATACGTCATGAAAGTTTACACACCTTTATCATTTGCTGTCAAAACTAAACATGCCATTGATGATGGTGCAAAACATTTATGGTAACTCGTTAAGAGATCTAGATTCTTGCCAGAGATCCTTCTAGAGGTTATTGATCCAGTCATCGCTAGAAATGCGTTCTTTGCTTTCCCTGAAAATCTGCTGTTGGCTTTGCTTACAGGCGATAGAGCTGAAATTAGACAGCTAGCAGTCCAGAGAATAATCAAAACAAGAGGGACTGTTAGTGAATCTGTCTGCAGCTTTGTTGTGCCTAAGCTTAACTTTGAAGCCAAGGACTACATAGACACTGTCGACTAGTTTCACTGTGAAGTTACACCATTGCCAGTCTTGAGCCGAGTGAGCTCAGAGGAACTGATGAGTCTCTATGAAAAGGCCAGCGGCTGGGATTTCTCCCAATTTCCATGTCACACCCAAGCTGTTGAGCCAATAGTGAAACTAGTGACAAGTATCCACTCACATGTGTGGGCAAGACAATAGGGATGGATACGTACAATCCACCCTACTGTCTAGAAATCATGCTATAGTTTGATCACAAATCCGACTTCAACAAATCCAAGACATAGTAAAACTGAATAATTATGAGACTATGATGAGACGTCGGAGACGAGTTTCAATCTATAAACAATCGTATACATTCCACGTTTTTTTATGTACAATTTCGGAACTTCGAGCCTCTGGTCAGAGCCAAATAAATTAACTGATTGGAATTATATTTTATATATTTGTTGTTGATGGTTATTAAAACCTTTTCCACAGTAGGGCATTTCGATCCGAGTAATTCTGATATTTTCAACTGACAGTAAATTTCATAGGTTTTGTGAAATTTAAAAACTTTGAGCCTCTGGTCAGAGCCACCGATTCAAAAAATATTTCAGACAATTCTTAGTGGTGCTCACTCAACTTTTTTGCACTAGGGCTTTTCGATCAGAGCATTTCGGGTTTTTTGACCCACCCTATTGGGAAGTCTACTTTTACCAGCGAACCATCGTCGTCACCGCTTCGCGTGGTGTCGCTCCACAGCTGTGTGGGGTGCTGAATGGAACAGTGTTTTGTTCAACGACGAATCGTGGTTCTGTCTCACCATGAATGATTGCCATGTAAGAGTTTGGAGGTGACGTGGCCAACGAGCAGATTCCTCCGCTATTGTGGAATGCCACACTGCCCGGGAACGTGAAACCATGGTGTGGGGTGCTATCAGCGCCAACAGCCGCTCACCGCTGGTACGCATTACGGGCACATTGATGGCACACTGCCATGTTAACGAGGTGCTGCGGCCCGTGGCACCACCTTATCTGCATGGCATCCCAAACATTGTTTTTCAACAGGATAATGCCCAGCCGCATACTGCTCGGATCAGCCCAAATGCTTTACACGATCCCCCGACCTCTTGCCCATCGAGCATCTGTGTTGACACGATTGGACGTTGGTTGAGTATCCTCCCACCCCCGCAAAATGAAGATGAAATGTGGACTCAGATCAACACGACATGGTCCACGATACCCCAGGACTTTATTCGGACTCTCATTGCCTCGATGCCACGTCAGATTCAATGCTGTATCACCCAAAAGGGGGGGGGCACACTCCTTATTGGTCATCCTGTATATTTGGCCACTGGAGCCTAGTCTGTATGTGACAATTAAATCATTTTTCAGAACCTATTTGGCTCTCTGTGTGTGCAGTTCGGTCTGTTTTTGAGCATTCTTTCATGGTGTGGCATTTTCTCTGTCAGGCAGTGTAGTTTACTATTCCCATAAATGGTTCAATTTGTATTGAAAAGGCCAAGGAAGTCACTCACACAAAATATAAACAAAGAAATACATTTTTCAGCTGGATGTCTACATCGATTTAAAAATCAGCATGACATAGTTGGGAAAGTTCTTTACTGGAGATGCAACATAATGTACTGCACACAGTCACGTTTATGCAGATGCAACATCCTGCATTAATGTGACTATATGCAGTACATTTTGTTCTTTCAAACTTGGCATCATATTTTCATGCCGAAGTTTTAAGTAGTAGTTGGTGTTTATTGAGAAAGTCTTCCAGATGTCTTTGGGACATGGTTCCTCAGTTCCTCAAAGAAAAAAGGCCCAAGAATGATGGATGTAGTGAATCCACACCACACCATAACTCATAGTAAGTGCAGTGGTTCCTCTGTCTGCGTATGTGGATTATCGTTTGCCCATATTTGGCAATTATGCATGTTGACAGACCGATACATTGAAAAATGAGCTTTGTCCGTCCACAACACATTTAACAAGCATCGGGAATCCTTGGGGATCTTTGCCAGAGTCCATTTGGCAAATTGCTCCACTGTGTGGTATCCGCCAATAACACTTGGTGTAAAGTTTGCAGTTTGTATGAGTACAGATATAACGTTGTGAAGGATATGATTTACTGATGCTCCCAGTATGCCCAAACATCATGCCACTTCATGAGCTCTGTCTGTTCCACTTGTTGTTTGAGATGCTAGTTCATCCAATTTGGATGCCACAGCATTCAAGCAGGACTCCCTTAATCATGGTGAGCTGCATCCTGGGCAATTCGGCAAACTTCATTTTCCTCAAATCGTCTTGCCAAACACTGCAAACTGGTACATGTAATAGGACCTTGGCTCTTCTTTAGTCCTTTCTGTGTTCAGAACTTTTGAAAAGCTTCTGTTCACAATTCTCCACATACAGAAATAAACTTCTTTTACCAGGCTTTATCCGGCAAAGTTAACATTGTAGCAACACTCCACTTCAACACTTTTCAATAACAAGAGGGATGAAAGCAGTTCACCAAACAATTAATAGCTGTAACTTATCACTTAGTACTTTTAAATGCATCACATTTGCATATCTCTCATAGTTTGCGTGTGTGTAAAGTGCCCCCACTCATCGCATTTTCAAGTTAAAAGTTTTTTCTGTTTCCACACAAAATCTCCCTGCTAGCTGATGCTTTTTTTGCAAACCACACCATGGTACATATACATTTGTTCTTTTGTTATAAAGTTTTGAAATTTAAATGGACTTTTGAGCCACCCAGTACAGTTTATGTACTACATGCTGTATTTATGAGTGCTGTAACTCTTGCACTGTGGTTGAAATCAGTAAAGTTAAAAAACAAGGAAAAAAAAGGGGGGGGGAAGGGATGTCGGAAAGTGTTAGTACACTAGAACATAAAAAAGAAAATGCTATATATTGCTCTGTATGTACTATAATAACACTAGCAGCTATCCCATACATTGCAACAGAACAATGTGCTGCCATCTAAGGACAGAAATGTGCTCTGTTTCATTTGTACATTTTTTCAATTATACGTTAATTTAACTTGGTCTGCTGAAAAATATATAAATGAGGTTCTACTGTAATTCAATTATTAGTGCAGTTTTTGATTGATTAGACTTTGGTAAAAATTGTTTTTTCTATGATATCATCATCATCATCATCATCATCATTGTCAACCATTATCAATCCACTGCTGGACGAAGGTTTCCCCAAGTTTCCCCCACAACGGTCTGTCTTGTGCCAGTCTCCTCCATGTCACTCCCGCATACTTTCGAATTTCATCCACCCATCTCCCATGTGGTCTTCTTCTGGGTCTTTTCCTGTCCCTTGGAATCCAATCTAAAATTCGGGCTGTCCATCGATGGTCTGCTCTTCTGGCAGTATGTCCAACCCATTGCCATTTCAGGGATTCAACTCTGATCATGATGTCTTCCACTCTTGTCATTTTTCGGATCCACGTGTTCCTCTTCTTATCTCTCCTGGTCACACCAAGCATGCACCTCTCCATGTTACTTTGAGTTGTTTGCAGCATTTGTATGCCTCTTTTAGTTAAGGTCCACGTCTCTGCACCATACGTAAGCACTGGAAGGATGCAGTGATCAAACCCTTTTTTATAAAGACATAGTGGCATATCGCTCTTGAAAATTATGCTGTTTCTTCCAAAAGCTCTCCAGGCAAGCTTTATACGCCAATTAATATCTTCATCAATGTGACCCTCACTTGATATCTGCTGTCCAAGATAAACGTACGTATCTGTTATCTCCAGCTTTTCTCCATCAATCGATAAATCTTCATTTCTTGTAAAAGCATTGAACATCACTTTTGTCTTCTGAAAGTTCATTTTTAATCCCACTTCTTTACTCTTGTCAGCAAGTTCCTGGATCATACTCTGCAGCTCTGATGGGGTAGTTGCAAAAATGACTACGTCATCAGCAAAACGAAGGTGGGTTAGATAATCTCCATTAATCTTCATCCCTTTTTTTCCAGTTCAGTGATTTAAAGACATCTCCCAATGTGGCATTAAAGAGCTTCGGAGATATGGTGTCACCTTGTCTCACTCGCTTTCCAATTTTTATGTGTGTTGTATTTTCAAAAAGCCGAATCTTTGCACTTGCATTTTCATAGATGTTATTAATAATATTAATGTATGCATCTTCAATACCGCAGGATTTCAGAGCCATTGCAACTGCTGATGGTTTCACCGAATCAAAGGCTTTTTCATAATCGATAAAAGCCATGCACAATGAAAGTTCATATTCCCTCGCTCTTTCAATTAGTTCTCTCAGTACGTGGACATGATCTATTGTGCTGTAGCCACTCCTGAATCCAGCTTGTACTCTTGGTTGAGCCATGTCCAGTGTTACTTTCAAACTGTGTGAAAGAACTTTAGTGAAGATTTTATTAACCACTGATAGGAGGCTGATAGGTTTGTAGTTCCTGAGATCCTCAATGTCACCTTTTTTATGTAGCAGGATCATTGTAGCGTTGTTCCAATCCTCAGGAATCTTCCATTCATTAAGGCATCGAGTGAAAATTTGGGCGAGTACTGTTTCGATTTCTCCACTTGCTTCTTGTATGATGTCTACAGTAATTCCATTTTCTCCTGGAGCTTTTCCCCGCTTCATGTTCTTGATTGCATGTGCAACTTCTACTGGGAGGACTGGAAGAACTCTGGTACCTTCCATGATGTCTGGAGTACATGCATCATCCCTTTCATATAACTTGGAGTAGAAATCTTTCACTCTTGTCAAAATTTCGCCTGTATTTCTTGTTACAGAACCATCTTCTTTTCTCAGTGCCATAATCTGCTTTCTTCCCTTACTGAGATGTCCCTTTGCTATCTTTAGGCTTTGCTTGTTTTCAATTGCTTTCCTCACTAGTTCACAGTTGAATTTCCTTACATCTTCAGTGATACTTTTTTGTACTGTTTTGCTCTATATATTCCACTTCGGAAGTCACATCTTCTTCAGTTGTCCTCATCTCTCTTCTTTTGTGCATCAACATTTTAGTTTTTCCTGATAATTTGTTCACATTCAACTTGTTCTTAGACCCAGCTAATTTTGTTGCTGTTTCCATAAGAGCTTTGGCTACTTTTCTGTTAACTTCAGAAATACCCACTTCTTCCGATGTTAGGCCTTCTAAAGCAGAGAATCTGTTCTTTAGTTCCAACTTGAATAATATCATCATCATTATCAACCATCATGAATCCATTGCTGGACGAAGGTCTCTCCAAGCCTCTTCCACAACGGTCTGACGTAAGGAAATTCAACTGTGAACTAGTAAGGAAAGCAATTGAAAACAACCAAAGCCTAAAGATAGCAAAGGGACATCTCAGTAAGGGAAAAAAACAGATTATGGCACTGAGAAAAAAAGATGGTTCTGTAACAAGAAATACAGGCGAAATTTTGACAAGAGTGAAAGATTTCTACTCCAAATTATATGAAAGGGATGATGCATGTACTCCAGGCATCATAAAAGGTACCAGAGTTCTTCCAGTCCTTCCAGCAGAAGTTGCACATGCAATCAAGAACATGAAGCGGGGAAAAGCTCCAGGAGAAGATGGAATTACTGTAGACATCATACAAGAAGCAAGTGGAGAAATCGAAACAGTACTCGCCCAAATTTTCACTCGATGCCTTAATGAAGGGAAAATTCCTGAGGATTGGAACAACGCTACAATGATCTTGCTACATAAAAAAGGTGACATTGAGGATCTCAGGAACTACAGACCTATCAGCCTCCTATCAGTGGTTTATAAAATCTTCACTAAAGATCTTTCACACCGCTTGTAGGTAACACTGGACCTGGCTCAACCGAGAGAACAAGCTGGATTCAGGAGTGGCTACAGCACAATAGATCATGTCCACGTACTGAGAGAACTAATTGAAAGAGTGAGGGAATATGAACTTCCATTGTGCATGGCTTTTATCGATTATGAAAAAGCCTTTGATTCGGTGAAACCATCAGCAGTTGCAATGGCTCTGAAATCCTGCGGTATTGAAGATGCATACATTAATATTATTAATAACATCTATGAAAATGCAAGTGCAAAGATTCTGCTATTTGAAAATACAACACACATAAAAATTGGAAAAGGAGTGAGACAAGGTGACACCATATCTCCGAAGCTCTTTAATGCCACATTGGAAAATGTCTTTCAATCACTGAACTGGGAAAACAAAGGCATAAAGATTAATGGAGATTATCTAACCCACCTTCGTTTTGCTGATGACATAGTCATTTTTGCAACTACCCCATCAGAGCTACAGAGTATGATGCAGGAACTTGCTGACAAGAGTAAAGAAGTGGGATTAAAAATGAACTTTCAGAAGACAAAAGTGATGTTCAATGCTTTTACAAGAAATGAAGATTTATCGATTGATGGAGAAAAGCTGGAAATAACAGACACGCACGTTTATCTTGGACAGCAGATATCAAGTGACGGTCACATTGATGAAGAAATTAATCGGCGTACAAAACTTGCCTGGAGAGCTTTTGGAAGAAACAGCATAATTTTCAAGAGCAATATGCCATTATGCCTTAAAAGAAAAGTGTTTGATCAATGCATCCTTCCAGTGCTTACGTATGGTGCAGAGACGTGGACCTTAGCTAAAAGAGACATACAAAGGCTGCAGACAAAACTCAAAGAAGCATGGAGAGGTGCATGCTTGGTGTAACCAGGAGAGATAAGAAGAGGAACACATGGATCCGAAAAATGACAAGAGTGGAAGACATCATGATCAGAGTTAAATCCCTGAAATAGCAATGGGCTGGACATACTGCCAGAAGAACAGACCATCGATGGACAGCCGAAATTTTAGATTGGATTCCAAGGGACAGGAAAAGACCCAGAAGAAGACCACATGGGAGATGGGTGGATGAAATTCGAAAGTATGCGGGAGTGACATGGAGGAGACTGGCACAAGACAGACCGTTGTGGAGGAAACTTGGGAAGACCTTCGTCCAGCAGTGGATTGATAATGGTTGACAATGATGATGATAATGATGATGATATATATATATATATATATATATATATATACACACACAGGGTTTGCACAAAGTCGCTTTACAGCTTTGCACATTTATTACGTTACTACGGATACACTGTATGAGATAAACAAATATGGTTGAGCACATAAGTAAGAGCAAAGACTAAAGTTTTTTCTACCTCATTACAAAAGCCCAATATGTACACCATTTGTTGTGCATAGAACATCTAGCCGAAACTCCAGTTCCTACCCTGTGCGTTGTAGCATGTTCTCAGTAATGATCGAAATGGCATTGTTGATCCTCGATTTCATTTAATCCATGTCCTGCACCTTTGTCCGATGCACGATATCCTTCACGTATCCCCATACAAAAAGTCCAGAGGTGTGATGTTGGGGAAGCTGGGTGGCCATGCAGTTGGTCCTTCCTGTCCAATCCACCTCCCAGGGAATGTTGTGTTTAAAAAGTCTTGAACGTGCCATCCCCAATGTGGTGGTGCCCCGTCCGGTTGGAATATCATGCTTGGTTGAAGGTCCTTCAACTGTGGCACAACATATGCAAAACATCCAGGTAAACATCTGCTGTCACTGTTTTCTCACTGAAGAAAAATGGTCCAAGGACTCGATTATGCATAACACCGCACCACATGTTCACTTTAGGACTGTCTCTCGCAAGTTCCATAAACGCATGAAGGTTTTCAAACCCCCAAATCCTGACATTGTGTCCGTTTAACTGCCCAGAGACATAAAAAGTTGTCTCATCCGTAAAACAAACATGAGAGAAACTCAGGATCTTCACTCAGTCTATCTAGCATCATTACTGCAAAATCTTTTTGTGTGTTCTATCATTTGCCTGAAGTGTGTAACAGGATAACTTTGTATGCATATAAGCGTAGATATCTATGTAGCACCCTGTGTACTGTAGACCAGGGTATTTGTAGTTCTCTGGCAGCAGAACAAATGGACTTCTTCAGGCTTCGTGAAAATGAATCACGGACATGTTCAATGTCTTCATTCAATGTTTGTGGGCGGCCACTACGATCTTGATCCAACAAGGACCCAGTCTCCATGAATTTTTGGTGCCACTCGCAGATACTTGGACAAGATGGCGGGGCTTTCCCATACTTAGTCTGGAAATGTCGTTGCGTTTGTGTATCAGATTTTGTTTCGATTTTCATAGAACAGAACGTGCTACGTCAGTGAGGGACCTATAACAAAAAACGATAATGTCAATTAAAACTTTGATATTTACAGTATATTATACAACAAATACCATGAACTTAGTACAGGGTGTGTGTATGTGTGTGTGTGTGTGTGTGTGTGTGTGTGGGGGGGGGTCTAAGCAAATTTGCCACCAAAATGTGTTTGGGATGTCTTTTTTGATCAATCAAATAGTTACCAGTTGTCAATGAGCATGAAGCAATGTAGTACATCATAAAGAGTGTTTTTGTTTACTCCAATTTATTTTGACCTAGATGAAAATTATTTGGGATTAGTTAATTCTCACATTCTGTTTTTTCCGTAACAAAGAGGGTAAAAAATTATGTGTCCTGTTGTTCCTTAAAACATTAATTTGTAAAAAAATTGGGTTAAAATCGTTATCTGATTTAGGAGGTCATTAATTAATTCTTTGACATTTTGGTAAGATGATTTTAAAGTGACTTGGAGAAGGTCCCACCTTTTCTTCTTTACAATTGCAGTAGTCTCAAAAAAATTTTATTTTCAGAAATGGATGAAGAAGGAAACGTTTTTTTATTTATTTTATATTCGGTTAAAATACGTATGATTCATTGTGATAGTCTGAGTGGTCATGCAAATGTAATTCACAAATTTTTTCAATGTAAGTTTGAACTAATAAATTTAGTCATTTTCTTAGGCAGCCCTGCAACAACAACTGCTTTTTTTCACAATCTGTATGGTGGAAGAGTTTGTTATGATCCTTTTAATAATTTCTTCATGGTTATTCTGCAATGATTTTCTGTTCTAGGATTGGAATGTCTTCTATTTTTGTGAATATTAGTCATGAGAAATTAGCAAGTAATGATCAAGTTAGACATCAGCTGCTCTCATCACATAAATTTTGTTGATGATTTTAAATGCTGTTCATAAAAAAAAAAGTTAATTTAATTTTTCTGTATTGGGGCATGATTCTCCTATTTATTAGTGAGTGCATACTTGTGATTAAAATGTATTAGACACATACAAGCTGTTCCAGATATGAACTTCAATTACCCAAAACACTTCAGATGTTTCATTTTGAACAGTCTATTCTGGACTGAGATTTTGTACTAGAATAACTTTTTCTCTAGTGCTACCAGATGAGGTCAAAATTTTTAGCTCATATCAAGAATAGTTTTTCTTTTCAGAAGGCTTGAGAGAGAGAGAGAGAGAGAGAGAGAGAGAGATCACAGACAAGGAGTATTGTGCTATTACAGTCAATATTCTAATTAGCATCACTTTTAAAAATGTAATCACAAATTCTGTCACTGACACAACTGTAGTAAATACTGTTCTTTATCTTTTTGTTCTGAATCACATGCACATCAGCATTTTCTTCTTAGCTCTACATATTTTGTTGACCACTGAAACTTTTCTTATGATTCTCAAAGTGATTACTGACTGCAAGGATTATGTGCTGAGTGTTATAGTTTCTATGGATTTTTGGTAGGCCTAAAAAGGAATTACAGTAATGCTAAAAAAGGTACTGGTTTTTGTTCTTTATTCATTTGAAAGTAATACAAAAGTACTTAAAAATGACAGTTACTTTTTAAATTAGAAGATTGCTTCTTTCTTACTGTTTTTAGACGTATGGGCCATCTTGTGAATTGCAAAATTCTTTTCTGTTGGAAATTACAGTTCAAGCTCAACATAACAAGTGCGAGTTATACAATGTTTTTTTTTTTTTTTCTTTTTTCTGAATTTTGTTCTCTGTGGATACATAGCCGCCAGTTATATGAAGGGGGGAGAGAAGTTATTTGTTTCAGAATTTCATGGCCTGTGGATTATACGCTGCCATGGATTACTTGAAGGAAAAACAATTTTTGAAATTTTTGGTCTGTGGATTACAGAAGGAAAATAAAGTAATATCAGTTTATATATGCAAAATTTAATTTCAACACATTGTATTTTAATAAAATCAAATTCTAAAATTTCAATTTTTTGAGAGCAGCAACTGGAAAAACAGGAAAAAGAAAATTGTGCATTGAAATTTTATTTAGCAATAAGTGGTTTGAGTGAATCAAAAACTCAGCAAACATTCTCTTATTACTTTTTGTTCAGCATCATTACCAAATATTACATTATGTGCTGTTCTTTGAAATTTTAATTCCTAACTCCTGGCTCTTAGGTGTGGAAAACAGATGCACACACAGACACACACACACACACACATGCATGCATGCTCTCTCTCTCTCTTTCTCTCAAACTTTCAGGCTTCTTGCTTTACATGTGAGAATCTGAAATTTTTCTTATGATTGTCCTGTTGTGTAGTGCCACACTCTGTTGATCAGTATGCTCGTTATTTTTTCTCAAAATTTTTTTTATCACATTTACTATCCAAACATTGTGTTTAAAAGAACAGACTTTCATTTATTAAATGCAAATCCAGTGACAACATACTCCTTTGCAGTAATATCATAAGAACAGCAAAGCAGAATGGATGCATATATGCACATCATAATTGTGGGTTATGTCAACAAGACCATAAAGAATAACTTGTTGCACAATGACAGAAAGTAGATAAATAATGGTACAGTGAGTATGCTGTGCCATTATTATATCATTTTCACTGTATGATAACAATAGCTTTACGTTTTATAACTCACTATTCAAAAGTTGTGTTGAAAAAAAAGATTTTCATTCATTAAATGTAAATATAACTAAGATAGTCCCATGCATTCCTCTTATTTCCTGATTTGAAATTTTTGTGCATGGTGATGTTATTCTGCATTTATATTTGCCTCAATACTGCAGTTTCTGGATGAATTGAAATAAAAAGATTTGCATTAGATAGCTATATGCCCAGAGTAAGATACTGAATATATTTCTGACTTTCCATGATACTCTTTTCATGCTTGGTGGTTCAAAAGTATTGTTTCCGATATGCCACCAGTGGCAGCTTTTCAGGTGAAATAGGTGAAGTGCCTCTTCACCTATTTTACTTAAAATAAAGTTTTATTCAGTAATTTGTATAATACATTCTTTTTTGCCTGTATTGTGTTACAAAATACTCAACATTTTGATTAGATATCAATTCACATAGCACGTTCAATATGGAAAACAAGTCATCATACGCAAAACAGTGCAAGTGAAGAGCTGAAATGAAAACTCTTGGAAGTCTGCAGCTTTCGAAAGAGTTGCTATGGTAACCGTGACGTCAACCTCCCTTATCTGGCGCGCAAGTGAAGTGTTTTAGTTTTGGCGCCGAGGCTCTGCAGTTGGAGTCATGACTTTCGAACGAAATCACGGTGAAACGGGAGGATTTACCCAGGGTACTTAGCAATCCACTAAAGCTTTTTCCTTGCAGTGTTGCGGTGCATGCTTTCCGAAAGGGATTTGTTTGTTTGTGCTTTGTGATTATTTGTCAAACAGTTTAGCTGTTACTGTAGTTTCGTGTACAGTTTAACAGTTAGTGATAGTTTTAATTAAAGTATGTATCCTGTGAACGACATTGTTTGTAATTGGTTTACTGAATATAAATGGCTTTGTAGTACTTCTGTGTTACAAAAATTATTTTGCTGGCCCCGCTTACTTTTTTGTAATAAACATTCAACGTCAAAGACGGATTCTCAGATTTATTAAATATAACACGCTCACTTCATAAACATGGTGATTCTAGCGAACACCTGAAATGCGAGTTAATGCTAAGGAATTTTGAAAAAATCAGAACATCATTGCCGATGCCCTGAGGAAGAAAGCTAGGCTTTTGAAAATGCATTTTGACGAAAATGTTCGTTTAAATAGACTTTTCCTGCAGACAGTGATTGATGCAGTATTATATTTGAGCAAACAAGAACTAGCATTCTGTGGCCATGACGAAATCATGGACTCGATAAATCTTGGAAATTTCAAGGGATTACTTTCATTGTTGATATCAAGAAGTCCTTTAGAAATTCAAAATCAATACGAAAAGATAAAAAATGTCTTCACAGGTGACTCAAAAACTATTCAAAATGAATTAATTGAATGTATTTCTGAATATATAAACAATCACATTAAAAATGAAATAAATGAAGTTCAATGCTTTTCTATTCAAGTAGATGACACCACAGACATAAACCAGACTTCTCAGTGCTCTTTAATAAAATTTGTTGATTCGGAAGGTGTATTGGCTGAGTGATTTTTGGGTTTCAACGACTTGAGTGGAGATCGAACGTCAGAAGCTTTATACAAAATGCTAGACAAAATTTTGGAACAATTCGATTATCAACACAAATGAATAGGACAATGTTACGATGGGGCTGGAACGTGAATGGGCTCCAGAAAAAATTCAAAGATAAAGCTTCTCAAGCTGTTTTTCTTCATTGCTTATCACATCGTTTGAACCTTGTATTACAGCACAGTTTTTCTAAAATTTCAAAGTGTCGTATATTTTATGCAAGCTTCACTGGAATTCCTTCATTTTTTCACCACTCAGTGAAACGATCTTATACACACATCTACAACCGCAAGACGCATACCAACCATAGCAGAAACTCAATGGTCCTCCACTTCAAAGTTAGTAAGTGTAATTGTTGAAGATTGGGATAAATTGAAGGAAGTATTCGCATTTCTGACAAATAGTGAACAATCAGACAAAAAATCAATTCAACTTGCCAAGGAGTTTTTAAACGATATGAACACTTTTGAATTTACATTTTTGGCAATAGTATTTAATGAAATTTTGGCCCCACCGATCTAATATTTGAAATTTTGCAGAAAAATCACTAGACATAAACTACTGTGTAACTCAAATTAAAAAAAAACTCATGAAATTTTGAGTCATAAAAGGAACAATGAAGTATTTATAACACTGTTTGGAAAAGCTGGCAAAATCACAGAAATAAGCAGATCTGAATGGGAATATGCTGCTCTTACACAAGAAACAATTTTTCAAAATTATAAACAATTGTATTTTAAAATTTTAGATCATATTCTTATGGAAATTGATATAAGATTTCAAGACTGTGAAAAACTTCAATTTGTTTGTCTTGCTGACACAACCAAATTCGAACAATTGAATTCAAGCTTTCCCTCTCATGCTTTTGAAAATCTACAACATTTTTACGGAAAAATATTTACTAAACTCCAGCGCCTTAAAAATGAACTGAGTCTTGTATAATCCAATGAAAAAATAAGGAATATATCGACTCAAGAACTTCTTCGAGTGCTTCGTGAAGATAAAGACATTTTTACAGAAGCTTACAAATTGGTTGCCCTTATTTTAACCATTCCATATACAAGTGTGTCAGTGGAAAGAAGTTTTTCTTGCCTTAAAAGAATACAAACTTACTCAAGAAACACCATTTCTCTAGACAGACTTACTTCTTTGGCAAATATTTCTATTCAGAAAGATATTTTATAGATGCTCACGAAGAAACAACCATTCTATGACGACATAATCGACAAATTTGCAGCTTTAAAAGAAAGAAGAATTTATCTAATATACAAAAAATAGGTCAGTCTTCATAAAGTGATTTTCATTAAGACAGTAGATATCTTTTCATATTGCTCTTGTAGCTCTTCACCTATGTTTTCAACCACCAGCCGCCACTGTATGCCACCTTAATTTATGGATGAAGAAATGCAATGCATTGTACAAAGATCATATTTGTGATTTTCCTGACATGTTCTGTTTTTCCAGTGTGGAAGTTTGTGCTATGTGATGTAAATTGGTATCTGTATTTATCATGTAGCAGTGTTACTAGAAGTTGGGTGGAAACATAGAAACAATTTTCTTGGAACATTTCTAGTACCTAAATTTTTTTTTTTTTCAAGGCCCTCATTAACCCTTTGTTTTTGTATGGGCATATTCTTTATGGCTCTGTTTCTTATCCACTTTTTATGTTTTTATGAAAAACCAACTTAATTTTTTTTTTATTAAGGTTTAGGGCAGCAGATCATCATGTTGATGTTTTATCTATATCAAGAATAAAACATGTTAGAGTTATTATTATCATCATTTTATCTATAGATAATAAAACATGTTAGAGTTATATTTAACATTAGAGTGATTCCATATATTATTGAACATCTTGTTTTAGCTGTAATTGTGATTTAATTGTCAAGTAGATATATACTTTGCCTTTCATTTTGTCATTCCAATTGATAGATGATTATTATGACAGCTGTTTTTCCTCCACTTCTGCCCCTACCTAAGTATCTTCACCTGGCAATCAACAGGGTGCTGGAAACAAGAAGGCCTTGGAACACTTTGCTTCTCCTCTAAAAAAATGCTGTGGTATTACTTCCCAAAAATTTCATGAACAGATGAAGGCTTACTATTTCTCTTAGGAAAATGGCAAGTTGAATCTTGCAACCAAAAAAAATTTCTGATCCAGAGCCATTCCTCCCAAGTATTTTTATATTCTGGGTCCTTAGCAATCTAGTCAAGTTAATGTCCTCACTTGAGTGATTCCTACTACCAGGCAGTATTTTATTATAATGATGTAATAATTTCTTTATTTTTGCCACATGTTTTAAGTACACTTGAGTGATTCTCAGTAAAGTAAAGTAAACTACTGACCTTGCCCATGTTAATTGAAATTGAAGATAAGAGCATTTCTGTAGGTTGTATTGGAAAATTGATTCTATATATGTAGGTAGAAGTTCTGCATACTTATAAATGTTTGTTGAGACCTTAACATGTCAGGTATCCATTTCTAGGTAGAGTGGTTTCGTGTTTTGAAATGCAGTGCATTGCTGTCATATGTACGCATTTTCTTATGTTAAAGTAACACACATACGTGACACATTTTTTTAAAGTCCACATCACCAGCAGTGTACTTATGTATTAATATGTGTTTTTAGAACATGTTAAAGCAGTTTTTTGTCTGAAGTGAAGTAAATGGGCTTAGTGAAAGTTAATAGCAATATAATTTTGCACAATTCTTTTCAACTGTGATAGCTTAATTTTTTATTACCAGCCATAATAATGTAATAACTATTCATTATTCATTGCAGCTTCTTTTTGGAGAAGAACATGCTCTCCTTTTTCTTGAAAATCATGAAACAGAAATGTGGTCGATACGTTTGTGTTCAACTATTACAGACCCTTAACATCCTCTTTGAAAATATTAGAAATGAAACATCTTTGTGTAAGTTCACTAAGTGTATTTTGATTTTTCGTTGTGAAAATTGAGAGGTGGTAATGTTTATATATACTATTTTAGGTGTAAAGAAATTGTTGGGTATATGAATTTAACTGTTTGCTGGTGAGTTACTGCCTCTTGATATTAGTAATTTGTGAATATTAGAAACTGTTTTTTTTTGTATTTTGGTTATGCTGAAATAATTTACTTCTATTGATAAATTAATTGCAAGTTGACACTATAATTCGTGCATAAATACTAATATTAAAAGAAATCCGTCTTGTTGCACGATGATATTTATTCAGCTAAAAAATGAAATCTATGTACAGTTTAAAAACACATGAGCACTTTCGGTGTCACATTGACACCTTCATCAGATGTAATTTCACCATGTGGCTACAAAGAAAGGTAACTTGATCACGCTAGTTACGTTAACTAAAACTTTTACAAAAGTTAAGTAAGTTGAAGCTTTCGACCTTATCTTAGGTCTTCATCACGCCAATGGAGGACTAAAATTGTTGCCAGATTCTACATTTGAATTTTTCCTATTTTTGTTGCCAAAACTTAGAATTGATCTCCAGATCAACGGAATGTAGAGAGGAGATTCGGAGTTGCAAGTCATTGAGTTGAAAATAATTTCTATGCTTTCACGGTAACGGAGGGCAAAACGATTGTCAAACGAAGCAATTCGTTTTGCTTCGTTCCAGTGGGGAACTGCAGATGTGTCTTCCATTGTCAAAATAGACAAGGCAGTGTTGGGATTGCCTTTCGAAAACATCTTTTCTGTGTTCTAAAATTCTATGGCTAATGCTCCTGTATGTGCTTCCAATGTATAAGTTATCCCCAGTAGAAGAAGAGATAGGAATGCAGTAAACTCCTGGGAGGTTCAGGCTTTCAACTTTGTCCCTATCCCTTTATAGAAGTTTCAAGATGTTTGGGGTAGATTTAATGGCAAGATGGTAACCAAAACTTCTAAAAGGATCTGTAACTTATAAGCATAGGAAGGATGGTAAGGAACAGAACCACAGAATTTCAGGTCTTCTTTCTTGTGAGGAGAGGAGGCATTCGATTTTCGAATGGTTTTCATATTTCTTTATGAGGGAGTTAACTGTAACAGCAGGGAAACCATGAGAGAGGGCTATTGTAGAAATTTTGGAGAGTTCTTCTTGAAGGAAGAGTTGGTTGTTGCAAATGATATGAGCCCTGTGGATGTAGGACTTCAATGCTGCAAGCTTGTAGAGATGCAGGGTGCAAGATTTGTAGGGAATGATGTTAGTGGCTGCAGAAGGTTTTCGATAGACGGAACGAGTAATGGAGAGATCAGCGTTTCTGCAGATAGATACATCCAGGAAATCAATTTTGTGATTTACTTCCTTAGATATAGTGAGCTTAATGGAAGGAAATTTTTCTGTAATGGAGTTGATCAGTATCTGTAGCTCAGACTCGGAATGTGGCCAGCTAATGAAAATGTCGTCTACATATCTTAACCATAGGGAAGGTTGAAAAGGGTGTAGAGGAATTATGGAAACTTCAATATGTTGCATGTAGATTTCAGCAAGCAGAGGGAAAGAGGTGAGCCCATGGGGAGACCAGATTGTTGCCTATACAATTTTGTTGAAAACAAAACAACTGTGTTGATGAATAGTGTGGAAACAATCATAAAGATCTTTGATAAGAGGACCGGGGGGTTCAAAATGAAGAATCAATTTCTTCATGAGGAGCATGTAGGAATCAAAATATGGTACAGAGGGAAACAAAGATTCTACATCAAGAGTATACAGATTATCACAAGGGGGAAAGGAATTAGGAAGGTTGTGGATGAAGTTTGAAGTAGAGACAACTGTATGAGGATGGTTGGCTGCCAGGGATTTGCATTTGTGGACCAATCTCTTTTCAAGGTTTACAGCTGGAGAAAACGAATATTCCACTAAAGGTCTGATGGGGTTACCAGCTTTATGCAGTTTCACTTGCAGGAAGAGCCTGGGAGTTCTAAAGTAAGGAGGGGTGATATATCACCAAGGAAGGATTGAAGAGTTTCTTTCTTAGCTAATCTGTCAACTGAGTTTTGAGTGAGTTGGTGGTGTCTGACTGTAAAGGGATGCAGTTAGCTGATGTAAGAAAAGAAAGCACTTTTTGGTTTAGAGTTTCTTTACCAATGATGACTGGGCAACCAACTTTATCTGCTTTGCATACGGCTAGAGTCATTTTCTTGAATAAATGACCTGAATTCTTTAATTCAAGAAAATGACTGCCTCTTGATATTAGTAATATTCAAGAAAATGACCTAGCCGTATGCAAAGCAGATAAAGTTGGTTGCCCAGTCATCATTGGTAAAGAAATCTAAACCAAAAAGTGCTTTCTTTTCTTACATCAGCTAACTGCATCCCTTTACAGACACCACCACTCACTCAAAAAACTCAGTTGACAGATTAGCTAAGAAAGAAACTCTTCAATCCTTCCTTGGTGATATATCACCCCCTCCTTACTTTAGAACTCCCCAGGCTCTTCCTGCAAGTGAAACTGCATAAAGCTGGTAACCCCATCAGACTAGTGGAATATTCGTTTTCTCCAGCTGTAAACCTGAAAAGAGATTGGTCCACAAATGCAAATCCCTGGCAGCCAACCATCCTCATGCAGTTGTCTCTACTTCAAACTTCATCCACAACCTTCCTAATTCCTTTCCCCTGTGATAATCTGTATACTCTTGATGTAGAATGCTTTGTTTCCCTCTGTACCATATTTTGATTCCTACATGCTCCTCATGAAAAATTGATTCTTCATTTTGAACCCCCCGTCCTCTTATCAAGATCTTTATGATTGTTTCCACACTATTCATCAACACAGTTGTTTTTGTTTTCAACAAAATTGTGTATAGGCAACAATCTGGTCTCCCCATGGGCTCACCTCTTTCCCTCTGCTTGCTGAAATCTACATGCAACATATTGAAGTTTCCATAATTCCTCTGCACCCTTTCAACCTTCCCTATGGTTAAGATATGTAGACGACATTTTCATTGGCTGGCCACATTCAGTCTGAGCTACAGATACTGATCAACTCCATTACAGAAAAATTTCCTTCCATTAAGCTCACTATATCTAAGGAAGTAAATCACAAAATTATTTCCTGGATGTATCTATCTGCAAGGCGCTGATCTCTCCATTACTCGTTCATCTATCGAAAACCTTCTGCAGCCACTAACATCATTCCCTACAAATCTTGCACCCTGCATCTCTACAAGCTTGCAGCATTGAAGTCCTACATCCACAGGAGCTCATATCATTTGCAACAACCAACTCTCTCTTCAAGAAGAACTCTCCAAAATTTCTACAATAGCCCTCTCTCATGGTTTCCCTGCTGTTACAGTTAACTCCCTCATAAAAAGAAATATGAAAACCATTCGAAAATCGAATGCCTCCTTCCTCACAGAAAGAAGACCTGAAATTCTGTGGTTCTGTTCCTTACCATCCTTCCTATGCTATAAATTACAGATCCTTTAGAAGTTTTGGTTACCATCTTGCCATTAAATCTACCCCAAACATCTTGAAACTTCTACAAGGATAGGGACAAAGTTGAAAGCCTGAACCTCCCGGAGTTTACTGCATTCCTATCTCTTCTTCTACTGGGATAACTTATACATTGGAAGCACATACAGGAGCATTAGCCATAGAATTTTAGAACACAGAAAAGATGTTTCGAAAGACAATCCCAACACTGCCTTGTCTATTTTGACAATGGAAGACACATCTGCAGTTCCCCACTGGAACGAGCAAAACGAATTGCTTCGTTTGACAATCGTTTTGCCCTCCGTTACAGTGAAAGCATAGAAATTATTTTTCAACTCAATGACTTGCAACTCCGAATCTCCTCTCTACATTCCGTTGATCTGGAGATCAATTCTAAGTTTTGGCAACAAAAAAATAGGAAAAATTCAAATGTAGAATCTGGCAACAATTTTAGTCCTCCATTGGCGTGATGAAGACCTAAGATAAGGTCGAAAGCTTCAACTTACGAACTTTTGTAAAAGTTTTAGTTAACGTAACTAAGCGTGATCAAGTTACCTTTCTTTGTTAATATTATTACGTGTTTTGCCCATAATCGACATGTGGCTACATGCTGGTCTTAAGTACGTGGAGTAGATGCATCATGGGAAAGGTAATGTCAATGTCACATGATATACCAGATAACAAGTCAATCAAAAAAGGCATAGTCAGCCAATGATCACTTAACAGAAGCAATTGCTATTGTGCTGTCCTTCCCAACAAGATTGCTCCAAGGTTCAGGTAAAACATAAGGATAATAGTCATTACAGCAACTTGTATTATAAGCCGAAATATAGAGGCTTTCTGCAAATAACAAGGAATGAACAGAGTTAGGTGTGTTTATGATTTTAGCGTTGTCCCAGTCTGGGATGGAATTTCCAGCACTTATGGTTCTTGTAAAAGAGGTGCTTTGGTGATTCATTTTTAGATCATATCTGTGTTCATTTAATCTCAAATCCAAATTTCTTTTGGTAGAACCCACATAATGATTGTCTAGTTCACCAGAGATAGTGTCAAGCATAGGAATAA